>CM019822.1:170434841-171646457 GCA_009763385.1 Coix lacryma-jobi var. lacryma-jobi | reverse complement strand
AATGGAGTTTGACCGAGTGATGAACGAGTGGTTTTTTCGCACCCGGCAGCCAGATGAGCCCACCCTGGAGATGGTTATGGCCGAGATCAATGCTGAAGCTTCAGATCGTCCACAGGAAGAGTCTGAGGCTGCCCCCGAGTCCTCTCGCCAAGGATCGAAACTTGAAGTCGTGGGGTACAACCAGGATCTCACCCGGCTGAAGGAGTTGAGCAAGCAAGTGATGGCACCTGCCGTAGCGCTCTGTCAATTTGTCGAGATAATTCCTTTGAAGTCCTCTTCGTATGTTGTAGTCTCATCCGAGTACTTATATTATTGTCTCTGTGCAGGGCTTTGATGTGAAAGTCGCCGAGCAGATCACTCGGATTCGCCAAGAACTATCTCTTGAGAATCAACGACTCAAAGACTACATCGCCCAGGATTAGATTAGTCAGAAAGTGGCCACTCGGCTCCTGAATAACCGCATCAATGAACTGCAGAACAATCTCAAGGTTGTTGTGGATGAGCGTGATGCGGCCAATAACTGAGAGGTTGAGTTGCTTGCTAAGCATGCTGCCTCAGAGCAGAAGTTGAAGGAGGTCATGAAGTCTTCCAAGAAGTAGCTATCTGGTAAGTTGGAAGTACTGTCGTGAGTCCTTATTGCTTTTATAGACTTATGATACTCATCCGATTAATATGCTTTCAGATTCGAAAACACTGGTGTCCGGGTGGTAGAATGCTTTCAACCGGAAGGAGGTGGAGCTTGAGGAGGTATTTGCTAATGCGCAAAATACTCTCCAAGAGGCCAAACTGATTCGTAAAGATGCTGACCGGGACCTGCTGCAGGCATTGAAGTCGACGAAGGAGTCGCGGGAAGCTCTGGGAGCGGTCCAGGCGCAGTTGAAGGAGTCTCGAGAGTCTCTGAAGACTTCGCAGGCTTCTTTGAAGGCGCTAGAGCTTGCTGTCGAGCCCGTCCTGGACATGATCCCGCGCCCTGAAGGAGCCGACGAGTCTTTGATTGATCGAGCCAAAGCTGCACCCGGGCGGCTAGCTCAATACATCAAGGACATGGCGACTTTAGTGGTGTGTGGTCTGCTGGCGACATTGCGACTGCATATGCCATCTTTTGATCTGTCCTCCATCATGACGCTGCCCGATGGCAAGACTGATGAGGATCTCGCAGCGATGCAGGAGGAGGTCAAGGCCGTAGCGGAGGAGTACTCGCAGATTCTAGATCTTGTAGAGTAGTATGTCTTCCTCGGTCCTTTGGCCATGTTTTGTATCTCCTATAAACAAATATTATTAGTAGTAAAGAATCAAAGTATAATTTACTTTTGAGACTTGTGAATTTCATATGTTGTCGACTCGACATTGCAAGGAATGTCTTGTCAATGGGTCATTTTGCTTTGTAGTGGATGTATGACCAGGCGTCTTACTAGACTAGTCTATCCGAGTGCTCTCTAGCACTTTGAGTGTGGGTCATATGACTTCGTTTCTCTTATAGTCTTTAACGATCTATAGAGAACTTAGTCTGCCCGAGTACTACTCTTAGTACCTTTGTCCAAGGGATAATTTTGATCAAGCACCTCTTAAGGACCGTAACGATGGTTCCTGTCGGGTGAATCATATCCTCTTGGTAGTCGCAGCTTGAGTGCGAAGTTGGGTCGGACCTCTGTCCTGTTAATGTGTAACAGGGTGAGTACTACTCCCCTTGTTATACCTTATAGGAACTAGTATCTACTTTGTAGATACCATATTCACTATAGGTTGATAGCCGGGTTTTAAACCGTACTATCATTTGAGTTGTATTGAGCTTGAAGCTCGTAACTCGAGTATGGTTGCCACTGAACCATCCATCCGAGTAATATTATATATTAGTCGGTGGGGTATAATAGCTAAGGCTTATTGTATGCTTGAAAGATTTTATCCGACTAAATAGTCGTGATAAATGTAATAGAAAAGGATAATTCATAAAGCTCTTGTTTCTGATGAAATCCAAGCTTTATTAATATCTGGGAAATAGATACATTTGCCCTGAGTCGAATCTGTAGCATAGTCCTTAGGTATGGAATTTCTTCAGATGCTCAATATTCCATGAATTTGGCAGTGGAGAACCATCCTCGGTGACTAACTCAAATGACCTGGGTCTTGTTACTTTAGATAATATGTAAGGTCCTTCCCATGGACTCATAAGCTTGTGGCGGCCTGTGGTATTCTGAATTTTCTTCAAGACCATGTCGCCTACTTGGAAGGTACGGTGATGGACGTTCTTGTCGTAGTAGCGCCTCATCCCTTGGAGATATCTTGCTGATTGAAAGAGGGCGGCTAACCGAGCCTCCTCGAGGCTGTCGACTTCTAGGCGTCTTGTGTCATCGGCTTCTTCGTTATACTGGTTTGTTCGCGGAGAACTCTAGATTAAGTCTGCCGGGAGGATTGCTTCGGTGCCATAGACTAGGAAGAAGGGAGTTTGGCCTGTTGCCCTACTTCGCTGTGTTCGTAGCCCCCAGACTACCTTAGGTAGCTCTTCAACCCACTTCCCGCTGTGGTCCTTTAGAAGATCGAATAGTCTTGGCTTTAAACCGGCAAGGATGAGGGTGTTTGCTCTCTTAACTTGGCCGTTTGATTGTGGATGAGCCACTGATGTGTAGTCTATCTTTATTCCACAGTCACTGGCCCAAGATTTGAACTCGATTGTCGTGAAGGGGGATCCAAGATCAGTGATAATTCTGTGTGGCATCCCAAAGCGATGGAAGATGCTCTGCATGAATTGTACTGACTTTGAGGCATTGAATTTGACCAGCGGCATGTACTCGATCCATTTGGTGAACTTGTCAATTGCAACGTAGACGTACTTAAATCCTCCTAGAGCACGCTTAAGAGGACTCACCATGTCGAGTCCCCAACATGAGAAAGGCCATGACGGGGGAATACAGATCAACTCATGAGCCGGTACGTGCTGCTGTTTGGCGAAGAACTGGCATGATTGACAGCGACGGACTAAGTCTTCTACATCTTTCAAGACTGAGGGCCAATAGTACCCTGATCTGAAGATTTTTCCGACTAATGTCGTTGAAGCTGCGTGATTGCCACAACACCCGGAATGAACCTCGTTCAGGATTTCTTTGCCTTCTTCTGGTGAAATGCACTTGAGGAGGACTCCTGATGAGGCACCGCGTCGATATAGCTTGTCTCTGACTAGAACATAATTTTTGCTACGTCTAGTGACTTGCTCTGCGGTAGTTTTATCACTGGGCAGTTTATGCTCCTTGAAGTAGTCGATGAAAACTTGTGTCTAGTCGGGTGCTAGAGTTAAAATCTGAGCGGAGGGTGTGGGATCAACCTCTTCCTTCTCTTGGATTGAAGGCTTGGATAGCTCATGCACGAAGGTACCGCTGGGAACCAGAGCTCTGTCGGATCCCAATTTTGCTAGGATATCTGCTGCTACATTAAGGTCCCGGGTAACATGAATGAGTTCTAACCCTGAGAAGTTTTTCTCTAGCTTGCGGACTTCAGCGCAATAGGCGTTCATTGTTTCCTTGGTGCAATCACAATCCTTGTTAACTTGGTGAATCACCACGGAAGAATCGTTGTAGACTAGGAGTCGCTTGATGCCCAATGTGACTGCTAGCTTTAGCCCGTGTAGTAGCGCTTCATATTATGCTTCATTGTTGGTAGCAGGCCACATTATCTGCAGAACGTACTTGAGCTGCTCTCCAGCGGGTGATACAAGTAGCACTCCGGCACCTGCTCCATCGAGTTTTAAGGACCCATCAAAATACATCTTTCAATGTTCAGGAATAGCGTTGTCTTGAACCTACTGTATTTCTGTCCACTCGGCGATGAAATCAGTCAGAGCCTGTGACTTGATTGCTTTCCTTGGAGTGAACTTAATATTTAGTGCCCCCAATTCGACTGCCCATTTGGAAATTCTTCCGGTAGCATCGCGGTTGTGAAGGATTTCTCCCAACGGGAAGTCCGTAACAATTGTGATCTCATGGGCTTCGAAGTACGTAGTGTCGTAGCTTCCTTGAAGATATGAGTAAAGTGTAAAGTAATTTTTGCACTTGTGGGTACCTGATCTTCGAGTCGGAGAGTACCTTACTGATGTAGTATACTGGTCGTTGGATGTTATAGATGTGTTTGTCATCCTTGCGCTCCACTACAATTGTTGTGCTCACAACATGTGTGGTAGCTGTAATGTATAGCATCATCGGTTCCCTAGGTTCTGGTGGCGTGAATATAGGAGAATTGGTGAGGTATCCTTTGAGCTATTCAAAGGCCTCGTCCGCTTCTGCTGTCCACTGAAATTTATCACCGGCTTTGAGTAGTTTGAAGAAAGGTAGTCCCTTTTCTCCCAGCCATGAGATAAATCTGTTGAGCGCAGCCATACACCCGGTGAGTTTCTGAACATCCCTGACCGAAGTAGGTGGTTTCATATTGATGATGGTTGTGATCTGTTTTTGACTAGCCTCGATGCCTCGATGGCTAACAAGGAATCTGAGTAACTGGCCTGAGGGTACTCCAAATACACACTTCATGGGGTTAAGCCTCCATTGGTATGAGCGTAACCGGGTAAAGGTTTCCTCTAGGTCTGATATGAGGGGAGTCGGATCCTTCGTCTTTATGACCACATCATCAATATAAGCTTCCGCGTTGCGGCCAATTTGGTTGCCCAAACAATCTTGGATAACACGCTGATAAGTAGCCCCTGCGTTCTTTAACCCAAAGGACATGGTTTTGTAACAGTAGGCACCGGAGGGAGTTATAAACGATGTCTTAGGTTGGTCTTCTTCTTTGAGAGCAATCTGATGGTACTCGGAGTAACAATCCAGAAAGGATAATAGAGCAGAACCTATGGTGGCGTCAACTATTTGATCTATCATTGGTAATCCAAAAGGATCCTTTGAACAGTGCTTGTTGAGGTCTATGTAATCGACACACATGCGTCATTCTGCAGAGTTCTTCTTTTTTACTAGTACTGGGTTAGCTAACCACTCGGGGTGGAGAATTTCTCTGATAAACCCGGCCGCGAGTAGTTTAGCTATCTCCTTCTCGATTGCCTCTTTCTTCTCTGGTGAGAATCGTCGTAGTCTTTGCTTGATGGGCCTGGAGCCCTCTTTTAGTTCCAATTTGTGCTCAGCCAAGTTCCTTGGAACTCCTGGCATATCATCCGGTTTCCAAGCAAATATATCTTTGTTTGATCTGAGGAACCTGGTGAGCGCGAGTTCCTATTCTTCAGATAGGTGAGCACTGATGACTGTTGTCTTTGACGGATCGCCAGTTTCCAGGTCAATAGTTTTTGTGGTGACTTTTGCCGATGGTTGAATAGCGCTCGCCTTCTTGGTTGGGATTTCTAAATCTCCAGGCTTGGCGTTATGTATCATCTATGCGAGTTCCTGTACCTCTAGGGCGAGTTGAGCTTTTTCGGCGATTTGGACAGCCTCTGTGTCGCAATCGAATGATCGCTTCAAGTCACCCTTGAAGGTTAGAATACCTTTGGGACCCGGCATCTTCAACAGAAGGTATGGATAATGTGGTACTGCCATAAATTTGGCGATAGCTGGTCGTCCAAATGTGGCATGGTATGATGATTCGAAGTCGGCTACCTCAAAACTGATGTACTCAGTCCGATAATTGATCTAAGTTCCAAAAGTGACAGGTAGTATGATCCTTTCGAGTGGTACAGCCGCCTTTTCGGGTACTATGCCGTAAAAGGGGGCGCTTGATGGTGTGAGCTGAGTTGCAAGGTCTAGGTTCATCTTGCGTAGGGTGTTTGCAAAGATGATATTGAGTCCTGCTCCTCCATCTATGAGTACTCTTCCCAATTTGAACCCAATGACCGTAGGATCCAGGACCAGTGGGTAGTGCCCTGCATTGGAAACGTTGGTCCATTGGTCTGCTCGAGAGAAATTGATCGGATGCTCAGACCAATCAAGGTATCTGGGGGTAGCCGGTTCGGTAGACATAATTTCCCATAGGGAGAGTTTCTGCAGGCGCTTATTGTCACTGGTGGTTACTCCCCCGAATATGACATTGATGGTGCCTTTGGGGTGTTGGAAACCGCTTGTGTCCTGCTAAGGGTCTTCGGCTGCTTTCTTCCCCTTGTCTTTTATGTTTTTGTTGAAGTCAGAGTTCAAACCTCTCTTTGAGTTGCCGACAGTGCTTAGCATGATGTCCTCCTTTTGGATGGAAAGGGCATGAGCTGTCGAGGAGGTCGTCAAAGCTGGAGGGCTTGTTCCCCTTCTTGTGAGGTTCCATGGTTGCAATAGTATTGTCCCCTGTTCTCTTGCGGGTGTTTTGCTGAGCAGTCTGGTTTCCTCTTTGATTATTTCCCCGATCACCTTGCGTGTTTCTTTCGGGAAAGCGCTCCTGTGTGCGTTCTTCCATCGCCATCATAGAGTTTACTGCCCGATGAAACTCATCAGCGGTGGTCAGGTCATGCTTGATGAAATCCTTGTAATTGTACCTTTCGCAAATTCCGTTGCCAAAAAGGTCGATTACTTCTCTGTCTGTTATGTCGGAGACTGTGGAGCAGATTTCGGAGAAGCGTTTGTAGTACTCCCGCATTGTCTCGTTTTTCTATTGCTTGCAGGTTCTAAGCTTGGTTCGAGGGTCCAATCGCTCCGGGACACCCGCAAAGTTCTCTATGAAAATGCGGTGAAGCTGTTCCCAGGAGTCAATGGACTCGGGTTTAAGCCTATCGAACCAAGCAAGGGACATTGTCTCTAGAGCCATGGGGAGAAATAGTGTCTTAACATCATTGTTTCCTCCTGCTAACAAAACTGCTTGAGCATACAGCCTGAGCCACTGCTTGGGTTCTGTCTTCCCGTCGTACTTTGAGTAGTTCCCAGGTTTGAACTTTTGTGGGAACGGGACTGCTCGGAGTCTCTGGGAAAAACAGGGGAAGCGATCGACCGCGTCGGATGCAAGAATGTTGATTTCTCGATATGATGATTCGGCTCCTCCTTCAGCTTGATCAGGTACCCGGTTGCCCAGACGACTCCTTACTGGAGCCCGTTCGAGCCGCTCATGAACGGGTCGCCTTTGGCTGGGATGGGATGAATCTTGTTCATCGGCTAAGGACTCAAGGTTTCGACCTTTGAGCTGTAGCGCGGTAGTCTGAAGCATGATCAACCGTCGTTCTTCATCAGGGGTGCAGTTGTCCTTGGCTCCCATCTCCATGGCTAAAGCCAGGATGTTTTGGTAGGGTGTCTGCTACACTTTGTGACCAGCTACCCTTATGAATTCGGGTTCGAGGTTGCGCGAGCAGTCGGCTCATCGTCGATTGCGATCGTCGTTGGACTGAATTTTCTGGTCCCTGTCTTGACGAGCTTGGCGCTCGGCTTCCTCTTCCAAATGCCTTCGACTGTTATATTCTTCTAGCCGCACGTGGTAGCGTTCCATGGCCTCCTTTCGATGAGTTGTCCGTCTTCTGCGAGCATCTTTGGCATGATTCCTTCGTATTCTTTCTGCCTTCATAGATTCGGTTTCTCCAGGTCCTTCTGGGTCGTTCTCGGATATCATACTCAAGGTGTCATCATCTCGGAGGACATCTGGAGGGGTTGGAGGTCGTAAAGATGACTGGTGTCCTGCCATGAGGACTTCACGAGTGTAGCCCTAGTTTGTTGATCCCGGTGTAACCGACTCCAAGGTAGAGGCACTGAAGTTTAGCTCTGTTGAGGTATCATGTTCCTCAAAGGGGAGCTGATGTCCGTGTTGGTACGGGAGAATCTGGTCGATTGTGCCAACCAACCTAGCCGGGGCTGGTTGTATTGGCCAATGGACGATGTTACCTTCCTCGGTTGAGCTGAAAACGAGTCTCTGTTGAGCTCTTGTCAGCGAGATCTGTTGAAGCTTTTTGAATTTTGATCCAATCAACTCATGGAAGTTCTTTGCTAAATTGCACAGTCCAAAGGGGATATGATGCGTAGAGTCCGAGTCCTTCCTGGATTGAGAAGTCGTATCAGAGTAGGAGTCGGATGACTCTGCCTAGTCCCCAAATTCTTGCGATCCTTGGATTGTGAGGTTTGCTAGGTCCCGGGTGAGATGATCCATCTTTGGTGTGGCTTGCGCATCTGATTCATGTTGAAGTTGTCGATGCAGTTTCCCTTGATCATCCGCGATGCAAGTCCACGAGCCAAAAACAAAAATTGATCCCGCCGAGAATATGTTGAAGTGGTTCGTCGAGCTCTTGATTGCGGAATCGTCGAGAGCGCCTACCTGGCGCGCCAGCTGTCGGTGTTTGTTAACCGGCAACTCGTCTTGAGGGATCTCAGACGATTTGTTCGGTGGGGATCGACGTTCGTAGAACCCAGCGAGTACGCAAGGACAACGATTTATACTGGTTCAGGCCGCTTAATAGCGTAATACCTTACGTCCAGTGTGGCGTGTGCCTTGTGTTATGATTCAAGATTCAATGATAGGGGTCGGCGCCTGCTTCCCCTTATATATCTGGGTGAAGCACGGCGTATGCCGAGTCCTAGTCGGTTACAACAGAGGAGTCTTATTCTATTAACGAGACTTCCTTTAAGAACTCGACTAAGTTACAATGAGAGTCCTAATCCATGTACACTTCGTATCAAGTCTTTGGATCTCCCGTGTCGCCCAGAATTAGTCGGAGTAATCACCTTCTGATGATATCTCTGACATCCTGGTCCGTCACCCACTTTGTCGAGTGCCTGCAAAGGCAAAAGGCACTCGGCAAAGGCAAAAAAAAATATGGCATAGCCTTTGCCGAATATCGTACTCGGCGTAGATTGTGTCGGCAAAGGAGTCTTTGTCGAGTGCCTTTTATCGAGCACTCGGCAACGCCTTCACCGAGTGCCTGGGGAGGCACTCAGTGAAAAAGGTGCCCTAAAGGCGTGGTCAGGGTTTACGGGCCTTTGCCGAGTGCTGGTTCGCTGGGCACTCGCCAAAGATAAAAAGCTTTTTAAAAAAAAAAATCTTTGCAGAGTGCTCACCGGTCGGGCACTCGGCAAAGATAAAAAGCTTTTTTTAAAAAAAACTTGTTCGAGTGCTCACCGGCTACGCACTCGAAAGTTTTTTTTTTGAAAATTCTTTGCCGAGTGCTCACCGGCTGGGCACACGACAAAGATAAAAAGCTTTTTTTTAAAAAAAATTGCCGAGTGCTTTGGTCATGACACTTAGCATAGTGGTGCCCTTGGCCAAGTGTCGTGGTCATAGCACTCGCCAAAGGTTGTTCCCAGAATTCTCTGGAACAACCTCTTTACCGAGTGCTATGAGCACGGCGAAGCCTCCTCTTTGTCGAGTGCCTCTAACAGTGGCACCTACTCGGCAAAGATTGATGGTGGCAACGGCGGCTAACGGTATACGGTTTTTTATCGAGTGTCTCCGTCTGGCACTCGGCAAAGATATTCGTTATCGAGTGTTTTATTCTTTATCGAGTGTCTGCGGTAGGCACTCGGTAAAGTTCTCATCTTTGTCGAGTGCCTACTACTTGGCACTCGGCAAAGAGAAGCTTCGCCGTGTGTTTTTTCTTTGTCGTGTGCCTCTCGCTTGGCACTCGGTAGATGAGACTCTTTGCCGAGTGCCCGACAGAATGCACTCGGCAAAAGGCCGGGCACTCGGCAAAGCCAAAGATCCCGGTAGTGTACAAATAGCTTGCTCTCCATCTCATCTTTACAAAACCACCTCATACAACTGTCTCTCAAGCTCCTCGGATCAAAATAGGTTAGCTCATAGCCATAATTCGTCTACGCCACTCATGATGGCTACCCTCACCAGCGAAAGCCATGAACTTGTCCAAGCTCATGCCGAGCTTTGGTGCCACACCTTCGCCTACCTCAAGTCCATGGCGCTGCAAAGCGTGCCATCAAGCTCGGAATCCCCACCGCCATCCATCGCTGTGGCGGCGCCGCCTCCCTGTCTGACCTACAGGCGGCTGATGCGCCTCTCCCTGTCCCTGCAAGCAAATGGCCATGCGTGTCTCGCCTCATGAAGCTGTTAGCCGTCTCGGGGATATTCAAAGAGGGCGCGCCAGGCGTGTACTGCCTCACCCCGGTGTCACGCCTCCTCGTCGACGGCGGCGGCGACGACACGGCATGCCAGTGCCAGTCACAGTTCACGGTCGCGGCCACCTCGCCGTTCCATTTCGCGGCGTCTCAGCGCCTCCCCGAGTGGCTCCAGAGCGACGACGATGACCATGCCGCGGCGGAGACGCCGTTCATGATCGCGCATGGGGCGACATTCTATGGAGCTATGTGCCGCGACATGGAGTTTGGTGCGTTGTTCAACGAGGCGATGGCCGCGGACAGCCGCTTCGTGGCGGAGATCCTCGCACGCCGGTGCGGCGGGACGTTTGCGAGAGTAACGTCTCTCGTCGATGTCGGAGGTGGGGACGGGACGACGGTTAAGGCCATTGCAAAGGCCTTCCCGCATGTGAGGTGTTCGGTGCTGGAGCTTCCCCGGGTGGTAGACAAAGTGCCTGTTTATGGTACGGTGGAGTTCGTTGCAGGTGACATGATGAAGTTCGTCCCTCCGGCTGATGTTGTGTTACTCAAGGTATTCAGTAGTCCCTCAGTCCTTTTTTAATTAATATCGTCCGAAAAGCGTATCTGTGAGGGAAACACGTCCTCACACGGATTTCTAGAGATAGTTATTTAGGGACGGAAGGAGTAGTCATTATTCTCGACTCTCGCTGCCAAAAAAAATCAATAAATTTAAATTTTGACCAAATAGATATAACCGGATATTAATATTACGGTACATATCTAGTATCACATTAGCTCTTTGAATATATTTTTATAATAAACTTATTTAGAGATACAAATGTTGCACGTATTTTTTATAAACCTAGTAAAAAAATTTGATCAGCACGTATCCTATAACGATTTTTTTTAGAGCGGAAGGAGTAATTATTATTGTATCAGTTTTATTTACCTCATTTCATTTTTCAAGACGTGCACGCGGTTGTTTATCACAGTTGTACTAGCTATATATATTGGTTTCTGACTTTATATTGATGTTATCTTTATCACAATTATTAATTGATTGATGAACTTATATGGGATTCACAAACTATCTTATTACAGTTTGTGTTGCATAACTGGAGTGACAAGGACTGTGTTAAAATCTTAAGACAATCTATGTTAGCTATTTCTACTCGAGAACCAAAAGGAAAGGTAATAATCATAGATACGGTGGCAGGCTCGGCGTCCAAACAGTCTCTTGAAGCCCAACTTTTGATGGATCTATGCATGATGATGCTAACAACGGGTGAAGAGCGAGATGAGGAAAAGTGGTACTCCCTCCATCCAAAAATTGGGGGCCCATCCAAAAATTGGGGGCGTATAAGCAAAATTGACATTTCCAAAAATTGGAGTCGTATTAGGTTGTCCTCCCGTTTTACAAATAAATATGATGTCTCGTATTACTACAACCTTGCATGTACTCCAACGGGATGCTTTGCATGTGCATGGGGAAGTTAAACAGACCTTTGCATGCTTGATAATTAATGAAAATCTGCACGGGTTTGGAGCTCCTTGGTCATTGTGCCAGGGGCTAATACGACCCCAATTTTTTGATGGAGGGAGTATAAGTTATTCTTGGATGCGGGGTTTAGTGGATATAAGATTAGCCACATATTTGGGTCTCGATCACTCATTGAAGTCTATCCATAGACATTAGTTGTGTATGCTAAATGTCTATATGGGCCTAATTACGTCTATGCGCAAGAATGAGGACAACGGCTTTCTCTGTTGTACCTTTACTATGGCCCCTACAAAGAGGCAGTTGCCTTCTTTGGGTGTCTTTGTTTAGCCCATACTTAGGCTCCTCTATATATTGTGGCTTTTAGTATCTGTTTGATGCAGTAATTGAATTGTCAAATATTTTGTTCCATCAAAAAGACTTATTATTACTACACCATTTGGTCCTTCCACAGTGCTTCCTCTATCCCAAATTATAAGTCATTCCATAATCTTGGATAGTCAAAGTTTTCTAAGTTTAATCAAATTTATACAATAAGATAGTGAGTTTTATCATGTCAACTAAGTATCGTTAGATTCTCTCACTACTACAGAAAGGGTCTTTAGCCCCGGTTGAAATGGCCTTTTAGCCCCGGGCGGGTGCTTTCAACCGGGGCTAAAGGTCTAGGGAGGAAAAATAAATGTGTGTTGTGTGAGATTCGAACTCAGCATATCTCACCTCAGGCACGCTTACCAACTGAGCTACGCAACCCACGTGATTTAGTTCTGGACGTTTTCCTTTTGAATCCACTCATGAAGGACCTTTAGCCCCGGTTGGTAACACCAACCGGGGCTAAAAGGACCTTTAGTCCCGGTTGGTACCACCAACCGGTGCTTAAAGGACCTTTAGTACCAACCGGGGTTAAAGGGTCACCCTTTAGCCCCGGTTGGTATTACCAACCGAAACTAAAGGTCCAGGACCTTTAGTTCGGGTTGGTAATACCAACCGGGACTAAAGATTCACCTTTAGCCCCGGTTGGTAATACCAATCGGGACTAAAGGTCTTTAGCCCCGGACGCAAATTTTTACCGAGACTAAAGCTCAATTGATAGATCGTCCAAAGGCATGTTCTCTAGTAGTGTCTATTAGTTGTATTTTTCATAATATAAGTATTTGATATCAAAATCTTTGTATTTTTTCCTATAAATTTTGGTCAAACTTGATACGCTTTGACTCTCCAAGATTTTTAGAATGACTTATAATTTGAAATGGAGAGAGTAGAAGATTAGAGTACAGTGTACGAAGTCCTCTGACCCAATGTTATGTATATATGCACTAACGGTTGTGGAACACGTCACCAATGGTTAGGGTATTTTTATTCGACTCTCAAGATAAGCACAATTGATATTTATGGTAAAAATAAACTCAGTATGGGATAATCATGTGAGATTCCAATGTTCCAAAGGATCCCATATAATAGGTAGTAGAGATAAACTCAATACAAACCAAGTGTCATAAGGTAAACCAAAGTCCATACAAACATAATTACATAAGTTATTACTAGTAATAAACCTCAAAATCAGACCATATAAGATCCAAATAGTTCTACTCTACACACCATATTATACAACATGATTTTAGGAAAACAAAAATTATAATTTATTTCATATTTTTTGAGCTGAAATAATTTTCCTATGTTTTTTCTAAGGTTAAAATATAATTCTAGATTTTAAATTGAAAGTCTAAAATATAGATAGTTTTCTAAAGATTTAATCCTCTGTAACTTTTAACTTTTCGCCTTGTTTTGAGAACTATGGAAATCAGAATGCATGCCTTATTATCAAGTGGTCTCCACGCAACTATAGACCGTCTCCACGCCAGCTAGTGAAGCCCATGCCTTATTTTGGGGCCGTTCGATCCGCTAGAGGAGACGGTAGAGGCCGTTCGATCACCTGTGCGCTCGTGCATGACGCCGTCCACCTCTTCTTCCCTAATTCTGGCTAGGGTTCTGATAAGCCTTTCTCTTTTTCTTCTCCAACTATGACGGCTATCGAAGGGGTCAGTCGAGGGAGGCAGACAAGATAGACAGTGAGGATGGTGGCGGTTTAGGGTCCTGACGGTGGTGGAGGTGGCCGGACCAAGAAGGGGGCAGGAGCATCGCGGCACCACGCCAGCAAGAATGGCTATGGCGGTGGTGGCAAAAGTGGGGGCAAGGAAGGAAAAAGGGAGGCCACCGCAGCACAGTAGGGCTTGGTCGGAGCTCCATGGCGGGGGCGGTGGGCGGCGACAGCGGGGCAGCGAGAGGAGGAAGACAAACAATAAAAAAATAGGTGCGGATTGAGGATGAAACATCTGAATGCCACAAAGACATATTCTTTTTCCCGTATTTTGTATAAAATAGGAATCTGTTGTCCATGGAGCTTCGGCCAAGCCCTACCGTACAACGGCGGGGGCGGCGGGAGGAGGAAGGCAAACAGTGAAAAAATAGGTGTGGGTTAAGGGTGAAATATCCGATGTCACGAAGAAAGACTTTTTTCCTCATAGTTTGTAAAGCATAGGAATCCTTCCCTTTAGAATGAGATGCATCTTTTCTCAATTTCAAACAACAATCTTCAAAAAAACTTATTATAAGAATGCATACCTTTGACAATCTTTCTCAATTTCAAACAACAATCTTCAAAAAACTTATTATAAGAATGCATACCTTTGACAATCTTGTGTGATTCCTCCGATCCAAACAGGGCCTTAAGATTTGCAGTTTGATAGGTAGCCGTACACAAACAATCTACACGTGGTCGAGTGCTACTACTACAGTAATGGATCGTTTGGAAGCACTCCGTGAAGCGAATTCTAAGAGAATCACTTATTGGCCATCAAACATATTTTACAGCGAGAAGCGATTCTTTGCCGATCTATGAATTGATTCTCTAAAATAAACTAAAAGACTGAGAGCTAAAAAAGTAGTTTCTTCTGATTTTGTAAAGTGATTCCTTATCCTAATTTGAGAGTTTATGCTAAAGAATCAAAGAGAATCATTTTTAGCTACAAAATCGCTTTAACAGAAAATTAAGGAGCCCAGCTGAAGAATCCAGTGAGCACAACCCTTCGTGAGTAAGAAAACAAACCAGCGCTGCTTTTTTTTGTTTGAGGAAAGCCATTTGACGCACTTTATTGATCTTCAAATAACGTTATATCGTTCACGAAGGCTTGTACAATAGCGCCGTTGTTTTCTTATGGCGAACACCGCGCGCAATATTCTTTTGACACAATACAATTTTGATGGATGATTATTATGCCATTCTTTCCGTACACGAGATTTATTTCCAGAGACATCGCGCTCGGGGCCTCCGCCCTCCGCCCTGCCTCCAGGGAAAAAAAATAGGATACGGACCATCTCTATACGAATCATGTGCGGATTGTGCGGCTGCAACGTGGGCCTTTTCTCTGCCGTGTTTAGTTATGGTCCACCTGCTATACACTCAATTCTTACAATGTTCTGTGCGGATAGTCCTCACCAGATTTGTTTCCGCCTCCAGACATTCATCATCATCACTACTTACCCTCTTTGGCTCTTTGCACCGTTGCACGATCTCCACAAAGGTCACGAGCTCACGAACAAGCAAGCAAGCACGCACACGGCACACGACACGAGCGACACATGCACGGCACGCCTCACTGGACCCTGGCCTCGGTGACGTTCCACTTGCGGTCCCCGGTGCGCGGCACGGTAACGTACAGCACGCCGTCCCTCACCTCGGCGGCGATCCCGTCGGCGCGCGCGTCGTCCAGGAGCAGCAGGCTGGCGTGGTAGGTACCGGCTCGCGCACCACCACTCGCCGCCGTCCCCGTCCTCCTTCTCCTCCTCCCCGTGCTCCCGCTTCTCGCCGTCGATGACCAGCACCACCCCGTCCTCCTCCACTCCACGGCCACGCGCACGTCGTCCTTGCCGAGCCCAGGCACGTCGAACCGCAGCCGGTACCGCGTTTCGTCCTCGCGCACCTTCCCGGACAGCACACAGCAGCCGCGACGGCGCCAGGCGCTCCAGCGGACGGCTCAGCGTCTCCGCCACCTGCGACGGCGCGCTCCCGAGACCTGCGTGCCGTGCGTGAATGCATTCATGCATGCATGCGCGCGCGTTAGTCAATCATCATTCATCAGTGTCCATGGCGAGGCACAGGAGAGCTAAAGCCATCGTCAAAGCCTTCACCGAGCTAGGCAGTAGGCACCTGACTTGATTATCGCTTCGTCACTGTGCTGGGTCACCGTCCTTCAGTCACTCTGTTTAGAGATGCAGATGACGATTGTTGTGTGCATAGGGCTTGTTTGACAGCTGTGCTCTCTGATTCTCCAGTTGTGCTCTTAGATTCTTCTGTGGCTGAGAGTAAATTTTCTTTGATTCTTTAGCCTAAACTTTCAAAATCAGGATAGAGAATTACTTCACAGAATTAAATGAAGTTACTTTTTTTTAGCTTTCAACCTCTTAGTTTATTTTAGAGAATCATTTTACAGAATCAGCGAAGAATCACTTGTACTAAAAAATGCTTTCAAAAGATTTTAAGGAAGTTTTTTTTTAAAAAAAAAACACAAGCTAAATGGCAGCTAAAAACTTTGGCTTGCCCCAGTTTTTGCCACCAAACTATTAGGCCCAGGGCTGCTCCCACACCTACTACCTGTGTTTCTTCTTGTTCCCTGCAGGCGTTCTGATTTCTTTACGAAAGCTAACGTGAACGTGGTACATAGTACTTTATCAGCCATAGTTCAGATGATTCTCTCTCATAGAATAATATTGAAGCAAACAAAATCAGCTATGAATAAGCTTAAACGAACAGAGCCACTGTACACGGTATAAAACAATGAACTCCTAAACTGAACGTTGTGAACACAATTACTAGTAATAATAATAAAAACCAAAGAATATTTCACATTTGCTTAAGAGGGATGCCATCATGTCTCCGAGACAATCCACATTCATCACGACACAGGCTTACGCAGCCTAGCAAAGTTGCGTACATTTCAGCGATTCATAACGTGACTTCAAACAACACACTTCCAGCAACCAACTCTAATCGTATAGGCCTTCCCGCTCCCAGCTGACCACGAGGAAATCCACCATTTCCTGACAGCAGACAACTCGGGGAAGTAAATGCATTGTCCAAACAGGGCGCATATGTTTTGTTTTTTTTTTTTGAGAGAAACTGGACGCATATGTCAAATGGAAGATGGCATGTAGCTTTTCAAGATCTTACACCAAGAGGGATCGATTGTGCAAATGGTTTCGAGCTTCCGAGCAGACTCTCATATGTAGAATTACCACTGCAGTGCAGGAAGATATTAGCGCAAAAGGCAATCATAAGCTACAATAATTTCAAAGTATTAAACAAGATTTCGCACTGCTGGTGTGCCACTATCACAAACTATCAACAGTGTCCAGCAAGGAGATTACTATATAAATAGCATATATCATCAGTAACCACAATATAACACAACCTTGAGGTATTTCAAATGACAATTCAAAGAGTGGAAGAAACCACAACTGGTTCATTTACAAGCATGAAACGAAGAAGGTATTTCACACAACTAAAACTACAACACCAAGGAAATATTTTGGTCACTGCAAAACATAGAAATTTAAGACCATAGACATTTCATAAGAAAAAAAGGAAACCTGGAGAACTAACCTTATTTTTGGTTCTTGACTTTGTTGACCCTGAGAGTTACGCTTTCGTTTTCCAATCCACTGCTGTCTAGTCTGGTGCCATAGTAGAAGACCTATATTTGTACAAATGAGGGGACAGAATATCAGTGAATCAACCATCAATAGTTGTATTGCTTAATATAATGTATATAAAATGATGCACTAAACCACCGGTGGTTCTCCCTCAGCACCTACCCTTTAGGGTTGGGGATTTAGGAGTCAAAAGAACAAATAATCTGGCCGTGAGGCCACCGTCAGGGTTCAGTTGGATTATTATCAAATAAAAAATTGTGTGATAGACTCTTTGTCATAATATACTCCGTATTATTTACTGTTATGGAGACTGAAAAGAGTAGATGGCTTATTGCTAGATAGACTGCATACCTAACAGGTAATATTAATTAGTTACCAATTATAGGAGCATAGCTGAGTTCTAAAAACTGCTACCGAATACAATCATGCTAGGTAATAATTTGCATAGAATGTTCATGACATGGCATCTCGTAAAATTTCCATTTTGCTGAATTTTCTAGAGCACAAATACACCATACTAAAATGCAGATTAAATAAGCATGAACAGAACTCCAACAAACAAATATTTGGTTTAATGTTTTTCGAAAAACTCATGAGAGTAGGGAACAAACAACAAAATATTGTATATTAGTGCACCATAAATTGACATGGTAACTAGTTTACCTTGATTTACAAATTCATTTGGGGAGCTGCTACTTCCAGAAGCATGCTGATCATTAGGTTGTGCTGCTGTGCTGATTGAAGACATACTATGTCGGGATTGCAAGGCACTGTTCTCCATTTCTTGCGGGCTTGAACTCCAAAAGTCGTCAGACAAATTGCGCCTTTTTACTGAGCGCCCTTGAATTCTTAAACCTTTTGTAGGCTCATCAACAGCTATTATCGGAGTAGGCTGGGCGCAACCAAAACAACCTCTGCTCTGTTGCAAGCCAGGATTGGCCATAAAATGATTAGTACTACCAGGTAGTTGACAAGTAACAGCACAAATAAAAAAATGGTTACAATGGAAACAAATAGTTAGATAATTCCAAATGGTGGAATAATACAAGTTCAGAACCATGGTGGAATAATACAAGTTCAGAACCAGCTACTAGGGCCAGCTTTAACTCATCAATCTGAAATTATTAGGACATTGAACAAGTAAATAGTACAGACATGCACTCAGTCGAGGTCGCACTCCAAAGCTCACCAGCTCGGTGCTGAACCTCCTAGAGACAAAAGTGAGCCACCAGGCGGTTCCTTTTCCGCGTGGCTGACACCCAAGAAACTCACAATAGCTGGGAGTTTGGGCAATAGAAGGGAAAGGGTCTTCTCATCCTGCCATGCCCTGACCTCACTAACTGCTTCACGACTAGCATGTGGGACATGCCCATGGCAGTTGGCACCACCACCCGGTTTGCGAGTTCACCAGGCTCATGAATTTCTCCCTTTCCTGGTGCACCGAATCTTGATGCCTTTGGCCAGGATTGCGTGTTCTAGTCTTCAAATGGTAAGTTGCCAGGCATGACCAGACTATTAATTTTCTGTTGCTTGATGGGCTCGTTGTGAAAGGACCTTTCTGCAAGATATTGTTATTGCGGTGCTGGTGCTTAAAAGTTGAAGTTGATACGTTAAATTGGATGTCAAGCTGAGAGCAATAAGAGTGGTTTTTAATATACGAGGACATCTGTGCTACTTTTGCCAGCTGGCACCATTTCTAGACTCTAAGGGGGCGCAGGGGATCTAAATCAGAGTGGCACCAGTAAAGTGAGTGCTTCGTGAGCGTGGGAACTACGAGGACTAATACGGTGCCAAGGGCATGTCCTATGTGTCAACCATGAGGGAGGCAATGCAGTTCAGGCATGGATGGTTGGTTGAGCCATTCCACTTCTCTAGTTCTCCAATCTGGACCCTCGGTGATTGTGAGATTCTTGGGCGCAAGCCATGTAGCTGCACAAAGAAGCAAGGAGCTGCCTTTATCAATCACTTGTGCTTCATGAGTGTGGAGGAGGTCCCAGCTCTGGGCTGGTCTGCTGTGCGGACACAGCCTCGACTGAGCATGTGTCAACAAATATTACCCTGGCAGCAAATAAATGATTCACTAGAATATTAATGGAGGGGAGCAAACATCAATATGTGTGTTTTTTCTTTTCTATCGTTAGGGTTACTTGTGGAGGGCATTGATTGCAAGCCTCAGGGCAATCACAAAGTGTACAGCGATAACCAGCATTGCTGGAAGATCACCAAATAGGCTGATCAGAGATAGTGGCCAGTGTAGAAGCAACCAGAACAAAATAGCAGATCAATCATCCAATCATCCATTTCATACAGCTAGCTGTAATAAGGCAATTCTATTTTATCCTTTATATATATATGAGTTGGGTTGTCTGGAGCTAACACTAACTGGGGTTTTAAGACTAATAACAACTATTTTGGAACTTGTTGAGTGCTGGCTATCCATTTAAACAGATGTACAGATTACTCACGGTAGCAGATTTCATCAAGTGATATACAGGGCAGAGCCAATCGCGTCGATACAGCTAAACCCAATCCACGGCCAATCACATCGGAGCAGAAGGAAGCGGACAAGCCCAGCAATCAACTGACAGGGCGTAGTAGAGGGCGGGAGGGAGAGAGAGAGAGGGGGTGGCGTACCCAACGCAGGCGACGAAGCGGCGCACCCAGGAGGAGAGCGACCCGCAGCTCAGCAGCATAGCATCCGGTTCCGGCGCGCCGGCGCCGGCGCCGGCGGCTAGGCCACGAAAGTCGAGCCCGCGCCCGCGCCCGCGATCCCCGGAACCCTAGTCCCGGCCGGCACCGGGCCGGCTGGTGATTCACCTGGTCGCCGGACGCCCGGACAGGAGAGGCAGAAAAAAAGGGAAATCCCTCGCTCCCGCTTCCTGTTGCTTGATTGGTGATGAGGATTTATTCCGTTCCGCTCCTCTTTCTCTCTCTCGCCTCGATTAGATGACGCGGCGTGCTGCGATAATGGCGGCCGCCCTCCCTCCTTATCTGCAGCAGCAGCTCACTTCGCTTTCGGAGGGCGAGGGCCGAGGGGGAGGAGGAATCATTGCGGCCGGTGGGGCCCGCCGGCGCCGTACGTAGGGCGATCGGGGCCGTCCGAGGCCAGATCAACGGCTGGATGGGTGCTTGCGAAAGGACGGGCGGGTCCAAGGGAGTCTCGTTTCAGGCTGGCCGAGAGGTTAACGGATCGAGATTACGTGTGGCGTTAATCGCGCGACGGGGAATCTTCTTCTAGGCCGAAATCCTGGCGTGCAAGTCGCGTCAGGCATGCGCCGTGGTTTGGGCTAGGAATTCCGTTACGTGCTCGCAATCGCAAGGCTGCTGCTGCAGAGGCCTTAAAATGCCTAACTTAGGGCGTGCAGGCACAAATCTCAAATCTTACAATTATTATGATTATTGTTGCTATCATTGTTGTTATTATTATTATATAAGTGGGTATCGTATCACTTTCTTAATAGCACGAAAACAGGTTTGAATAAGATGGCGTTTGGTCCAACGCAGGGACAAAGCCAGCAGAGGGGCAACCGAGGCTCGAGCTTCCCCTACCGCCACCGGACACATGGAGCCCTCCCTCAGCCCCTCCTTGATCTGTTAGCCATGGATGAAGGTGTAGGAGGAGCTGCTAAAGGTAAGAGATGACCTTCAACTTTCCCTTGATTATTTTCTGGCTTCGTCCCTGGGTCCAACGTGGTTTTATTACTAATTGGTTAACTTATTTTGTTGTCTTAATATATTTCAGTAGGGCCTGTTTGGCCCTCGTGTTTTTTCAAAGAAAAAAACGTAAACTGATTGCAGTTCAGTACAAATTTCATTACGCTAGTTTTTTGCGAGATCGAATCCCACGGTCCATTGACTACAACGGTCCGTTTACTTGAATTTATTCATGACTAATTTTAGTTTAATAGTGTTCTGCAATAGAGAATAAGTCATAGGTTGATAAGTTCAAGTGAACATAGATGTTATTTGATTATATTTGTATTTGCAGTTACAATTCCGAACCAAACACCTTGTTAACACGTCCTTGCCGGAGTATTAGAATTGGGAGGAGGAGAAATCACATCTTTTATAAGGATTTTCTTTATATTACAATCATCTTACATGAATAAAGTCTAAGGGCAGCTTCATTAGGGATTCTAAACCGATACAAAGTGGAGAGAAAAAAAGAAACCAGGTGCATTTTGCATCAGTTGTTTTCTTTCATTTTTCATCCCACCTTTCTCATTCTCTCACCACCCATACATTGATCACTCACATAACTAACTAGTGGTTTATTTATCGAGTCTCGCTCTAAAGCAACTCAAAGAGACTCTTCATATTCTTCTATTTATAAGAATAGAGATTTTGGTTAAAAAAATATTTCATCATTCTCTTTAATTAGATCTATAAATATAGACATCTCCTGTTCGGAATTTTCTCGCTAGCCAAAGATGGTGAACAATGATGACTCTACACACAAGATATAAAAAAGTTATTGAAAAGAACAAACATATATAGAAAGTGATTTTTACTCAAATAACTCCCTCAAAAAATAATTTAGAGAGTAATAGAGATGCTCTTAGCATGTGTAAGAAATGTATATATTTGGCATTTTTTTTGCTAACAAAACTCCTATTGACGTGTCAACCTCTATAAGTCCCATCTTACATGAATATTTTACGAGCCAAAGTGCTTAAGAGCATCTCCAAGAGTTTTTCTATAGCTCATTCTCTAAACATCATTTATAATTTTTGTGGTAAAAAAGATCTTTTTTATATCTTTTCACTCTCCAAGGGTTCCGTAGCTAAAACTTATAAATTGCATAGGGAGGACACATGGTCGGTGCTCCCGCCATATCCCCCAAATTATTAGTATGGTCAGTGCTCTTGTACCTGCTTTGGTCATCGACGTTTAATGAATATTGGATCGTTGAACCATTGTTGTAAGTTGTCCTCATAGCTCCAAACTAATGGTAGGCCGCAACCATCGTCCAGATGTTTCTTGAATATGGGCATTCAACGAACATGTGGATCATCGTCTCTAAGCTTTTGATGCAAAGCTAGCAGAAATAGCAGTTTGAATAGCCTCTCACATGCAGCCTTGCAGCCTTCCAAACTCTATCTTGTAGCACTAGCCATACGAAGAATCTATGGGTTGTGCTTTGGTCTTTCAGATTTTAGGTGTTGATGGGTATTTCATTTATACTTCAAATTGCACAAAGTATGCTGATTTTTCTGAATAATGTCCATCTACCATGCCCTATGCTCACCCATATGATTGTGTCTGATGTGTTTTGCATGTTGACGTGTTGCATTAATCCTGACATGACTACATATTCTACAATTAAGTAAATTGCCAGCTCATAATCAATGTTGTTGATCCACTTGTTATTTGCCAATGCATTAGCTGTAGTTCTGATTTTTCTCTTGTCGCACTTATAAACGCAAAACCTATCGTGCGAAACAAGGACCACACATCCCCGTCATTAGGGTTCAAGGGTTGGGGGATTCAATCACCGACGACTATAGAAAGGGGTTTGAGTGTTAGATTTATTATGGGCTAGGTTGGGCTGTCTCAACAATTTCGAAGGCCCTTGGACAAGTCAACGGTAAGAGCCTAACAATCTAATCTTCTAGAACCTATTTGATATGGCTCTGGCTCCAGTAGCAGATTATGTGGAGGAGTTAAAGGACCCATACTAAATAATTTGGGAGGATCTGTTTTCTGGTGAATATAAGATAATCCAGAATGAGTTTTGAAATTGCATGACAAGCTGTAATTTGTGGCTCATATTTAAAGAGCACTTGAAGAGGAGTCGTGTCAAATAAACCCTTAGTATAATGATTAAAGTATATAATGCTATTGTGCAGCATATATATTGAAAAACGATTGTAAATAGCCGAATATTCATAATAGGAAACGACGAGAAGCTAACTTCTGATTGTGCTAAGTGTATTGACCTTTAGATTTTCATACCAATAAACCAAATATATATATACCAAGTACTATATACGTATATATACTCAGGACCCCTTCGTGGTATGGCCCCGTGGTCGTCGCACCGGCTGCCCACCCTCTTAGGACGGCCTTGGGCTAGGCCCATTTATATTTAATAAATCAATAACTCTACGGTGTGTAACTGTGGATATTAATTTTTGTACCGGATTGGAAATTAAAGGGACGTTGACTCAACTTATATGGTGAGAATTAATCCGTCTAATTTGAGAAGTTGAGAAACGAACAAGGCGTGCCACGCGCGCGCGCCGCCGCCGGCGGCCGGGCTTGGGCGAGGCGGGCGGCGAGCGAGTGTGGCGTATAACTTTTTAGCGTCCACTAACCACGGGAGTTTCAACTCTCGCCTGCCTGACTCCTGACATTTCACGGCCTCTTCGCCTTCCCTGTGGGAACAGCCACCCCTTCCCTCTACGCGAGGATATAGGGTGCCTCCTTTCTTCCATTTCCTCTCCTTCCCGCGAACAGAAAATTTCCAGAACTCGATTCTGCTGCTCGAGAGCTTTCCCCATCTCGTTACTCTGCGCGCACGGAGGAGCGAGAGGGCAGGTGCCTCCGAAGCCCTTGCTGTTTGAGACCTTGCACGGGGGATCGACAATTAGGTTTTTGGGAAGCGACTACGCGACTGCTCAAAGAACCGCCGCCGTCGTTCGTCTTCTTCTTGAAGAACCGCCGCCGTTGTTCATCTTCTTCCCGCGACTGCACAAGGAGCCGCCGTCGTCGTCTTCTTCCCGAAGGACTTCATCTCCATCTCCTACGGCATGACCAAGGAAGTTGGATAATGTTCATCTCTCTGTTTTACGTTTTACAGATCATATATGTTTTGATTGTTCAGTCATGCAGTTTCACTGGATGCTTTGTTTTTGTTTCGGTAGTTGTCTTATGTTGTTTCATAAGATCTTTAGTTTCTGTTGCTGCAATACGATATATGCCCTACGTACATGTTTCAGTAGTTCAGCCATGTCGTTTCATATACTGTCAACCGTTTGTTTATGTTATGAGATATTTGTCATATCTTGCCTTCTTTTTTATTATGATATATGAATCATGCTCACATGTTGTTTGTCTAGACAATAAGTTTTATTGTTCATGGTTTATATCATATCCTTTTTATCATATTCATGTTTCATATGATCACACGTTGGACTTTATCATGAATATGATTGAAGTCATGATCTCAATAATTAATAATTTGTTATATGTCATCATCATATATCATATTAATTTACGAAATTAAAAAGATAAAAAATGCCTTTATTTCTAACATTGGGGGCATTAATTGCGACATGGTGGTGGTGGCGGCCGAGACGGCAGTAGGGTGGGCGGGCAGCAGGGGTGCAGCCTGCTAGAGTGGTGGGAGACGACGGTTGATGGTGAGGCATCGCACCATGAGTAGTCTTTGATGACCTATGATTAGGGGAGGCCAAGGTCGACGAGGCTGCCTTCTTCTCATCTTCTGTTCATCCATTGGGAGGCGGGAGTTGCCTTCCCTCTCAAGATCGGTGCATGTCTGACGAGGAGAAGCATATCCAGCAAACAAAGAGAGTTCTCGTAAAAGCATTTGAGACTTATAGTTACTTTTTATGAACTAATCTGATTGTTTGTTGTTGTGTGATTGATGATAAGATGTAGATGGCACTCAATTGGAATACTAACTAGATGATCCCACATTTTATTTTAGCTCCAAATACTTCACATGTACAGTAACACAGACATAAAATAGAATTAGTTCAAACCTATTCACGCGGGTAACGTCCTCATCTCTATTTTATTTATATTTGTGTTTTTATTGGTACAACCAAACAACTTAAGATAAAAAAAAACAACCGCTTGGACATCCTCATCAAAAGTCAAAACCATATATATCCCTTCCAGAGTTCCAGCGTTTGCCTATGAACTAATCGATTGTTTATTGTTGTGTGATTGATGGTAAGATATATAGATGGCACTCAATTGGAATACTAACCAGATGATCCTACATTTTGTTTTAGCTGCAAATACTTTGTGTGTACAGTAACTCAAACATAAATAAAATTAGTTCAAACCTATTCACACCGGTAAAGTCCTCAGCTCTATTTTTTTTACGTTTGCGTTTTCATTGGTACATCCAAATAACTCAAGATCAAAAAGAAAAAAAGAAAAACAACCGTTTGGACATCCTCATCAAAAGTCAAAACCATATCCCTTTCAGAGTTCCAGTCTTCTCGCTTCTTGGGACTCGTGAGAGATGAGGCACAGATCATCAACGGCCAACCTTTTTGTCAAAAAGGCAAAAGAAATGAAAGGACCTTGATGTCGCCAAGGAGGCCTAGAGGGGGGGGTGAATAGGCCTGTCAAAACTCAAAACTCAATTTAATCAGTAGACAGATCAGCACTGCCGATTCTGAGATCAGCACTGCCGATCCTGAGATCAGCACTGCCGATCTGGGAAAAAGTGAAACTGAGTTTCGTGGGTATGAGAAGAAATGTTGCACAGGCAGAGGATAAGCTTCCTGCAGGGTTAGACAGTTCACAGATATGCCAGAAATCGAAAGCACAAGTATAAAGCACTAGATCAAACCCTAACCCTAGAAATCACTTCAAGAATGGAATGTAAACCAAAGCACAAGGTGACACAAGGATTTATCCCGTGGTTCAGCTCGCCACAAAGGCTTGCCTAAGTCCACGTTGTTGAGGTATGCCACAAAGGCTCAAGCTCACCACTTAGGTTTGCCCTTTCCTCGTTCTCAAGTCAAGAGAGTGAACTCTTGAGGTGAGGGGTGATTTCTTAGCTGCAAGAAGGTGGTTACAAACCTCCCAAGGCTACCACAAACGTTGGCAAGCTCAAGGGCAACGCCTAGCCGGCTAGGAGCAAGCTCCAAGAGTAATAAACCCTAGAACCTCCGGCCAAACGTGAACCAATGCTCTTGGGACTTTGGGAATCAATGGATCTGCTCTCTAATCGAGTTTTGCTGCCCTCTCTTTCAAGTTTTAGTGGTTGGAATGGGAGATCCACTTGAAAGCTTTGGGAGCAACAATGGAGGAGTGAGAGAGAGAGAGGGGAGCTCTTCAAACGGTCAGATCCCGAGCTGGAAGAAGCACTGGTGTAACTGGGCCGTTGTGGGCTTTCTGGAAAGGTATATATATAGTCTGGGCCCAACGGTTCGATTATGATCGGCACTGCCGACCATAAGGTTCGGCACTGCCGACCACCCAAATTTAGTCAAATCAATGTGAAACCTGTGGGGTTAGAAAGGTGGCTAGAAGTATATCTTTCTGGCAAATATTGAGCATTGGTATCACAATTTGACTGTGGGTGCTAGAATCCCTCTTAATAGTACGGCATACCTATACTCAAGAATAAGAGAATATAAACAATTAACCACTTGAGTCTTCAGTATCTTCATATGCCATTTCTTCTCAATGTCACTTCATAGGGGTTGCAACTAATTGCAACTATCTCATCTCTTCGAGCAAACATCCCTTGAGCATGTGACTTGAACCATCTCTCATATGTGAGTTCAACTTCATGGCTTCAAGTCACTATCACTAATGATCTGATCGTCAACACAATATGACTCCTCATAGCTTGATTAGTACCTCGACTCAATGCAAGTACTCTCTTCTTCACCCTAGCCATAGTACCTCGGTCTCCTTGACCTTCACTTTCGCTTAGTACCTCGAAGTCCTTTCCTTGCTATCTTCACCTTACCAAGCCATACTCAAGTCACATCATATTAAGCATCCATTGAAAACCATTTCTTCAATATTGTGATCCTTGCTTGAACATCTTGTAGGTATGAATGTTGAGATCAATCAAGCTTTAGTTTGACTCACATAGAGACATATATGGATCATCATTAATATGGTCAAGCCAATTCACGGTTCCTTATATCCTCTCCATTTTGGCTTGACACTCAACACTTACTTCAATCTCCATCTTCATACTTCTAGCTTGATCAAATCAATGCAAAGTGATTCTCCAAATATTTATCCATACAAGCAAACCAATGTAGAGATGACATATATCCAATATGAGTTTAAGTCTTTGTCATTGACCTTTGCTTGACATTAACTCACTTATGCATTCTTGATTCATTCTTCAACCTTGATCAAAGCTAGTTCACTATCAAACTCATCTTGCTCATGAAAAGCAACCCATTGTTGAGACCATTCCAAAATCATCAATCTATGTCCCACTTGTCATTTGTCAAATATGTTTGCTTTCTCATGATGCCATGATATCCCACAACATAGAAGTCATATCATCAACTCTATTTGCATTGTTGTCTTTTGCTTGAACAAGATTGTTTCCATGATCTTCCAATACAACAGTACACAATTTTGGCCTTCATTTCAACACTATGTGGAATACCATCAAGTTTGCTTTTCTTGTTGAACCTTGGATACACTTAGCAAACTTGTTAGACCTTTAATTATGTTGTCACTCAGTTCACCAAAACCCACTAAGGGCTAGATGCACTTACAATCTCCCCCTTTTTGGTGATTGATGACAACACAATTAAAGCTTACAAGAGATTGATAAACATTAAGATTTTGAATCCTATGATATAGTGAGCTCCCCCTAAATGTGTGCATTGAAAGGAATTTCAAATTTTGGCCTCAAATGCCAAATGCACATATTTAAGAGAAAGTGTGGAAACTCTCCTATATCTTAGCATCTGTGGGGTGCAAGGTGTCAAACATGATAAACGTGATGCTCATGACAGTTCATGCACTCAACAAGTTTAACAAAACATTATTCAAGGCATGAATGTCACACACTAGCATAAGCGATCCTAATCAAGAGCATCAATTTAAACTATGCTTGCACACACCACTCAATTTTGAAAAATCTTATATGCCTCTCCTTTACCCCTTTCCATCCTCATATCAATCTCTCTTCCCCTTACATTCTCCCCAAAATTTCTCCCCCTTTGGCATTAATCTCCAAAAAGGATCTCTCCACCAAAAGGAAGAAATGATGGTAGACAAGTGAGGGCAAGAGGTAGGTAAAAGTTTAGCATATAGAATTTCTCTTCTATGTTTTCTACCAAACAAAGTATGCAATAATTTAAGTCAAGATTCTTGAGAGGTTAGAATATTTAGCTCATACCTCACATAGGTGACGTAACATGAGACAAACTCACACAATCACCACAAGAGGTATCAACCAAATATCTAACTCACTCTCTAATCGTCACCATAAGAACAAACTCATGGTGTGACTCAATATATTGCATACACATGCACACACTAGCATGTAAGGGCCTAGATGCACAAAGGTAATACAAATGTTCATGGAGTGATATACCTTTGTTCTAAACCTCATAATCTCCACCATGATGATGATTTTGAATTTAGTGTTTTGATGGGCTTGGTAATTCTTTAAGCAAAAAAGATCTCATTTGCGCCCATCTCTCTTTTCATCATCTTCAAGGAGACATTATAAACTTGTGCTTCATCTTAGTTGAAAGTCCATTGCTAGCTCTTGTTATCATTTTGAGATACCAATTGAAGACATATTTCTTGATATACCAAATTGAAAGATTGTCCACCAATACCAATTGAAATATGATCTTCATAGTTTGACACCGATGGAAGGAATCTTCACAAGTTGATGTCAATTGGAATGGATGCTTGTATCTCATAATATCACCTAGATGTCTCCTAGGGACCTTGATGTCTCCTAGGAAATACTCACAAAGACAAGAGATAACATTAACTTGCACAAGCTACAGTTTTACAACTAGTGACCATTTGAATGTGAAAGGCATGTGGATCACTAATTGCAAACCTCATAACATAGACTAAATTCCCCCTATTTGATAGTGCATACATATGTAAGTGGATGGCAAGAACATATGCACTTTTTGGTCAATTAAGTCCAGACAAGGGAATTTAAGCTATATTATGGAAAGTAGCTACATAAGAGTTAAAATTGCAATCCAAATGAATATGAGAGATAACTTTACCAATTTGGATTGATATGGTTATGTAGCATATCCATGAGAAACTTATTCTCACCAAGAGACTACACAAGTTCACTAGAAGAAAATGTTAGTCCCAAAAGACACAAGACATAGAATGAGCTCCCCCTTAATATGTGCATCAAGTACTCGAATTACTTGTGAAATGCACTTGAATCGGTTTAAGAGTTTAGAGGAGCACATCCTACACCTTGTTCAAGGCACACCAATTTTGTAACAATTGAAATTATGCCAAAGGAACATACCACCACTAAGGTAGAGAGATCACCACATAAATTTTGATTGACATGACCATCATATAAGTAAGATTTCAATGATTTAGATGACCACAGTTCTCTTTTGATGAAATGTGGTGAATTAGAGCTTTGGTGATCATCCAAGATCCAAATTAAGTTCCTAGTTCCTTCTTTACCTAAAGCAACTCACATAGAAAGCAAATGGTAAAGTTCATGAAATTTGCAAATTATGAACTAGGAGTCACCACTTTTTGTTGACAAGGTCTTGGTTGATCAATAGGATGGATCATGTGCACTTGATGAGCTCTAGAGTAGAGAATTGACAATGAAAGTTCACTCTTCAATTATTTTCTCCAACTCATTCAGTTTTAGTTCCACTAAAGGATTGGGGCATTCGACACTTAGCCGAGAGAACTTGGTTTACAAAGACCAAGACATCCTAGAGTAATTGTGAATTACCCAATGTGAATCCAAAAGGAACCATCCATCCTTCTTTCTCCAATGTGTGAGACAACATAATCATGAATTTGAGAGAAACCATTTGTCCCACAAGATATCACAGTAAACTCCTCCTCAATTTGTGCATACAAGAGTACACAAAGTACACTCATGCATATCAAAGATTCTAGGCCAAGAGAGAAGTTTACACTACATTCCAATGGATTTCAAACTCCTTCAAGCTTGCTTTCAATCCAATTAGTTTCAGCTAGTTCTTAGTTGCTTCAAAATGATGTCAAGTGATTCCAGCTGATTGTAACTCATTTCCCCTGCTTGTATCTGCTAAATTCAATCAATTGCAACTGGTTTCAATTTATTGCAGCTGCTGAATTTGAAAGCATGCAACTGATTTCTTCTAGTTCCAACTAGCTGCAACTTCTTGCTGCTACTTGCAATTTGGTTCCAACTCCTTTGGATGCTTGTATGTGTCCTTCTCTCTCATTTGAACTCCTTTGGACCAAGCTGATGCTTCTCATCTTCACTGATTCTTCATGACCAACTCGAGAGTCAAATGAAACTTGTTGTTGCAATGCAATTCAACTTCATGCAGTAATTTTCAGATTCTGTCTTCCTTGAAGAAAAATTCATATATCTCAAACTGTTGATCCAATATGCATGGAATTTGGTAGAAATGTTCATCTATGAGTCCTCTAACTGCTGTCAAAATTTCAGCCCATTTGGACTCCATTTGATCAGTCAAATCTATTTTCTACCAAAACTGCTCAAGTCTGAAACTGCGGTGCTGAGGCTGACAGAATTCAACTGAAACTGATTTTCTTCAAAACCAAACTGCATCCCAACTGTACAACAACAAGTACTAGATGTATATAGCATGCTCACAAAGTTTCAGGTCATTTCATTAGCGTTTGAACTTCCAAATCCATGCTTGAAGGCAGCCAACTCAGAATTTCAGATTTCTGGACAGATTTGATGTTTTTCGCAATCCTTCCCTTCTTGTCCAATATTGAGGTGATTTTGGCTGAGAACACTCACAAGATGTCATTACCATTCAGTCCTCTTGTCAATGATTGAAGTCTTGTGAATTCTTCCAATATAGCTCATCCATTTCAACCTCAAACTTGATTTGTCAATTCAAACTCAATTCTTGGTTTGTATGACCTCTTGTAACCTCATCTTCTTTAGGTGAAGAGTAACCTTTAGGCTTGTGATGTATACAAATAAATAAGCACAACCTCTTCTTATTGATTTCCTATGAATAAGCTCAAACATAAGAGGGCATTAGTAACACAAGCACTAGTTTCTCATTTAGTAACCCTTTATGTTTGGAGGGAAAATGAGCTACCAAAATAGAGAAACCTCATAACATGGACTAAATCTCCCTTAATGCCTCATGCACACTCTTTTGAGTGGAATGGAAATGTGAATGTGCACGGGTGGTCACTTAAGTCCAAGGGGCAGATTTAAGCCATATTATGGTGAGTGGCTAACATAAATGAAGCAGTTCCAAAAAGCTAGAGAGAACACATCACATAGTTTTTGGATTGATGACAGTGATATAATAGCACACTCCATTTGAGAAACACACTCTCACCCTTATTGGTAGTTGATGACAACCTAAATAGAGCTTACAAAAAGATGTATAAAGGTGCTGAGATTTATGAGTCATGGATGTAGAAGACTCCCCCTAAATATGTGAATAGGAATTTGAATTTCCAAATTGACATAAGAAGTCAGTTTTCACATACTAGTGAGATTGGGGCCTCCCCCTACATCCATGTCTGTTGTGGGGCGCAAGAAACATAGTGTCATAGTATAAAACATGATGTAAAAGACAGTTCATGCACAACAAGGCCTGACTGCTGTTGCACTGGTCGGCACTGCCGACCAGATGGTCGGCACTGCCGACCAAGCTTCAACAGCCAGATCACAGTGAAACTTACACAACAGTTAACATGCATAAAAATGAACATCTTGCACAGATATGACAAGCTGGATCAATATTAAACACACATGTCCATATCCGAGTGCGAAATAAGCCTAATAGGTAGCCAAGAGATACTCACAACCATTTGAGCATGTAGATGGTCATAAGATGTGAATAAGAATTTGTCAATCTACCATATGACAAGATTCCATCAAGTAGAGAGTTCTTGAGATTTGAGTGATAAGTGTCTCTACTTGAGCTTGATCCTTTACTCTTGTCTTTCTTGACATTCTTCGTTTGAAATCCACAAAGGAAACATAAGCCATGTATCTTGCTTAGAGTGAATGATCAATTTAATTCCAATCATTGCTTTTCTTTCATCACCAACAACTAATAAATATCCTCAAGTGCTTTATTTCCCTAAGTGGCTACACAAGACACAAAGAGATAAGATTTGAAATAAATTGCACTTGAGATTTAGAAGTTACCACCCTTCTAGAAATATAATGGATGATGTGGTCTCTTCATCTTCACTTTGCTCATATGAAGGTTGTAGGTTTTGTCCATGTATTGAAGTAGAATGAGTTGCTGCAGTAGGAGGGGCAGCACTACCACCCTACTGATTTGCAGCAGGGGTGCCCCAACACCTCTACATCGAGTACGTCAGCGGAAATTATTGTAGCAGCAACTTGAGTAACCTTCAATTAAGTGGCTTGGATTTCTAGTGGTCTAATATCAACAATAGCCAATTACTTCATTGCCTCATAAGGTATATCCTCATTACCTACAACATGAACAAGATCTTGCTCTACTAGAGAGCCATTAAAAGCATCATATGGCAAATGATTCATTTAAACTTGAAATGCTCTAGCCACTCCTAATAATTCACAAACAACACATATTTATGAACTACTAGAGACTACACAAGTCAAGTGGCTAGCCTACAAGGGTTAGGTACTTGTTACATAGGTGAATATGAAGTTTTAAATATTTCCATCAAATCATCTTCGGGTCAACATATAAGAAAAGACAATATGAGTTTGTTGATAGCTTGAGTGAATAATTTTCAATCAACTTGCTCAAGCACCCCCAAAGCCTCATATCACCTTCAAGTACCTACAACACTCATCAAGCACAATTTGGTACCCAAACTACGTTGGGTCCAATAAGGTTAGTCACAAGAGACTTAGGCACCCAAATGGCCTTTGTGCTAGCAAGTGGTGAACCAATCACCTTTCTAGCACAAGTGTCACTTTTGGGCCTACTAAGCAATTTTGAATCAATTGACGAGTTAGGCTTAAGAGTGTTACCCATGGGACAATCCATGCTTAGATGTCCCTTCCCCTTGCAAGTGTAGCATAGGCGTGTCTTGTTCTTCTTAGCCTTCTTTTCTTGCAATTTGCTTGCTACCTTGCTAATAAGCCTCTTTCTTGATGACCCCAAACCTTTATCTTCCATGTAGGGGCATGATGCAATTTCATGACCCTTCTCATTGCACTCATAGCACTTCCTCTTGCTTTTTCTTGTCTTCTTGTTTGGAAGTGTGGCTTGGTCATCAACCTTGTTGGAACACATAGAGGCATTGTGCCCCATGTTGGAGCACTTGCCATGAGCCATCTTTTTCTTCTCTTGAATTTTGCTCATGACCTTCGCTTCTTTCTTCAAGGAGCAATCCCTTACATGGTGACCCTCTTTCTTGCACTTGAAACAAGTGATGAGAGTTATGTTTTGTTGATGTTGCACCTTGTTTTGAGTCACCCACATTGATTCATTTGACTTCTGTGGAACCTGCTTTTGCTTGGGCACCATCTTCTTGGGCTTGTTCTGACCAGGGGCATGGTTGGTGGCCTTCCCTTTCTTGCGGGGGTCGGCACTGCCGACTAACCCATCGGCACTGCCGACCAAGCGTGGCAGTGCTGATTTGGTTGGTTGCTGTGCCGACATCTGTGCAGGCTGATCTGTACCAACCTTGCCCTTGCTCAAGAACTTAACACACTCATAGCCTTTCACTCTCTTTCTTCCATTGGTTTTGGCTCCTTTTGTGTGACCCAAACCATCTTTGATGGAAGGATGTCTTCCATCCTTGTACTTGGGCTTGCTTTGGTCATCCACTTTCTTGGTGCCTATGTGTATACCTTTGTTGCTGCACCCTTTATCAATCATTTCATTGAGCCTAGCAATTTCCTTTTTCATTGCCTCCATATTTGCAAGGTTAGTGGAATAAACATTTATATCAAGGTTGTAACATTTTCCACATCCTTGGCTAGTGGAGGGAGTAGATTCATTCATTGCCTTAGAGGGATGTGAGTTGCTATCCCAAAGAATGTTATATTGCAACTCAAGCTCCTTGTACTTTTCATCCAAGCTACAATACTTTTGCTTGAGTGCAACATTCTCATTCTTTGTAATAGCATGGCTTTCTTGCTCTTTGGCCAAAGCCTTGCGCAAGGCAGCCACCTCACTTCTCTCTATTGCAAGAGCTTCCTTGCTAGCTATGTAGATGTTCTCTTGTGCAATGAGATCATCATCTCTAGTAGCTAGCTCAGCTTGAACGCTCTCTAACTCCTCCAATAGCTTAGTGATATAGACTTTGGTCATTTTATCCAAGTTCTTAGTTATATTGTCTATCTCTTCATCACTAGATTCATCATCACTAGAGCTATCACTAAGATCACTACTAGAGATGTCTTCTAAAGTTGGAGGAGGTTTGGCTTTTGATTTTACCTTCTTACCCTTTGTCATAAGACATATATGAGAAGTGACATGGATAGTTGAGCATTTTGGTGAAGTAGATTCATCACTTGGCCTCCACCGATCACAAGCTTCTTCTTCCTTCAAAATGTTAGTCTCACAAGAACTATAGGAAGTAGAAGTATCACATGTCAAAGTCTTGTTCTCACCAACCATTTCATTACCTTCCACATATGTCGGTAAGGAAGTGGTTGTGCCATGATCACTTAGGCCTTTTAGGAGAATCACTTGAGGCTCTTCAATTGTTGGTGAAGTTGAGCACTCCTCAAGTGATTCCTCCAATGAGAGCAACTTCTCATCACATTTGGACTTGTCATATCTTTCCTTGAGTGTGGTCCAAATCACATGAGCATCCTCAAGAGGTTCACCGTCTCCAAATATGACGACATCAAAAACATCTTCACTCAAAGCACTAAATAAGACATTAGAGGCTTGAGCATTGTGTTGTAAGCATTTCACTTCCTCTTTAGATAGATAGGTCAAATCATCACTAGGAGGTGAAATGCTCACATCAACAATCCGCTCGATATGAGGACCCATGGTCCTAAAAACAGTAAGCACACTAGCGGACCAAGATGCATAATTTGAGCCATCTAAAAGTAAAAGTTCTAGAGATACTTCCTCACTTGTCGACATCGTCTCTCAAGGCGGTTAAGCCCTAATTTGAGAGCCCAGGCTCCGATACCAATTGAAAGGACCTTGATGTCGCCAAGGAGGCCTAGAGGGGGGGGGGTGAATAGGCCTGTCAAAACTCAAAACTCAATTTAATCAGTAGACAGATCAGCACTGCCGATTCTGAGATCAGCACTGCCGATCCTGAGATCAGCACTGCCGATCCTGAGATCAGCACTGCCGATCTGGGAAAAAGTGAAACTGAGTTTCGTGGGTATGAGAAGAAATGTTGCACAGGCAGAGGATAAGCTTCCTGCAGGGTTAGACAGTTCACAGATATGCCAGAAATCGAAAGCACAAGTATAAAGCACTAGATCAAACCCTAACCCTAGAAATCACTTCAAGAATGGAATGTAAACCAAAGCACAAGGTGACACAAGGATTTATCCCGTGGTTCAGCTCGCCACAAAGGCTTGCCTAAGTCCACGTTGTTGAGGTATGCCACAAAGGCTCAAGCTCACCACTTAGGTTTGCCCTTTCCTCGTTCTCAAGTCAAGAGAGTGAACTCTTGAGGTGAGGGGTGATTTCTTAGCTGCAAGAAGGTGGTTACAAACCTCCCAAGGCTACCACAAACGTTGGCAAGCTCAAGGGCAACGCCTAGCCGGCTAGGAGCAAGCTCCAAGAGTAATAAACCCTAGAACCTCCGGCCAAACGTGAACCAATGCTCTTGGGACTTTGGGAATCAATGGATCTGCTCTCTAATCGAGTTTTGCTGCCCTCTCTTTCAAGTTTTAGTGGTTGGAATGGGAGATCCACTTGAAAGCTTTGGGAGCAACAATGGAGGAGTGAGAGAGAGAGAGGGGAGCTCTTCAAACGGTCAGATCCCGAGCTGGAAGAAGCACTGGTGTAACTGGGCCGTTGTGGGCTTTCTGGAAAGGTATATATATAGTCTGGGCCCAACGGTTCGATTATGATCGGCACTGCCGACCATAAGGTTCGGCACTGCCGACCACCCAAATTTAGTCAAATCAATGTGAAACCTGTGGGGTTAGAAAGGTGGCTAGAAGTATATCTTTCTGGCAAATATTGAGCATTGGTATCACAATTTGACTGTGGGTGCTAGAATCCCTCTTAATAGTACGGCATACCTATACTCAAGAATAAGAGAATATAAACAATTAACCACTTGAGTCTTCAGTATCTTCATATGCCATTTCTTCTCAATGTCACTTCATAGGGGTTGCAACTAATTGCAACTATCTCATCTCTTCGAGCAAACATCCCTTGAGCATGTGACTTGAACCATCTCTCATATGTGAGTTCAACTTCATGGCTTCAAGTCACTATCACTAATGATCTGATCGTCAACACAATATGACTCCTCATAGCTTGATTAGTACCTCGACTCAATGCAAGTACTCTCTTCTTCACCCTAGCCATAGTACCTCGGTCTCCTTGACCTTCACTTTCGCTTAGTACCTCGAAGTCCTTTCCTTGCTATCTTCACCTTACCAAGCCATACTCAAGTCACATCATATTAAGCATCCATTGAAAACCATTTCTTCAATATTGTGATCCTTGCTTGAACATCTTGTAGGTATGAATGTTGAGATCAATCAAGCTTTAGTTTGACTCACATAGAGACATATATGGATCATCATTAATATGGTCAAGCCAATTCACGGTTCCTTATATCCTCTCCATTTTGGCTTGACACTCAACACTTACTTCAATCTCCATCTTCATACTTCTAGCTTGATCAAATCAATGCAAAGTGATTCTCCAAATATTTATCCATACAAGCAAACCAATGTAGAGATGACATATATCCAATATGAGTTTAAGTCTTTGTCATTGACCTTTGCTTGACATTAACTCACTTATGCATTCTTGATTCATTCTTCAACCTTGATCAAAGCTAGTTCACTATCAAACTCATCTTGCTCATGAAAAGCAACCCATTGTTGAGACCATTCCAAAATCATCAATCTATGTCCCACTTGTCATTTGTCAAATATGTTTGCTTTCTCATGATGCCATGATATCCCACAACATAGAAGCCATATCATCAACTCTATTTGCATTGTTGTCTTTTGCTTGAACAAGATTGTTTCCATGATCTTCCAATACAACAGTACACAATTTTGGCCTTCATTTCAACACTATGTGGAATACCATCAAGTTTGCTTTTCTTGTTGAACCTTGGATACACTTAGCAAACTTGTTAGACCTTTAATTATGTTGTCACTCAGTTCACCAAAACCCACTAAGGGCTAGATGCACTTACAAGAAAAACAACTCCCAGCCAAGCAAGGCCCAGCAACCGTCGAGGGTACTACGGTGCAGCAGATTGTCCGTGTCCTGTGTTGTTCAAATGTTATAATCCCTTATTGTGTTTCTAACCAAACTGGAGCCAACTCGAATAAGCATATCTTAGCCAACGTCGCAGAGTTGGTATGAGGTGAAATTTGGCTTGAGGGAGGACTCGCCTAAACACTTTGTACCAACTTTTTTCCTCTAATAATCTACTCTTAGAGCATCTCCAAGAGTTCCCAAGAATCCATCACGTGTTTTCAGTGATTTTTTTTTGCAAGAGTCAAACACGCCCTTCTCTTTTGGATTGGTGGGTGCTTTCAGTGATTTTTTCGAGTATCAAAAGATTGAGATGTGAGATTGAATTTTTTTTTCCATTTTTTCCAGAAATTTATAGATTGGAAAGCTTTATTGGGTAAGAGATGCCCTTACCGGGGCAAATCAATGTATGGTTACTATTATTTAATCTCTACAACTAAAAAACAACAAATGTTCAGGTCTACCCGACAGTACCAAAGCTCTTTACTCCATCATATGTCATTATGGTCCTTTTCTCACCCCTCATATGGCACTCCTAAAACAATTATTTTCCTACATCTTGCACCATGTCATTTTCCACCTCTTTGAGAATCGTTCAGCCTCCCATCTCTTCTATTCTCAAATCAAAACAAGAAAAAGATATTTATTTGCCCAATTATTTTATTATTACTAACCTAATATAAGACATCACAAAGCATATCTCTTGAATTTTACTATAATCTTGTCTAGAGGACTCCACCGCATGTGCAATAAATCAATAATTTGTTTAGTTCGTAAACATATGAGTACTAATATGATAATGTTTTTAAGAAATTGTTCATAGTTTTGATCCGAGATAAATATATTATTCACATTAAAAATATTACATGAGTTTTCAGAAAACGCGAAATATGATGGTATATTTATTGATTTATTGCACATGGGGTGGAGTATTCAATGTTATGAAATATGACGCTTTTTAACAATAATATATACATTCATATTTGAATTATTGTGGTATATCTTTTTCCCATCGCAACAGACGGGCATTATCCTAGTAATATAATACTAGCAAACATATATATTATGGTAGAAAAAGGAGATTCAAACTCCATGAACATTCATTACATCTACTCTTACCAGAGCAAATCAATGTATTGTTAATATTATTTAAGTTAATAATACTGGCAAATACATATATTAGGTCATCCTCAGTGCTAGTTTCATGTCCCAGTTTTCAACACCTCTATATTTTAGAAAAAGTACAGAAGAGTTTTATCCTCATGAAACTATCTTTACTCTCGTGAAACTTTTATTATCTCTCTCTTCATCGATATAGTGTCAGATCAGTGTATTTAACGCCCACGAAACTCTATAAAACTCTCATTGAGATGACCTTATGATAAAAAAGGAGATTTAAACTCCATGAACATTCATTCACATCTACTCTTACCGGATCAAATCAATGTATTGTTATTGTCATGAACATTCATTCCATCTACTTTTATCGGATCAAATCAATGTCTTGTTATAAGTGGTTAGGGAAGGCTAGACCAACCAAAAAAAGTTGGAAATTTTGTCTCTTTATTATTAGGGATATATATATAGATAGATATTTTTAGAAAAAGGAATTTTACTCTGGCCTATGCAAGAGTTTTGCACTCAACCAAATATTACAAAGTTTGAGTCACTAACGGAAAAGAAAAGCTCTCAAAAAGCGTCAAAAGTGTAGGAAGTTGAAATTATAAATTACATTAAGCCTATTAGAACGCAGCCATTCATTCTTGGCAAAAATCTCCAATGCTACGGTCTCCATCACTTGGCATGCCCTTTTCAAGTTTGGTTGATCGGCCTCCTTTTGAAGTATGGACCAAAATCGTGTCCAATGAGTCACCCTGAAATAACCTGTAAATAGGATTAAAATATTTTTTTGTCAAAAATTATATCATTTCTGGTCAACCATATAGACCAGAAAATAGCGCTTCCTCCTACTCAAATTTGAGATCGCAACCCTGAATCTACATGTTGTAACCAAGTTTGGAAAAGAATAGTCATATCTCTTGGTGCTTGTAAACCAAAGGCTATGTGAGCAATCCTCCAAATGAAACGTGCTGCATGACACTCGAAAAATAAATGTTGGATAGTTTCTTTGTTGTTAAAAAACAACACTTATCATCACCCTTCCAATTTCGTTTTAAAAGATTGTCCTTTGTTAAGATCACACCTTTTATTAGAAACCAGACAAATTTTTTGATTTGTAGGGGTACATTGAGCTTCCAAAACGCTTTATTTCGAGGCATATATATATATATATATTATTTAATAATACTAGTAAACATATATATTATGATAGAAAAAAAAGGAGCTTTAAACTTGATGAACATTCATTCCATCTTGACAAGACCCCTTGACAACAGTCTAAGTTATGTAGACGTGTCATCTAGATCTGCAAAGTTTTAATATATATTTCTGACTCTGTTGGGATCACACTTGCCTTACCCCCGCTCACGCGCAGGGGATCAGCGAAGGTGGCCGGTCGTCAAAACTAAACGCGAGGGTACAGGGAAGCAAGAACAGTGATGTTGTGGCTCTATTCCCCAAAAAATCGTCCCCATTACACTGTTCACCTCCTGGTATTTATAGGGAATACCAAGGGGCACTGACCAAATTACAGAAGGGTACAAGAAAGATTCCTCTGTGCTATACAGCTGAAGGGCAGAATCTTACAAACACAGACACCGTAGAAACCCTAGCTTGCCTCCCTTATGTCCGCCGCCACCTGGCCTGCGCACACCTTCGCAGGGGCGCGAAGGTTAACTTCTCAGCTTCGACAGTCGCAAGGCACACGTTCGCTTGCCACCCGTTGAGCTCGACCCTCCTTGCGAAGGTGCACGGCACGCGCGAGGGTCGTCCCTCGCTCTTCCCACGCTTCTCTCCTGCAAGAACCATAAGACGACCCGGAAGCCGAGTTGGTATCCGAGGGTTAGGAAATAAGGCCCGAGGGGCTTATCAAGCGACGAAGGTTTTCTTAATGGAATGCAGGGCATTGCGAGGGTTTCCTTCTGACTCAGCCTACGCGACGTCACTGCCGAGGGTTCTTTCCCCCAACAGTAGCCCCTCGATGGCTTGGTTCTAAAAACGATCGATCTTTAGGCCCAAGCAGCGCCTTTGTTTGGAAATAAACAGTGTACCTCGACAGCGACGCCCGCGGCTGCTTGTGGGCCGGGCCGTTTGTTTTTTGCTTGCGGTGTTTGAGGTCCATTTCGTTTCTTGTGCCATGATTTTTGGGATCCGTGCCGATTTTGTCGGGTTGGATGGTTCGTGCATTGGCCTATAAATAGGTGGGGTTGGTGGGCACTTTGAACTCGTGCCATCCTTTAGCGAGGGTTTGTTTTAGTTTGTTTGCGAGGGTTGAGCTAGGCGCTCGTTGTTTGAAGTTAGAGTCAGCTAGAGAGATGGCTAGGATGAAACAGACTACTCGCGTTGTGTCTCCGACTGCCTTGGATGAGGGGATAACCTTCGAGTTTGGGCTTAGCCGAGTCTGCAGTTCGGATCTGGCATCTTATGTCAAGCGAGGTTGGATTGAGGATGGAAAGGCGAGGAGCAACGCTGGAGAGACTGTTCCGAAGCCGGAGGCTGACGAGGTTGTTTTATTCAAGGAGTTCTTTGCAGCTGGTCTGCGTTTTCCAGTTGCTTCCTTTGTGTCTTCTGTTCTGGAGAGGTTCAATTTGAGGTTTCATCAGCTCACACCATCATGCTTCACAAAGCTCTCAGTATATGTGTGGGCGTGCCGATCCCAAGGCGTTGTCCCTCATGTCGAGGGTTTTGTCTGAACTCATCGTGTGCATATGCAGCCTCGCAAGATTGTGGATGGCGAAGGTAACACCAGTCTCGGTCAGTACGCGGTGTACACCTTTTGCCATCGTGCCAGATCGGAGTTGCCGGTGCAAGCTCAGAAGAATAAGTGGGCCAGTGGGTGGCAAGAGTTCTGGTTCTACTACAAGCTTAGCGGGGCTACCGAGCTTTGCGGCGAGCTTCCGCCTCTTGGAGACGTAAGTGCCGAAGCTAAAATGAGTGCCGAGGCGCATGCCGCAGTTGATTGTCTGAGAGTGGTTGCGCGTTCTTAGTGTGCTCGCGACTTGGTCGAGGAGTATTGCTATGCTAAGGTGTGGCCCCTTAGCCGGAGACAAGTATGGTTTGCTGTTGAAGATGATCCAAAGTACGAAGGTAGAGGTTTGAAGAAGCCTAAGTTGGAGTTGAACAGGGTTTGGGAGGCTGTCCTCAAGAAGTTTCCCAAACGTGAAGATGGTGTCGAGGTGATTTATAAGCGGGTTCAACAGAGAGCGGAGGATCTTGTTGGTAAGCTCTTTACACTAGAAGCTAAGGCTATCCATAGCTCGGTGGGTAGCAGAGGTCGAGTTAACAGACTGTTTGATATGCTTGGGATTTCGTATCCTGATTGGCCCGCACCTTCGAGCGAGGATGCACCAAAAAAGAGAAAACGCGCGTCCGCGGAGGAGAAGGGGGTTGTCTCACGGCCTAAGAGGGGTCGTGGTCGGGGCCGTGGCAGCGCTGGGGGTCGAACCAAAACACTGGCGACGAAGGTTGCTAAGGCGTCGGGCGCTGCCAGCACTTCCTCTTCCTCGGCCATCATGCCGGTGATGGCGCCCGAGGTGTTGCTAAGTCCGGGGGGCGTGTACCGCGCGTCGGCGGGATTGGTGCTTTGATCCAGATATCTGATGACGAAGCTTCCTCCGATGAAGACGAAAAGGAGAAAGAGAAGGAGGCAGAGAAAGAGGCCGGCTCTGAGGATGATTCTACTGAAGAAACTAGTGACACCTCCGGCAACGAGGGCGACACGGACGAAGAAGTGTCGATTGATGATGACCGTGGTAAAGCGATAGTCTCGTCGAGCGCTGATGCCGAAGCTGCTCGAAGCATTGATGATATCATGCGGGACCTCAAGCCAGGTAGCCCCGAGCGAGGGTTAGTGCCCGAGTTCGCGGGGTCACACATTTGGGTTGACGGTTTTGAGGTGAAGGGTGAGCTTGAATCGGAAAGGAACCCTGGTAAAAGGCCATATGGCGAAGCTAGCCGGTCCAGCCTTCCTTACTTTGCCAAGAATGTTGGAGTTTCGGATCCAAAGACGGAGCTCTTCACGAGTCCGGACCTTCGAGAGTGCCATTTGCAATGTGCTCCGGAGGAAAGGCATTTTCTTGGACGAGTGTTTGGTCGGGTTTGTGTGCCGGAAGCCGAGCTTCGTCTAGTCAACCAGCCCTTGGATGAGCTTCATGACGATATTGACGTTAAGTTGGCTGAGTTGATGCTTCTCAGTCGCTCTGCGCGCCGAAGGGCAGGTATAAACGATGATTTTTTAAGGAGACGGTTGGTCGAGGTTGAGGAAGAAAACAAAGACCTTCGGCGCAGTTTAGAGAACAAAGAGATCGAGCTTAAAGGAGCTCTTGAGAAAGTTAAGAAAACCCAAGAAGAAGCACAGGTGGTTGCTAATCGTAACGCTGAGCTTATATCTGCCTGCTGTGATAAGGGTAAAGACTTGACTGCTGCGAAGAGCCGCATAGAAGAACTGACGTCAGAGGTGGCTTCGCAAACAGAGGCCTGGCAGAGGAGCATAGGAAAGATAAAAACCAAGGTTGATGTCTGCTTGACTGAAGCCGGCGGCTCTGCCGGGGAGCCGTTACCTGCTGCTACTGCGGAGGCCTTCGAAGGTTGGCTAAGCAACGAGCTTGATGTCTTTAGCTCGTTGGTTAGTAACGCAGCCGACTTTAGGGGCTATGCCGGGGCTTTAGCAATGGCTGGAACACTTCGCCACGCAGACTGCGAGCACCTTCGAAAGATTAGAAAGCCAAATCACGTTTTCCCGACGTTCGACGAGGTGCGTCAAATGAAAGTTGATGATGCGGAGGTTCGGAATTGTGCGATGCGCTTGCTTCGCAAATTCTGGATTTCTGGGGCAGGTCGAGCTCTTGCCCTTGAGGAAGCTGCCGAAGCCACACGTCAGGTTGTTATAGCGTGGAGGGTTTTGTTTTTGATTTGTATGTTTATTGATGGAAGTGTTAGTATTTATCTTTGTGTTCTTTTTTTGCAGGCTCGGAAGGATGCGCAGCTCTCGCCAACTGCAACCGATGATGTTGCGGGTTGCTCCAAAGCTGCGCCTATGCACAGTTCTGCGGAGGTCCCACCAGTCGAGGTAATACCTTCGGCCGAGGAGATCCCTGCCACTGGAGAGGCTAATGTCGAGGAGGCGGCGACGGTCGAAGCGCCTGCTGCTGAACCTGCTACAACTTTGGAGAGTCTGGACGCTGCGGCCGGCAATGATTTGGGTGCTCTAGCTGGCGAAGCTTAGGCGGGGGAGCATGATGGTGCCGAGCAGGTGTGAAAATTAGGGATAGCTCACGCGAAGGTCATTTTGTAATGTTTTGGTTGATGTAGAATGATGTTGTAAAGACTGAGTGTTTTCTTAACTATTTGACAATGCAGGTTCCTGATGGGACCGTGCTAGAGGTGTTTGATGTGACGCCTCTGACGTTAAATTACCAAGACACTTTTATAACTAGTGAATCCTGGGCTCGGGCTAAACTTAAGCATCCTTCGTTGTCTTTTGAACGTTTTTGGTGGTCTAAGGTGTGAAGGTATGACTTGAAGAACAGTCGATCGAGCCATTTTTGGCGCGACGCAGATTATACTGATCGGCAAGCTACACGCTTTTTGTTTGGTTCTTCTTCTTCGGCGCAACCTGTTGATGACGATATCGATGATAGTGCGGCTTTGGATTTTTTGTTTGGACAAAGCAACCTTGAGCTGGGTCCGGACGGTTCACTTGTAATCCCGAAGGAGGAGCCTTCGGAGGTTGGAGATATAGATTGGAGATTTATGTATAGGGCGAGGGTTTTGCCTGGGGAACTGTCAATTGTTTCTGCGGCTCCTTTGTTATGGGGTCCCATAGTTCCAGTGGACATAGGACTTGAGGAGGATTTTTGCGAGGGTTTTGATGATTTGATGTCGATTGAGGATGGAGATGGTTCCTTGTAATTTTTTGCTTTATATTGATTGTGTGCCATATTGCGATTGATATGAACATAATCGGGAAAATTTTAAGATTGTGATGTCCTCGTTGTCTATTTGCGAGGCCCGTTTCTTTTTGTGTAATGTTGTTGCTTGTGGTCTCGCTTTTCTTTTTTAAAAAAAGATGTTTAGTAGGTGTTTACTAAAACAGCGACGCCCCCTTTTCTTTTTAGCGAGGCTCGCTTTTCATTTGAGAGAGGTGTTTACTAAAACAGCGACGCCCCCTTTTCTTTTTAGCGAGGCTCGCTTTTTCGTTTGAGAGAGGTGTTTACTAAAACAGCGACGCCCCCTTTTCTTTTTAGCGAGTCTCGCTTTTCGTTTGAGAGAGGTGTTTACTAAAACAGCGACGCCCCCTTTTCTTTTTAGTGAGGCTCGCTTTTCGTTTGAGAGAGGTGTTTACTAAAACAGCGACGCCCCCTTTTCTTTTTAGCGAGGCTCGCTTTTCGTTTGAGAGAGGTGTTTACTAAAACAGCGACGCCCCTTTTCTTTTTAGCGAGGCTCGCTTTTCGTTTGAGAGAGGTGTTTACTAAAACAGCGATGCCCCCTTTTCTTTTTAGCGAGGCTCGCTTTTCGTTTGAGAGAGGTGTTTACTAAAACAGCGACGCCCCCTTTTCTTTTTAGGGAGGCTCGCTTTTCGTTTGAGAGAGGTGTTTACTAAAACAGCGACGCCCCCTTTTCTTTTTAGCGAGGCTCGCTTTTCGTTTGAGAGAGGTGTTTACTAAAACAGCGACGCCCCCTTTTCTTTTTAGCGAGGCTCGCTTTTCGTTTGAGAGACAGCGACGTCCCCTTTTCTTTTTAGCGAGGCTCGCTTTTCGTTTGCCTTGCGAGCCCCTGGCGTGTTTTGTGAGTGTGACTTCGCGTCTCCCCTTGTCTTAGGTGGAGGTGAAGTTTGCTTTGCGAGCCCCTGGCGTTTTCCGCGAGGGTACTCGACTTTTTTTGGATTTCGCGCCTCCCCTTGTCTTAGGTGGAGGTGAAGTTTGCTTTGCAAGCCCCTGGCGTTTTCCGCGAGGGTACTCGACTTTTTTGGACTTCGCGCCTCCCCTTGTCTTAGGTGGAGGTGAAGTTTGCTTTGCGAGCCCCTGGCGCTTTTTTGCGAGGGTGCTCGACTTTTTTGGACTTCGCGCCTCCCCTTATCTTAGGTGGAGGTGAAGTTTGCTTTCCCCAGGTTTGTTTCGAAAAAATTTGTGTTTCGAAGCAATCTTCATGGGTTGTCATCGATTATAAGTGCTCTTGGATAAGAGATGCTTTTATAGATGTTTATGGGAAGCTAAAAAAGACTTTTAGAGTTTTGTTTTTTTGGGGGTTGATGCCTTTATTAAGGGCTTGGAAACTGCCTCGTTAAAAAACCTTACGCCCCTTCGTAAGGAAAAAGAGTGCAGCTCCTTTGTTTTTGTTACAAGTATAGTGCTGAAAAAAGAGAGATTAAAGGCAAATTACACGTTGCGAGAGCTCGCTAAGGCTCCGCTATGGGTAGAATTTGCGAAGGTCGTCAACATTCCAGGTGTGAGGCAGGCGTTTTCCTTCGCTATCAGAGAGATGATAGGACCCAGGACGATTGCATTCTACTATCAGGTATGGTCCCGTCCATTTTGGCTGAAACTTACCCGCCATGCTGGCATTTTGTTTCCGAATGAGGATGAGATCACCCTTCTTCAATTCTTTGATTCTCACCTTTTTGTCTCTCCACTTTTTTGTTTCTTCTTGATACTTGCGAAGGTTGTGCACTGCGTTGCATCTCGTTTCCTCGAGCAAATCTTTGTCAAGCAGCTGGTTTTGTTCATTTGGTTCGAGGGTTGCTCTGAGAGAACCATGCTTCAATTCTTCTGGTAACACATCTTCTTCGCCAAATAGGAGCCTGAAAGGTGTGAATTTGGTAGCTCTACATTCCGAAGTGTTATGGGACCAGGTTACCGAGGTTAGCTCTTCCGCCCACTTTCCCTTGGGCCTACCTTGTAATTTTTTGGATATGGCTTGGAAAATTGTTGCGTTGGCTCTTTCAACTAAGCCATTGGATTGAGGGTGCCGGACTGAGGCGAAGCACAAGATTGTTCCAATTTGTGCACAAAATTCCTTGAAGACCTCGCTGTCAAACTGAGTGTCATTGTCGACAGTTAGGTGTTTGGGAACTCCGAAGCGGCAAATTATTTGCTGCCAGAAGAATTTTTTCACGGCTAGGGAGGTGATAGAAACCAACGGTCTAGTCTCGATCCATTTGGTGAAGTATTCCACAGCTACCACCGCGTAGCGGAGGTTTCCTGGAGTTGTTGGTAGTGGACCAACGAGGTCCATTGCCCATCTATGCATGGGCCATGTTGGGCATATCAGAGTTGTTGGGGCCCCTGGGGCATTTTGTGTTTTTGATGTTAATTGGCAACCCTCGCAACGTTTGACGACATCTTCTGCATCTCGTAATGTTGTTGGCCAATAGATGCCTTGACGAAAAGCTTTTCCAACTAGCGCCCTTGGGTCGTTGTGTGAACTGCAGATACCTTCATGAATAAGTTTGAGAATATCCTTTCCTTGATCCTGTGACACGCATTTTAGCCATGGCGAGGTCACCGAGGCTTTGAACAAAATGTTGTCCACTATTCTGTACCCTCGAGTTCTTTGTTTGAGTATGTTTTCTTCCTCTTTGGACTCGGGTTCATGCAACCCGTTGATATAGGCCATGATAGGTGCTCTCCAGTCTTCGCTCTGGATTGCATTGATCAGCTTTGCAGTCTTTTCGGAGGCTTCGACTGCTGATTGAGTTGTTACTTCGTGAAACACATCAGGGGGCAGCTGTAGTTGTTGTGCTGCTGCTTTGGCCAGGTTGTCTGCCTCGCTGTTCTCTGATCTCGGGATTGCTTTCACTGTTACGCCGAGGAAGAAAGATTCTAACCTTCAGACATATTGTAAATATTTGTGTAGCTCTCGATCTTTTGCTTTGTAGTTTTTCTCAATATGACCCGCGATGACTTGGGAGTCTGTGCTAATGACCGCCCTTCGGACTGATAATGCTCGGAGCCTTGAAAGTGCTAATATTACAGCTTCGTATTCTGCGGAATTATTTGTGCACTTGAAGTTGAGTCTTTTTGCGTATCGTAGCCTCGATCCCGATGGCGAAACTAGGATAGCCGAGGCTCCTGCTCCAGCTGCTCCCCAAGCTCCGTCGACATACGCTGTCCAAAACGGATCTGTTTCGACTCCATCTCTGCGAGGGTCTGGAGTCCATTCGGCTATGAAATCTGCTAAGGCCTGCGATTTGATCGTTGTTCTTCCCACGAAGGTTATGGTGTAGCTGTTCAATTCGATTGCCCATTTTGCTATCCTGTCGACTGCTTCATTGTTCTTGAATATGTTTTCGAGGGGGTATGCTGAGGGTACTTGGATCTCGTATGCCTGGAAGTAGTGCTTTAGCTTTCGCGACGCCATGACCACGGCGTATGCTATCTTCTCGAGCTCTGAGTAGTTTCGCTTGGGACCCTCGAGGGTTTCTGACACATAGTAGATTGGGGCCTGCCTGGTTCTGTTATTTTCGTGCAGCTCTTTGATTAGTACTGCGCTGGCTGCGTGAGGCGAGGCTGCGACGTACAGGAGTAGCAGGTCCCCTTTGCTAGGGCTGGTCAAGACGGTCAAGCTGGTGAGGTACCTTTTCAGATCCTCGAAAGCTTTCTGCTGCCGAGGTCCCCAATTGAATGGAGCAGTGCTTCTCAAAGTTTCAAAGAAAGGTAATCCTCGCTCAGCTGATCTGGAGATGAATCTGCTGAGTGCTGCTAAGCGGCCTGATAGCTGTTGAGCGGCTTTTTTTGTTGTCGGGGGTTCCATGTTGATGATGGCGTCGATTTTTTCGGGGTTGGCTTCAATTCCCCTTGCTGAGACGATGCAACCTAGCAGTTTTCCTTCGCTTACCCCGAAAACATATTTTTCGGGGTTTAGTTTTAATCCGGCTGACCGAAGGTTGTTGAACACTCTTGCCAAGTCTGAGATGTGGTTTTCTTTTTGCTCGCTTTGAACGATCAAATCATCGACGTAGGCAGAGATAGCATGTTCATCTTTGAAAACTTCGGATGTCATGCGGGCGAAGGTAGATCCTGCGTTTCTCAAACCTTCTTCCATTCTTCTAAAACAAAAAGTGCCCAAAGGTGTGATGAAGCTTGTTTTTTTCCTCATCTTCTTCATTCATCCAGATTTGATGATACCCCGAGAAACAGTCGAGGAGAGAAAGCATTTGGCAACCAGCTGCTCTATCAACCAAGGTGCTTATGTTTGGTAGGGGAAAGTCATCCTTCGGGCAAGCTTTGTTTAAGCATGTGAAATCTATGCACATTCGCCACTTCTTGTTCTTCTTCTGTACTAGGACCACATTTGAAAGCCATGTTGGGTATTTTACTGGGCGGATGACCCCTGCATCTAGGAGTCTTTTTACTTCTGCCCTCGCCGCCTCTTTCCTTTCTTCTGACATTTTGCGAAGCTTTTGTTTGACTGGGCGATATCCTTGCTTTATGTTTAGGGTATGCTCGATCAAGGTTCTGTTCACTCCCTTGAGGTCCTCCGCAGACCAAGCGAAGGTGTCGGAGTTTTCCTTGAGGAAAAGGATGAGGTTGTTTTCTGACTAGGGGTCTAAGTTGGCTGAGATGAGCACCTTTCTTTCGAAGTTGCCCTCAAAGAGTTGAACTTGTTTGGTTTCCTCTTTGGGTGATGCTCTTCTTTGGTCGTTGGTTACTTATACTTCGCTGTGAGGCTTTGATATTTGATGGTTTGTTAAATTGTGTACATTACATTGCCCAGGTGTTGTTGTTCCTTCAGCGGCTCTTGCAACATCTTGATCTCCGTATACTGCAACGACCCCCTTTGGGGCAGGAAGCTTCATGCAAAGGTATGCAGGATGGATGACTGCGTTGAATGCATTGGTGACCCCTCGGCCAAATATTGCATTGTAAGGATAAAACATGTCAACCACATCGAAGGTTATGTGCTCTGTTTTGCAGTTCACCTGGTCTCCGAAGGTTACGGGCAAAGATATTTTCCCAACAGCTCTTACTTGTTGACCGCCGAAACCGTATAGAGGGTTGCTAGCGGGTTGCAAGAGGTTTCTGTCAAGTTTCATGCTGTCGAAGGTTGTGGCAAACAGAATGTCTGTGGAGCTTCCGGTGTCGACCAGGATTTTGGTGACTGTCCATCTTGCTAGATTGGTTTCGATCACCATAGCGTCAGTGTGAGGGTAATCCCTTAACTTCATGTCAGAGGAATCGAAGGTTATTGGGATGTGGGACCATCGCCCAAATTTGTGCGGTCCTTCGACGACTACGTGGTGCACTCTTCTGGCAGGCTCTTTCCTTTGCCTTTTGTTACCAAGATCTTCGTTGGAGCCCCCGGTGATAGTTAGTATTACTCCGAAGGTTGATGTTGGGTTATTGATGGTTGTCTGGGTTTGGGCTTCGGATTTGACAGGTTGTGGAGCTGGCAGTGCTGATATTGGTGGTGGTGGTGGTAAAGCGTTGCTCGCTTGTTGGTTGATTTGGGTTTGAGGGGTTGTACGGTATGTGACAGTGTATGGTGTGTTTTGTCGTTGAGGGATGGAGGTTGGTTGATATGAGGTGTGGTTGTAGTGTGGGTGATGAGCGTAGAATGGTTGATGCGAAGGTAGGCTATAGTTTATAGGTGTGTACTGGTATGGAGGGTGGGTTGGGTTGAAATTTGGTTTTCTGGTGTGATTGATGGTTCTATTTTCGGCCGAAGTGGCTCTTTTGGACTCTTGGTACTCCTTTCCTTTGGCAAAACACTCGCATTGCTTTGTTGTGTGCCCTTTTCCTTGCCCACAAAAATGACAGTACATTTTGGCTGGGTCCCTCTGTTGGTTTCTTTGGTCAGGCGGGGGTGGAAATCCATGTGGATTTTGGTTACCCAAAGGCAGAGTGCCCCTTCTCTGATCTTCGAGTGGATTTGCCTTGTTGATCGCGCCAATGTTGCTTTGATCTTGGCGAGGGTTGTTTTCTCTCGCTTGGGGCCTCAACTGTGGTTTCTGCTGCGACCTTCGAGCGTCAGACTTTGCCCTAAAGTCCATGTCCGCTCTACAGTATCTTTCCATTGTATCATGAAGCTCTTCGATTGTGTTTGCTGGTTTCCTGGCAGACTTTGAAGAGCATGGGCCTGGACGCAGGCCGCTGACTGCAGCGAGGATCACGGCCTCGTCGGATATCCCCGGAGTTCTTGCTCTAATCTGGATGAACCTTCGCTAGTAGTCTTGCAGCGGTTCGCGCTCTTCTTGTTTGCAGTTGAACAACTCAATGGGGTTTGATGGGGCTGCTGTGATGCCCTTGAAGTTTGTGCAGAGTCTGTCTCTGAGGTTGGCCCAGGAATCCGCGGTTCTGGGGCGAAGGTTGCTGTACCAAGTCTGCGCAATGTCACGAAGGATGATTACGAAAGACTTCGCCATTGTTGATTCGTCTCCTCCTGCTGCGGCGACTGCCGCTTCATAGCTCATTATGAATTGGCGAGGGTCAGTGAGTCCGTCATAATGGGGCAGATTTTGTGGATTGTAGCATGGTGGCCAGGGTTGGGTTTGCAGTATTTGGGAGAGTGGTGATCTTGGGTCGTAGGGCATCTGGTGCTGTTGGGCCCTTCGCTGTATACGAAGGTTTGGCTCTCGCTCTTCTGGGTAAAGTTGGCCAAAATTTGGTGGTAGTGGTGGTGGCTGACGAGCGTTGCCCTGTCCCTGCCCAACATTCTCCTCTCGAAGTGGCGGCATTTGCCTGTCATTCCAGTCCTCGGCTTCGGCCTCAGCTGCTGCGAGGGACTCCTCCATTCGGCGAAGCTGCTCTCTTGCTTCATCCGCCTTTTGCCTGATAAGGCGCAGCCGGTTGTGCCTTTCAAGCTGGTCTAGACGTCTCTTCTTCTCCTGCAACTCAGCCTGAAGTCTCTCTAAAGCCTCGAGGCCCAACCCCTCATCATCTCCTTCCCCATCTCCTCCAGAGGTGTGCGGGTGTGGCTGTGATACTAGCCGAGTATGAGGGCCCGGGATCTCCGTCCCTGGAGCAACTTCTTCTGTTTCCGAGGGTTCTACATTCTCTTCTACAGGCTGGACCGTCGCCGTGGCCTCCCTGGTCACGCGTTGGTCCCTGGTTGAGGATACTGTCCTGTTTCCTACCATTACGAACTTTCGTTCCCCACGGACGGCGCCAAAGTGTTGGGATCACACTTGCCTTACCCCCGCTCACGCGCAGGGGATCAGCGAAGGTGGCCGGTCGTCAAAACTAAACGCGAGGGTACAGGGAAGCAAGAACAGTGATGTTGTGGCTCTATTCCCCAATAAACCATCTCCATTACACTGTTCACCTCCTGGTATTTATAGGGAATACCAAGGGGCACTGACCAAATTACAGAAGGGTACAAGAAAGATTATTCTGCGCTATACAACGGAAGGGCAGAATTGTACAAACACAGACACTGTAGAAACCCTAGCTTGCCTCCCTTATGTCCGCCGCCACCTGGCCTGCGCACACCTTCGCAGGGGCGCGAAGGTTAACTTCTCAGCTTCGACAGTCGCAAGGCACAGGTTCGCTTGCCACCCGTTGAGCTCGACCTTCCTTGCGAAGGTGCGCGGCACGCGCGAGGGTCGTCCATCGCTCTTCCCACGCTTCTCTCCTGCAAGAACCGTAAGACGACCCGGAAGCCGAGTTGGTATCCGAGTGTTAGGAAATAAGACCCGAGGGGCTTATCAAGCGACGAAGGTTTTTTTAATGGAACGCAGGGCATTGCGAGGGTTTTCTTCTGACTCAGCCTGCGCGACGTCACTGCCGAGTGTTCTTTCCCCTAACAGACTCCCTAAAGTTGTAGTGGGTCTCACCAGGTTCGAACGAACGCTTAATCATCTCGTTATCTTGCGTGGCATGGAACTGACAGATACAATCTACGTATCAGCAACAAGGCTCCACATTAGAAAGATTGTGTATTTTTCATACAATCTGGGATAAAGATAATTTTTATATAAAAATTATAGCTTCAAATGAGATATACAACTTTCTAGTTTTGAGTGTTTTCATTTAAGATCGTGAAGATGTAAAAAATAATAATTTTTATCAGCATATTAGTCACATATTTCTTTTTAAAAAAATCATATATTTATTTTATGGTGTCACATAAAAATACTTTATATATAAAAATTAAAGTTTTAGATTTTGATGAGATGCACAAATTCCTAGTTTTAAGTTTTGTCATTTAAGGTTGTAGAATTCAATAACATTGTAGTCGCATTATAAGCCCACATTCTATTTTATAATATTTTTGAAAAAACGTGATTCGATACATTAATAAAAGGTGTTTGGTTTACAAATGATCATATTATCAAATTTTGCGGATAGGAAAATGAGGTTGGATCAGAAAAAATATAATTTAGGATGAAGAAAATATTTATAAACCAGTTCAACATTCCACTTTTCTCTTGGGCTGTCTATTCATAAGATCGTGCAAAAGAATCTTACCACAATAAAACGGCTTGACCAGGTCCTGTGAAATGGTAAAATAGTGAATTTTGTTATCAAGGTTTTATTTAGTTCCTATCCCAAAACTTTTCACTCATCGTATCAAATATTTAGACACATACATAGAGTATTAAATGTAAACTAAAAAATAACTAATTACACGGATTGGAATAACTTTACGAGATATTTTTAAGTCTAATTAGTACATAATTTGACAATATTGTACTACAATAAATATATATTAATAACAAATTAATTATTCTTAATAAATTCATCTTACAGGTTCTAGACAGAATATGTAATTTATTTTTTATTAGTTTATAATTAGTGTTAGAACATCCGATGTCACACTCAAAAACTTTTCAATCACTGCTCACAAAAAAAGTAAGCATTTCAAATAGAGCTTTTTACCTATATGCCTCGTTAAAAAATGACTCTTCCTTGTCTGACCTTTTTCTTTTGAACTTACCTCTATAACTCTGAAACAAACTTTCATTCCTTCTATGGTCTTCCGTTTATTTTTGTCACTTGATGGTGTTAATTCAAGGGTAAACAGACTGTTTTGCCCCTAGCATAAAAAATTATAATTTTATTTGTTTGTTGTATATTTAGAATAATATTAAACAAATAAATTTATAAATAACAATATTTCTTTTATGTGAAATATTATCATGTGTGAATTTATTTTTTAATATTAATTTTAATATACAACAAAAATATAACTCTACAAAAATTTTATGCTAGGGGTAAAACTGTCTTTTTACCCTTGACTTAACACCGTCAAGTAGAAAAAACGGACGAAAGGTCATAGAAGTAATAAAAATTCGTTTCAGGGCCATAGAAGTAAGTTCAAATAAAAAAAGGTCATACAAAAAAGAACCATTATTTCTAAGGGCATATAGCTAAAAAGCTCATTCAAATACGGCCAACTACTCAGCTACAGCTAGCGTGTGAGCGGGAAGCACTGATTCTCTGCTACGGCAGGGCTGGCCGTAGTACACAGCTCGGAGTGCGAGTCTTTATGGGCTCTTGGCCCGGGGTCGGCCCGCTTCAATTTATGAGCTGATTTAGCTATATGGGCTGGACCATTTTGGTGCTGATAAAATGAGCCACCCACCCCCACCTGCGTTGCAATTCTACAATTACTAATACCGTATTGATTTCCTAACCTCGTGATAGAAAGCTTAAATAAGCACGAAATAATCCATGCATCAGAGTTGGGAGGAGAGATGAACGGGCTTGAGATTCTCGTTCTACCCTTCAACCTGGATAGGCCCAGGCAGGGTAACCGATGAGTCTCGTCTGCTCTCTTCTTCCAACTCTTTTTATTTTTGTTTCAATTTCTTTATACATATAATTTCTATATTAATAACTGTACATACATACAGTCTCTATTATTTCTCTCTCTCTCCATATAATATCTATTTTCTCTTCTTCCAGCTCTTTTTATTTTTGTTTCTCATTCTTTATATATATAATTTCTATATTAATAACTGTACATACACACAATCTGTATCATTATTTTTGTCTCTCTTTCTCTCCATATAATTTCTATATTTGTTTCTCTTTCTATTTCTTTATACATATAATTTCTATATTAATAACTGTACATACATACAGTCTCTATTATTTCTCTCTCTCTCCATATAATCTCTATTTTCTCTTCTTCCAACTCTTTTTATTTTTCTTTCTCTTTCTTTATATATATAATTTCTATATTAATAACTGTACATACATACAATCTCTATTATTATTTTTGTCTCTCTCTCCATATAATCTCTATTTTTGTTTCTCTTTCTCTGTATATGACAATACATACTCCATCCGTATCATATTTACTAATCATTCTGTAGTTGGAACCAAATCGACTAAAATAAGTTATTTTGCCGCGCAGCGCGAGTTGTGGATGCCACTACCCCTCAGCGCTTGGGCTCCCGCGTCGCGAGTTATTGGCCTCCCAACCGCAGTAGTACTCCAGGCAGTCAAACAAGAGCTATAAACGAGGCCGGTGCCGGTGTTTTAATACTAATAGGCACTAGAACCGTCCGACCTGCTGAGCGGTGAGCGCCAAACGAACAAAAATAACGCGTCCAAACGAACGGAAGTGCTAGCGCTCGGTCGGACGTCCGATGGAGATAAAATCCATCGGACGACTCCCGCCCGCCTGCCCCGCTCTAAGCACACCTCCATCCCGAGCATCCAACGTCTGCCCGTCCTACCTACTACGCATACTCCATCCACCTGCCTATCTCCTCTCGGCATCTGCGTCACGCCCCAGCACGTGCGCCCACGTCCTGTGCACGTCGGGCGCATAGAAGGAAAAAGGTCGCCCCGCTGGATTGCGGGGAACAAGCGTTGTTGTCAAGGGGTCAGGGTGAGACACCGCTTTGGGATTGCGCGGGACGCCGTGATTTGTAACGTTAAGTCAATATTTGCAACATCTTGAAAATGACGGTTGCAATATCTTAAAATATATGTTACAAACATCCGAAAAAACATTTTGCAACATTTAAAAATCGACTGTTGCAACATAAAAAAAACATGTTGTATCATGTTGAAATTGACTACAACATCCAGGAAACACATGTTGCAACATATCATATCGAAAGTTGCAACATCGGATTAAACATGTTGCACCATCTCAAAAATCTATTGTTTCAAGCATCCAAAAAAAACACATCGCGCGACATCTCAAAACAACAACTACAACATCCAAAAATAAATGTTGCAACATCCTCAAAACGACTGCTATACCACCAAATCCACTGCAGCCGCGATGGGGTGCCATCAGGGGTGGAGATTGGGCCGCCTCCATGGATGGGGTGGGTGATGAGTCGTCTTCGTTGCTAGATCTGCTCGTGGTCCATGGATCCACCACAGGGAGGCCAATGCTCCCATAAATCCGCCATGAGGAGGTCACCATGGCCATCGTCGAGCTCGAGGAGGCACGTCAGGCGCAAACTCCGCTGGGGTAGATGGATGACGATGCTGTGGTGAGGAAGGAGCAGCCTAGGTCACTAGGTGGGGGAGGGGGAGGATGCGTCGGGGTGCATGAGGCCGCCGTCGCCGATGGTAGGGAGACGACCATGGTCATGCATGCTCGGCGTGGGGAGGAGTTAAGGTAGGAGAGGAGTCGAGATGGGAAGATCGAGAGAAGATACCGAAATGAATGAGGGGCGGCAGGGATAAGGACGAGTGGGAGACACGGTGGGTGCAGGCCATGTCTGTCCGAAAAACCAGGCGTCCAACGGATGCTTTAATTGTAGCATTACCGCCAAACGAAACAAACGAGTGAATGAAAAAGCCTACACATGCGCCAACTGAAAAAATTAATTCGCACGACATAGCGCAATGAGCGAGCTAGCGTGCACGTGAGAGTAAAGGTGAGCAACCGGGCCGCCCGGCCCGGTCCCGGGCTAGGCACGACCCAATCAGGTCGGGCCAGCCAAGGCACTACGGGCCACAGGGCCGCACCATCGGCCCAGGCACAGTCCAATCGGGCCTTGGGCCGGCTCGAAGACCCGTGGGCCCAACAGGCCCACCGGTGAAATATTTTTTTTTCATTTATGAATATATTTTAACATATACTTATAATTACTCCTTGGTAAGCGCAATCATGTGTTAAACGACTTCTAATTGCGATATGGAGGAAGTACATACATTTGGCTCCAAACCAAACACATCGTAAGCTATCGGTGTCAGCCTTCCTACCCTATATACAAAAGACTGATTTCACCATTTGGCGGGGTTGGCAAGCCTCACTACTAAATACCATGGGAAAAACTGATTGAATAGTTTTTGGGGGTATTTGTATTGTAGTGTGTGCAAATTTCGAACTGAATTACTGAATTTATGACATACCATGTTATTTAGCACATGTTTACCGTATTGCAGAGTAAATTTTTTAATTATTTACCAAATTTTGTAAATATAGCTTGTCAAGTTGCATGTACATATTTTTTTGATGTGGCCTGTAATCCGTGGTTGGAACGGCCAGGCGTGTCATTGTGTCGTTTTGTCGGACTTCCGGGCCGGCCAGGATCGCCGTCGATAGCAGGCAGTTTCAACGGAATCTAAATCTCATCTCGGACTTGCCACTTCCGAGAAGGATCAGGACGACGGCCGTGTTCCCGATCGAATCAGAAAGAAAGGACATCCGGGCGAGTAGGCATGCAAGGCAAAGAGCCACGGGCCGGGATGGGCCACGACGGAAATTACATAACATGCATGTTACGTGGACTCTGGACTGTCAGCTTCACGAACGCTTTCCCGTTTTGCTAAAAAAACAACGCGCTTTCTCACGTTCTCTTGTTTATCGATTATATTAATCCCACCTTGTTTCTCCAGCCCAACAGGTGCTGGCTCAAGTAAGCACAGCACAAGCCACGTCTCAGAGATGGTAGGAGGGGAAATTGGGCTTGAGCCCATGTTGTAAACCCAGAAGCCGGGTCCTGTGTATATCACAGATATAGCCCTGAGATATTCCTACACTGGGCTTCCACGGAGAATGACCAGGGGGCAATCCGCCACGGCGGCCTAGTTGCCACCGTTGCCTAGACGGGCCCTGCTCTGCGGAACGTGTGGCTCGCCTCTACCCTTCCTACCATCTCTTTTTTATTTTAGTGCTCTATAACTTATTGATTTAGGCCCTATTTAGCATAGCTCAACTTTACCATTGAAGCTATGTTTTTAGATTTTAGCTTCATGATTAGCTTATTTAGTGAAGCAGAACTATTTTTATCATTTTGTTTGGCGAAACAGTTTCATAAGGACGTCCCCACGACTAGCTATTTAGTTAGTTAGATGTGATGTGGCAAGGAAAAAACAGCAGAGAGTAGTCACTAGCGACCAACAAATAGCCTATCTATTTCACGTGGCTCCAAAATACAAGAGATGAACATATGAGTTCCATAGCACACAGAAAAATGAAATAATTTTTTACTTTTGTCTCTCACCTCCACGTCATCTAGCTATGTACCTAGTACCATTACGGATGCGCTAAGATACCTCACTTTTCTTTTCTTTTCATTTCTTCCATTTTTTTCTCGTCTCCTCACGCGTCACGCCTTTCTTCCCGATCTGCCAAATCTCGCACGCCGCATGACATGCTCCGCGCGCCTCATGGCGGCACCGATGAACCCCATAGACTTGTCTGCATGCTCCACCGACAAGCTCATTCACGAGTTCCTCTCTTCCTCCGCTCGTCACGCTCTACCTCCCGCAATGTTGTATATTGTGCTCGTGCCATGGAGCTTGGCAGCCGGGCCACGGAGGCTGCGAGCCTCGGCGGCCACGCCCCGGAGGTAAAATGCATCGGTCGAGCTCAAGTGCCATGGAGGCCACGTGCCTTAGGGGCAACACCCTGGAGGCCGTGAGCCCTATCCAAGCTTGCGAGCCTCGGCGAGGTGTGCGCTCTGTAGGCAGCCATGCTCCCTGGCGGTCGTGCTCCCTGCGCGCTCTAAGCAGTCGGAGCTCCGGTGAGCCATGCCCGGCGAACTGTGCTCTAGCGGACGCCTCCCAACGAGATGTGCTCCGGCGGCCGCCGCCCCGTGCGGCCATGCCAGGTTACCCCCGCGAGCCGCGAACCACCTTATTCCTCTCCGCTGCCCCTGCTGGCCCCGACGGCCATGGCGCTCGATGGCCCCGTATCTCGGCGGCCCACACCCCCCACGGTGGTGCCTCTCCGAACGGATGGTGCACCACATGGCGGTGCCCCTCCCGGTGCTGGGCACTGTCCCTGGCAGGCCATGCCTCTCCGCCTTTCTTTCTAAGTGCTCTCTCTTTCTCCATGTGTGCTTGGGTAGAAGCAGTCTTTTGTAAAAACTGGGTCCCATTGATGTCATCTAAAGCTATGATAAGCTACTTTTTAAGTTTCATTCTAACTTATCCTTTTGTGAGAGAAGAGAAAAAACAGTTTCATCACACATGAGCTATTTTAAAAAAGGCTAATAAACTAGTCCCTTCACGATGCAAGTACGGAAGTGTCAATGGAAACAACACACCAATAGCTAGGCGAACAGGTCCTCCGTCTACCAACTACACGCGCGTCATTTGCGCGTCCGTGCGCATTGCGGACTCGTGCCCACATAAGCGGTCATCGCGGTATCTACGACTCGCTCAGTGCGCTCTTTCGGTAGCCTTGTATAGGAGTGACCAATGGCCAACGTTGTAATCCTATATATGTGTAATGTTTGTGATCAATATTAGGTATCATATTTTATTCCCTCTATGCCCAATTCTACATGGTATCATCGTCCAAGTTTCTAGTACAGAATCCCTTCGCTCACTCTTCTGCGCCCATGGCCTCCTCTGAGCTGCTCTGGGTACCAAATTATGTTGTGTTCATTGATGATTACACTCATTTTACTTGGACTGTTCCCTTCCGTCATAAGTCTGACATTCTATCAACCATCCATGCCTTCATCTCCTACGTTCATGCTTAGTTTCGTCTGCCTGTCCTCGTGTTCCAGACTGACAATGGACGAGAGTATGATTCCAATGTCGCGTGCTCACTCTTCTCTACCATGGGCATCCAGTTTCGCCTCTCATGACCATACACCTCCCAACAAAACTATTCATGTTGCAAATTATTTACAGGTATTCAGTTCGACAAGGACTATGCAAAGAAGCGAAAGATGGGTTAGAGTCGCCAATGGAGTTCGAGCAGATGTTGAAGCTGTTGGCGATCTTCCTCTACAGTTGAATAATGGATTCATTTTGATTCTTAGAGATGTTTTATTTGTACCTTCATTGTATAGAAACTTGATCAGTGTTTCACGTTTAGATAAGCATGGTTATGGTTGTCATTTTGGAGATGACAAGTGTGAAATACTATTTAATAATGAATGTGTTGGTCTTGCCTTCGCGCAAGAAGATCTTTATTTGTTATCTCTTTGTGATAATGTGAATGTTGTCAGCAATGAGAATGTGAATGAGATTGTATCCTCATCGAACAATCCAAATAGAAAGCGAAAACGAACTCAAGATGCGTCGTCGAAATTATGGCACTGTCGTTTAGGCCATATTTCGAGGGGGAGAATAGAAAGATTAGTAAAGAATGAGATTCTTCCTCCATTAGAGTTCACAGACTTTGAGCAGTGCATCGACTGCATCAAAGGTAAATATGTAAAGCAAATAAAGAAAGATGCCAAAAGAAGTGCGAGAATCTTAGAGATAGTCCACACTGATATTTGTGGACCATTCCCTGTTAAAAGTGTGGATGGTTAAAACTCGTTTATAACATTCACAGATGATTATTCTCGCTATGGCTATATTTATCCAATTAAAGAGAGATCGGAAGCATTGGATAAATTTAAGATCTTTAAGCTTGAAGTTGAAAATCGGCACAACTTAAAGATTAAAGTTGTACATTCTGATCGCGGTGGAGAGTATTATGGGCGACATACCCCATATGGCCAAATTCCTGGACCTTTTGCAAAGTTCTTGCAGGAAAATGGTATAGTTGCTCAGTACTCCACACCGGGGGAGCCTCAGCAAAATGGAGTGGCTGAAAGGCGCAACCGTACCCTGATGGATATGGTGCGCAGCATGATGAGTTACTCATCTCTGCCACTAAGTCTGTGGATAGAGGCGTTAAAAACCGCTATTCACATTCTAAACAGAGTCCCAAGTAAGTCGGTGCCTAAAACACCGTATGAATTGTGGACAGGAAGAGTACCCTCACTGAATTATTTTCGTGTGTGGGGGTGTCCCGCTGAGGCAAAAGTGTTTAACCCGAACATTGGGAAGCTGGATCCCAAAACAGTGAGTTGCCATTTTATCGGTTATCCTGAAAAGTCCAAGGGTTATTGTTTCAACTATTCAGACAGATATACAAAGTTCGTAGAAACAAGACACGCTGTGTTCTTGGAGGATGAATTGATCAGGGGGAGTAAGGAAGTGCGCAAGGTTGATCTTGAAGAGAAGCGGGTATATGTACCCACTCCGATGATTCAAGAATCATTCTTCTCACTACCTGTTCCCAATGTCCCTACGGTGCCAGATACTAGTGACAGAACCTGTTGTTGACGTCTCTATGGCAACACCTAGTGAACATGAGGACCCTGTTTCACAGGAACCCATTGAAACTAGCATTGCACATGAGGAAGAACAACAACAAGTTCCGATTGAACAGGAGCCATCTGATGATGGACCGAGGAGGTCCCAAAGAGCTAGAAGATCTGCTATTCCTACAGATTATGAAGTGTATAACACTGAAGAGTTTCAAATGGAGGATGATCCAACCTCATTTGAACAAGCCATGAGAAGCGAACACTCATCCAAGTGGCTTGAGGCCATGGAAGATGAGATAAAGTCAATGAGTACCAACGGTGTTTGGGACTTGGAGATAATTCCTAAAGGGGCCAAAACGGTAGGCTACAAATGGGTCTACAAGACGAAATATGACTCCCAAGGGAATGTAGAAAGGTTCAAAGCGCGACTTGTGGCAAAAGGCTTTACGCAAAGGGAAGGGATTGATTACAATGAGACATTTTCTCCAGTCTCATGTAAAGATTCCTTCAGAATCATAATGGCTCTAGTAGCACATTAGGATTTAGAGTTGCATCAGATGGATGTGAAAACGGCTTTCCTCAACGGTGAGTTGGAGGAAAACGTTTACATGGCACAACCAAAAGGTTTTGTCGTGAAAGGAAAAGAACAGATGGGATGTCGCTTGAAGAAATCCATTTATGGATTGAAACAAGCATCCAGACAGTGGTATTTAAAGTTTGATGGCACAATAAAGAAGTTTGGGTTTATGGAAAATGTTGAGGACAACTGTGTGTACTCCAAGTTCAAGAATGGAAAATTTATTTTTCTGATCTTGTATGTGGACGATATCTTACTCGCGAGTAGTGATATCAGTCTACTAAGGGAGACAAAAGATTTCTTATCCTCAAAATTTGATATGAAAGATCTCGGTGAAGCATCATTTGTTCTTGGCATCGAGATTCACAGAGATAGAAGAAAGGGGTTATAGGATTATCGCAAAAGGCATACATAGAAAAGGTTCTGAAAAGATATAGTATGCATGCGTGTAAGCCTTCACCTACACCAATAATCAAGGGTGATAGATATGGGGAATTTCAGTGCCCCAGGAACCAATATGAAATTGAACAAATGAAAGCAGTTCCATATGCTTCAGCTGTCGGAAGCTTACAGTATGCACATGTGTGCACACGCCCTGACTTGGCATTTGTTACCGGGCTACTTGGCAGATTTCAATGTAATCCAGGATTAGAACACTGGAAATTGGTAAAGAAAGTCATGCGTTACCTACAAGGCACAAAAGGCCTCATGTTAACGTATAGAAAATCAGATTCCTTACACATAGTAGGGTACTCGGATTCTGATTATGCGGGAGATGAAAGAAAGTCCACATCAGGGTATGTGTTCACTCTCGTTGGGGGAGCAATATCGTGGAAAAGCTCCAAACAAACCGTCACTACATCGTCCACAATGTATGCCGAGTTTGTAGCCTGTTTTGAGGCAACTGGGCAGGTGAATTGGCTGAAAAAATTCATACCCGGTTTGAAAGTGGTTGACGACATCTATAGGCCACTGAAGTTGTACTGCGATAATAATCCGGCAGTACAATATGCTCACAACAATAGGTCAAGTGGTGCTGCCAAACACATTGACATAAAGTATTATGTTGTGAAAGATAAAGTCCAGGATCAATCCATAAGTCTCGAGCATATCAGTATGAGTAAGATGCTCGCGGATCCGCTAACGAAAGGCTTACCACCCACTGTGTTCAAGGAACACGTTGCCGGCATGGGGTTAATGGAAAGCCTATGATTCCTGGACTAAAGGGCCCAAAAGTAAAAGTATCTATTTCAAAACAGAGATGAACATTATGGTGCTAAGTCTATCGGCAAAAGACCATGACGATGAGGCATGACTCTTGCGCAAATCTGTGATGGAATGAGAAAAGTAAAGTAACAGAAACTGGTGAGATCAATAGGGAGATTGTTAGGATGATCTCTTTTCACTAATAGCCCAACGGCTATTAGGCTTGACCTCGCGCCCTGATCGGAGGCGCCCAGCCCACTTAATGGCTGGCGGGCCCCCGTCGCACTGCGCATATAAAGAGGGTGGGGGCCGGTGGCTCTCAGTACGAGGTTCACCGCGAGCCGCATTCCCCACCGACAAACCCTAATCCGATCTAGTGAGGGGCGCGCAGCCAGCGACGGGAAGTTCCGCCACCGCCGTTCCTCATCGCTGCAGCTCTGGACCACGTCCGGCTTCGTCACCACCGAAGGACTCCTACGCCACCTTCTCCCCCTCGCGTCGCCGACGACCCCGGGAGCCCGAAGGCCATAGCGGGTGGCGGCTCCGGCTCTTCTACTACTTCTTCAGGTTCGAACAACCTAGGTATGAACTCCTAATCACTCCTCCCCTTCGGATCTAGTTCCTAGTAGTTCATAGGACTTGTTTTATCCACTGTTAATCTTATACCCGGCTAGATCTACTACTAGCGATCCTGTGATTCTATCAGAACATTGACCAACAATTATGCATCATGTCGCAACGTGTAGTTGTACTCCCTCCCACTACTGGAGGATGGGCCTTTAGTCCCGGGTCTCAGGGACCTTTAGTCCCGGTTCTGGACCCGGGACTAAGGTTCCGGGACTAAAGGTTCGCTACAGTATTCGACCCGGGGCTAAAGGTTTGGAATAAAAACGAAAAAAAGGTGTGGCTGTGGAGATTCAAACTCAAGACCGCACAATTAGCCTTCACGTGCGTTACCAACTGAGCTACACTCAATATCTGATAGAATATGATACTCCTTCTTTTTAAATTGTGTCTGAAAGGACCTTTAGTCTCGGTTGGTGTTACCAACCGGGACTAAAAGGTCCTTTAGTCCCGATTGGTAATACCAACCGGGACTAAAGGTCCTACCTATTACCAACCGGGACTAAAGAACACTGACCCTTTAGCCCCGGTTGCCTCGAGGAAAAAGAACCTTTAGTCCCGGTTGGTGTTACCAACCGGGACTAAAGAACATTTAGTCCCGGACACAAAAAAATTCGAGACTAATGGCCGAATCAGTCTATCGTCTAAAGGCCTTTTCTCTAGTAGTGTCCGTATAGGAAATAGATGACGTTTTGGATATGGTTTCAGTTAAACATTAAGAATATAAATCATGAATAAATTTTAAGTTGTTGAGTTTGAAAATATAAAACTATATGAATGAATTTGTCTTGAAAAAAATACTTTCATACAAATATATATGTATCACTTTTTGATAAATATTTTTTAGTATAAAGAAAGTCAAAGTTATATACTTTGGAGACCGTGTCGATGTATAAAACACCATCTATTTTCTATACGGAGGGAGTATGTTTGCTAATCTATATGTATTCCTAATATTAAAGAATGAACGGAGTCTACTCTCTGTCTTTTTTATTTTTCAAAGTACCATTGCGTCCTCTGTGTTCTATATGTGATCCATGCTCACGATCATAATCATAATAACTGTGAAGAACAACGACCCACATCTAATGATATTACAAAGTTCGATTTCGAAAGTATTGACAATGAGGCCCCAATCCCAATGGACGATCGATCAGAGAAAGCAACGCCAGGGGCGTGGTAGACTTGACACCACGCGAGCGAGCGAGCGAGACATGACACTAGGGAGTGGCGGGCAACAAGACTCCAAAGCCGTCATTGTCGGATCCACGTCACAAGTGCGGGCCTGTTTGAGAAAGTTGTGCTCTCTGATTTTCTGGTGAAACGATTCTTTAGTTGAAAGTGATTCTCTTTAATGAGCTTTTTACCTATATGGTCTTACAAATAATGGCTCTTCCTTGTATGACCTTTTTTTATTTGAACTTACTTCTATGGCCCTGAAACGAATTTTTATTCCTTCTATGGCCTTCTGTCCGTTTTTGCTATTTAATGGTGTTAAGTCAAGGGTGAAAAGACAATTTTACCCCTAGCATAAAAAAATTGCAGAGTTATATTTTTGTTGTATATTAAAATTAATATTAAAAAAATAAATTCAAACATGACAATATTTCACATAAAAGAAATATTGTTATGTATAAATTTATTTATTTAATATTATTCTAAATATACAACAAACAAATAAAAATGTAATTTTTATGTCAGGGGCAAAATGGTCTTTTTACCCTTGAATTAACACCGTCAAGTGGCAAAAACGGACGGAAGGTCATAGAAGGAATGAAAATTTATTTCAAGGCCATAGAAGTAAGTTTAAAAGAAAAAAAAGTCACACAAGAAAGAGTCATCTTTTACAAGGCTATATAGGTAAAAAGCTCCTCTTTAATTCTTTAGCATAAACTCTCAAAATCAGGATAGAGAATCACTTCACAGAATTAGATGAAGAAGCTATTTTTTTCCAGCTCTCAGCCTTATCGTTTATTTTAAAGAATCACTTCACAGAATCAGCGAAGAATTATTTCTCGCTAAAAAATACGTATGTCAGTTAGGGAGTGATTCTCTCTGAGAATGCTCTCCGCAGAGCGCTCCCAAACGACAAACGACCCTTGCCATGGGCGTTCACTTCTGTCGATTGCTGTCTTAGAAACATGATTTTATGAACCATTTCAAATACGGCCAGCTAGCGTGTGAGCGGGAAGCTCTGATTCAGGACTGGCCGCAGTACAGCTAGGGAGTGCGAGTCTTTATGGGGCCCGCTTCAATCCATAGGCTAATTTAACTATATGGGCTGGACCATTTTGGTGCTGATAAAATGAATGAGCTAGCCACCAAAAAAAAAAACCCCTGCGTTGCAATTCTACAATTATATATTATTATTAATACCGTATTGATTTCCTAACCTCATGATAGAAGGCTTAAAAGCACGAAATAGTCCATAAATCAGAGTTGGGAGGAGAGATAAACTGGCTTGAGACTCGGCGCGCTACCCTTCGACCTGGACCTGCCCACGCAGGGTGGTAACAACGATGCTGGGACACCGCCGGTTGAGCAGCCAATGAGTCTCGCCACTCTCTTCTTCCAACTCTTTTTATTTTCGTTTCTCTTTCTTTATATATATTGCAAAATATATTTTTATAATAAATTTATTTTAAGATTAAGATATAAATGTTAATACTATTTTTACTATAAACTTGGTCAAAGTTCTTTCAACTCTTTTTATTTTCTTTTCTCTTTCTTTATATATATTGTAAAATATATTTTTATAATAATTTATTTTAAGATATAAATATTAATACTATTTATTATAAATTTGCTTAAAGTTAAAATAGTTTGACTGACATGTTTTGTATAATTGTATTCTTTTGTGGACAGAGGGAGTACTCGGAGTATATTATTGCCTTTACATACATGTAGTCTCTATTATTTTTTGTTTCTCTCTCTCTCCATACACTCTCTTTTTTGTTTCTTTTCTTGCGTATATAATCTCTATATATATGACTATACATACATACAATCTCTAATATACGACTGTACATACGTCAATCTATCTTAGCAGACACGTGACTTTTTATTTCCCTCTCAAGGCGTCACACCATTCATATCCTATGCAGGCACACCATTCATATCGTTACATCAATCTAATATACATTACTGTCAAGGCGTCACACCATTCATATCATGGCATCACGTATGCAGGCACGTAGGCAGGAGCTTACATATATTTTAAAACTTATCCTCTTCATCCCTAAATAACTATCATTTTTGTTTCCCAAAAAACATCTTTGATTAAATATATATTAAAAATTATTAATATTTATTGTATAATACCATTGGAAAGATATTTGAATCTAGTTTTTTTAATAAATTTATTTGAAGATATAATGCACGTATTTGTTATAAATTGAGTCAAACTTACGACACATACACCAACAATGACAATTATTTAGAGACGAAGGGAGTACATAATAGCCACATATTTCATTTAAGTCAATCTTTTATTAAATTCTCATGAGGTGTTATTTATTGCAATAAAGTTTTATTATAGGCATTGATTATTTTTATTTATAAGCTAAGGTTGAGCTAAATACAATTAAATTCAACAAAAATAGCTAACTCATTATTGTTGACAGGAAGGCCCGGTTTGGCATAGCTCAGCTTTACTAGTGAAGTTGTTTTTTTAGAAAACAATTTCATGAACAACCTTCAAGGTGAAATTAAGCTATTTTTAAAAAAGTGTTTAACAAAACAGTTTTACCAATAACTTTATTCATGGTTGAAAAAAACAAATGAGGGTGTGAGCTATGAAAAGTTATTTTTAGTTTCATCTCAAGTTATCCTTTTGTGGGTTGGGGAATACAACAATAGCTTTATGAGTTAAGTTGTTTTGGAAAAAGTGTTTGACAAAAAAAACAGGTCACAACAACTCATAAAGATGTTATGAGTTGTACGAAACAGACTCAAAGACTGTACAATTATACGTCTTGTCACAACGTGTAAGTATGTTTTTTTGACAACATGCGTGTAAGCTGATCTATATCGATTTCAAATATTAATAAAGAGCGAACGAATTCTTATGTCTGTCTTTTTTTTTCAAAGTACCCTCACGTCCTTTGTGTCCTATATGTGATCCATGCTCACGATCGTAGTAGTCACACCTGTTAACAACCCGCATCTAAGGATACAAAGTTCGATTTCGAATGTACAACATACATACATGCACAGCGAGTCCCCAGCCAATCCCAATGGACGATCGATCAAGGAAATCAACGCAAAGGACGTGGTAGACACACCAATACAGTAGATGGTTAAAATTGGCTGCAGAGATGTCTCTAAAGTCCCAGCCACAGTAGATGGTCCGTTGGATTTTCATTTCTATGACTATACTTTTCAGAGAGAGGTTGTCCAAGAAGGTCACACCAATACAGCTGGAAATCAGTGGGTGAGGAATGGTAGGGATAAAGCTAGGGATGATGCCCCTTCCCCTAAAAAGCAGAAAACTAATACTTCCACCCAGGGGAATATGTATAGTCAGGAGATTAAGTCTCAAGGAGAGTCAAGTAAAGGTGACAACACAGGGAAAAGCAAGCAAATTGCTAATCAAAGTATTGAACAGGAATTTGTCAATAGCAGCAAGGCTGTTGAGGAGGAAAGCGAAGATGAAGGGCTGAATATAGGGGATTTAATTGTACCTGGTAGTGATCATCTTAAGTTTGGTAACTTTGAAAAAAATGAGATCAGAAAGCTTAGTTGTTGCTCCTTCTCTGAGAGCAGCAAAACCTTGATTGATGAGTATGGCTCCAATATGGCAAAATCAAGTTATGATCCTCTGATAGCTGTGGAGGCTAAGAATGTCATTTGTGGAAATCAGAATACTGAATATTTTGACTTTGGCTATCTAAAAGGCAAGTCTGGCACCTCATCTTGCTTATCCACTATTCTGGAAGAACAAGAAGATATGGTTGTTCAGAGGGCATCTTCCTTAAGCCCTCAGGATGGGAGCCAACAAGCCCCCGCTGTGGACATGTCCAGCCAGGAGGATTTATCTCAAACAGATCTTCAGAAGGTCTATACACCTATCCAGGAAGTGCGAAAGGATAGTCTTGGGGAGGTGATTATGAGTAAGAGTTTGTTAGAGGAATCTTGCCAGAAACAAACAGCCTTGGATAGTCCTGTCTTACCTGAAAAGGTTGAGCCTGTTGAGTCTAAACAGGTGGAGGAGAATGGAAAGGCAGCTGAGACAGTTGACATGGTTTCAAAAAAGTCAAAGGAGATGATGGAATCTGCTACTGGGCCTGAAGATCCTTTTGTCTGGCAAGAAGTTAGACAGAGCAAGAGGGTCAGGGACATGGAGGACAACCAGCTGAATATTGAAGATCAACTGCAAGGCAAGGGGGTCAAGGAATCTAACAAGGAAGGTACAATTCTTTCTGACAAGAACTCCTTTGCAGTTCTTTCTATGGCAAGCATTTTTAATTTAGCTACTCAAATGGGGGTCCACGATGAATCTATGTCCTTTGAGAAAATAGATGTCTTATGTGACTTAGAAAAGGCCAGAATGCAACTAGCTGAACATCAGGTTGGTTTTATTGAGGGGAAGGATTGTGTGAGAGAGGACACTTCCCCTAATAAGGAGTGTCAAGTCTCTCCCTGGCTTTCTGAAGAGTCAGAGGAGGAACCTTGTATTCCTCTGGTCAGTATAAAGCGAAAAAGCTCCTCCAAAAAGAAAAAGTGGAAAAAAACTAAAGGTAGACAAGGCCAACCTCCAGATGGCTCTAATTCTACAAAGGAGGGGGAATCCAGGGTTAGTCCCAGATTCAACCTCAGAGATAGGAGAACTATTAAAAAAGTCATCAAATGATAGGTATCATATGGAACTATAGAGGTGTGGCCAAAAAAGGTATATGTTCTTTCATTAAGGATTTAATTGGGGATTACAAGGCTAATTTCCTTGGGATCCAGGAAACTATGAAGCAATCTTACTCTGATGATTTCTTTAGAAGATTGGATAGCAATAAAGATTTTAGTTGGTCCTGGTCTGCAACTAATGGCAAATCAAGGGGAATGCTCTGTGGTATAAAAAAGGACAGATTTGAAGTGGAAAGTGTTGAGTATGGGGATTACTTGATTGTTGCAAATGTTTTTGACAAAAAAGTAAAGAAAAACTGGTCTCTGGCTAATGTATATGGCCCAGCTCAGGATGAGCACAAGGAGAAGTTCCTGATTGAACTTTCTCAGATGTGCTCTAATATTAAATATCCTCTTCTGATGGGTGGGGACTTTAATATTTTGAGGTATAGCTCGGATAAAAATAAAAAGTTTACTGAGAATAAATTTTCTAATGTTTTTAACCGTATCATAAATTGTTATGAGCTCAGAGAGCTGGCTCTAAGAGGAGGGAAATTTACTTGGACAAATAACAGGGAGAATCCTACCCTGGAGAAATTAGACATGATTTTGATGTCTAAGGAATGGGAGAGTGAATTTCCACTTTGTAATCTAAGGAAGATTCCTAGATATATGTCAGACCATAACCCTCTGATTATGAGTTCTGATCTGGAAAATAGAAATATCCCTAGGAATTTCTGTTTTGAGAATTCCTGGTTAGCACATCCAGACTTTGACAATAAAATTCAAGAAATCTAGAGTCGAACGGTTAAGGCAAAATCATATATTGAGGTCTGGTGCATTAAGTTGGACAGAGTTAAGAAATTCTTAAAGGGGTGGGGTCAAAGTCTGAAAGGCCATAATAGGAAGTATAAAAACATTCTCAAGGAGGAGCTTGAATCCTTGGACAGGAAGGAGGAAGGAGAAGGTTTGCTCTCTGATCAGTTGCATAGGAAAACATTTATTCAAACTGAGCTGATGAGGTTATTGGAAGAAGATGAAAGTTATTGGCACAAACGAGCTAATGCTACTTGGCTCCTAAAAGGGGACAATAACACAACCTTTTTCATAGGGTGGCTAATGGAAAGAAAAGGAAAAATACTATCTTCTCTCTCATTAGTAATGATAAGGTGATTGAGGGAGACAAGGAGGTTGTAGAACATGCTACCCAGTACTACAAGTCGTTATTTGGCCCATCTGAATCCCCCAACTTTGACATGGATCCTAATTGCTGGGACCAAAATAAAAAAGTTGATGATCTTGATAATGAGGATCTGATTAAGATTTTTTCTGAAGAAGAAGTTAAGAATGCAGTGTGCTCAATGGAAAAAAATACTGCTCCAGGTCCTGATCATTTCCCAGTGGAATTTTACCAGCATTGTTGGGAGGTTATAAAAAGGGATTTGATGAATCTCTTTCATGACTTCTATCACTTAAATCTAGACATTGGGAGACTAAACTATGGTATCATCACCCTCCTTCCTAAGTCTAAGGAGGCTAATAAGATACAACAATTTCGGCCCATTTGCTTGTTAAATGTGGTCTATAAGATCTTCACTAAAGTGATTATGCTCAGACTGGACAAAGTGATGGGAAAAATTATTAGTAAAAGTCAATCTGGTTTTTTAAAGAGCAGGAATATCATGGATGGTATTATGGCTTTACATGAGATTTTGCATGATACAAAGTTGAAAAAGAAAGATGGCTTAATTCTCAAATTGGATTTTGAGAAGGCTTATGACAAGTTAAGTTGGGATTTTTTTGTTCTCTTGTCTTAAGCAAAGAGGCTTTTGTGAAAGATGGTGTGATTGGATTAAAATGGTGGTTAGGTCTGGGACCCTCAGTGTGAAAGTTAATGACTTGGTAGGAAGCTATATTAAGTCTGGTAAAGGAGTTAGACAAGGGGACCCTTTGTCTCCTTTCCTCTTTAACATAGCAGTGGACTCTCTTGCCAAAATGATTCAGTTGGCACAAAGAAACAATCTCATTAAAGGTTTGGTACCCGAATATGTGGCGAAAGGGGTTGTCATCTTGCAATATGCGGATGACACCATCTTGTGCATCCAGGATGATAAGCGGCAGGCTTGCAATCTCAAATTGTTGCTCTATTTCTTTGAGGCAATGTCTGGGCTCAAGATTAATTTTTCTAAAAGTGAAGTGATTATGATATCTCAGGATGGCAACAAAAGTCTGGAATATTCAAATATGTTTCACTACTCAACTAGCAAATGGCCAATTAGGTATCTTGGGGTACCTGTTTCTGGCTCTAGATTACATGTGGCAGACTGGCTGCCCGTGGAGGAAAAGATGTTCAAAAGACTGGACGGTTGGAAAGGGAGTGTACTAAGTTTTGGGGGAAGATTGGTACTGATTAACTCTTGTCTTAGTAGTCTCCCTATGTATGTCATGTCGATGTATTGGTTGCCTTTGTCAACCATTACAAAACTTGACGCTGCGAGAAGGAGATTTTTCTGGCAGGGGGGCAACATGAAAAAAAGTATCACTTGGTGAAGTGGGTCAAGATTACTAAGCCTAAAGAAAAAGGGGGTCTAGGTGTTAAGAATTTCCAGAAAATGAATATTAGTTTATTGTGTAAATGGTGGTGGAAAATGGAAAATGGCTCTTGAATTTGGCAAGACATTGTGAGACAAAAGTATTTGAAGGAAAAAAGGATTACTTCCTTGAAAAGGAATAGCAAGAATTCTCCTGTGTGGAATGACTTGCTGAAGGTTAGGCATATATATTTGAATGGCAAAAATATGGTTGTGGGAGATGGAAAGGATACTAGTTTCTGGCATGATAGATGGTGCTGCCAGGTATCTCTGGCTGAAAAATTCCCTCAACTTTATCTGATCAATCAGGACCAAGAGGCTACTGTAGAATGCCTTAAAATGAAACATTGGCGTCTCTCTTTCCGGAGATGGTTGCATGAGGAGCTGCAAAATCAATTACGCGGACTGCAGGATATTGTTCATAGGTTTAACCTATCTACTGGAAAAGATAAGGCTGTTTGGAGTTGGGAAAAATCGGGTTCTTTTTCGGTTAAATCTGTTTATAAGCATCTTTGTCGAGGGGAATATGGACCTAACCATAAAAAGTTATGGAAGGCAAAGGTCCCTTTGAAGGTGAAAGTTTTTATGTGGTTAGTCTTCCAAGATGCTATCCTTACTAAGGATAATCTAGGTAAACGCAAATGGAAAGGTGATAACAGTTGTGCTTTATGCCAGGAAAAAGAGACTGTGAGACATATCTTCTTTGAGTGCGCAACTGCTAAATACATTTGGAGTTTATTGGCCTTTGCTTTCGGAGCCCGGTGTAGGCCAAATAGTTTTGAGCAATTTTGGATCTGGATTGAGCACATTCTTCCAGGGGGGCAGGTTTATGCCATAGGTCTTGCAGCTGTTTGCTGGGCCATATGGAAAACCAGAAATGCTATCTGTTTTGACAAGAAAAAGATTAAATCTCCTACTGAGATTGTTTGCATATTTTGTGCCTTTATTATTTTCTGGGCAGGTCTTTTCAAGGAGGGGATGGAAGCGAGTATCAAGCAAGGAGCGGAAGTGATCAAGATGGCGGCTCTCTCCTTTCATAAGAAGGATGCGGAGAGGAATTCGCTTGAGGATCGGCAGATGGTGCCTTTTGTGGGCTAGTTTCACCTTGACCAAGAGTCTACGCGGCCTGCGTGCCGGTTACGTTTTTTGTACTCTGTTAAGTCTAGCTGGTGGATGACTTTGTTTCACTCCTTTCGTTGGCTCGTAAGCGTAGTTGGGGGAGTTGGTTCTGTTTTAGGTCTATGTTTCAGTTCCCTTCGTGATCTGTTTCATAGATAGGACTCGATGTTGCTGTTTTGGTGGGGTATGTGGTAATTCTGGAGTTGTGAACAAATCTGTGTAATTTCGTTGCTTCCGGTAATGAAATTCGGCTTCGGCCTTCATGGAAAAAAGGCATCTTTCCTAGTACTAATGTATACAGTTAGTGTTGCCTCAAGAAACATGATTCAAAATTTTACGATTTTTTTTATGATTTTGGGTGTAGCCGAGAGAAAATTTTGAAATGTCATATGATACCAACACATGATTTATTGTAAATATGTAATAACTCTGACACATATTTTATATTGTTTATATTGCATATTCTTTTGCTCAATACATATGTAATCATAAATCTTGCTAATGTTTTATTTGGATCTAACAACTTTAAACAACATACTTCATATTTAAGTATATATGCAATTTTTTGTCGAATTTTGGGACGGCCAAAAACATTCTTATACCGAAACTGAAACCATGGTTAGAAGAACGAGTCTTTATTTTTCTCTGGTCGTCGGAGTGCCGGAGTGAGGTGTCTCGTCACATCGTCATAATAGCTCATCCTTTCGTTAGCATGGAAAAAATAATAAAAGAGGAGAGAGAAAAGATCAAATTAAAGCCAGGTTTACCGGGGAAGAAATGAAAGCCAATCATTTCGTTACCAGGGAAAAATAATAAAAGAGGAGAAGAGAAAAATTATCAAATCAAAGCCAGGTTTACGAAGGAAGAATACCAGTGAAGAAATGAAAGCCAATCATTTCGTTACCAGGGGATAAATAATAAAAGAGGAGAAGGGAAAAATTATCATTTCGTTACCAGGGGAAAAATAATAAAAGAGGAGAAGGGAAAAATTATCAAATCAAAGCCGGGTTTACCAAGGAAGAAATGAACAAAAAAAAAAAGAAAAATCCATCAAAGCCAGGTTTCGATCCTGGGACCTGTGGGTTATGGGCCCACCACACTTCCGTTGCGCCACTTTGATATTTGTGGGTAGTTTTTCCTTTCATTGTATTTATTTAAGTTATTAATGACCAACTAGTTACGAAACGAAACTGTGGTTTGTTAGTTCATCACATGGTAGCGTGATCATGAACATCTCCTGCGTACCGTAAATATCAAACTCAAGATTTTTCCCAACCGTTTTCTTAATCCTACAAAGATTGGGAAAAGACATACTTTAAGGTTGACAGAGAACACCTTCCTGTGGAATGCGGACTTTACTCGACTAATAAAGGTTTCGGCAAGACTAACAGACTTTCTTGCTTTTTTAGTTTGATGAAGTTTTGGAAAGTTGAAGCTATAAAAACCTTATCATGTCCGGGTGGCAACGAAATATAGCATCAGCTATCACCTCTATTAATCTGATCAAGCACAACATTGCTGCACACGCAAATAATAGCCTTTGCAAAACAAGCGCCACCAGAGTTCTACTGATCTGACTTAGGACTCGTATTCAACTCAATCTACGTGTGCTAAAGTGGATAAATGTAGAACTTAGTTTGACTTTTATCTTAATCAACTCCGACGTATATAGATTGAGAAGGATACAAATATATTCAAATAAGACCTTACGAAGAATCATAGAGTGGGTGCACAAAGCGAAGACTACATGCACAAGGGGGTAAACCTTATATATATCATCTTATATATATCATCTATACGTAATTATCCCCCTATAGGGCATGTTTTCTAGAGATTCAGATTCACTAAATTCGTATTTATGAACTTGGGTTTACCAAAATATTTCTTAAACACTGTAGATCCACCAAATCTACATTCACTAAAACAGTAGATGTGAGAGCCGGATTCACCATTTTGGTGGAGCTCCTCAAGGGGTGCTCCACCAAAACGAGACTGGTGGAGTTGATGAAAATTACCCAACATTGACACTGATTACACAACGTAGTTTGTTTCTATTTCCTTCTACTTCCTCAGTACGCGTTCTTTTCTTCTTCCTCCGTCGAGCTGTGAGCCTCGTCCGCCCTGGCTGCCTGCCTGAGCTCGTCCCGGTCGGCCATCGCCGCCCCGCCACCTGCCACGACCATGGTCCCCCGCGTCTGCCCTGGCCAAGCTATCCCGTATCCACCCCCAACCAGCCGCACCCGCCACCGCCATGGCCTGCTTCACGGTCGTGCCCCATGCCCCGCCATGGCCGGCCCCTGCTCCGCGACCGCACCCCACGCTCCGCCGCAGCCCGCCCTGCCGTCGCGCCACCATGCCCCGCCACAGCCTACCCTGCTGCCGCGCCACCACGCCCCGTCGTGGCCTGTCCTGGGGCCGCACCACCAAGCGCCCGCAATGGCTAGCTCTGCTCTGTGGCATGCGTGGGAGCCGCAATTTTTTTCGGAGAAGAAAGAATGGATGAGATATATTCATAGAACAGATGATGCGGTCAATAAATAAATCTCGATGCCACAATAACCACACAACAAGTTGTACGCTCTGTCATAACCTATGGGCATTGCCAAATTTTTGTCTTCACTCTCTCCCCTGGTTTGTTTTTTCATTCCACTCACCTCAAGCATAAGCATGTGGGGAGCTTCCTTAGGGCTAAAGTGGGCCATGACCCACCTTATACAAACAATTTCTGAAGTAAATAGTTAATTCTACCATTAAGTTGACAAAAAAATATTAATATGACTCCTGTTGTTGTTGATCACGTTTGATTTGGCATCCTCTGTTTAAGTGTCTCAGCTCCGCCACTGAGCATAAGAGTTTTGTTTAGTTTACCCAGAGTAGTATAGACCACAATGAATTAGGGATTTCCAATTACTACTCTATTTGCGACTTGAACTCATGATCCATGATCATACGAGCTAGAATAGAGCACACGTCCGATCATAGTACAAAGTTTGATTCCAAAATATATTGAAACAGATGACACAATTGCAATGCATGGGCATGTCTACTACTATAATATTAACGTGAGGAGAAATTCTTTTAGTTTTTGTTAATTCCCACAATACACTTATGTTTGTCGTGCACGATCCATATTTATACCAGTGATGTTGAGGGTCGGGCGTCCGTTTGATCGGACGCCGCTTCCTGGGTCTGGCCCAACAAATCTGCCTCCTTTTCTATATGTCTCCTCCCCACCTTCCTCAAAAATATCTTCCTAATTAGCTAGCCCATCGCACAGCGTCGTGTGGTTGTCCACCTCCCCCACTTGGTATGCGCCGCAACGGCCATCTCCTTGACGTGCCCTCATCCTCCTCACTCCTACTCGTCGCTCGCCCTGCTCACGCTCTTGCTCCTTGCTCTCGCAGTCCCACCTACAACATCCGACGTGCCGCTCACCTCTGCTGGTGCTGGTGGTGTCGTCGCACGCCATAGGTCAGTCCCCACCGAGCCAAGGGCACCCACTAATGTGGCCCGTGTTGGTACTAGTGCTCGCATGCTGCTGCTCGGCGCCAGCTCCCACTCCGAGGCCGGAATCAACCGACCCTGACCCCTCTCCCTCCGCTTATCTTGTAAGTATGTGTTTGAAGTGTTTCAGTTATTATTAGAGGTACATTGCAAATATTTTATATGGATGTTGCAAAAGTAGATCTGGATGTTGTATCTGTTGCAAGTGTTTCACAGACATGACACAAGTGGTTCAGAGGCATGTTGCAAGGGTTTGTTGAAAATGTTTCATATGTTCTCAGACATACTTTGCTAGGGGTTTTAATATGGATGTTGCACATATTTGACACATAAGTTGCGACATTCTTTTCGAAATGCTTCAATAGTTTCAGTCTTACGTTACGATAAGTTTTTTCATGTTGCAAGTTGTAAGTACTTTTATCTAGATGTTTGACGCACATATTGCAAGTTGTTTCCAATACATGTTGTATTCAAGTGTTTCATTCTGTAAGTGTTTTGGTTCAGAGGTATGTTCAGAGAGTCATGGTGGCATGACACTGTGCCAGAAAAGCTAATTAGTGACGTGTCCAGATGGTCATTAGCGACGTGGAAAATACGCGTCACTGATGTTGCGTCTGTGATATGAACAAATCAGTGACGCGTAAAAACGCGTCACTGATAATAACGATACCAGTGACGCGTATTTAATCGTCACCACACTACAAGGAATGTGTGGCTTTTTGACATTCTATTATGTCATAATATATGAAATTTATGTCATAATTTACGATTTGTGACATATAGTTGACGAAAATCCAAACGTCAAAAAGCCGCTGTCACAAATTTGTTATGTGACATTTATATATTTTTTGTCACAAGTACATGACATAGGTTTTTTAAGTCATAAAATGCTTGTGACATTCGTTTTTTGTCACAGGCTCTAGTATTATGCCACATAGGCAGATGATGTGGCACCACGTTGGCAAGTAATAAAACGTAATAAAATTTAAATATGGCCCACTAAAGCCCATATGACAGGCAGCTTATAATGGGATATGAATATTGTCTGGGCTTATTTTTTGTCTTAGCCATTATTTAATTTATAATTTTTTCTAGCCCATTTTTTATTCTGATCAGGCTTTAGGCCCATCCCACAACATTTTCGCTGGGCTACCCAAGCAGCATTTTTTAGGCAACATTTTTCTTAGACCAACCCAAACACAACTCATCCAATTATAAAAGAAAAATGCCAATATAATATGCATTGCAAAAGCATAACCATTACACAATATTTGCATGAATTATTAATATTATTACATTCGTTGCCATGTCCAGGTCCATCAAATTTGAATTCAGAACAAAACTGACCAAAGACGGCTCCATTGCACTAGAAGAATACAGAAACAATAGATACGAAGACAACAAAGTCATTTTGGCTGTGATGAACACGCCTGGGAAAACAAGGTTCAGAAAGTATAAACTTAATTCCATTCGATCTCTTCTTGTAAGAATTGTTCACGCTAAATGCTGGTGCCATGAGTTGTCATCAAAGCTGCATGTTAATAAAAGTAGATACAATTAGTTGCATGAGTTCAAAGCAAGCCACCAAAAAATGTCCAAAATATTACTAACTCGGAAGGTTTTATCCAGAATAAAGCTGTTGTAGCACAGAGTTAATAAGGGAGTCATCTTTATTTAGTCCATACTTCTAGTTAAAAATAGTGAACGTAGAAGCAAATTTAAATAAAGGAATAAATTAAGGAAACTAAATCTGCAGCAAGACATCTTTGTTTATTTTAGGCTTCCAGTTAAAAAATAACGAAAACTAAAACTGTAGTGGGCATCAACACTATCCCAAACATTTTGAACCACAAATTTATAGAATATACATATAGGATTACATGAAAAGAAAAGGAAGGAATAAATTAAGGAAACTAAATCTGCAGCAAGACATCTTTGTTTATTTTAGGCTTCCAGTTAAAAAATAACAAAAACTAAATCTGTAGTGGGCATCAACACTATCCCAAACATTTTGAACCACAAATTTATAGAATATACATATAGGATTACATGAAAAGAAAAGGAAAACTAAGGAAAACTGACAATTACACAGACTAAACTGCTACTGCAAAGTTGAAAAAGGTAATGCTACTTAATCAACATTATGGCACTTCGTATTAGTTGGTAAATGGACACATTTTCACATAATCACAATGCTAATTCAAATTAAACCACAAGTTTGAAAGCACGATATCCACTTAACCCAAGGAAAGCGTCACAATCACTTCAAAGTTGTAAGCAAAAAACATGCTGACAATAAATTCTGATGAAAAATAAAGATAGCAAGTTTATGTCACAAGGGCATAACTGACGTGCAGTGAGTCGATGTGATCATTTGGGACCTGTCTTCGGCATCATCAGGCTAAGGTTCCAATGCTTCCATGGGAATGTCCTATGACTCACGAAAATTACAAGACAATTGCAAGTACATTTACCTTATAAGTAGTCTACTAATATGTGGCAAATAATCTTCAAATTTTGTGTATACTATAGGAGCAGCCTCTATCTATGGGGGAAAAGCTGAAGTAACAACTAAACCAAACCTTTCCAATCAGTTTAGTCTCTACAATGTCTCTGAACATTTATTTGGGCACAGTAGCATCTCATAACATAATTGGTGTTTTGGACATACAGATGAAAAGCGGTCACATTCGTTGGTGGCGTGATGGTGCCGTAGGTGTCTGACGGGCGTCGGCGCGGCCCCGTCGCTGACCACCCGCAGGTGCCCGCCAAAAAGCATCCTTCGCCCCTCTGCCGCAATCTCCCTTTGCCCCCTCCTCCGACGCCCTACACCACACACACAGAGGACAGCGCCACGCCCATATGTACTAAAATCACCAATAAAATCGAGTGGAATCAAAACTGAAAGCTGCGAGCGCAAGACGATCCAAGATGAGCAGACATCGGTCGTACCTGAAGAGATTGCAGGCGACGGAGCGGTGATGAGGACGGCGGAGGTCAGCACGTATCTCACTCCCGTCGACCCGCTCGAGCACATGTGCTCTATGTTGTTGCGCCCCCAATCCTGGCAAAGACGTCGTGTGTAGCCAGGAGCCCAGGATGCCATGTGCAGCCAAGAAGGCTACCCGTCAAGGCCATGCGCGGCGACGAAAAGAGGGGGCAGGGCGCCCAGCCACCCATTGGAACAGACAGCAAATAGTTGCAGACCTAGCAGGGGAGCGACAGATGGAGTTGAGATGAGGAAGACACTCATAACGGCGGGGTGGGAAGGAGTTCCGCTAGGGTTTCTATTGGAAGAAGCGTATGACGCTGGTTATATACAGGCGTGGAAACATTGTTAGCCGTTCCTCTTGCAAATCAACGGCCGAAACGATTATGGGCCAAACAGGCTTTTGATATTGGGCTGCATAGAGTGATGTTGTCCACCCCGTTGCTGTAGTTTCTTTTTTCCTTTCTAGTGAAGTTTATTGTTATTTTCCTATACATTCTACGTGTGCCTTATGCAACCCAATATAATTTTCACATGAACTAAAATTCATATACGGTGTTTTCTATAATTTTCAAGAATTTGGGAATTGATTTTCTATTTTCCAATGTTTAATTGATTGTAATTTACACTACTGGACGATGAGTCTTTAGTCCCGCACCATTTTGCCCTTTAATCCCGGGCATTGAGCCGGGGCTAAGGAATCAGGACTAAAGGTCCGACCTTTAGCCCCGGTTCTCTGGCCATGGACTATACCTTTAGTCCCGGTTTGTAATACCAACCGAGACTAAAGAGACCTCCAGCCGGACCACGGTGGCTGACCTCTTTAGTCTCGATTGGTATTACCAACCGGGACTGAAGGGTGTTTTCTTTTTTCTTTTCATTTTAATTTAATTGGTTATTGTTCTCGGTTTTATAATTACATTAGGGTTTACAATTATGTATTCTTTGATGCTAATATATTTATACGCGCACCTACAATATATATATATACACATATAATTTACAACTACACACAAATAAATTATGAAACTATATATATATATATATATATTATAGAGCTAGCTATACATATGTACATAATAGAGAACGTTTTTTCTTCTTTTCCCAATAAAACAAGGATAGCAAGTTATTTTTCCAAACTATTGGAGATGCTCTAACGCACATATATTCTCGGCACCTTTTTTATTCCTTTTTGGCGAGCTCGCGCTCAGCTCGGTAGATGGCCGTTGGGCCTAATTCCAGGACGCGACCGTTGGGCCGTAATGCCAGGGCACATGGCGCGTAGAGGTCTAGCTTGCGCTGTGGTCCGTGTACACGTGCGTGGTGACTGAGTTTTGGTTCCGTGCGTTTTAAATTTTCTTTTTTTTTTCTCAAAAAATCCTTTTTTCATTGTAATTTTTTTCTCTTATCTCATTTTTAATAAAAGCTATGTAAAACTTTTTAAATGTATACATTTTAATTGTTTTTAGCAATATTTTGGTGAACCTGATTAAAGTCTGATCTCCAATAAAAACATTTATACTAAGGATAATTATCTCATGGAATGGATGCCCACAGCAAAAGCAAATAAATTATGAATGTATTCACAATTTTTAACTAACTCATAACGGTATGTTTTGTTTATGTTTTTTGTTGTAGTCATTAGGTGTATATAAAATAAAGTGCCACATTTAACAAATGATATGCACCATTAAATATAGATACATGAACTAAAATATATTGGGAAAATAATAAAAATAAAATGCATACAGACTCACCCGACTATGTGATTGTGGAACATGCCAACATGGGCATTAATTTAGAAAGATCAATAAATTATTTCGAGACACACAAGTATGTCATAGATTGATGGTATTTGTTTATGACACAAAAAATACCTTTATGACATAGCATATATCGTCATTGAATGAAACTGGACTATCTATATGACGTTTTTTTGTGACATACAACTTGTTATTGTCACTAAGTCGAAGTACCTAAAATATAATGTCATAAAATGAGTGATATAATGACATTATGACCTATTGTCATACTAAATACATCAAAAAGCCATGCATTTCTTGTACTGCCAATAAGGGGAAGACGCGTCACTGATAATTAGATACAAGTGACATGTGCTGATAAACCGCGTCACTGATAAGGGAATATCAGCGACACGCTGTGCCAATACATGTCACTAATATCGATGTATGAGTGACATGTACTAAGAATATGCGTCACTAATAAGTAGATATGAGCGACACACACAGAAAATACGCGTCACTAATAACCAATAACACCAGCTGGTTCAACCAGATCAGCTAGCTGCACTGCAACCCAACTGCGTCTTGGCCCGTTATCGGCCTGGCCCATCCATCGACGTATATAAACTAGCAACCAAACCCTAATCGCACGACCACACCTAGCCGCCACACCACCAGGCCGCCTTCCGTGTCTGCTTCACGCTCAACGACAGCTTCCGCTCCGCCTCGGGCCGCCTCCGGTATGGTGTCACCACGCTCGCGGGCCCTGTCCGCACGTTCTGCGGTGGCCATCGGAGGAGGAAGCAGGGGCCAAGGGAGCCGGAGCGATACATGCTGCGGTGGTCGGACCTGTTCCACACATCGGCGACGGCGATGAGAGGCGGGACGAGGCTGCTCTGCGTGCTAGGGCTGCTCTGCGTGGCTGCCCACTTCGAGGGCGCATCCTGCGTCGACGGCGATGGCACGAGTCCAAGTCCCCTGCATCCTGCGTCTGCGTCAGGTTCCAGCCCCCCTCAGATCCAATCGGCAGAAAGCACGAGTCCAGGCTCTCCCTCAGGTTTCCTATGCAATTGTACATCCTGTGACTTCCGTCCAAAAATCTTCAATGGCCAATTACATTTGTTTTTTTCTCGCAGATTTCAAGAGATGCTCATCCGGCAGCTGACCAGAGCTCCAGTGCGTCGTCTACCTCACTATCGTAGATAGGTGAAAGTGAGGTTTGCCTTTTTACACGGTTCTTTTCTTCTTCCTTGCAAGGCTCAACACATTTAGGTACTGACTTGTATGTAAGCTAATGAGAGAGCCAATCAACGTGAATGCCTTGAACACTCACTGAATCCCAATCTCATAACCTCAATTTTTCTCGCCTCACAGGTGTTACATTCTTCCAAAAAAAATATTTTTTTGCATTTCCTTTGGTTACTATGCTTGCATGGATAATTTTCTATGCATAGTGAGAGTTGTGTTTTAGCGTCTGATCAGAATAAAAAAATTATACGTTTATGCATGAATTTCTGTATGGAAGCTTTCTTGTTATACTTGACTTATATGCGCACTTGTGCACAATTCAATACAATGATGGAGCACATATTTATGTATTGTTAGAATACGTCAACATACATTATTGGAACAATTATCTGTACACTTTTATAGAATTTTATATACTATTTATATAAAATTCTATATATTGTTGGTTCACAATTCTATACTCTAAACTGGGCTTTGCTTCATATGTTAATAGTTTTCTGTGGTAAATCCGCTCTGCTTTTCGGGAGATCATAAAACAGTAAGAGTAGATTACACCCAGTCCATATAATAGCTGAATTTGATGCAAATGGGTAACCTTTTTAGATTAATGTAGCTGACATTAGTTTTTACGAATAAGTTTCTGCACAAACTAAAACATGTTTCTATGCCTTTATTCTACAGAATCCTAGGGCCTCGTCGCTGTTTGCTACCACAGCGGCCGTCTCGTTCCAACTTTTTACAGTATTCTCGTTCCACTAGTTCTAGAAAATTATATATTTGGGCTACTATTTTTACGCTTTGCAGACATATTTCTATACACTGTTAGAGCAGATGCAAAGAGAACTGTATTTTTCTGTAAGTATTAAACTATATTTTTTGCCCTATGCATCCGCTTCATTTGGAGCCTGCAATCATAAAGTTGCGACTAGTGATAATTCCCAGTTTAGTTGGCAATAATAATCAATTTATTTGTGCAGATCTGTTGGGTGAGTTTGTGATTAGCAGCAGCAACAAAGATGAATCTTCTTGTGTTGCCAGGCTAACAGGTAATATTTAGTCAGTGTTAACTATGTGTATCTTTGTTAGTTTTTTTCATACAGATGCAGGAACTAAGAATCTCTGCTTCAAAATAATGTATATGCATTTCTCTGATTATTAAAATGCACTGATGGACATCTAATTAAAGTTTTTTATTTTTTCTGGGAGAAGCAATTAGTCTTGTGGTCTTGCTACATGTTTTTTATTTTTTTGCGAGATGCAATTAGTCTTGTGGTCTTGCTACATGTTTGCAATCAGCAGCCGCAGCAGACTAGTTTCTTTGATGCATACTTTAAATTCCAAAGGGAAAATAATAGTTTTTATGCTTGTGCCTGGCGCAACGAGGAACAGTCTTGCGGGGGCGGAGAATGGACGAAACCACGAAGGCGACGGCGCCGACAAGCAGCGAGGCAGGTGCCGGCGTGTGCGAGCCAGAACCCTGCGGGGGATGTTCTCATCGGGTTGGCCTGCAAGTTCAGGTAGCTTCTCATCAGGTTGTGCTGCTATCTCTCTCGGTCAAGCTTTTAATCCGTCCAGATAGCTTCTGGCTATGTTGTATGCATGCAGGTGACCACGGAGCGGAGATCCAGTCACCGAACGAACTCGTACGTCGATGGATCAATGCGCGTGGGAGGAGAATAGCCTGCAAGCTGCTTTGCGGCTCTCTTTCTCTCTCGGTCAAGCTTTTAATCCGTCCAGATAGCTTCTGGCTATGTTGTATGCATGCAGGTGACCACGGAGCGGAGATCCAGTCACAACGTCGATGGATCAATGCGCGTGGGAGGAGAATAGCCTACAAGCTGCTTTGCGGACGCGTTTTTTTTCCTGAATGTTTCTATGCTCATTCCATCTAGAGATCGTTTTCACCTTTCTGGTACCGCCGATATTTTTATTTATGCTTCTCCAATTTGTGTTCCTATCGCACCGCAGCTGCAAAAATTATTTTTGTGTCCCAATATTCATGTTTTTGAATGCCAGTATTCCACTTTACTTGTTGGTTAATATGTATAAAAATTACTCCTGCCTTTTATGCATTCTAATTTGGACAGCCATCATGTGCGGCAAGGCACAAATATGAGATCAATTCCATGAATTTTTATATTTTAATTTGATTTGGTTCCAGCCTTGCAGGAACATGGGGTTGTGGCAAATAAAGATGTTAAGGCGATGACAAATAGTTTTTATTCTTCCAGGCAGTGATATAGTTTGTATGCATGCTAGCATAAGTTTTAATATGTGGTGTAACTACGATTTTAAATATGTTAGGGTGTTTTTGATGCCTAGTTCAATATGTTTATATGTAAGCTTGCATAGATAGAACCGTGCAAAGCTTGCATAGTTCAATATGTTACACTGTTCTATTTTTATGCATGCAAACATCTATTTTTATGCATGGTTAAAGCTGCGATTGTGAAGATGTTAGGAAAAAAGTTGCGCTTGTGAAGATGTTAGGAAAATAATAGTTTTTATATGTGTAATCATGTTTCTATGTATGTTGGAATTGTCATTTTCGGACCTAGATGAGTGATTTTTATTCTTACTTGCTTAAATTTCTATGCACGATCTAACTGCAGTGTTTAAAATATATGTAATTTTGTCATCTGTTTTCTAGTCTCATGCATATGAATGTATCAAGATAGGTTTCTATGCTTAGTTACGTAAATTTTTTATATGCCTCCTTGTGACATTGTGTCTATGTGATTTGAATACAAATAATTGTGAATTAGATTATTTGCAGGGATATCATTCATCATTTGTTATGCATTGTAGACCTACAATTCATAATTATTTTAACATGCTGTTTGGCTAAATCATTTCTAGTACACTCATATGCATTGTTAAAACACTTTGATATAATGTTGGAATAGTTATCTGCACATTTTTACACAGTTCTACACATTGATTTTTTATGCAATTGATTTTTTTGTGCAAGCTGTAGAGATGGAATAACAAGGTTTTTATGCAATTGATTTTTTTTATTTCTATGTTTTTGAGCCAATATGTAAACAAGCAAGTATCTTTTTTTCTTGAACCAATATAGTTTTATGCAGGCAATATATAGGCAAGCGGAAGTAGACGACACGTGCCACTACAGGATTTTATGGAATGTGTCATCCTCATTGTAACTAGATAAGCATTTTCATGTAATTTTAAATTTTGGATGTACTTTTCTACACCATTGTATACATTGTTGTACATAACTCTATACATTGCATGATGAGTCTAAAGGCGGCGACGAGCTCCCAGATTGGATGATGACATTGCAGTGGCCACATGATTTTATGCTTAGAAGCATAGGGTTCTATACATTTCAAAACTATATTTTATAATATTGAGGTTTCAATGCATGGTGTAACTGTAATTAGTTTATATGTTCGTCAATATAGGTTTCAATGAGCGGTGAAACTATGATTTTGAAGATGTTGGATGATTTCTATGCATAGTTAGATGAGTTTCTATCCACGATGTAACTGTGACGTTAAAAAATATATGCAATTGCTATGTGTTTTTCTATGTTCAGGCATATAATGCATGCGCGAAAAGTTTAAATTTCAATTTTTATATTATTAGAAAGGTTTCTATGTGTCTTCAAGATTCTATGCACGGAGACACTATAAGAATGATAGAATCTGTATACCAATAGGATTCAAATTTTAAACTTTCTGGTAAACAGTGGTCAAGTTTCTATGCTTGCATTTACAGAGTTGTACGCATGCTTGCATCCTATTGGTATCTGGATTTCTATACCTCAAGCCATTAGTTTATATACCTCAGGCCAGTTGGAATCTAAAATTTAAATTCTAAACAAAGACACGTTACTAATATTTTTATACCATAAATTATTAGTTTTTATACGTCAACCTGTGTGGAATTCAAATTTAAAAATCTAATCAAAGGGATAAAGATTCTAATGTTTTGTGGGTGTTCTATGCACTGTTCATCTGGTAATTATGCATTGTGCTATGATGAGAGCCTTTCATGGTAACATGGCATGATTCAAATTTTGCATTTTTGAAGAACATGAGATCATCTATTTGTTTTTATGCTCAAGACCACATGATTCTATGCATAGTCGAAAGCATTGAAATCCTATCTTAACGTGTAAATTTTTGAATTTTTAAAAATTCAAAAAAAAAATTCAAAATGGATCTTAAATCCTACATAAAAATGTAAGGAGTCCGATGATGAAAACCGTTTTTGAATTAGATGTTTCGTTGAAGAGTTATTGTGAAAAAATGAAAGAAATTGGATTGAGTTACGTGCATGCATGCATGCGTCAGACATGTCAGCTTGTGTCAGGTGATGTCAGCTTGTGTTAGGTGGGATGTCCATCCAGTATTGAGATTTTTATGCACTCATGAAGTGAAGTTTTATTTATTCAACTGCTAGTTTCTATGCATTGTCGGTGACAAAAAATATTTTATGCAACTTAAGCCAAGATTCTATGCATCCGGACGGCTGGGTCCGCAGTGGTTCTCCACCTGCGCGCGTCAGCCGGTCCGTGGACCAGATCTGGTTGGGTGGGGGTGGCTGGCTGGCTGGGGCTTCCAATAACTATTGGAAGCCCTGGGCTCCCAATAGCAGGACCCTATATATATATATAATACTATATATATATATAGTATATCAAATAGATATACATGTTCACAACATAAGCTCTTCAAATAGATAAAGTTCAACAGATTCACATTTATATCAACAGAGGCACAGCAGGTTCACAGCCTGTTCAAAATCCATCACAGCACTGGACTAAACTTGTTCAGTCACACTACATCACTGGACCTATGCATATTAATAATGGGAATCACACATCACTAGTGTTTAACTAGGATGATAGAACTCTCCTTTCTGGTTGATGACTTATGCCACTAAGAACATGACCAGCTTCTCTCTAATCATGCACACATCGATGGGCATCGTCAGCACTTCAAATTCCTGTCAAGATAGAACTTTGGTCAAAAAGAAAACTTGGTACGTATAATATAGAAGATCAATGTAAAAAATTACACCATGCAAAGCTAGCAGTAATTAGCACCAGGTGCAATGACTTGTGGCCGGTTGCCTAATAGTTGCAAGTAATCACACACACTAAACTACCTGGAGCATAATGAGGTGCAGCTGCAAAAGTACAGAGCTGACAACTGCTCCTCCACCCTCAATAGATCACTCCCCAAAACCAAAAGAAAACTGTCAAATAAAGGAATCTATACTTCGAAAGAAGCTTTCAAGTACCTCAATTAATTGTTGTTGCTGCTAATATTACTACTGCTGCTGCTACTGGAGGAGCAGTTAATTGCTGCTGCTACAACTCTTTGGGCACACAGTTAGCTGCTGCTGCTACAACTCTTTGCTGCTACTCGTAGTATCTACATCTTTTGATTAATGGAAGTATGGAACTAACCAAATGAATGCAGGAACATTAAATGCTAGGACTACATGTAGATGAATGACTGGTCAAGGTAATAATTTTCTAACAGTGCATAAACATGAGGGGCACCCTAATATTGACATGTTGCCAGATATATAAATCTAATAGTAGGTCTCTCCTTTTGTGAAGCCTATAATCTAATCGTACAAGAGCTAGTACAGCTAGCGAGCTCAATCATGCACACACACACACACAACACCTGGGGGCAAAGTAATTTATTCGAAACAAATGTTATCTTCTGACTGTCACAGCCTACTAGACAAGCATTGAAAAAAATGTTGAAGGATATGACATAGTCACACACACTCAAACAACCATGGATCATTATATTTGCACATCCAAAGTTTAGATATGAATACCTCAGGACATTCCAAGTTTGTCTTTTGCATGGTTGGAATCAAGTGGTGTCCAGCATAGAAGCCGAATAATTTGTCAGAAGATTGTTGTTGGCACTGCGACAAATATATATAGAACATAATACACTTAATTAATTAGGTGTGAATACACACAATTATTTGAAAATGGAAGTTGAGCACAATACTAAATATACTAGAGGCACAATACTGAATTTTAGTTTTGGAAGCACTTACCGCATATTTAGCTGCGTGTGTCAATGGTTGTGGCTTGTCTTTCATCTTGCTTATGTGTGTGGCAAAAGCCCTACATGGAAGAGTGCAGCACACAAATATGCCTCGTTATGTTCGTTCAATGACATTGACATTTATAAAACAAGTCAATAGTAGGTAAGCATAGAACTCACTCATCAATCAACAATTTTAACATGCTGAAATCATGGTTTCCAGATCTGTTGGAATCAAGGTATATGACCTTATTTCATTTTTGAATTACTATCACGACGGACACTACCTAAGCCGCCAGAGTGGTAGGCAAACATTATGTAGTCTTTCTTGTTATATTTGGTGAAGGCCCTTTGCACATACTGCAGAAAAGCAGCTCTATCAAACTTTATGCTGTCCAGTGACATCAGTTGTGGATCAAGAAAGCCCATAGGAATATCCTTAACCTTAGCTTGTACAACCAGTGACCTAAAGAACAAGTCTACAATAAGTACAACAAGCTCAAGAGGGAATGGAAGGCAATGCAAAGTCTGCAAGTGAAATAGAGGTTGTGAAACAATCCATGATGAAATAGAGGTTTCGAAGACAAAATATAAGTAGTAGGTTTAAAATGTTTCATTAGATACAAGTTTTGTTACACCTTAGGTACCTAATAAGTAATAAGACAAAATATTATATGTAAAATGCATAATGGCAGCAATAGAGACAAGTGCCACAATACCAATAGATGGACAACAAAGTCTTCTATGTAAGACTCTTGTTGTAGTTTCAGAACTGAAGTGGAACAAGAACATATGTCCTAACTTTTGCATTATCTGTAGATTTTTGAAGCCACTGGGTTGTAGAATAGGATTGAGAAAGTAAACCCAACACTTGGTTATCAAGGTCTGATTCCCCTTTGCAAGAATATTTTTTTTATTTTGCATTCAGCATTATATAGTGGTGTGCAGTGCCATATCATAATTCAGCTCACTCATTTGCAATATCAATTCTTTACGGTTTCTGAATAAACTAGTATATTGTTTTAGAGGACACATGGTTGAATTACAGTATAGCATTTAAGAAAACAAATTATCTAGAACATGTATAACATTTTAGAGGACACATGTATAATTGTTACAGTATAGTACAATATAGCTATAGTGAGCTGTACGTATATGCTTTGCTATATTTTTATTCTTTTTTTTGATGATTTCAAAGGCAATGGGAGTAAGAAGGATCATTTGTAACTTACAGTGTCCAACATTGAAGAAGAGAGGAATCCAATGCGCCAATGTTGAAGATGTCATATAGATAATTATAACTATTACACCACTATTTTGGTACACACTTTTCTAGTCTTGAGCCAAGGTGTAAAATGTGTATCCATTTATGTCATATCCTTGATAACTTGTGATTGTGAACAAAGGGCCTTCTGCTAGGTTCTGAAGCCCTTCATCTGTGCAAGAGCTCAAATTGCGGATCCGGTTTCTGAACCAAATGTTGAATCCCTTCATATGTGCCCTCGCTAACCAAGCTTCGCTCCGACCTGGATTCTCTTGACACAACTGCTCCTTATGCTCATCGATATAAGGAGACACTTCTGATGTGTTTTCCAACATGAGAAAGTGGGCTCGTTGAAAATCATCCGGATCTGGATTAAATGTCTTCTCCCCCAGAGTCCATGTCCCTGCTAGCCTTCCCTCATGGCGAGACTTATATATGCCGATTGGATTTGTAGGGTCGATGTAACCTAGGCACCAGTCAACTACCTCCTCAATAGAGTAACCCTGGACCATGCTTCCCTCGGGATGAACCCGACTCTTTGTATACCTATTCAAAGTGCTCATGAATCTCTCGTACGGATACATATGATGGAGGAACATGGGACCAAGGTACCTTATTTCCTTAACCAGATGAGAAATGAGATGAATGGATACATCAAAAAATGTCGGTGGAAAATACGCCTCTAGAAGACACATTGTCTCAAAAATGTTCTTCTCAAGATTGTCCAATGACCTCTCATCAAGAACCTTTTGAGATATTGCATTGAAGAAGAAACATGGGCTCATGATTGTCATTCAGACTTTTTCTAGCAAAATGTTCTTGATCCAACTCCAAGCATTGTCGTCAGCATGACATCACAATCATGAGCCTTCATAGGGAGCATTTTGTTCTCTTTTGCCGCCACAAGTTTCCTGATGTCTGTGGAGTACCCAGAGGGAACTTTCATGCTACGGAAGAAGTTGCATAGCTCCAGCTTCTCTTCCTTAGTTAGATTTATGGCAGATAATGGTAGTTGAGCATTGGGGCCCTCGGGGCGCAACTCGGGCCTTATATCCAAATCTCCCATATCTGCTCATGCATTTGCATGGTCCTTGCTTTTCCCCTTGCTGTTCAAGAGTGTTCCAAGTAAACTCCCACAAACATTCTTTTTCACATGCATGAAATCGATGTTGTGGTGAACTGCTAAGTCTTTCCAATGCAATAAGGTAGTTCCCATAGAATTGACATCTTCTTTCACCTCATCTTATCAACAACTTCTTTCTTGCGCTTTCTCTTTCCAAGGGCACTCTTTTTTTCTTCCCCAATGTAACATTGACATCCTTTACTTGGTCATAAACATCATGCCTAGTGAAATGCCTCGGAGCAGATCCTGTCTCAATTGTGCCATCAAACTGGCATTTCATGCGCCGGTAAGGATGGGATCTAGGAAGGAAACGACGATGTCTTATGTACACCCTCTTCTTTAAATTGTTTAGCCAAAGAGTCTCGGTATCATCTAAGCATTGAAAGCAATCTTTCTCTCCTTTAGACTGCCTAGATAAGCAACGGTGTCTCGGAACATCAGTGATGGTGCTTAACACCATGGCACACACCTTGAATGACTCTCGCTTGAAACCATCATATACCTTAGCACCCTCTGACCACAACATCTGGAGCTCATCCACAAGCGGCCTCAGATACACGTTGATGTCATTCCCTGGCTGATGCGGACCTGAGATCAAAATTGGCATCATCATGTATTTTCTCTTGTTACACAACCATGGTGGAATGTTGTAGATAGACAACAACACATGCCAGACACTATGTGAGCTACTCATGTGACCAAATGGGTTCATGTCATATGTGCTCAGTGCAAAACGGATATTCCTTGGCTCATCAAAAAAATTTATACTTGGAATCAATGACGCGCCACTGAATAGCATCTGCTGGATGCCTGATGTAGTCATCAATCTTGCGCCCCTCCTTGTGCCAACTCAATAGTTGTGCATCCTTGGCAGTTGCAAACAAACGCTGCAGGCGAGGAATTATAGGAAAGTACCATGCCACCTTCTGAGGAGCTCCATGTCTCTTGTCGTCATCACCCCCATCATTTCTTCGTTTGTATCGAGAGGTTCCACATTCGGGGCATTCAATTAGGTTAGCGTTATCGCCACAGAACAGGATGCGGTCATTCTTACAAGCATGTATGTTCTCGACCTCCAATCCCATAGGGCAAACAATTTGCTTGGCCTCATATGTGGTCTTGGGTAACTCATTCCTCTCAGGTAGCATGTCCTCCAATAGATGTAGCAATTCATCGAAGCTCCAATCAGTCCAATGATGTGTTTCCTTCAACTGGAGAAGCTTGAGAGTAGCAAACAACTTTGTATAGTTCTCCTTGCAACTCTGATACAACTGCGTCCTCATATGTGCCACTAGCCTCTTCAACTTCTTCAACTCGGCCTCAGTATACTCATCAAACCCCATGGCATCACGCACCATCTCCTCGAGATCCTTTGCCATTTGGACATAATTGGCACTAATATCTGATAACTTACCATCACTGAGATCCGGGCTACAAAAGGGTACATCCTTGTTGTCCTAGCCAGCATCATGAGTTCCATCATCCTGACGTAGGTTAATAGAGAATCCTTGGTCCATACGACCAGCTTGCAAGTCTCCATCATTAATTCCTTCTTCTCCATGCTTATTCCAACATCTGTAGTCACCCATGAATCCTCGGATGATCAAGTGGGCATGGACTGATAATGAACTCGAGTACTGCTTTTCATTCTTACAATCAATGCATGGACACCACATAGCTGTCTTGTGCTGACTCAACATATCCACCTCTGCATCGCTTATGAAGGATTTCATACCATCTAAGTACTCAGCACAAGTACGATTGCGAAGAGACATCCAACTTCGATCCTCCATAGTCTACAAAAGTATGAAAACAAATAAAATCAACTAATCCTTCCATGAAAAGCCTACAAATTACTTGAATAGTAAATTTACTATTGCATCTAAGTGACACTAAACTGAATATTCTATGTGTTTCATTGAACAAATTATCTATCTTTCAGTATGCAAAAAACAAGATGACCAACCTTCTTTGAAATTTAGACATCTGAACAGCAGAACAAAATTTAGAAATCTGAATAAATGATAAAATCATTCATATAATTGCTTTATTATATCCTAGAATATATATATAATATGTGTTTCATTGAACAAATTATCTATCTTTCAGTATGCAAAAAACAAGATGACCAACCTTCTCTGAAATTTAGACATCTGAACAGCAGAACAAAATTTAGAAATATGAATAAATGATAAAATCATTCATATAATTGATTTACTATATCCTAGAATTAAAACCCTACTGTGGGTGTGGGGTATGGATTCCTTTTTCATTGAAAAAATTGTAAAGTAGTGCACAATCTCAATCTGTATAATGGTACTAGTGCTTGGACCTTAGTTGTACTGACTAACAACACACATCAGTAAAATATTTTATTGGCAATGAGCCAAGTAAACGGCGTTTTGTAAAATAGAAGCAATGCAAACCCGCACACTCTCCTCATCACTCGAACGGTCTCTGTCTGGCTGCTTCCCTCATACGGTAGCAGCAGACCTGGCCTGTACTACGCAGGTATATGTAGGCATGAACCAGCCATTAGCCAACACTTTTCTCAGCCCATATTGCACCATACAAAGAGGATTAAAACATAAACATCATCATCAAACCATATAAAAAAAGAAGCTAGCTTAATAATTTTCCCTGTCCATAGAGTTCTCGACATGAGTACATTCTCCCAAAGAAGCTAGCTTAATTAATTTTCCCAGTCCATTCAACTGTCTTATCTTCTCTATTAATTGTCAAAAACCTAACACTATAATCCTAGCCACTTGCACAGTCCTCACATAGCAAATCAAATTCAACACAACACGCTAGCTAATGGTCAGCTCAAATCTCAAAAGCAGAGGAAAATCTCAAGGCCACTAACCTTCGGGCCGGCGACTGTTGGAGGCAGAGCCTTGGTCTATTTCCTGCAGCTAGAGTTCCTCTGACGTAGCGTACGCTCTATCACCGGTGTAGATTGGGGGAAGCTTTGTCATCGCTCTATCGCCGGACGCGGTAATGCTCGATCTGGACCGCGCGCTGTACTGCAGCGTTGGTCGACGCCGTGGGTTCGAGGCCGCAGACATCACACTACCATCAGGGGCGAGGCTGGTGTGATGGGGTGGCGCAGTGGTGGGCGGCAGCGCTAGCAAGTGCTACAGGTTCAGGTGCCGAGGTGGGTTGCGGCGACTGCAGGCCGAACTGTGGATCAGAGGTGCTGGTGCTGCTGGTGCCAGGGTGGGGGCTGCTAACGGCCGGAGCTACAGGTGCCGCGGTGTGGGGGCTCCGCCGCCTGCCGGAGCTACAGGAACGAAGAGATGGGCGGCGGCGGTTCTCTTTTTTATTTCACGAAGAGATGGGCTGTGGGTGCGTTCTGATGGCCTAGCAAATAATAAACAAGACATCCACGACCAGGTGATTAGTGACGCGTCTAAATGCGAAGAGTCACTGACATGTCTTCATATGAGTGACGCGTCTAGACAACATACGTCGCTTCTATTACCAGTGACGCATTTTATTGAGAAGTGACGCGTCTAAATGCGAAGAGTCACTAACATGTCTTCATATGAGTGACGCGTCTAGACAACATACGTCGCTTCTATTACCAGTGACGCATTTTATTGAGAAGTGTCACTGATATGTCTTTGTATGAGTGACGCGTCTCGACGAAACGCGTCACTCTTCGTACCAGTGACACGTTTTGTTGAGAAGAGTCACTAATATGACCACATATCAGTGACGCGCCTGGATCATATGCGTCACAGGTGTTATTGGTGACGCGTTTTCTTTGCAAGAGTCACTGATATATTGTCATTAGTGACGCGTCTGGTTCCTGGAGCATGGGCAACAACTAATCAGTGACGCATCTTGTTGACCCGCGTCACTGATGTACTTATCAGTGACGTGTTTCAATTCCGTGTCACTAGTTGAGGTTTCTCCTTTTTGCTGTTTTGGCATAGTGTGACCTGAGCATCGGGGAAGAGGCGCGACGCGTCTAGGGAAAGGGGAAGGAGCGAGGCAGATGAGGGCAACGTACGCGTGCGAGATGGGACAGGCGTATGGGGATGGACGCGCACGTGCAGCAACTGCAGGCGTGGTCGGGCGAGCTGGTGACCAAAGCTAGAGTCACGATTCTGATGGGCAGTTCGTGGAAGTGTGTCAGGTTACCGTTCGATGGAATTCTATCCCGTTAGACGCCCAAACATCAGTAATTCCCTATTTATACATGATCTTACCGTGTATCACAACCCTTAGTTGGAAGTGGGAAGGTTTTCCACAAACATACTAAGACTACCACTCCCTAACATCAACAACGTGTTTGGTTCAGATAACTGATTTGGCAGAACGTGCTCGTCTGAACGGGCGACAGGTTTCCGAAGGAAGCCATCGGCCATGCATTTATATTGCAAAGGAATCAATTGGTGACGGGCTACTTGGCTCCATCATGTGTGTTTGGTTTTGGGATGATGTGGGACGGATTGGACCCAACCCAGTTTTGTGGGTTGGGTTGAATTCATCTCGTATTTTGTTAGGAGGTTGAGTCGATTTCAGTTTTATGTTTGGTTGAGAGAATATATGAAAGTGGGTTGAGTCTTAACATGTGGGCTTCATTCGTCAGCGTCTCTTCTCTTCTTTCTCAACCCACTTCAACCTATATGGTCCCCTCGATTTGGAAGAATGAGTTGAACCTGCATCTGGAGGGAATATTCCGTACCGAGTTGACCCAGTTTTAAGAACTCGCAAACCAAACACTAGCATCATCTGGTCGAATCCGGGATATCCCGGTTCAATCCAGGAACCAAACACACGGAGTGAACCAAAAGTGCTTTCTAGGCTCGGACATAAGTCCGAATGTTTGCACATCAGGTCCAGTAACCAAACCAAACACGCCTTAAGCTACATGTTTTAGCCTTCCTATCATATACTCCCTCCGTATAGAAAATAGATGTCATTTAGGACAGTGACACAATATATGTATATTTTTATAAAAGTATTTTTAAGATAAATTTATTTATATGATTTTTACATCTCTAAACTCAACAATTTTAAAGTTATTCATGATTTATATTCACAATGTTTAACCTAAAAATTGTTTAAAACGACTTATTTTTTACCAAACTGGAGGAAGTACATATATTTTATTATGTGGCCTGGAATCCGTGGTTGAAACGGTCAGGCGTGTCATTGTGCCATTTTGTCGGACGGCCGGGGCAGCGAGGGTCGCCGTGGATAGCAGGCGGTTTCCGGAGTCGTCGTTCCCAAATCTTATCTCGGACTCGCCGCTACGGAAGAGGATCAGAAACGACCGGACTGCGTTCCCCCGATCGAATCAGAATTCAGAAAGGCCATCGAGGCGAGTTAAGGCAGAGAGCCACGGGCCGGACCAGGCCGGAACGGAAATTAGGTAACATGTATCATGGACTCTGGACTGTCAGCATCACGAGCGCTTTCGGCTTGCCGTTTTGCTCAAAAAAAAAAAGGACTGATTTCCCGTGTTATATTAAATCCCACCTTGTTTCTCTAACCCAACGAAAGCTGACTCAAGTAAGCACGACACATGACATATCTCAGAGATGGTAGGATGGGAAACTGGGCTTGAGCCCATGTCATAAACCCAGAAGCCGGGCCCTGTGTATATCACAGCTATAACCCTGAGATGTTCCTACACTGGGTTTCCCACAGACCCTGACCAAGGGGCAATCCGCCACGGTGGCCTAGTTGCCACCGTTGCCTAGGCGCTCTGCAATCATGAGCCCTGCTCTGTGGAACGTGTGGCTCGCCTTTACCCTTCCTACCATCTCTTTTTATTTTAGAAGTGTCTACACATCATTAGGTTGTTTTATATTTGTGTCTCAATGAATTTTTAATAAAACCAATAAAAAAAAGGACTTTCCAAAGATAATTTTGTATGCAACATGTGGCTCGCGTCCACCCTTCCTACCATCTCAGCTCTGCTTTGTGGAACGTGTGGCTCGTCTCCACCCTTCCTATCATCTCTTTTTATTTTCTGGAGCCTGCTCTATCGAACGTGTGGCTCGTGTCCACCCTTTCTACTATCTCTTTTAATTTTTCCTTTGAGACAATTGAACGCTCTGCTCTGTGGAACATGTGGCTCGCCTCCACCCTTCTTACGATCTCTTTTTATTTTCCAGAGCCTGCTCTATGGAGCGTGTGGCTCGCGTCTATCCTTCCTACCATCTCTTTTTATTTTCCTTTTAGCTTGTAGTGCTTTGTAACTTATTGATTCAGGTCTCATTTGGCATAGCTTAGTTTAACTAGTAAAGTTGTTTTTTTATATATATTAGCTTTATGAGCAGTTTATTTGGTGGGCAATCCGCCACGACGGCCTAGTTGCCACCGTTGCCTAGACGCTCTGCGATTAGGAGCCCTGCTTTGTGGACTATGCCTCCACCCTTCTTACCATCTTTTTTTATTTTCCCTTTTAGCTTGTAGTGCTCTATAACTTATTAATTTATGTCCCATTTGACATAGCATAGTGAAGTTGTTTTTTAGATTTTAGGTTTATGAGCAGTTTATTTGGTAAAGCTGAGCTGTTTTTATCATATCATCTTGTTTAGCAAAACAACTTCATAAGATACCTTAAACGAATAAATGACTATAATGCTCTTCTCCTTTTCTTTTCTTCCATTTTTCTTGTCTTCTCACGCGTCACACATTTCTTCCGGATGCGACAAATCTCGCACACCGCACGGCATGCTCCGCCCACTTCAAGGCGGTGCTGATGCACCCCACGGACTCGGCTGCGTGCTCAACCAGCGAGCTCGTTCACAGGTTCCTCTCTTCTTCCGTTCTCCGTTCGTCACGCGCAACCTCCCGCGCCGCTATATCTTGCGCTCGTACCATGGAGTCCAACAGTTGGGCCATAGAGGTTGTGCCTGTGAGCCTCGACATCCATGCCCCGGAGGTCACATACATCGGTCGAGCTGAAGCGCCATGGAGGTCGCGTGCCTCGGCGGCGTCATCTCGGAGGCCGCGTGCCAAGGCCGCAGCACCCTAGAGGTTGTGAGCCCCGACCAAGCCTACGAGCCTTAGCGAGCTGTGCGCTTGGCAGACAGCCGCGATCCCGGCACGATCGGGGCAGTCGGTGCTCCGGCGAGCCACACCCGGCGAACTGTGCTCTAGTGGACACCTCTCGGCAAGATGTGCTCATGTGGCCGCCGTGCCCCACTACTGTAGAATAGGTCTTTAGCCCCGGGCCATTTTGGCCTTTAACCCCGCACATGGAGCCGGGGCTAAGGAATCGGGACTATAGGCCTGACCTTTAGCCCCTGTTCCCTCGCCTGGGGCTAAAGGTGTAACATCTCGGCTCAGGGCTTAATAGGATTAATAGAATACTCATACCAACAAGTTGCAACTTCTTTTCCGGAAGCCCATCTCCAAAAAACTCCAAAGTTAAGCGTGCTTGGCTTGGAGCGATGGGTGACCGACCGGGAAGTCTTTCCCGGGTGCGCACGAGTGAGGACAAAGTGCGCAGAAAAGACTGGTGTTGGTCTGTGGGGATAGTCTAGGTCCTATGAAAGCTGCCTGATGTAAGCGGGCCCGGCCTCGAGGAGGCGGGACGTTACAGCCATTGTAACATCTCGGCTCAGGGCTTAATAGGATTAATAGAATACTCATACCAATAAGTTGCAACTTCTTTTCCGGAAGCCCATCTCCTAAAAACTCCAAAGTTAAGCGTGCTTGGCTTGGAGCGATGGGTGACCGACCGGGAAGTCTTTCCCGGGTGCGCATGAGTGAGGACAAAGTGCGCAGAAAAGACTGGTATTGGTCTGTGGGGATAGTCTAGGTCCTATGAAAGCTGCCTGATGTAAGCGGGCCTGGCCTCGAGGAGGCGGGACGTTACAGAATGGTATCGGAGCCGACTCTCGCGGTTTCACGGGCAGGCATAGTGCGCATGGCTGGTGTGGATCCGGAGTGGTCACACAGCATGACATATGCGCTGGCATTGGGCATACGGACGTGGCCAAGAGAGGACGTTCCTGGCCTGGGATTGATCGACGAGGACGTCGATCTCTTAAGGGGGTGAGATTGTAACATCTCGGCTCAGGGCTTAATAGGATTAATAGAATACTCATACCAATAAGTTGCAACTTCTTTTCCGGAAGCCCATCTCCTAAAAACTCCAAAGTTAAGCGTGCTTGGCTTGGAGCGATGGGTGACCGACCGGGAAGTCTTTCCCGGGTGCGCATGAGTGAGGACAAAGTGCGCAGAAAAGACTGGTATTGGTCTGTGGGGATAGTCTAGGTCCTATGAAAGCTGCCTGATGTAAGCGGGCCTGGCCTCGAGGAGGCGGGACGTTACAAAAGGGGACCTGGTAGTAGTACCAACCGAGGCTTTACCAACCGGGGCTAAGAGGCTGACCTCTTTTTTCTTTTCTTTTTAATTGGTTATTGTTTTCGGTTTTACAATTACATTAGGTTTTCTAATACGTATTCTTCGCAGCTAATATATTATATTAGGGTTTTAAATACGTATTCTTTGCCGGTAATGTATGTATGCGCGTACCTATAATAAATATATATATACACACATAAAATTTACAATTAGACACAAATAAAATATGAAACTATATATATATATTATAGAGCTAGCTATACATATGTACATAAAATATACAGTATTATCCATGCATCCTTGATATTTACAAGACAAATATTGTTCCTGACTTAAAGGTCATACAAGTGTTCGTTTTGCTTTAGCTTCATTGGATCGTCTTTGTTAAACCAGTACTCGGTGCCGGACTTGAGGACATGGTCATTAAGAAAGCCAGCGATGATCTCTTGAATTGCTTTGAGGCGGACCTTATACATCACCTGGTTCTTCAACTATATCTCCTTCAATTTGGATTAAAAGAAAAAGAAAGTATTAACATACATAATATTTATGTAATAGCAAAAAAAAATGAAATAGATTTATTTACATGTTACGTACTTGCTGACTCTGTAGAGAAGTTCTTTTTTCATACACCGTTAGGAACTCGCAACCATAGTACGCACATAAATTGTTTTCCGGTGATCGGCGTAGAACCCACTGTACAAGATATAAAAAGATTACTCTCGGCTGAGCACGCATCTGCTGAGTGATGCTAATTAAGGTAAAGATGCGGGGAGAGAGGATCAGGAAGTTGCGCTTTCAGATTCAGACGATGTTTCTCAATAAACCAAGCTCAAACCCTGCACAATATAATTGAATCGTTAATTAACTATTGCAGAGTTAAAGAGCAGGAATCAATATTTAAAGATCAAATTTACCCTCGATAATGTCTATCATATCTTGGTAATCTTCTTGTGGTTTTCTCAGAGAGTCATAGATTAGCAAACGACTCTCGTGGAGATCGAACACAATTAGTATCCAGTGAAACCTACATTTATTTATAGAGTCAACATATATATCTTTATGTCAACCTATAATAAAATGTGCATATGATAACGACACTCACCCAAAGTTGTAGGGGAATAGTATATATCTTTTGTTCCTTTGGTTTATGAAGAACCTCCAGAAATTTCTCTCTGTTTGAGTTTTCCATGCATTGGGGGAGTACTTGGGTCCTTGAATACGATATATAGATCGATGAAACCAATCTCCTTGTCATTTTTTTGCCTGAGTTGTCTCATCATGTTTCTGCATATGTTTAGAAACGCTTGCTAGTGTGAGGATAATTACTTATACATATACGTAAGCTAAAGTGAGATTATTAAAAGAAACAATCATTTATAGGCAAAAGCAGCCGACGAGAGATTTATCGAGAGCGTCCATGTAGCAGAGCTGATGTAACTCATTAAACTAAACATATATTATGTCATCACGAAAGTAATCATGGTCTCTAATTCTGACGCAAATATAGTTATCGGCTTTTCTGCGACACGTTGTGAGGTACCACTGATTTAGCAAGTGCATTTGCGTACCAAGATCCCTTAGGGCCGCAGGGTTGTATAGACTTTGACCATATACATATGCCCTCTGCCATTTATCAACTTCTGGTGCACTTTTGATGCCTGCTTCTTTGAGTATGTTTTCCACATTTAAACCAGTTTCTTCGAAAAATTTGAGCAGTTGCTCAGGATCAACGTCTCCATATGTTCGTTGTATGATGTCCATGTTTGTACCATATTCATTCCCAACGACTAGAGGGCGCACTGATTGCTGTGTTTGTCCCCCGAGCTGTGGGACACCATTTCCTGCTCTCTTCTTTGTCTTCGTCGCCTCCTCAATAGATTTGCTGAGCGTGCGATCATAGTCTGATTTTGGCAAAGCCTTATGGGTAGCACGTACCTTTTTCTGGTGAGCGTCCATAGTTTGCCTTAGTTTTTCAGGGCGTACGAAAAGGTACGACTTCTCTGGGTTTTGCTTTGCCCGACTTCTAGCAATGGCGACGTCGAAGAACTTGTTTAAGTCTTTTTGCACTACAGCTTCAGTCTCCTCATTGGTCTGGTCATAGGGAAGTTTTGTCATCTTAGGAATGATAGCTGGTTTCTCACAGAGGCTCTCTTCTTCAGAGGTGGTGGGGTTGACGCCTTTGTTTGTGCGACAGACCTCTTCTTTGTTGGCGGTGGCGGTGTTCGAGCCCGCCGTGGAGGAGATGGGGCCAGTGGTGGTGTTGGATCACGTCGTGGGGGAGATAGGGCTGGTGGCGTTGTTGGATCCCGTCGTGGAGGAGATGGTGGGGCCAGTGGCGGTGATGGATCTCGTCGTGTTAGATCTTGATCGTCATCGCCCGCAACACTATGATCATATGGTGAATGGATAATTGGACTTAGGTTGGGGGATGTACTGCTGCGAAAACAACATGGTATGAGTATCCATTTATACTATTAACCCACCAATACTATTAACTAGTGACAAAAATGTTTCATTCACTTTCATACGCACCTAGGGTTAGGTTGTTGTTGAGGAGGAGGAGGAGGTGATGCACCAGGAATTATGATATAGCGCTTGCACCAACATATGAATGTCTTCTCCGCTTCTCCTAATGTCTTCTCGCCATCACCTCCTTCAATGTCAAGTTGAATATTGTTGTAACCTTTCACCACCCTATCCACCGAGACGCTAGCATATCCAGGTGGTATTATTGCCCCATGACATCTTGGTGTCTTCGTAGGGTCGATAGGAGATACAACACCTATAGCCACCATGACTGTGACATTCCCCCGTGGAATGTGCAGCTCACATGTCGTGAGAGGCTTGGTGATGTCGTCCACTGGAAAGTGCAGTCCTGCGTCTGGTACCTCTGTGGAAGCGCAACTGCTTTTCATTTGACCAGGGGGGCTGATGTTGACTCCCAGCTCTGATACATATTGCCTTTGCATGGAACTTACTGCTAACTGCACTTGCCTTTTTATTTCCTCGCTCACTTTGTCTTCAAGTGCTTTTTCTCGCTCTACTGCTTCACGAGTTGCAGCCTATGACTGAAGAACCATTTCCTCTAACCTTTGCATCCGCTTTGCCTCCTCCTCCTTCTTTCTCGCGCGACTTCTATAGGTCTCTTTGTTCCGAGGGAAGCCATGCTCCCACGACACCTCCTCATAGCCTCTCATTCTCCCACCATGTTCAGGATTCTCCAGGGCGTATGTCAGCTCGTCCTTTTCTCTGTTTGGCTGTGACCTGCCACTGTCAGCCATTTCTCTAGCATAAGAAAATCTTTCTGCTGCTCTATGGAGTTTTTCGCCATACTCTATCCTTCCTGTTTGTAGGTCCAGGCTTCCTCCATGACCAAAAAACTAATACTTGGCGCGCTCAGGCCAGTTGATGGATTCTGGTTTGATGCCCTAGGCTAGCATCTCTCGTTTCATTCTTTCCCATAGAGGAATGACACTCTTGTAGCCACCTGATCTGAAGTGATGGTGGTATTATTTTTGTTGGGCATTCTGTTGGTTCCTTCTGACCTGTGCCTCACCCTCTTCTGATTTCTTGAATTCTACAAACTCATCCCAAAATGGCCTCAACTTGACGTAGGCCTTAGTGTTGAAATCCGGAGTTAGGTCCTTCTTGATAAATGTGTTGTATAATTTCTTCTTCCAACCCTAGAATAGTGTTGCCATTTTCTTCATAGCCTAGTTCCTAACTATGTCCTTCAAATTTCTATCTTATGTTTCAAGCGTGAAATGTGCAAGGACATCTTCCTAAACCAGTGCCTTATCACGATCAGAGACAAAACTTATATGAGGAGCACTTTTCTTTTCCTTCCATTCATGAGCATTGATCGGGATCTTATCCCTTACAAGGTACCCACAGTGGTTAACAAATTTATGTGCATGTTTTCCAAGTACTTGGCCTGTTTCCTCATCGAATTTCGGGATAATGTACCGGCCATCCAACGGCTTCTTCGGACCTCGTACGGTCCTACTCTTCCCGGTAGTCGTTGTCGATCCGGAGGGCTACGTATGTAGGAACAGTAGATTATAAATACATTTGTAAATTGTTTAGAATGTCATGTGCACATAGAGATTGTAGGTATACCTCGCCAGTATTTTCTTGCATGATTTCTTCATAATCGGCAAAATATTGACTCCCGTCATCTACTTCTTGATTATTGTTGTCATCACCTGCTAATTCTTGATTAGCGTCGCTGATGATTAAGTTGTACATTTCCTCCTCCATGTTGTCAATTGGGTCGGCCATTTCTGCGAATAACATGGAGGATAATAAACACGAGAATTTAATACACGAGTGATTCGGGTTACGGGTTTTAGGTTTTAGGGTTTAGGGTTTTAGGTTTTAGGGTTTAGGGTTTATGATTTAGGGTTTGGGGTTTAAGTTTAGGGTTTAGGGTCTAGGTTTTGACAACATTAAAAATAACGTATATTCATAAAGACCATATTCGTAAAGATAACTTATATTCATAAAGACCATATTCATTTTTTATTTAACACTTTGTAAAAGTAACACGATCGATAATAAACACGAAGATTTAATACAAGAGTGATTCGGGTTTCGGGTTTTAGGGTTTAGAGTTTAGGGTTTACGATTTAGGGTTTGGGGTTTAGGTTTAGGGTTTACATATGTATCAAAAATATATCTAAGTGTAAATAAATGTTTACATATCATATCTAAGTGAACCAAAATATATAATCTAAGTGATTTTTCCATAAACATATATTTGTAAATATATCTAAGTGAACCAAAATATATCTAAGTGATTATTCCTCCTCCATCTATAAGAAATGACACACCGTTGACGAGGACAATGACGGACGACGAGGAGGATGACGCCGCGGTGAGGATGACGGCGAACGGCGCGCGGCAAGGTCATCGCGACCAATCTCTTTTTATCTACATGTGTAAACATATATTTTGTTAGGATAAAAACATTTTCTATAAATATATATCTATTTATATTCTTTTTCTATATATATCATTTTTTATTTTTCTATAAATATATATGTATTTATAATCATTTTCTATAATCATTCATTTTCTATATATATCATTTTTTCTTTTTCTATAAATATATATGTATTTATAATCATTTTCTATAATCATTTATTTTCTACATATGTATCATTTATTTTCTATATATGTATTTATATTTATTTTTATTGTTCCCTTCAATTATTCCCTGCACACAGTGCACACAACACACGCACACACTGCACACAGACACGGCGCGGCGGCACTCCTCACTGGCGGCGCGAGGATGAGGCACACGGAGCGGCCGCGAGACGATGGCGAGGACGAGGCGGCAACAACGGTTGTTGGCATTTCTTAACGTCGCTACTAAGAATAGAGTTTTAGTCTATCCCCGGCAACGGCGCCAGAAATGTTGTGACACTCCTTAATGGAATCACTCTAAGAATGAACCACATCAACAATAATCTAGTGAAGGCACTAAGGAGTGTACGGGACACTACTAACTTCACTTAACGTCAAGTTGTCATCCCCAACATGAAGCTAGCAATGTGATTATATGAGGGCACTGGATTTAAAGATAAATATTTACCCGCAAGCGCACAGATAAATACACCCGTTGCAGAAGCATTTCACCCAAGCTAGTCTCAGGTATCGTTATTTATATTTAGCCTAGAGACTAATCAATTCAAAGTATGATGGTATTATACTAGTGAGGACTTAGCAACAATTAATGTGGCACACACTTATGATAAAGACTGATAACACACTTATTACTCTAAATAGGGATCAGATAGTAGAAGTAATGATAAATGATAATGATAATTGGTAACAGAGAGCAGATCAATCAAAGATAAACTTAGAACAGTACTACCTAGCAAGTGATGATTAGAACAGGCATTAAATAGAAACATTCCTAAGTTATTCTAATTACAAGTCATAGCATACATTGATTAGTGCAATCATATTTGGCAATCATTGGCTAGGTCATATCATATTTATAATCAAGAGGCAACTCCATAGTAAAGGTGCCAAACAGAGTAACCCCTAAACCATGAGTTAACTGAGCCATACTGAACACTATATTCGGGAGGTGGAATACAAAGGACTCAACAGGAATATCACACCTGCGATCTACCACTCTATCCAGAACATAGGACGCATTCGCAGATAAATAGTGTATAAGCACCACGCCTACACAACATCTATCACCCACCCAATGATCATTAAGATGAGCGCTATACGAACATGAGTATAAACATAATGATGAACTATCTATGCCAAATATATAATCAAAGTAGACTATAAGCAATATAATTAAGAATATAATGGTTGATGTCTTAGTCATATCAATTGTATTGCTATCTAGAACATAAAGATGAACAATAAGGTGAATTAGATCATCGAGAAGAACTAAAGTACGAACTAGAACATGAACTAGAACTGGATTATGAACTAGAAGATGAACTAGACGATGAACTAGAACTAGACGACGAACTAGAACATAAACAATGATGAACAATGATAAACTAGAAGAGTAATTATGAAATAGATCCATAATGTTAATATAAGAGAGAAGATCTTGGGTTTACCGAGCCTTCTCGTGACTAGATCAGAACTCCAAGCGAAGCTTGCCTCCTCTAATCCTATTCTATCTAACTATTCTAGGTGGATGTAGTTCTAAAGCTACTAATTGATCTCCTTCTCTGGTGATAGCCTAATCTGATTGTGAGAAATGATGATGATCAAACCCTGATCTGATGCCTGGAGAGGGGGGTTTGGGGCTGCTTATATAGCCCTGAGCGAGGAACCGTGGCCGCTGGATCAAACCGACCTTAGGTACGGCTGAGATGCATCCTCGTAGGCGGTGGAGGAAGGTTCCAGAAGATAGAGTCCAGCGGGCCTCGGGGGGACCGGTCGGTCTCATGGTGGGAGGTGACCGACCTCCTGGTGTCTTCTGGTGTCCTCTAGATGCTTCTAGAATAATCCTAATGCGTCGGTTCGGTTATCTCCCGTCGGTTTCCTTCCAGGGGAAGCTATCTGTGTTGATTTCCTAGTTTAGTCCCTGCAGAACCACAATTCACCAAAACTCGTGGAATATTGTCAATTGAAACTCTAATCCTTTGTTGGTGATTGAATTCATACACTTTTCATATTTACTTATCCTTTAATTGTGATAGATAACCAGTGTCAACAACTCCCCCAAGCTTACCTTTTGCTAGTCCCTTAGCAAATAGTCATGATGAATCAGGAATTGCTACTATGCTTTCGCACCTCAAAGATACATATGCTCAAACAAAAAAAAATTCCTTGGATTAGAGTTAACTATTCTGACTTTCTCATGTTACCTTTAATTATGGAGCTTCTGCCTTCACCTGGGTCTTAAACAATTGAAAGATAGAACAATCAAGTTAAGCATTGTATCTCTAACTCTTTGATTAACCTTCATTCTGGAGTTTTTATATATTTTCAAAATAAAAATCAGAGATTTTACTGTATGACACTCTCAAATCGCTCTTTTATATTTTATGATTCCTCACTGATGCATTTTCCTTCTTTTCTACTAATATATATATATATTTGGAGCTTTTAAGAAGTGAATAGCATATCTTACCAAGCCAAAGTTCAAAGTTAGGGAAAAAGATGTCATACTCATAGATCAAGAACTTAGAATTTTTGAAATTTGTCATCTCTTGCTGGCATATTGTAATTAGAGGGACCATGGGCTATCATTCTTTCTTCTTCTTTTTTCTTTCATATTTTTATCATAATTTTTTTTCTTTTCTTTCGAGGTAGTCGGACACTTGTCCCTTTTTATTTCCTCCTTTTATACTTTTGCATAGTCCCATGCCTCTAACACAATAATACTTCGGAAGAGTGAATCTTTTAATAAAACATTCTTGATCTCTAGAGCATGATAAATTTCTCAACCATAACTAAAAACTTAGAACAAAGCAAGTAGCCTTATCTTAAGATCATATTGATGGCTCTGGGTAGGAATTCATGTTATGTCATACAGGATCTCATCATGTGCTTTTAATCTTTTCAAAGTGTAAATCTCCAGAACTCTAGTATCTCTAGGAATTAGATAAACAACAGCTCAAACCTTTTTATATCATATCCCACAATTATCTAGATTTTAGATCAAGCATTTGCAATCCACAGGTTTCAGGTTCAGAGTTTATTCAGAACAGCTTTGTCTAAAACTCAAGAAAATTTAAGGTTGAACACTAGGTACTTGAAAAGAATTACGACAAAGCAATTGTTCATCATTTTCATCATGAGCAACATTAAGTTTATATCCACCTAGATATTTATTATATAATATCTTTATTTAGTTTTATAATAGTTATTTATCTTTTTATGAGTTTCTATGTTTATTAACCTGATCTAACTAAACCGAACTAATAACAGTAAAAAGCTGTGATACTTATCGTGATAACTGAGGGTGCCTTCCCCCAAGCTGGATCTTGACGTGGTCTTTTCTCCAGAAGACGAGTAGACCTTTAGCGGTTTCTTAAGTCATTTTCTTCTTCTCTTCTTGCTGAATTCAAAGATAGACAACACAACTAGTGGAACTTGATTAAGCGTTAGTGATAAATATTCCTCCCATTTGTCTAGTTGTCTTGAAGCTCTTAAGATTATTTATGTTCTTCCTTTCCACTAAGTAGAGTTTCAGATATGTTTCATAGTGTCTCTTTTTTAGATTTTTGTTTTTATGGATGTATGCAATGTAGAAGTAAATATGCAAATATATATTTTTATGCCTCCACAGAAAGTGTAATACTCTCATGGGGCTTAGAGTTTTCCATATTTTTATTTTGTTTTCTAATGCAGATATAATTGCGAAGAAGTAAAAATGATACTAAAAGTAAAATGATTATGTCGATTCTACTAATTATGCAATGATGAATTTAATGCTAATGAATATGGATAACTACCGAGTTACCTTTCGGCGAGGATTCGACATTTATAGTCTATCGAACAAGACTCCTTGTACGCTCTTCATTCTTCCTTGGGTGCATCAGCAAATCCTGAGGAGGACCTTGATGATTGCACGTCAGTAGAACTCTCTTTCTTTTTCCACACCTGCTTGACTGGTGGACTTGTCTCCTTTACTTCATCGTCCTTCATTTTCTTTAATGGGATGTATTCACTCCTGGTGACTTCTCCTTCATAGTGAGCCCCTCCATCCTTGATTGGTCGATTCTTGTTGCGTTAGGATGTGTGGCGCCTCCTCCTTGAGTGATTCTTCTTTTCCTGTACATTAGTGGCATAGCTATTAAAGTAACAGCGCACCTTCTCCCTTGGGAACTGGAAGTGGATCTCTCTAGATCTCATGTAGATGATGGCGCCAGTGGTGTTGAGGAAGGGTCTTCCTAGGATGATGTGAATATCGTCTTCTCTTCCCATGTCTAGTACCATGAAGTCGGTGGGAACGTAGTAGTCTTCAATTCGGATCATTACGTCCTTTACTACTCCCTCCGGAAATCGATAAGTTTGGTCCGCCAGCTGTAGCTGCACATATGTTTGATACATAGGTCTATTTTTATATAAGTATTCATATGTTACCTTAGGCATTATGTTAACACTTGAACCGATGTCGCAGAACGTCTTGTGGAATGTACTTCCCTCGATCTTGCAATCGATGGTGGGTACGCCTGGGTCGTCTCTCTTGGGGAGGTATGGTGATGGAAGAAGGTGGTCACTCTCTGTTTAGACAGAGTTGACCATCCATACTGTGTCTTGATGTGGTTGTGTAGCCTTATTCTTCCTCCTTCTATTCCTGTTCTTCTTTATTGATGATATAGCGTTTGCATCTTCATAGGGCATCTGAGGGTGGACTCGGGTAGTGAGTGTACGTCTCTTGAAGCTGAATCTTTCTTTGTTGCCTGTGATTGTGAAACAGATCTTGGCGCTGTCCGCCTAGATGATGGCTTTGGTTGAGCTTAGGAACGGGCGTCCAAGAATGATGGGTGCTCTATTGTCTCCACCTGTTTCAACGATCACAAAATCTACACACACATACGAGCGTCCCACTCGAATACAAATATCTTCTAGAATTCCCAATGGGTAGCACAGTGTCTGATCTGCAAGCTGCAAACACATACTTGTATATAACAGAGGTGCACCATGAATTTGTTCCTATATTACCTTTGGCATAATGTTGACGCTTGCTCCAAGGTCGCAGACTAGCAACTATTCATCATTTCCATGCAAAAAATTAGAGAGAGAGGGTTCTTCTGTGATCATCAACTTCTTAAAACAAACTAGACACACTATTTTATTTATTTAATCTAACACACTTTAAGATATAAAATAAAAGCTAGTAATAATAGTAGTAATAATAATAATAAACATACCTGAATCGCGAAGATAATGGGGGTGCGTCTCCCCCAAGCTAGTTTCCTTAATAGCATTGAGCCTTCATGTGCCCATATATTTTTGTCTCTTTTTTAATTAATGGTGAGCCTTCATGTGCCCACATATTTTTGTTCTTTTCTTTTTAAGGGTGAGCCTTTATGTGCTCACATATTTTTGGTCTTTTCATTTTTAAGAGTGAACCTTCATGTGCTCACGTATTTTTGGTGTTTTGAATTTATTTATAGAATGAAAAACTTAAGAGGATAAAGATACTTACGGGGATACATGGGGGCGCTTTCCCCCAAGCTGAATGTTGACGTAGTCGTTCGATCTTGCAATGTAGCAGACTGGCAGTGGATATGTCCTTCCTCTATCAGAGCTTTGATTGATGTTGATGTTTGTTGAGACAGTGCTCCAACAGTAGATGGAGCATTCACTAGCTCGTCAGCTTTTCTTGGCCTTTCAAATCCTGTGAAACTCAAATAGACAACAAAACTTGTGGAACAGATTAAGCGTTAGTGGTTGGCCACTTAAGCCTTAGTTGTCTAGAATTTCAGTAAGATCTCTTTTTTGTATTTTATATTTTTTATGATGCAAGAGAAAATGCACAGGATGAATGCATGCATATTTATTTTTATTATTTTTATGCCACCACGGTGAACATTCATTGGGTTTTTACACGCCATAGAATTATTCACATGAGGCTTTATGATGCAGTAAAATATTTTTATTTTGTTTTCTAATGTAATGCAGAAATTAAAATGTTTGTGAATTAAATATGATGATGCAATGATTAAATATGATGATGCAATAAATAACTAAGAATTAAATATGAGAAATATGCAGGAAAATAAATATGAGGATAACTACCGATTTTTACCTTTTGGCGAAGGTTCGGATATTTAAGTCCGACGAACCGGACCTTCCCTTGGTTTAGACCTCCCAAGGTACGCCAGACGTTTGGAAAGTTGTTATTGATTGTACCTACGAGGTGCAGACTTTTTCATACTTTCTTGGTCTGAGTCTTCACTTCCTGTGGTTCACTGTCTTGAGGTTTCTCTCCTTTCTTTTCTAGGACAGTGCCGATAGCTTCTTCGTCATGATTAGCCTCTCTATTCTTGATAGTTTGTCTTCTTTGGCGTTGAGAGCGGCGTCTTTCACTTCTGTTTTTCCTAGGTGCTGCATTGGGTACGTAGTTGATGAAGTAGCATCGTACCTTTTCTCTCAGGAAGGTGAAAATGGATTTCCTCTTGTAGATGATTGCACTTGTAGCGTAGAGGAATGGTCTTCCTAGGATGAGGTGGACATCATCGTCTTCTCCCATGTCGAAGATCAAGAAGACTGTGGGGACTTCATGACCTCTAATTCTGACTACGACATCTTTCATCATTCCTTCTTGTTGAAGGACCAAGAAAGCACTAGCAAGGCGACCAGAGGAGGGGTGAATGAGAGCCAACAAAATTTCTCTTGAAACTTTGGCCAAATGTCCCAAAATCAACCCCCGAAAGCTAGAAAGTTTAACCCAGGATAAAAAGTCTGTATTGAACTATGATTTGAATTCCTTTCTTATTAGTTTCCAAGTGAAAAATGTTCATTGCCTGAAAAGGAGAGTTGCGGTTAACGATTCCTATAAATTGAGAAAGAAGCATGTTCTTCGTGCCCAAAAGCGGATGCGGATAAAGTAGATGGAACCTATTCTCTAACCTTCTTTTTGTAGCAGATACTGCATAAAGTTTACCTGCCTTGTAAGGCTTTTGTAGGATTAATCAAATTTTATTTTTATCGTAAACTTGTTTGCATATCGGTCATCTAGTGCCACTTGAGCGATCTAACTTTGCGATGTTACTAGGATCGAGTGGCGTGGTGAGAGCAAGTGAAAATTCTTTGGAAAATGATTGTGAAAATGCTAACACACATACACATGATGTTGTACACTTAGTGGTGTTGGCACATTTGCAAAGGAGAAGTTGTTGGAGAAGAAGTTGTGTTGAAAGGAGGCGTGGAGAAGTGGGAGAAACTAGTGTATAGTCCCTCTCCCTCCTACTGAGCTTGCGAGGCAAGATTCAGCGGTTTTCGGAGGAGAAGTATAGTGCTCTGGGAGCATCGGACGCCGGTCCGAGGAGCATCGGACGCTGGGCCGAGCGTCCGATGGTTAACCCTAGTTTCTGTCAGAAGTTGAAGGAGCATCGGACGCTGGTAACGGACGCTGAGGAATCACTGTTGCAGAGTCCGATGCAGGTGACGTGGCGCGAGCGTGCTTTCCAGGGAGCATCGGACGCTGGCCTGCATCCGATGTGTTTCTGCCCTCTCTGGAACCTTTCTGTTGTGTCATCGGACGCAGGGGTTGAGCGTCCGATGCAGGTGTCTCGGAGCGTCCGATGTGAGTGCTGGTTTGCGCAGTTCTGAGCAGAGGCATCGGAGCGTCCGATGCTAGGCATCGGCGCGTCCGATGCCACTTTAACTGACGCGGGAAGTATTATAGCCGCTGGGATCGCTCGGCCGAAGTTGAACGTGGGGGGCACGTGGCGAGCATCCGTGCATCGGACGCTGGATGGTCCCGACGGGCGCGTCCGATGCTAGCGCAGTTTGCCCAGTGAAGGGGCAACGGCTAGTTAGCCTTTGGGGCTATAAATAAAGTGTTTGGCCGGCCTTGGCTGGTGTTGAGCACCCTTGGGACTTAGTGTCCATGCTTGGGGAGTGCTTGGGAGCCCTCTAACTCGCTTTGTGCTTGCTAGTGTGCGAACCGATAACGAGTGAGTGATAGCTAGTGCGTTGCATTGAGAGATTGCATCGAGTGGCACTATGTGATCGTGTTGCAAGCCGGTGGTGCTTGTTACTCTTGGAGGTTGCCACCTCCTAGATGGCGTGGTGATCGAGTCTCCGTCATGAAGCCCGCGTGAAGATTATGCGTGGCTCCGGAGAAGCTTTGTGAGGGGTATTGTGCTCGCCCCGCGGGAGATCGCGAAGAGCAACTCTAGTAGAGAGAGGCGCGAAGAGCGCCAAGTGGTCCGGCCGGATCGAAGCTAGAGCTCTTGGTGAGCACTCCATCGTGTAGAGTGTGACTTAGGGTCACCACTAGGAAGAGGATCGACGGCAACCTTGGGCTTTCCTCAACGGGGACTAGCTTGGTGGCGACCAAGTGAACCTCGGGATAAAATCACTGTGTCAACCTTGTTCATCCCGTTGGTTTGCATTCCCCATACACAAGCTTGTATCTACTTTCATATATATTGTGCTTGTGTAGTTGGTCTTGTAATTAGTTAGCTTGTGTAGCTTGCTAGTTACCTTCTTTGCTTGTGTAGCCTAGAAGTAGCTCTCTTGCGTGACTAGTTGACTTGTAGTCTTGCTGATCACATTGCTTAGTTTGTGTAGCTAAGATTGAGCTCTCTAATTTGGCTTGTGTAGCCTTGTTATTGAGCATTGCTAGTGAGCTTAGGCTTTGTGTTTTGCTTGCTAGATTGTGTAGGAGCTCCCCCGTACTTGAAGTACTAGTTACATAGGCTTGTGTGACCTTGCTTCTAGAATTGGTTAGGTGAGCTCTAGCTAGCCCGACACCTTATTTGCATTGATTAGGATCTTTTGTAAGGTGTCTTAGAGTATAAGTAGAGGGGTGTAGTCTTGGCTAGACCGATAGTTTTAATTCCGCATTTGTTTCGGTTAGCCGGTAAGATTAATTTTAGAAAAGACTATTCACCCCCTCTAGTCCGCCATCTCGACCCTTCAACAGCTCATAGCCTGCGAAGTTCGGCGGCGGCATGTCCCCCACCGCCCCCTCCACTCGTCTCCAGAAGGGTCGTGACGACTCTCTGCCTACCCGTCCCCCGCTCCGCATTGCGTTGTATGGAAGAAGGACGAAAAATGCATATTGCAAATGTATGTATGTTTTGGGTGTTTCAGATGTCTCAGAGGTATGTGGCAAGTATTTAATGTAGATGTTGCAAAAGTAGATCGTGATGTTGTATATGTTGTAATGGTTGCACACGTATGTTGCAGGTTTCTATTTTCAATGTTTCATTTGTTTATCCAGATGTATGTTGCAAGTGTGTTTTGTTTTGGATATTACATATGTTTCACACATATGTTGCAAGTACTTTATCTGGATGTTATGTATATTTTACAATGGGCTTTAAGTGTTTTCTAGTATTTTTTGCAAGTGTTTTAGATGCATGTTTCAAGTGTTTCATCTATCTTTATACATATGTTGCAAGTGTTGTATTTGAATATTTCAATAGATCGAGAGTTCTATTTCTCTTCTCGCCTTCTGCTGCCTTACGGTGTCTCCTCCTCACCTTCTGCTGCCCCATCCTTCCCAACCTGCTGACGGGGCGCGGCGGGCCAGTGGAGGGGGCGAGTCGGGGGTTGGAGGCGCAGACGCAAGCGCATGCTCACCTCTTTCTCTGTTATGCAAGCATACGAAAGGTGGCTCGACATGGACTCAACAGGGGTGGAGTTAGCCACACCGCGGCGGGTGGACCAACTAGAGCGGGGATTTTTTTTTAAGACTGATTCGCTGCGTACGGTGGGAGTTGCGTCCGGACGCGTCCTGAGCGCCGGACGTCCGGGTGGTAGCATCTCCGGGCTGCAAATTGTTGCCCAAACCTCTTTTATTACTGAAGGGAACATCCAAGGCTGATAAATCTGTCCCTTCACGATGAAACAAACAGTACCGCGTAAGCCATCAGGATATGTACATCCGCTTGATGTTTATCCCTTCTTGAGAAGTGAGTACTTGTTCCCCACTCATCAATTTTAGGAATCAATTTCTTGAGATTATCAAAGCCTGCTTGGAGATGAAAGGAGGCTCCGACCGGTGTGTTGGCATCGCCATCCTTTCCAACAACGCGCTAGCTAGAGAAAACAATCGAAGATGAGTGCTCAACGCGACGGAATGGCAGGTCGCAAGGGAAAAACAACAATAACTGGTGACCCCGCATGGGGCCCGTCGGAGCCGCCGCGTTGATGGCAGCCACGGAGCCCGGTGTGCTCTTGGCCTGGGGTCAGCCCACCTCGATCCATGGGCTCATTTTGTCAGGCCAGATGATGTTGTTCCTTGATAAAAAGTGGGCCGCATTCACCCGCTCGTCTCGAGTATATAATTACTGGCATCGTATTGTTTTTTAGCAACACTAGTATAATGCCCGTGCTAACGCTACGGTTTTATTTTAGGGATACATATGAAAACAACGAACGATGATATTTTTTATAGTATATATTGCTTGTGCTAATGCTACAGTGATGTAAAAAATAAATCAACCGGTGAAAGAAACACAAATTCAATATCTCACACAGATTAGTCATTTCTCATTCAAAAAAAATGAAAAAATAGACCGTCCACACAATGCTACTAAGAAAGATCTTAAAGTTGATCTAACAAATTATATTCTGCAAACTATAGACATAAGTTAAGGATAACCATCAGGTGCACATTTAGAAACAACTAAAGACCAAGTCCCCAATTGTTAAAGTTTCCAACTTTATTTACAATGGGATGAAATTTCCGGTTCACCGGTGCTGCTCCTATGCACAAAGAGTGGCATAAAGGACAACAAGTCCTGTGAAGCTTAAAGAACCAAAGGCTAGAGACAGCATCACGCACTGAACTAAAATCGATATATTTCAAAGACAAATTTGCAAATTATGAATTAGCAACGAATGGAACGATTTGGGTCGTGCTCAGACCTGTTTCGCTCCGGGCTGCGAGTTGCCATCGTCGACTTTTGGTCATGCTATGGTTGGGTCTTGGCCACGTCCTGCCACGGTGATCTCGCGCGTGGCCGAAGTTATCCATGTTTCTGCACCGAACTCCACATGACGGTTGGTCGTGGAGTCACGGGCTGCCGCCACGACCAGCGCCCCTCGTGCCCGCTTGTAGCTCCTCCGCTCCCCCCGACGCATAGGGTAGAGCCACGCTCTCCCATGGTGGTCGCACACACATCCGTGCACAGGTTGTCCGTGCAAACAAGACGCTGAGACAATAGTCGATCTCCATCTTCCTTAGTGTCACTATCACGTCCTTTTCCTTACTCGTCGGCCTCGGCTCCGGCAACCCCGCGCTCCATCTGGCACGCCACCATGGAGCGTTGAACGGCCGTGAGCAGCAGCTCCAACACCCGCCGCCTGTTATCGCTGCTCCTCCTCCCTACCACATCCATTGCCGGTGGCCCGCCGATCTATCGTGGCCTCGCCTTGCCCATTGGCGGCCCGCGCGGCCTCAACGACTACAATTGCCAATAAAAACACAGTGGCTAGATAGTTGCTTTCTCCAAATAGTTGCTTCAAATTCTAGGGTGGCATTCAGTTGCAGTAACTCTGGGTGGTTCAACAATACCTTGATGTAGAAAAGTCTTCATAAGCCTTCTCATGATTTATCTGCATAAACCTTCCAACATGACATAAGCACAATAGTACACATCAATCTATTCTAGGTATATTGTTAAGCCAGCCCTCCCAACATGAAATTCAGCAGTCAGGTATTTTCAAATTATCACGTTTCAAATATTAACATGGTCATCCCCAACTTGATCTTCAGGATATTTTTCACGATATCTCCCCAACTCGATCTTCATGCTATTTTTTCACCTTTGCGAATTCTTCATGTTCCTGCAAGCTAGCTGGTTCAACTTCTCATGTCATTGCTACCAGAACAATTGAGGTCAAATGAGCAAGAATTTTTATACAAGTCACACTGCAAAATTTCTTGATTTAGACATCATTACATGCATCTTAATGTTAGTTTTTAGGAAATGGAACCTGGTTTCTTTTTATGGGATATATGAAAATTTGTTGGCATTCTGGTTTGGCTGCATGTGATTGTGTGCGGTCTCAGTTAACTTAACAATCCTTTTATATAGAATATGTAGTTCCATATATGTATATATTTTTATATTCAACATGCTTCTAACAATCACCCTGCTTCAACTAAATTTGGATGTGCTTATGCTCTTTGTTTGTGTTCTTGTTGTGATTAAGGACATTTGTGGAACAGGTAGTCATGTTTGCCTCTCACAACCTTTTGTCTATTTACATTTTTGCAGGTGCTGATGTGTTTACTGGTGGGGGTTCCTATTTAAAGGACAAAGGTGTCCTTAGCCTGTACAATAATACATATAGACTGACTGGTTTATGAACTTAAGATCCTTCTTAGTAGCGTCGTGTGGACTTGTTTATTTTTTCTAAGTGAGAAATGATCAATATCTGCAAGATAGTGAATTTGTGTTACTTTCATTAGTTGATTTATTTTAAGCTTTATGATTTATTTTAGTTTCCACATGTTTGATAGCTTGATGCACCACTTGCAGCTACATCGACAATATAATTATTCTAAGACTGTCTTTTTATTGCTTTATAGGTAAGTTATCTTGGATCACAAGCTTAGATATATTGCTAAATACATAATCGAGCCAGTAATAAACATAGACACCGTAATAAGATATCCGCACTTATCATCCTCTATATTCATCCTCTAAAAAGAATATTCCATCCTGATCATCAAGATTCTCTCATCTATATTACTTTCTCCCGCACTCATCCATCCTCTATATCTCATACTCTATACTCTCCCAACAGCGGCCCCACTTGTCATTCTCCATAAATTTTATCTAAATATATCTATATGAGATCTTGTTTTGAAGGATTTATTAAAACGAATTTAAAGGTGCAATCAGAATTTAATTTGGTTTTTTGTCTGTGAGTTATAACATTTTTTTGTTAGTTGAATCAATGGGACTCACCACTCCTCTCTCTCCCACTGCTGCGCTCGCCCGCCCATGCGCTCTCTGTTGCTTTTGCTGTTGCGTGGGCCCGCGGCCTTTTAGCGGAGGTGTGCATGCGCGCTATATTTCCCGGAAGAATACGACGATAACGGATGCATGTGAGTGGTAGCGTATCCCGCTGCAGGATTTTTATTCCGCTAAACTTTTACCAGATGGTGGCAACGGAGAGTGCAAGTAGTCTAATGCCTCTTTTTCGAACAGATTGAAGCCAAAACTATATTCAATTAGTGTCTAAAAGAAATTATCTATCGTGGTGTTAACAGCAATCATTCAAGAAGTACACTTCCGCTGGCTCAATAGCTCTATAAAACATAAGCAGCCTGCTGTAGACTGGAGCATTAGTTGCAAAACGACGCGCGTGCAGTACGATACACACTCTCAAACTCTCATCTCCCACATGAAGATCACCGTGACTTCGTCCAAGCTCGTGAAGCCCGAATATGGCGGCCGTGGCGGTGCTGCTCGGTCAGCCGCTACCGACGACGTCGTCCCGCTCACTGTCTTCGACAAGGTGAACTACGACCAGTACATCTCCGGCATAAACTTCTTCCGCCCACCGTCACCGTCGAACGCCGAACTCGAGGCGGGGCTCGCCGAGTACCGCGAGTGGGCCGGGAGGCTCGGCGTGCACGGCGGCAACCGCGCGATCCTCCTCAACGACGCGGGCGCGCGGTTCGTGGAGGCGACGGCCGACGATGTCGCGTTCGACAGCGTCATGCCGATGGAGCCAACGCCTGCCGTCCTGAGCGGCTGAGCCTACACCCCAGCGCCGACGACGCCGAGGAGCCGTTGCTCGTCCAGGTCACCCGGTTCGCGTGCGGCTCCGTCGCCGTCGGCCACACCATGCACCACGCCGTGGCGGACGGGCGCGCCGCCTGCAACTTCCTGCTGGCGTGGGGCCAGGCACCCGCGGCGCCGCGTTCGACCCCGTCCCGGCGCACGACAGGGCGTCCCTCTTCCTGCCCCGCGAGCCGCCGCCGCTGATCACCACGTTCGAGCACCGCGGCGTCGAGTTCAGGCCTCGGGGCGAGACGAAGCCCAGCAACAGACGCCGCGGCAACATCGACGGCGACGACGAGGTGATCGTGGAACACTGGAACGGGTGCGTTTCAGCCGGGAGTTCGTCGCGGCGCTGCGGGTCACGGGCGTCGCAATCGTCGGCGGCGGACGCCGTGGCGGCCGCACAGCAGCACGCTAGATCGTCCTGGTCATCCACCGTTAGCGCCACAGCTGATGCCGGCGAGTGCCGACGCGACTTGGAGGCAGTCTCGAAGAAGATCTCTTTGGACTTGTTCACCGTCTCCGAGACCAGCGACGACGAGCACCTCCTCGCCGGTGAAGGCTCCGACGGCATGTGTCCCCGGCCTTCGTGCCTTCGTTCCGCCCCTACGCCTTTTTGTTTATGTGCTTTTTTTTTCCTTTCAGCATGACTTGTTTGCGCATTTTTTTTCGCCGTAAGGCGTGCGTGAGGGAGGTTTGAGGGATGAGGCTCGGTTGAGATGCCTAACACAAACTTTTAGTATGCACCATTGGATCTGATCTTTGGTGTTTGATAGCCCTTAATTTTAATGGAGACGAAATTCTGTGTACTCCCTCCGTATCACAAATAGAGTTCGTTTTGGACAGCGACACGGTCTCCAAAGCATAACTTTGACCACTTATTTCTTTAAAAAAATATTTGTTATAAAGTGGTATATATATACTTTTATGGAAGTACTTTTCAAGATAAATTTATTTATATAATTTTTACATTTCTAAACTCAATAATTTAAAAGTTATTCATGATTTATATTTCCAATGTTTGACCGAAATCTTTTCCAAAACGAACTCTATTTGTGATACGGAGGGAGTACGTTTTACTGGGTGTACAATGATTGAGACTCTCAGCGGGTGGACGTTTTTGTGGGTGGATCTAAAATAATTTAAGTGTTCCATTATAGTATGGATTAGTGCCGTATTGATTTTTCTAACCATGTAGAAGCCTGCTCAAATAACGACACTACGGTCCATGATCCAGAGTTGGGAGGAGGGGTAGGCTTGAGCCATGACCCCGTCAGCTGGATGCGCAAATACGCTCGCGGTGGAGCATTGAGCTCGCCGTGTCCCTTCTCCCAACTCTTTTTTTAAAAAAAAAACAATTCATGGTATTTTTAGGGCTATATATTTTGCTATGATCCTACTAATAATAATAGTTGCGTTTTTATGGCTATTTTACTGTAATCCTCACTTTTTTTCATAACTCATGGCGTTTTTAGAAGTACCTTGAATTTGATTCTACTAGCTATTTTGCTAATAGCCTACTACTAACAATCGAGGGTGGGAGTTTTGTGCTGGCTCGCTGCTTGCTTGGTGGGCCATCGAGGGTGGGAGTTTCGTGGGCTCTAGGCCTGGGAGCCGGCCCATCACGTTCCATCGCTTGATTTTGTCGAGGCCGGACCTTGTTGGCACGCGCTCGCTTGGAACGGACCGTGTGTTGTTAATACCGTATTGTTTTCTAACCACGTAGAAGCCTGCTGAAATAACAACACTAGAGTCCATCGTCCAGAGTTGGGAGAAGGAGTAAATGTGCTTGAGCCATCATGACCCCATGAGCTGGGTATGGAGACACACGGCGGGGCAACCGCCAGCTTGTTTCTCAGTCACAAGCGGGGCAACCACAGCATTGAGCTCGCCTTGCCTCTTCTTCCAACTCTTTTTTTATATATTTTCTTGACTCATGCCATTTTTAGAGATATTTAGATTGGGAGGAGGATACACGTGTCCTACGATTTGGACGCCAAGAGAGCTATATATGGCAGATAACTGCCAGCTATATATAACACACGCACACCACCGCAATGTCATGCGCCAAGCCGGATAGCTCCCCACACTAATCGTCCGTGGTAGTGAGCACATGCCGTAGAAAAGATTTGGACGCCACACGGACAAATCTTAACTAAGGATAATTTGGTAAGACGTAACTGTCATTTCCCAGAAACGATTCAACACCTTTTTTTTATTGTATGTACGCGAAGTTTCTGTGACACGCTGTACATTTACCTTTTGAAATTCCAACACCGACAAATATAAATGATCTATTTATATGATGTTCGAAAGTTGCGAATAAAAAAATATAACTCGTTGTTATTAACATGAGCTACATCGCTATGTTAGGCAATTTGGTTAACGAGAAACGAAGTGGTTTTTGATAAATGTCGACCAAAATCTTTCTTGCAGGTACACTTCAGGGGAACACATTGGCTTCGGCAGTGGGCAAGTCTGCAGCGGCATTACGACCAAAAGGAACAGCTGGTCCAAGTCGGACAGTTCCTCGAAACGTCAGCATTGTATTTCTATAGTTCCAGACGATGGCTATCTGTCAGATACATTGGTTATGTTTAACTTAAATCTTTCTTGTTTCGGTTAGATGGCTGCAAACTTATGTTATATGTAGCCAGTTTGTGCCTGTTGGGTTGAGTCTGTAATAATTGGTTTGATTCTATCTTCTGATAGAAGAAGTCGGGTATACTATTTTATCCATTATCTAAATTATAATATCAGCATCTGAATAAATCATGACCCAAAGGATATGGGCCTTGTCATATGCGAATATAAAATCCTTATTACAAATAACACAAGGTTTTCTTAACGGTCTCTTAGCGATCAAATCATGGATTATACTAATAATCCAATCATCTGTCAAGTATATCGGTTACGAAGGCCAAGTCCAGACTGATTAAACCACTATAACAAACTCACCACAAGTCTCGTATGAAAGAAAGGAACAAGCTGATTGATTACACAAGTACAAATAATAAACACACACGCATAACGCATTAGACTGTCCACAGCGGGGGACGGGAAAGGAGCCGCTAACCGGGGTAGCGTAAAAAACGGTTCCAGCGGGGGACGGAAAAAGAGCCGCTACTCGTGCCCGTCCGCTATTGCGAGCGCAATAGCGTTCGTCCGCTACCGGGCGTAGGCCCCGCGGCCTGGCGCTGCCCTGCGCACGTGGAGAGGAGAGCTCGCCTGTGCACTGCTGCCACGATGGGCCCCACCTTATTTTAAAAAATGCTATATCTCACAAACCGAGAACTCAAATTAAATTCCGATTGCACCATTGAATTCGTTGCAATTAATTTGTCAAAACTAGATCTCTCATGGATATATTTAGATAAAGTGACAAGTGGCCTCACAGTGGACAAAGGATGATATAGAGGATAGATGGATACAGGAGAAATGAGTATAGATGAGAAAATCTTAATGATCAGATAGTATAGAGTTCTTAGTCGGGCAATGGCTGAATGCCTCAACCATCAGTAAAGCCAAGTTCGTCGTAACCGTACATGCACACATATAAACACACAGACATAATGCATTAGTCAGACAATGGCAAATCACACACACATATATATAGCTTGCACGTCGTAAGTTCGTCGTAACCGTACATGCACACGACGTAACTAATCAGCACAGAATCTGTTTGCGGGGCACGGACTGCATCAGCTTGCGGAGCACCGGCGCTCTCGCCCGCTGCTCCTCCACATCGGCGGGGGCAACGGCGGCCGCGCATGCATGCGACGCCGGGCGCGGCGACGGGCGTGCCAGTGACCAGTGCCACCCCCTCCCGATTTCCATGACCCCAGGATATGCCCCGCCGCCCCGGAAAGGAAGCTGCTGACGGCGGGGAGACAGCTTCGAGAGGCGGCAGGGGGGAGAGCCGTCCGCACGTCGGAGTCGCTGTGCTGGCTCGCTGCTTGCTTGATGGGCCATCGAGGGTGGGAGTTTTGTGGGCTCTAGGCCTGGGAGCCGGCCCATCTCGTTCGATCGCTTGATTTTGTCGAGGCCGGACCTTGTTCGCAGTGGCACGCGCTCGCTTGGATCGGACTAGTGCCGTATTGTTTACTGACCACGTAAGAGCCTGCTCAAATAACGTCACTAGAGTTCATCGAGCAGAGTTTGGGAGGAGAGGTAAATGCGCTTGAGCCATGATGAACCCCCATGAGCTTGGGTATATGGGGGGACCTAGGAGACACACGGCGGGGCAACCGCCAGCCTGTTGCTTATCCGGAGCCCTGCCCGCTCGTCGTGGAGCACTGAGCTCGCCCTGCCTCTTCTTCCAACTCTTTTTAATTTTCATGACTCATGATATTTTTTTTAGATATTTAGATTGGAAGAAGGATACACGTGTTCTACGTGCACGCAACTTTACGTGCTCGGAACAATTTTTTTTTCCAAGTGCTAAAAGATTGGGAGATGATTTTGAGAGTCATTGGAGATGAAAAATCATGGATTGGGAAGGTTTATTGAGTACTTTTGGAGATATTTTTATATATGCAGCTATATATAACACACGCACACCACCGTTCACCATCCGCGGCAGCAAGCAGCAAATGTCATGCGCCAAGTCGGATAGCTCCCCCACACTAATCGTCCGTGGTACTCCCTCCATCCCAAATTATAAGACATTCAGAATCTTGGAGAGTCAAACTTTTTTAACTTTGACCAAAATTATAAAGACAAACACAAACATTTATAATATCCAATATGCATATTATGAAAATATAACTAATGAAGAATCTAATTATACTTAATTGACATCATAAATATTATTATCTTATTGTATAAATTTGGTCAAAGTTAGACAAATTTGACTCTCCAAGATTCTTGGAATGACTTATAATCTGGGATGGAGGGAGTAGTGACTAGTGAGCACATGCCGTAGAGAAGAACAGAGAGTAGAAAAGATTTGGACGCCACACGCCCGCACGGCCCCTTTGGTGGGAGCACCGATGAGTAGGACCCCAACGCTAGCACAAGCAGGACCCCATCCGTGGGAGCACGCGAAGGGAAGGGCAGGGTCCATTTCAGCCTTCCTACCATTTGGCGGGTTGGCAAGACTCACTGCTAAATACCATGGGAAAAACTAATTGAATAGTGTTTGGTCTATTTGTATATTGTAGACTATGCAAATTTCGAACTTAATTGCTTAATTTACGACACGTCATGTTATTTAGTACATGTTTACCATATTGCAGTCAAATTTTATAATTATTTACCAAATTTTGTAAATATAGTTTGTCAAATTGCATGTACATTTTAGTATGTGGCCTGGAATCCGTGGTTGAAACGGTCAGGCATGTCATTCTGCCGTTTTGTCGGACGGCCGGGTCGGCGAGGGTCGCTGTCGACGTTGATAGCATGCGGTTTCCAGAACCGTTCCCAAATCTCATCTCAGACTTGCCGCTACGGAAAAGGACCAGGAACGACCGGACTGCGTTCCCGATCGAATCAGAATTCAGAAAGGACTTGTGGCATCCGGGCGAGTTAAGGGGGTCGGGACAGGCCAGAACGGAAATTACATAGCGTTACGTGGACTCTGGACTCTGTCGGCATCACAAGCGCTTTCGGCTTTGCCGTTTTGCTCCAAAGAAAAAGGAGCGATTTCTCTTGTTGTCTTGTTTATTGATTACAATATTATATTAATCCCACCTTGTTTCTCTAACCCAACGGAAGCTGGCTCAAGTAAGCACGGCACAGGAAATGTCTCAGAGATGGTAGGAGGGGAAACTGGGCTTGAGCCCATGTCGTAAACCCAGAAGCCGGGCCCTGTGTTATATCACAGCTATAACCCTGAGACATTCCTACGCTGGGTTTCCCACAAAGTCTGACACCAGGGGCAATCCGCCACGGCGGCCTAGTTGCCACCGTTGCCTAGGCGCTCCATAATTGTGAGCCCTGCTCTGTGGAACATGTGGCTCGCCTCTACCCATCTTACCATCTCTTTTAATTTTGGATTGATTTTTAGATCTTCCAAAGATAATTTTCTATCAAACAAAAAAACAAACAACGTCAGCAAAAAAAAGAGTGGGATGAATATTAACTGAACTAAAAACTAAACTAAGCCCTTCCTACCATCTCTTTTAATTTTGGAAAACAACACAAGAAAAAACAAATATTCGATTGATTTTCAGATCTTCCGAAGATAATTTTCTACCAAACAAAAAACAAACAACGTCAGCTAAAAAAGAGTGGGATGAATATTAACTAAACTGAAAACTAAACTAAGGCCCCGTTTAACACAGCTCCACTTCATTAGTGAAGCTATTTTTTTTTTGCTTCGACTTAATGAAAAGCTCTACATGTGAAGCTGGAGTTGTTTTGGTATATCATATGATAAAATAACTCTACATGTAAAGTTGCTTAAAATATGCTCTCGTAGAACGTCACGTAAAAAATAAGGTGAAGCCACTATTTTTACCTTCATCCCACCTCAAACCTTAGTGAAAAGCACAATTTAAGGGATTCCTGGTTGAATCCGTTCTATTTTACCCCGTTTGGCACAAAACGACTTTAAATGGCTTCTAAAGCCGGTGGATGAGCCTTGCCAAATAGAACCTAAACCTAAAACTAAAGTCTACGAACTTTGAAACCTGAACTCATTTGTTATTACAGATAAAACTTACTCTTTTGTTAACTTTTTTTTTGTTACCAATCTCTCATTTCTTTTATAGATTTTGAGTGGAGGAGCCTTCTAAGGTACTGCATGTTTATATTGTCATCTAATCATTTGCTTCGGGTTGGAAGAAAAACTCAAAGCTTGCCAGATTTGCTTCGGGTAAGCTCGTTAGCTCGCTCAACTCATGGCCAGTTCGGTATGACTCGGCTTGTTATGATTTTCTAACAGGTCAAGCTTAGCTTTTAGCTCGTTAGCTATGATAAGCCAGCTCGACTTAGCTCGTGAGCTGCTCATGAGGCAAACGAGCTATTACTTTGCAAAAAGAAGAGCCAAACAAGCTAGAAAATCTCGCATCAACCCAACAAAAATCGTCTCATCATCCTACTATGTTTGTCACTCGCACACTGCGTCCAAAACCTAAGTCACCTCCTCAAACTATGTTCCACTCTGGACCTACGCCTCTATGGTGGATTATCTGATGTTTGTTTATATAGACTTAGATTGCTTGATCGGGTAGACTGTGTAACCACAAGGAACCCGATCTGTTGGACGAAACCATATATTAATCACACATCATGACTTCATCAATACATACAAATTATGTATATGAATGTGACTTTACATGGATGGTGCATTGATGAATCAGTGAACAAACTGTATATTGTTTATTGTTAATTTCTCTTTCTTCCTCTCTGGCCCGATCCAAACGAGTCAGCTCAAGCTAGTTACCAAGCCGAGTCGAGCTGGACTTTTGGCTCGTTGTCCTAAAGAGCCAGACCGAGCTAAGCTCAGTTGGCTCGATATCCAGCCCTATTTGCTCTAAATCCAATTCAACAACAATGCAGTTTTATTGCTATTCTGCTTATATGGCACCCGATACGTGCAGAGACATAATGAAGCTGAAACTAAAGCTGAAATACTGAAACTGAGAGTACTTTATGACTGAAACACTATTATTTCATTGCAAATTGAAACTAAAAGTACAAGCAGATATAAAGGCAAATGGCAAATGAAATAAACATTACTAAACTAAATTCTCAAGAAAATTAAAAATTGAACAATACTTCACTAAAATCTAAAATATGAAAGCTTAGAGTACTTTATGACTCAAACACTTCTATTAATTGCAAACTGAAACCGAAAGTACAAGACACAAGGATAAATGACAGGTAAAATAAACACTATTAAACTAAATTTTCAAGAAAGTTAAAAATTGAACAATAATTTCACTGAACCTAAATATAAAGTCTACATAATTTGAAACTTGAACTCTAACTAAGGATAACAATACTGAATCTGAAACTAAAACTAACACTAAGGATATACCAAACACTTACATATTAGCTTCCATATCTAAATCTCCTTTGAGAACCAAACATATAAAACTGAATCGATATTAGGATTAAAGCAGAGAAAAAAACATCTTGTGCTTCAACCAAAAACAAATAGCATCAAACATGGTAACCTCCGCTACTACTAAAAACAGAAAAACACGCCTCAGGTTGCCTTCCTTGACCACGAGTACCTAGCCAAAAAAAATATTGTAACACTCGACACATATAGCTCCACCTAAACAAAAAAAAATAATAGCACAAATCCAAATACCAGAAAGGAACTACAAATCATGAAAGAACAAACCTTACCTTGAGCATAGAAAGAAAACTCAAATCAACAGTTCTTATATACATATGCTTATCATATACTCTCTTCGTCCTAAAATAAGTATCGTTCTCACTTCCAATAAAAATATGTATAACTTTGACCGAATATATAAGAAAAATATTAATATTACAGTATATAATTCGCATCATTAGAGAGATCGTATTATATTAAACTTATTTGAAAATATAAATATGTTACTAATATTATCTACAGACCTAGTCAAACTTAAGAAAGTTTAACCAACATAAATAGTATAGGCCACGTTGTCAAGGTGCAGCTACTAATCGCGGCACCAAAGATGTAAGTGTTGGTAATGCAGGTTGATGTGGAGATTGTATCTATATTGGATGATGTATCTCGTTGACGTGGATATCATAATTCTTGATAGTGAACTTTAATGGAAAATGATAGTGGACTCCTAAGGTGAACAACTTACATGTCAAGAGAAATTGCTAGTGACAAATGATAATGGACTACTTAGGTGGACGCATTGCATGTCAAGAGAAATAACTAGTGGGGTTTTGCTTTATAAGAGTTATAGATTATAGGTTGATCATATCACTACCGTAAAAGTATAAACACAATGGCAAAGTCAATGCAAACACTTGTACACACACATTCATTCCTATAAACACATATGTTATCTATGTGAACAACATTATCATCGTCACCACAAACGTCTTACCATCAGCACATCGTCTACCACTAAAAGAATAACATCGTTATATATTAGAGTCTAAAAAAATCAGGACCCCAAAAGATATGAGCCTTGTCATATGTGAGTACAAAATCCTTATTACAAATAACGCAAGGTTTTCTTAAAGGTCTTTTAGCGATCAAATCCTGGATTATACTGATGTATGATCATCTATCAAGTATATCGGTTATGAAGGCCAAGTCCGGACTGATTAAACCACTATAACAAGCTCATCACAACCCTCGTATGAAAGAAAGGAACACGCTGATTACATAAGTACAAATAATAAACACACATGCATAATGCATTAGTCGGGCAATGGCTAACGCCTCAACCACCAGCAAAGCCAAGTTTGACCACATGACTCTGGAAAATCACACACATACAGTATGTAAGTTCATCCTAACTGTATATGCACACGATGTAATTAATCAGCACCATGGCGGTTCTAGGCCTAGGGCCACTAGGGCTCGCGGCTCAAGTTTTCTAGCGACAAGTTTTTAAGTTTTAGCCCAACGACGAACAACTCAGGATCTATTTAGAACGCGGAAAATTTTTTCTATAGCTATGTTTTCGTGTGAAATTGAACTGATTCCTATAAAATTCTACGTGATTCCTGTGAAATTTCTGCGTTCCAAACAAACCCTCGATAAAAAGAGTTGGTAAACTTCTCTCTCAAGCCCAACGCCTCTTCAGTGTTCTCGCTCACGCGTGGCGCCTCCTCTTCCTCTTCACCATTCTCTCTCTCACACGTCGCACCAGTAGATCACTATGTGCATGTGTCATCGGCACCCATCAGCCGCAAAGCCCGCTTGGTCTGTCGTCTGGCTACACGCCCGCGCGCTGCGCCGTGCCCTGTCCGGCGTCGCCACATCGGGTGTCGGCCATCGCCATTTTTTCGCATCTTTGCCTGCGTCGTGCCCTATCCGTCGTCGCCGCGTCGGGTGCCCGCCACCGCCATTTCTTCGCATCTTTGCCAGCACTCTACGCCGTGCCCCGTCCAGCGTGGCCGCGTCAGGTGCCGGCCACCGCCATTTCATCGCGCTTTTGCCTACGCGGCTGCACCGTCACCCACCGACCTCCGCCCTGTTCACTCGCTGTGTTGAGGTTCCGAGGCTGCGAGCCAGAGCTCCGCACGGCCGAGCGCTAGAACTTGAGGAGAAACACTCAAGAACCGGAAGAGTAGGGGCTCGGTGAAGCATTTCTTCTCTTTACGTCAATTGTCTGCTAATTTTATTTCTAACAGCTAAGTTTACAATTTTAATTTAACTTTTGATTCTAATTAGAATATAATTTTATATTTCTCTATAATCAATTTATATGATGAAAAGACCGGTGACCAGGACTTTAACATCATATAGACGATGGTTGTATTTTGTCAGTGTAATTTGGCCCTAATTGTCACAAAATTATGAGTCTGCCACTAATCAGCACAGAATCTGTTTGCAGGGCACGGCCTGGATCAGCTTGCGGAGCACCGGCGCTCATCGCCCGCTGCGCCTCCACATCGGCGGTGGCAACGGCGGCCGCGCATGCATGCGACGCCGGGCGCGGCGACGGGCATGCCAGTGACCAGTGCCACCCCCTCCCGATTTCCATGGCCCCAGATCCCCGGAAAGGAAGCTGCTGACGGCGAGGAGGTAGCTTCGAGAGGCGGCAGGGGGAGGACGCAGGGCGGCGGGGGAGAGCCGTCCGCCCGTGCGCTGTGCCCTGTGCTGGCTCGCTGCTTGCTTGATGGGCCATCGAGGGTGGGAGTTTCGTGGGCTCTAGGCCTGGGAGCCGGCCCATCACGTTCCATCGCTTGATTTTGTCGAGGCCGGACGTTGTTGGCACGCGCTCGCTTGGAACGGACCATGTGTTGTTAATGCCGTATTGTTTTCTAAACACGTAGAAGCCTGCTGAAATAACAACACTAGAGTCCATCGTCCAGAGTTGGGAGAAGGAGTAAATGTGCTTGAGCCATGACCCCATGAGCTGGGTATGGAGACACACGGCGGGGCAACCGCCAGCTTGTTTCTCATTCACAAGCGGGGCAACCGCCAGCCTGTTGCTTATCCGGAGCCCTGCCCGGCTCGTGGTGGAGCATTGAGCTCGCCTTGCCTCTACTTCCAACTCTCTTTTTTTTTTTGTTTATTTTCATGACTCATGGCATTTTTAGGGACATTTAGATTGGAAGATTCATGACTCATGGCATCTTTAGGGACATTTAGATTTGAAGAAGGATACACGTGTCCTATGCGAGTATAACTTTACATGTTCGGAAGGATTTTTTCTAAGTACTAAAAGATTGAGAGATGATTTTGAGAGTTGCTGGAGATGAAAAATCATGGACTGGAAAGATTTATTGGGTACTCTTGAAGATGCTTTTATAGGCTATATTACCTATGTTAACTTTTTAATTTTTAAAATAAAATAAAGCTTATCAATTATATTTACCCTACCCATACACGTGTCCTATGCGAGTATAACTTTACGTGTTTGGAAGGATTTTTTCTAAGTACTAAAAGATTGAGAGATGATTTTGAGAGTTGCTGGAGATGAAAAATAATGGATTGGAAAGATTTATTGGGTACTCTTGAAGATGCTTTTATAGGCTATATTACCTATGTTAACTTTTTAAGTTTTAAAATTGTCGGTGTTTCTACCCCGAGGGTATGACACTAACTAGTAATGTGATCGCGTGCTCTCTTTCTGGATGGTGATGCAAGATGACACAAGGGTTTATCCTGGTTCGGGCAAAGAAGGCCCTACGTCCAGCGGGGGAGGATGTTCTTGTATTACATGCACCCAAGTGCTTGTACAGGGGCAATACAAGCTCAATGAGCATGGACGGGAGTCTGGACTCGTGTGTGTTGTGTGGACTTGTGTTCGCCGAGACCTGCGCGTCAAGGGCCCTGGTGCCCTCTTTTATAGACCAAGAGGAGACCAGGGTTACAGAGGAGTGGCATGTACGATGCCCAATACGATGAAGGGCAGATATTCTGTCTTGTCGGGGCCACTGAGCCGGCGTGGGGGCTGCTGTTGAGGCGTGGCGTCCATCCCTGGTGTGGACGTGGAGGCGTGGCGATGTGGAAGCCGTGCAGCGCCCATGTCGGCACGTACAAGACGTGGCAGGGTTCCTCCGGGTCTTGGGGTACCTGTCCTCCAATGATAGGAAAGCAGTCAGGGCTCGAGGGGCGCAGGGTCGACCTCGAGGTGGTGCCTGCTGGGGGCTCGAACTCCCACAGGTATGGGCTAGTCCCGGAAAACCCGGCCATGCAGCGGGAGTCCAGGTCTCGGGATGTGGCTCGAGCGTGCTATAGTGCGGGGCATGGCGTAACAGTGCTGTACTTGTGCCTTTTTGCCCATGCTTGCGGTGAAAAAGGGAGGTTTGACTCTGGCTCTGGTTCACTGTGGCACACGTTGTGTAGAGGACGTGACCGGAGTAGGTGGATGCATTAAATGCGCAGTATGGGGCTGGTATCCAAAGTCTGGCGCTGCTCGAGGGGGGTACGACGTGTCTCGAGGGATAGGTTACCGTGTTAGAGGGGCTCGAGGCCCCCACGTTGGGTCTCGAGGAACGGTGTACGGCCGTAGCGGGCTCGGAGCCCACGTGCCGGGGCTCGAGAGGTAAGCTACCATGAAGCGGTGGTAAGGCTCTGGCGGGCCCGGGCTTCTCGGCGGTGGGTCGGCGTCGGAGGCCTCGAGGGATTGGTTTTTTAGGGGGTTGGACTAGCTAGGTCTCTTATTAATTGGTGCTCTAGGTTTAATTTATTTGTTTGCGTTGATTGGGGGTACCCCTTTTGTGGTCCCCCGACAGTAGCCCCCGAGCCCTTGTTCGAGTGCTTGCACTCGAGCAGGGGTTCCCTACCGGGATCTCGAGGGTTAGCTAACTGGTTCTCGAGGGTTTGATTGTTTTGATTCCGTGGGTGTTAGTTATGTTTTTTAGGTTCGGGAGTGTCGAGCCTCCGAGTTTTTTGACCCTCTTTCGTCGAGGGGTGCCAGGCTGAACTGACCAGCCGGCTCTTCGAGCTGTTCGGCACGCCAATTGCCTTGGCTTGTCATCCCGCGAGTCCTTTCGATCGGATGCGAGGGGGGATGCCTCGTACTACCACGAGCGGGCGAGTATCGAGGTTCCTGGTGAGTTGGTAACGGGGAAATCCAAGTGAGACCTCGTGCCCCGTTCGATAGGGTCGACTGAAGCCCAGAGGCGATCTCATCAAGCATGGGTGCTCGGTCTGCAGGTGTGTCGGGTCCATTAGATAGGACCCGGTGGCTCGATGCCTCCCTCCGAGGGGATCTCACTGCACGTCGTGCGCCCTTCCTTGGATACACGTGAGGGGCCTCGAGGGCTTGGCTCTCGAGCGATGCTGCGAGTGGCGCCCCTTGGTGTCCCTGACTCGGGTGCTCAAAGCCGGCTGTCGAACCCTCGTCGAGGGCCAGCCTTCGCTGCCTCGAGACTTGGAAGGGTCGGGGCCCGTTTTTACCTTCTTGAAGAAGCCTCCGTCGTTTGGAATCCTTCTGCCCATTGGGCGCGCCTTTTTAGGCAGAAACCGTCAGGGAGTGGAGATCGTGGCGCCAGGGCGACGGACAGGAAGTCGGAGCGGCGGCCGCGGTGGGCTCCGGAAGTGGAGCGAATGGGGGATTGCCGCGTGTACCTGTCAATCGGCTCGAGACGCGGTTAGGTGGGCGCATTAAATGTGTGCGGTTACCTTTTCTTTATCGTGGGAGATCCCGCCCGTCGGGGTTTTCTTTTATAAATATCGAGTGAGGGGTGAGGGACCCTTTACTTTGCCTTTGCCTTCACAGCGGCCGCAGCTCCCACACGCCTTCTCTCTGAGCCAGCGATTGGTAACCTTCCTGGCCGCCTGTCCGCCACCCAGATCCGCGCCGTCGCCGCCATGACCGCCCAGACCCAGGTGCTGCCGCCCGAAGACTGGAGTTCGACGAAGATGACGCAGCGCGAGCTGGAGTCGTTGGTGGATCAGGGTCTTCTCCGCCCCAACCCGTAGGAGGGGCCCGCGTGGTGGGTTCTCCCATCGGTGGACCACCAGGTGCCGCACCCGCCGGAGGGGTACGTGGTGAGCTTTACGCGCTACCACCGCATGGGGCTTGGCGTTCCGCCGAGCCGCTTCATGCGGGGGCTGGCTCACCACTTCGAGGTGGAGCTGCAGCATTTCTCCCCCAACTCAATCTCACACGCCGTCATCTACGCCGCGGTGTGCGAGGGATACCTGAAGATCGAGCCCCATTGGGAGATGTTCGTCCACCTCTTCCGGGGCGAACTCTTTCACAAGGCCGTGAAGCCGAGCGGGAGGAGGCTCGTGCGCGCGGGCTCCCTCACCATCGCCGCGAGGACCGGCCCCTCGTTGGCCAACGTCCCCCGTCACTACCTCCGCTACAAGCTTTCCTCCAACCAAGCAGGGTGGGACGACCACTGGTTCTACCTGCGGAACGAGGACGGGCTCCTTCCGCAGTACACCGGCAGGATCCTCACCACGTGCCCTGAGAAGTGGAGCTGGGGCGTTGTGGCGGACAGGCAGCGCCACCTGATGCCGCTGATGAACACGATGTGGGCGCTGGTGGAGGAGAAGGGACTGACCGCCCAGGTGGTCATTTGGGCGTTCCATCAGCGGAGGGTCCTTCCTCTGGCGGACCGCCCCCTTCTCATGCATGAGATGGGGCCAAACGCCTCGCTCGAGGCGCTGAATAGGTCGAGGATGGCCGAAGAGAGGCTGCCTCGGAGCGAGGGTGTCTCCCGGGTGTCGGTCACGATCCACGGGCTGTTCCGCCCCGAAGAGACCAACCTGATCGCCATGGCACCCGACGCGGGGTGTCTCGACCCGGTAAGCCTTCCTCGAGCTAGGCTGTTTCGAGCCTCCCCTCCTTTCTCTTTCTTCGAGCCTCGTGTACTCTCCTTGTAGTTTTTCTCACCAAGTTTCTTTTTTGCAGGGGGCGTTCACATATCACACGTCGAGGCCCCCGGTGAAGGAACGGCCGCGAAAAGTCAGGTGAGGCGCCTCTCTGCTCAAAAAGATAAGGAGAGTAAGGATGCAAAGAAGAAGAAAGAGAAAGAGAGGAACTTGCGTCGGGTGGATCGGGATCAGAGGCTCGCGAAGGCTCGTCGTAACCGGCAGCCTGGAGAGGCGTCCCCCGAACTTAGCTCCACAAGCTCCGAGGAGGAGGGTGACGATGAGGAGGAGAGCGACGATGAAGGGATGGATGCGCGTCTAAGGCGCGCGGGGGTCGTCGATATCAGGGCTGACCGCTCCTCTGTGCAGGAGAATATCCTGGAGATCCCCCCGGCGAAGGGGTCGCGTGGGGCGCAGCAGCGGAAGGCCACGCCAGTCCCCGCCTCGTCAAAGGCTCCGGGTACGTCGAGCTCTGCGCTGGACGTGCCCCCTGATGCGAAGAGGCCTCAAACTCGTGGGGCCACCGCCACAACGCAGAAGGAGGCCACGACCGCGTCGACCCAGGCGGGGGGTCTCGAGAAGGGCCAGACCTTGGGAAGCGATCAACCCGCCGAGAAGGACTCCGGGCCCGACCGCCAAAAGACGTCAAGGACGGCATCGAGCCCGCGGAAGAGCGGGCAACATGAGGGGGCGTCGAGCCCCCGTCATCATGACCGTCGAGGAGGGAGCTCCAGGTCGTCTCGTGACGGGAGTCGCGAGCGACCCCGGAGCCCCTCGCCACTCCGTCGTCGGGAGAAGGAGGCAGACGCGGGGGGGGGGCGACCGCCGGCACGAGCGCCGGAGCAGGTCCCGGAGCCCACGCAAGGAGAGGCGCCAAGAGGACCGCTCGAAGGAGACGCGGTCGTCCCCCCGGGACAAGAAGCAGAAGGAGAGCTCCCCGCCGGGGTCGAGCCATGGGAAGCACCGGGAGCTTCCCCCCCATCCGAGCCATACGGAGATGGCTCAGGGGCATGGCTCGAGCCATGGGGCGGGCTCGAAGCCCCCGAGCGGGTCCGGCGACTCGGGGAAGAAGTCCTGCTGTCGCTTTGGGTGAGTAACATTTCTCAATTCCGTTGGTAGTGAGGCTTTACCTTTTTACCTTTGGTGATGTGTGACGTTCCTGTTTTTTCAGGGAAAAGCGCTCCCGGCAGGAGGCGGACCCCGCGGTGTCCAAGCGGGTCAAGACCTCGAGCTCTGCTGAGGACCAAGCACCTCGAGGTATGGCTCCTTCTTCCGCTGAAATGGCCGCTTGGCTGGTGAAGGCCCGAGCAGCCATGGCTCGGGGAAGTCAAATGGCCGCCGCAGATCTTGGTGAGGCCGACGCCGTCAACCATGGGGGTTGAGGCTTCTTCCCGATTCTGACGTTGTTATCCTCTTTTTCAGCAGGGACCGCGGCGCCTGGGGCCGAACCCGCCGCCACTGCGTCCACTACAGCACCACCACCTCCTCCTCCTCCTCCTCCTCCTCCTCCTCCTTCTCCTCCGGTGGCGCCTACCGAGAGGGCCACTCCATCCCCCGTCACGACGACCGTCTCGGGGGGGGGCACCTGCGACAGGCGCGACTCTGTTAGTGTCTGGGGCCGAGGAGACAGCGGCCCTCGAGGCCCCCGGCAACGCGAGCCGGCCCGCTGGACAGGATCCCCAACCGACGGAGCCTCGTGCACCCGTGGAGCAGGAGAAGGAGGGGGAGGCGTTGGTGGAGCAGGCGCCAACAGTGGAGGAGCTCCTGGATGAGCTGGAGAAAGGGCCATCCCCGGTCGAGGGCTCTGCGCCGGAGGTGACGCTCGAGGCGCCGGCCGGGGGCGACAGGACGCCGGAAGACCCGGTGAGGGAGGAGAGGTTCGAGGGGCCGGCCGGGAACGAGGCGGAGAGGACGACCGGTCCCTCGGCCGTCGTGGAGGAGAGCTTGGAGACAAGCCACCCCTCGGGCCATCCGCTACTGCTCGAGCCCCCGCCTCCATGCGACGCCGTTATCCCCGCCGAGCGGTTGGCTCAGCAGGGGGTTCTGCGGGAGGCGCGGTCGCTCTTCAAGGATGCGATCGAGCTCGTGGCGCGGGCGGAGAGGGCCTTCATGGAGGAGGCGGACAAGTCCGCGCGGGTGGCAGCTGCCCTTGCGAGGGCGGAGGGGGAGCTTGAAGGGTCGAGATGGCGGACTAGAGGGGGGGGGGGGTGAATAGTCCTTTCTAAAATTAATCGCGTCGGCTAACCGAAACAAATGCGGAATTAAAACTATCGGTCTAGCCAAGACTACACCCCTCTACCTATACTCTATGACACCTTACAAAAGATCCTAAACAATGCAAATAAGGTGTCGGGCTAGCTAGAGCTCACCTAACCAATTCTAGAAGCAAGGTCACACAAACCTATGCAACTAGTACTCAATCAACCGGGGAGCTCCTACACATGCCATTAAGCAAAAGCACCAAGCCTAAGCTCACTAGCAATGCTCAATAACAAGGCTACACAAGCCAAATTAGTGAGCTCAACTTAGCTATACAAACTAAGCAATGTGACTAGCAAGACTACAAGTCAACTAGTCACTCACGGGATCAACTTCTATGCTACACAAGCAAGGAAGGTAACTAGCAAGCTACACAAGCCAACTAATCATAAGAGCAACTAGCACATGTATATGAACAAGTAAATACAAGCTAGTGAAAAGAGTTTGCAAACCACCGAGAAGATGAACACGAAGTTGACACGGTGATTTTTCTCCCGAGGTTCACTTGGTTGCCACCAAGCTAGTCCCCGTTGTGTCGACCACACACTTTGGTAGTTCGGCGGCTAATAGGCACCACACCTAGCTCGACACTCGAGCGCCGCAAGAACTCACCCACAAGTGAGGGTAACTCAATGACACGCGCAATCCACTAGAGTTGCTCTTCGCGATCCCCGCGGGGCGAGCACAATGCCCCTCACAATCCTTCTCCGGAGCCACGCACAATCTTCACGCGGGCTTCACGACGGAGACTCGATCACCAAGCCGTCTAGGAGGTGGCAACCTCCAAGAGTAATAAGCACCACCGGCTTGCAACTCGAACACCTAGTGCCACTCGATGCAATCTCTCAAAGCAACGCACTAGAATCGCTCACTCGCAATAGATTCGCACACTAGCAAGCACAAGCGAGTTAGAGGGCTCCCAAGCACTCCCCAAGCATGGACACCAAGTCCCAAGGGTGCTAAGCACCAGCCAAGGCCGGCCACCATCTCCTTTTATAGCCCCAAGGGCTCAACTAGCCGTTACCCCCTTCACTGGGCACTTTTCGTACTGACCGGACTCACTACAGGGTGACCGGACGCGTCCGGTCACTAGAGTCCGGTCGTCCGTCCCCAACGGCTAGTTTTCGCGCGCGTTCAGCCTTCTACTGACCGGACGCGTCAGGTCATAATGACCGGACGCGCCTATGCCTGAGTCCGGTCGCAAACAGAGAGGTTTCGGGGCTGTTTTTCAGTGACCGGACGCGTCCGGTCACTACTGACCGGACTCTACCGAGCGTCCGATCAATACACCTCAAATCAGCACTCAAAAAGCACTGACCGGACTCTGTGACCGGACTCAACACTACTGACCGGACGCGTCCGGTCAGTGAGTCCGGTCACTGACCTTTCAACGCTCAAACGGCTATAACTCTTAGCTCCGAACTCCGATTTCGATGATCTTGGACATTTTGGAAAGCTAACTCAGAGGGCTACACATCCCACATACATAGCTGATCCAACTCACAAAGGATTAGTACAGAATTCCAATCCAAGAGCCATCCTAGAGTCCAGAACACACCGAAAAGCCTCCTTCTCTTCTCGGAGTTGATCCACTTCAACTCCAACACCTTCTCCTTTGCAAATGTGCCAACACCACCAAGTGTATACCACCTTGTGCATGTGTGTTAGCATTTTCACAATCATTTTTCAAAGGATTAGCACTTGCACTCACCACGCCACTCGATCCTAGCAACATTGCAATGTTAGATCACTCAAGTGGCACTAGATGACCGATATGCAAACAAGTTTGCTCCTCTTGATAGTACGGCCATCTATCCTAAACCCGGTCATAAACTTCTCTACACACCTATGACCGGTGAAATGAAATGCCCTACAATTATACCTTTGCCTTGCGCATTCCATTCCATCTCCTTCGGTGTTGATGCAACACATGCACCAACCTATATCAAATGATATGATCCACTTCATATCATCACATGGCCTCCATGGTCCATCGATCTTGACCTCACTTGCTCTTCACCATTGCTTCGGTCCTTCGGCGCCAAGTCTTTGCTCAAGCCTCCCGACACTCGGTACCAACGGCTTCAAAGCCTCCAACTTGCCCTTCACCTTCGCAACCGGTCCATCAAGTCAAGTCTTGCCTTGATCTTCACCATCTTAGCCACATGACCACATGTCACGTTTCATGTGCATTAAGCTCCTTCTTCACATGTGTGGCCCTTGCAACATCCTCCAAGCCATTTCACCTCTATGGCATATGTTGCTCACACATGATCACCTGTGGACTAATCACCTGTGTAATTCACTTCAAACACCATTAGTCCACCTAAAGTTGTCACTCAATTACCAAAACCAAACTAGGACCTTTCAATCTCCCCCTTTTTGGTAATTGATGACAACTCTACAAAGATATGGAAATTAAGCTCTTTGGGTTCTATGTTACTTATCCAACATTAAGACCATATAAGAGAATTTGGATAAGCACCATACAACCCGACTTTGTAGTGTTAACTCCCCCTACATGTGTGCTCAAATGGTTTGGTTTCAAGCTTGCACACATGCATAAATATGAAATTTGTGGGAGTGTTAGCACTACTAAGTGATGCTAAGGTATACATGATGAAATTTTACCTTTGAAGCGTGCATACCACATTTTGATTCATCCTTAGCATCGAAGAGTAGCTAGACATCATAAAAACTAGAAAACCCCGTGAGATCAACATTAATAGCAAGGGTCTAGTTTTGCATTAAAAGCACAAGCCTAGCTATTAACCTATGCATGCTAGTTATCAATTCATCAATTAAGTCCTATAACTAGCATACACCACACAAGCATGCATATAAAATTTTAAAACTTATGTAATGCAAGCAAGCACATGATTATGCACATATCAAATGCAACAACCAAGTTCATGAGCTTGCTCCCCCTACTTGTGTGCTCTCATTGTCCAAGAATTTTGATCCTTCAATCTTGCTCCCTCTTGATCCATGTCCATCTTCTTTTCTCCCTCTTTGTCCTTGACATATCATAATTGACATATCTTTTCCATAACTTCTCCCCCTTTGTCATCAATGACCATAAAAGGTATGCTCTTTTCTCACAAAGGGTGACACTAGGGTAGATGGTTGACACTTTAGGCTTCATTTTTGATGGACACTACTATATGTGTTGGAATGAAACCCACTTGAAGGATCTTTGACCTTGATACCACTAGGTGGGGCACCTCCCCTATGTCATAGCATGGGTCATCCAATTGATAAACTTGAGCTCTTGTTGGAGAGGGATGCTTTGCTTGATTTGATCACTTATAGTTGAGGATCACTTGAAGTCTTGTAGGATACCACTTGAATGAAAGTTTAAACTTGATATCCATTTGCATTATTGTCTTCTTCTTGAACTCTTGTCGTCTTCATGAGCTTCTCATTTGTGACTTGAACTGGGCAATATTGCATAAGATATCTAACTCGGTTTGCTCTAGAGTAAGCTTCTTCACACATCTTTCAATGGTTATCTTACTCATGTTGAATTAGACACTTGAATGTTCATCTTCTAGATCAAGTACTTGGGTTCACTAGCTCATGAACAAATTCACATACTATCCACTAGATCATATAGTCAATCAAGCAATAGTGGTAGGCTATGAATTTAAACTTTTCAATTGTTATGCATGATCCTATTGAGCATGTACTATATGCACTAACCGCATACTAGTAAGGGATGAATATGGTCATGCACATTACAATGATACCTTTGCTATCTTGGAGTAGAGGATAGTCATTTGATTCCAATTAAGCTCCAAATAGCAATGTGAAGTCCATGGTGAAGACCAATATATACCAATTGATAGAACAAATCTTCACTCATATGATTAATTGCGCTATCTTGTTGTGGTTGGCTTGCTTCTTCATTTGAACATAGCTTGCATATGAATACCACTTGATTTGACATGATTTGCTTTTCTATCTTGGATGTTGCTTGCTTTGCTTGGTCAATCCTTTCATTGCTTCAACTAAGCATCTCAAATATCCTTTGAATCACCACTTCCATATTAGCCTTCCAAGTACCATACTTGGTTAACCTACCAAAGGCGGCAAGCCCCTACAAAAGGGAGAAGTGACCTCTCTCCAAAGAATCATCCTTGATACTCACTTGAATTGACTTTGTTTGATTGATCCATTTGAACTCTTCTTGAAATGTGACTTTGAATCCATCTTTGAGTCCTTTTCTTTCTTCCAAATGATCTTCAATTTGATACTAGAACTTGATCTTTATCTTCATCTTGATGTTGGTCTTGATCTTCAATTTGAGTACCAAATGTGTGCCAAATACACTTCCCAATCACATGAACTTGTACTCATATTTGCCATACTTCTAGCTCATCTCAAAACCAAACATAGGTCCCTCAACCACTTTATAAACATGATTTCAACTTGAGGGCCTTTCAATCAAAGTGACTCTAAATCAATCCAATATTTGTCACTTTTCTGGCAGATTCTGTCCTTCTCAAAGAAACATGCATATCTCCCAAAATATAAGTCCAATGACCATGAAATTTGGTGGAGATGTGTCTCACTATGTATTCTAGCAGCCATAAAAATTTGAGCTTCATTGACTTTCTAGATTGCTACCAGATTTCAATTCTTTCCATAGTACTACATGCTGAAAACTGCTGCACAATAGTTGACAAGATCTACTCCAAAACCAAAGTACATCTTATCCAATAATCATGAATTTTGCACAGCAGCTAATATCATAAGTGTAGAGCATGTGTACCAAATTTCAAGCCAATCCAAAAAGATTTGATCATCCAAACATGGCTATCTTCTCAGCTCACTCAGATTTTGCAATATTGAACAACTTTGAGCAATTGAGCTATACTCTACCAATATGAATCAAACTTGAGCTAACATGTTTGAATACTCTCACAAGACATATATCCATTCAAATCACTTACTAAAAGAAGTCTCATGAACATATCCATTCAAACTAACTCAAACTTGATCACTAAGCAATCTATCCATTCAATCATCTTATAGCAAGCAACATATGCATATATATCCAATTCAATCAACTCATATGCACCCAAATGAATATGATCAACTAAGATATACCTTGGTAGCTCATGATCATCCAATAGCAAGCTTCTTCATCCATCATTTACAAGCCTTCAAATACTTCCAATCAACCACCACAACTTGATCATGACACTTGTATGTTGTAGCACATTTGGACTTCACTTCACTTCACTTGATTTGGCATTGGGATGAGAATAGCAATAAGCTTCATTACTTGATTCAATCACATGATGATCAATACGGAACAAATTGAATCAAGCCTCCAATGCCATGGTACCTACACACATTCATCCACCTTTTGATGGTACCCAAACTTGTTTGGGTCCTCTCAAGTTAGGTGCAACATACTTTGGCATAGCCTTAGTATGAGTAGCGAGATGAGTTGCAATAGTAGCCTTAGGGGTACCATTTTCATCCTTTCTAAGCACAATATTATCATCAATTGAAATAGGCTTAGAAGCGTTACCTAGGGGACATGAATTTGCCATGTGTCCCCTTTCCCGGCATGAGTAGCAAACTCTCTTGGATTGAGCCTTTTCTTCCTTGCTCAAATGTTGCTTCTCATTGCCTTGCTTCTTCTTGTTTGCTTGAGCCTTCTCCTCAAGCTTGTTTGGACAACCCGAAGCTAGGTGGCCCAATTCATCACAATTGTAGCACTTGATGTGAGCTTGATCTTTTATGTTGCTCACAATCTTGTTGGCATCATGGATGTGATTTGGATGCCTTGCTCTTCCGCCCCTTCTTGTTTTCTTCTTCTTCATCAAGTCACCATCATGATGGTTGTTCTTGATTTGAACTTGGGGCTTCTTCTTGTTGGGGCAAGCTTTTGCAAGATGTCCCATCTCATGGCATTGATAGCACATGAAATGAGATAGCTTTTCTTGTTCTTGCTTCTTCATTTCTCTTTCAAATCTTCTCTTGCCCCATCTCTTGCCGTTGACATTGCTTTTGTTGAAGCCAATGCCACTCTTGTCACCATAGCTTCTTTGATTCTTCATCATGTGCTCATGGGTGACTTTTGATCTACACCACCTCTCTAACTTGTTGCTCAAGTTCTTCACTTCACTTTTGAGCTCATTGTTCTCCTTCAAAAGGTTAGTCTCACAAGACATAGAAGTAGAACAAGCATCTATATGTGAAGAACATGGCATAGATATTAAATCATCACAAGAGGTGGATACATGCTTCTTCTCTACATCACATGGGTTAGCACAAATATGTGATTGATCATTTGACCCAAATGATGAGCTCTCACTAGTTTTAGTTTCTTCATTAGAAAGCTTTTTAGTGAGAAAAGCATGGTTTTGTACCAAGTTGTCATGAGCAACACTAAGTTCCTCATGAGTCAATTTAAGCTCATCATGTGAACAAGTAGTAACATAAAGTAGATGCTTTTGTTGTTCACATGCATTCTTTAGAAATGAGTTTTCTTTTGTCAATTTCATTGTTTTAGCCATCTCATTTTCTAAAGCCTTAGTGAGTCTACATACAAGCTCAAAATTTGGATCATCACAATCAACTACCACATTAGCAATTGATACCTTAGTGTCACCATGTGACATGAAGCAATGTGGAGTAGTAGAAGAGCTTGAAGAGACATCACTCTCATAGCCGTCATCATCATCATCAAGTGTGCATGGAATGGCATCATCATTTGCACCACTTGAGCTTCGGCTATGGTCACCGTCATCTTTGTCAAGTGATCTTGTGGATTGATCATCATCATCATCACTTGACCATGAGGTGGAGCAATCCTTCACAACCACCATGTTTCGGTCATGCTCAATATCCTCATGTACCATCTCTATGTGATCCTCCTCCTTGAATTTGCCATCATCCCAAATAGAGAAATCACCATAGAGATATTTGAGTGCCATCCACATATCATGGGCACTCACCGAAGTCAACACCCTACCAAATATCTCATCTTGCAAAGCATTTGTTAGAAAACATTGGGCTTGTGCATCGAGTGTTAGGCAATCCTCTTGCGCTTGGGTTAGATTACTCTCATCCAAGGCATGAGTAAAACCAACAACAACGATCCACCAAAACTTCGGACCAAAAGCACGGAAATGATCAAGCATATGAAGTTTCCATCGTGCATAGTGTGTGCCATCAAAAATATGTGTGTCACACTCAACATCTAGCCAACTAGTCGCCATCCTCTCGGGTCGGTGAAGACCACAAATGAGAGACCTAGCTCCGATACCAATTGAAGGGTCGAGATGGCGGACTAGAGGGGGGGGTGAATAGTCCTTTCTAAAATTAATCGCGTCGGCTAACCGAAACAAATGCGGAATTAAAACTATCGGTCTAGCCAAGACTACACCCCTCTACCTATACTCTATGACACCTTACAAAAGATCCTAAACAATGCAAATAAGGTGTCGGGCTAGCTAGAGCTCACCTAACCAATTCTAGAAGCAAGGTCACACAAACCTATGCAACTAGTACTCAATCAACCGGGGAGCTCCTACACATGCCATTAAGCAAAAGCACCAAGCCTAAGCTCACTAGCAATGCTCAATAACAAGGCTACACAAGCCAAATTAGTGAGCTCAACTTAGCTATACAAACTAAGCAATGTGACTAGCAAGACTACAAGTCAACTAGTCACTCACGGGATCAACTTCTATGCTACACAAGCAAGGAAGGTAACTAGCAAGCTACACAAGCCAACTAATCATAAGAGCAACTAGCACATGTATATGAACAAGTAAATACAAGCTAGTGAAAAGAGTTTGCAAACCACCGAGAAGATGAACACGAAGTTGACACGGTGATTTTTCTCCCGAGGTTCACTTGGTTGCCACCAAGCTAGTCCCCGTTGTGTCGACCACACACTTTGGTAGTTCGGCGGCTAATAGGCACCACACCTAGCTCGACACTCGAGCGCCGCAAGAACTCACCCACAAGTGAGGGTAACTCAATGACACGCGCAATCCACTAGAGTTGCTCTTCGCGATCCCCGCGGGGCGAGCACAATGCCCCTCACAATCCTTCTCCGGAGCCACGCACAATCTTCACGCGGGCTTCACGACGGAGACTCGATCACCAAGCCGTCTAGGAGGTGGCAACCTCCAAGAGTAATAAGCACCACCGGCTTGCAACTCGAACACCTAGTGCCACTCGATGCAATCTCTCAAAGCAACGCACTAGAATCGCTCACTCGCAATAGATTCGCACACTAGCAAGCACAAGCGAGTTAGAGGGCTCCCAAGCACTCCCCAAGCATGGACACCAAGTCCCAAGGGTGCTAAGCACCAGCCAAGGCCGGCCACCATCTCCTTTTATAGCCCCAAGGGCTCAACTAGCCGTTACCCCCTTCACTGGGCACTTTTCGTACTGACCGGACTCACTACAGGGTGACCGGACGCGTCCGGTCACTAGAGTCCGGTCGTCCGTCCCCAACGGCTAGTTTTCGCGCGCGTTCAGCCTTCTACTGACCGGACGCGTCAGGTCATAATGACCGGACGCGCCTATGCCTGAGTCCGGTCGCAAACAGAGAGGTTTCGGGGCTGTTTTTCAGTGACCGGACGCGTCCGGTCACTACTGACCGGACTCTACCGAGCGTCCGATCAATACACCTCAAATCAGCACTCAAAAAGCACTGACCGGACTCTGTGACCGGACTCAACACTACTGACCGGACGCGTCCGGTCAGTGAGTCCGGTCACTGACCTTTCAACGCTCAAACGGCTATAACTCTTAGCTCCGAACTCCGATTTCGATGATCTTGGACATTTTGGAAAGCTAACTCAGAGGGCTACACATCCCACATACATAGCTGATCCAACTCACAAAGGATTAGTACAGAATTCCAATCCAAGAGCCATCCTAGAGTCCAGAACACACCGAAAAGCCTCCTTCTCTTCTCGGAGTTGATCCACTTCAACTCCAACACCTTCTCCTTTGCAAATGTGCCAACACCACCAAGTGTATACCACCTTGTGCATGTGTGTTAGCATTTTCACAATCATTTTTCAAAGGATTAGCACTTGCACTCACCACGCCACTCGATCCTAGCAACATTGCAATGTTAGATCACTCAAGTGGCACTAGATGACCGATATGCAAACAAGTTTGCTCCTCTTGATAGTACGGCCATCTATCCTAAACCCGGTCATAAACTTCTCTACACACCTATGACCGGTGAAATGAAATGCCCTACAATTATACCTTTGCCTTGCGCATTCCATTCCATCTCCTTCGGTGTTGATGCAACACATGCACCAACCTATATCAAATGATATGATCCACTTCATATCATCACATGGCCTCCATGGTCCATCGATCTTGACCTCACTTGCTCTTCACCATTGCTTCGGTCCTTCGGCGCCAAGTCTTTGCTCAAGCCTCCCGACACTCGGTACCAACGGCTTCAAAGCCTCCAACTTGCCCTTCACCTTCGCAACCGGTCCATCAAGTCAAGTCTTGCCTTGATCTTCACCATCTTAGCCACATGACCACATGTCACGTTTCATGTGCATTAAGCTCCTTCTTCACATGTGTGGCCCTTGCAACATCCTCCAAGCCATTTCACCTCTATGGCATATGTTGCTCACACATGATCACCTGTGGACTAATCACCTGTGTAATTCACTTCAAACACCATTAGTCCACCTAAAGTTGTCACTCAATTACCAAAACCAAACTAGGACCTTTCAGAGCTCCAGGAGCTCTGCGCTGAGCTGGGCCGGAACGCGCAGATGGCGGGCCGGCTCAACGACGCTCAGGTGGAGACCCAGGCGGCTCGAGATGAGGCCGCCCAAGCCAAGAGGGAGACCACCACCGCTCTGTCCGCGGTGGAGGCGTCGAAGAAGGAGGCTGCCGACGCCCGTAGCGAGGCCGCCACCGCCCGGTCTGCAGCGGAGGCGGCGAGGAAGGAGGCCGAGGAGGCCAAGAGCCAGGCCGCCACCGCCTTGGCTGCGGCGGAGGCAGCGCAGAAGGAGGCCCAGGAGGCCTTAGCTGCTGCTCGGCAGGAGGTGATCCAGAAGAATCTGGCCCTCGCGCAGGCGGGCAAGTTGGCCGAGGAGCTTAAGGGCCAAAATCTTGACGTGCTATCCCAAAAGCATACTCTTGAGCAGCGCGTCAAGGTCCTCACCAGTGACTTTGACGCTCTAGGCGTGCACTGTCAAGGTACCGTCGTAATCTTGAGGCTTTATCTTGCTTTTGATTTTGAGATTCTTGCCGCGCCGCGGACTTACTCTTTTCTATTTGTTGCACAGATCTGGAGAAGACCGCCGAGGAGCTCCACGAGACGAATCAGGCTCTCGTGGAGCAACTCCAGGGTGAGACCATGGTGGCGGAGCGGGCGCGCGGCACCCTCGACAGGCTCTGCTCCATGTGGGGTGCCGACCCGGTGGCCCCGACGGAGGGCGCGGTGGCTCGAGGTGACGCCCTGGTCGACGCCCTGTGCTTCTATGACATGGCCGCGCGGGACCGCGTCAAGAGCGCTCTCCACCACGGCGTAAAGCAGGCGCTCGCGGCTGTTCGCTCTGGCTTCCGCTATCCGGTTAACGTCGTCGCCAAGGGCTTCATCGAGATCGAGGGGAAGGACGAAGAGTGGAACGACCGCCGCGTCGACAAGATCCTGGAGAAGGTGGAGAAGCCGGGGGCGGCGCTCGCAAAGATCTTCGAGGAGGACGTGCTGCCTCCCGATGCAGATAGCGGCGCAGGTGGCCCCCCTTCTCCTGACCCGGACGTCGAGGCTGAGCCCGCGGCGGAAGATCTTGAGGAGGAGTTCCAGACCGATGAAGAATGAGGCCTGCGTGCCAAATTTGGGCGTCGAGGCCCTTGTAAAAAATCATGTCATGACTTATGGCCCGTCGAGGCCAATTATATGCGTATGACTTATTTACAAGAAGTTGTTTTTCTTTTCAAATTTATTCGATCATTTCTCTTTGTCGCTAGCTCGAGTTTCCACCGGCTTGGTCTATGTTCTTTCGATACACGTCGCGAGTTCCTCGAGGGGAGGCGTAGGTAGGGTACCGTAGCCCGAGGGCGTGGGTGGTCGTCTACGTCGACGCCCCCCGCCTCTTGGAGGCTCGAGGTATCTACGGATTTAGACGTTGCTAGTACGCTCGAGACACGAATCGAGATAGGGGTCAAATTTTTGAAAAGAAAAGCGCGCTTTTTCCGGAGTCTAGGGGGAGGTCCTCCCTGTCAGCCCCCGAGGGAGGCTCGACCCTGAGCAAGGCAGGGTCGAGGCTACCTTAAGTTGCTAAGTAGAACGAAAGACAGTGCACGAGTTTGTTCATTCATATTTGATGTGTTTGTACAAAGCAACAAAATGTAAAAGGCCTCGAGGCCCTTAAGGGTAGAAGCGACGTAGCTGAGATATGTTCCACGCATTCGCCAGGATCCTGCCTTGACCGTCGTAGAGCTTGTATGTTCCTGGCTTGAGCACCTCAGCTACGGTGTATGGGCCTTCCCATGGAGGGGTGAGCTTGTGGCGCCCTCGATTGTCTTGCAGCCGTCGAAGCACGAGGTCCCCCACCGCCAGGTCCCTTTTGCGCACGTGCTTGTCGTGATAGCGTCGAAGCGTTTGCTGGTAGCGCGCGGAGTTGATGAGCGCCACGTCTCGAGCCTCCTCGAGCTGGTCCTTGGCGTTGGCGAGCCTCTCGCCGTTGGTTTGCTCGTTGTAGGCTTGAAGTCGAGGGGAGCCATACTCGAGGTCCGTAGGCAGGACAGCCTCGGCGCCGTAGGTTAGGAAGAACGGAGTGAACCCGGTGGCTCGACTCGGCGTAGTCCTGAGGCCCCACAGCACTGAGGGGAGCTCTGCAGCCCAGCTCTTTCTAAAATTCTTAAGGGTCTTGAACAGCCTCGGCTTCAGCCCGTGGAGTATCATGCCGTTGGCGCGCTCGACCTGCCTGTTGCATTGAGGGTACGCGACCGAGGCCTAGTTCACGCGGATGTTGTTGTCGTCGCAGAAGTTGGTGAACTTTTTGCCCGCGAATTGTGTGCCATTGTCGGGGATGATGACGTTAGGCACCCCAAACCGGTACATGATGTCGGAGATGAACTCGACGGCCTTCTCGGAAGTGGGGTTGCCTATAGGCTTAGCCTCGATCCACTTGGTGAACTTGTCGATGGCTACGAGCACATGCGTGTACTTTCCATTGGTCATCTTGAGGGGACCCACGAGGTCGAGCCCCCAGACGGCAAACGGCCAAGTGATGGGGATCATTTGCAGGGCGTGCGCGGGCTCGTGCGTTTGCTTGGCGTAGAACTGACACCCTTGGCTGGCTCGGACTAGGTGCTTGGCGTCTCCAATGGCGGTTGGCCAGTAGAAGCCCTGGCGGAAGGCGTTCCCCACCAAGGTCCTTGGTGCTGCGTGATGGCCGCAAGCCCCCGAGTGCATGGCGTCGAGGAGCCTGCGCCCTTCCTCGAGGGGGATGCAGCGCTGAAGGATTCCAGATGGGCTTCGACGGTATAGCTCTCGTTTGTCGTCGTAGATGACGTAGGTCTTGGCCCTTCGAGCGATGCGTCGGGCCTCCGTCTTGTCTTCTGGTAGCACGCCTTGCGTCAGGTAGTCGAGGAAGGGCGTCCGCCAATCGAGGGGTCGTGATGAAGAAGAGGCAGGTGCGTCGATCTGCATCGCCTCAGCGGATGTCGAGGGGTCGTCCTCGAGGGGTGGCGTTGAAGGTCGAGCCCCCGTGTCTGGCTCGAGGGTTGGCATCGTGGGGCCAGCCCCCGGGCCGATTTTGGCGGATGGCTCGAAAATGTCCCTCGAGAAGACATCTGGTGGGACGGTGCCGCGCGTGGATGCTAACTTAGCCAGCTCGTCTGCGGCCTCGTTGTACTTTCGAGCGATGTGGCTGAGCTCGAGGCCATAGAACTTGTCTTCTAGCTTGCGCACTTCTCCACAGTATGCTTCCATCTTGAGATCGATGCAGCTTGAGGCCTTCATGACCTGGTTGACGACGAGCTGCGAGTCCCCTCGAACGTCGAGGCATCGGACCCCAAGCTCGAGGGCGATGCGCAGCCCGTTGACGAGGGCCTCGTACTCAGCGACGTTGTTGGAGGCGGGGAAGTGCAAGCGTAGCAGGTAGCACATGTGAACTCCGAGGGGTGAGATGAAGAGTAGGCCCGCGCCTGCCCCTGTCTTCATGAGGGACCCGTCGAAGTACATAGTCTAGAGCTCGGCTTGGATTTGTGCCAGCGGGAGCTGGGTGTCGGTCCACTCAGCAACGAAGTCCGCCAGCGCTTGCGACTTGATGGCTTTTCGTGGAGCGTAGGTGATGGCCTCCCCCATCAGCTCAGCAGACCACTTGGCGATGCGCCCTGTGGCCTCCCGGTTGTTGATGATCTCTCCGAGGGGGAAGGACGATACCACCGTCACGGGATGAGCGAGGAAATAATGCTGGAGCTTGCGCCTTGTGATGACGATGCCGTAGAGCAGCTTCTGGATGTGTGGGTACCGGACCTTGGCCTTGGAGAGCACCTCACTGATGAAGTACACCGGACGTTGGACTGGTAACATGTGACCCTCCTCGTGTCTCTCGACGACTACGACCGCGCTGACCACCTGGGTGGTTGCGGCTACGTAGAGGAGGAGAGGCTCGGGGGGATCGTTACCCTGGGCTGGTCGTGGTGGCACGAGGAGTGACACGGAAGTCAGCAACCCCTTCAACTTGGTTAGGGCTTCCTCGGCTTCGACGGTCCACGCAAAGCGTTCCATTTTCTTCAGCAGGCGGTAGAGGGGTAGCGCCTTTTCCCCTAGCCTCGAGATGAACCTGCTGAGAGCGGCTAGACAGCCTGTCACTTTCTGTACGCCCTTGAGGTCTCGAATTGGGCCCATCTTCGTGACTGCTGAGATCTTTTCGGGGTTGGCCTCGATCCCCCGTTGTGAGACAATGTAGCCAAGTAGCATACCTCGAGGCACATCAAAGACACATTTCTCGGGGTTGAGTTTCACATCTTGGCCCGGAGGCACTCGAACGTGGTCTCGAGATCGCTGATGAGTTCCCCGACTTTCTTGGTCTTAGCCACGATGTCGTCGACGTAGGCCTCGACGGTTTTGCCTATGTGTTCGCCAAAGACATGCTGCATACAACGCTGATATGTTGCCTCGGTGTTTCGAAGGCCGAAGGGCATTGTAACATAGCAATACATACCAAAAGGCGTAATAAAGGAGGTAGCGAACTCGTCGGATTCTTTCATTTTAATCTGGTGGTAGCCGGAATACGCATCGAGAAATGAAAGTACTTCGCACCCCGCAGTGGAATCGACAATCTGATCAATTCTAGGTAAAGGAAATGAAACTTTTGGACATGCTTTATTCAGACCAGTGTAGTCTACACACATCCACATCTTTCCATTCTTTTTCCTAACTAGTACAGGGTTAGCTAGCCACTCCGGGTGAAATACCTCCTTGATGAATTCAGCCGCCAAAAGCTTGTGCACCTCCTCGCCGATGATCCTACGCTTCTCCTCGTCGAAGCGGTGCAGGCGTTGCTTCACCGGTCTGGACCCGGCTTGGATCTCCAAGGCGTGCTCGGTGACTCCCCTCGGTACGCCTGGCATGTCCGAGGGGCTCCACGCAAACATGTCGATGTTTGCACGAAGAAAATCGACGAGCACTGCTTCCTATTTAGGCTCGAGGCTGGCACTGATGGCCAGCGTCTTGCCGTCGGTCGAGGTCGGGTTGATGGGTATCTGCTTGGTGTGCTCTGCCGGCTCGAAGGTGCCGGCGTGGCGCTTTGCCTCAGGGGCCTCGGTGGCCAGGGCAGCCAGGGCCTCGAGCGAGTCGACTTGGACGTTGGCCTCCCCACGCTCGACGCACTCCACGTCGCAGTGGTACGCGTGTTCGTAGGAGGTGTCGACGGTGATGACCCCTTTCGGCCCCGGCATCTTGAGCTTCAAGTATGTGTAGTTGGGGACCGCCATGAACTTGGCGTAGCCAGGCCTGCCGATGATGGCGTGGTAGGTCCCTTGGAACCCAACCACCTCGAAGGTGAGCGTCTCCTGGCGGAAGTTGGTTGGCGTGCCAAAGCAAACAGGTAGGTCGATGCGCCCGAGGGGGTGGGCCTTCTTTCCTGGTACCACTCCGTGGAACCCCCCGACGCTGGGTCGGAGCTGGTCCCTCGAAATCCCCAGGAGGTCGAGGGTCTCGAGGTATATGATGTTGAGGCTCGAGCCCCCATCCATCAACACCTTGGAGAACCGTACGTCGACGATGACGGAGTCGACGACGAGGGGGTACGCCCCCGGATTCACGACATGGTCCGGATGGTCGTCACGGTAGAACGTGATTGGCGCATCAGACCAGTCGAGATACCGGGGGCATCGTGGCAGAGTGCAAAGACCTCCCGGCGCTCCTTTTTTCTTTCTCGAGCTGAGAGCCCGACGGTTGGGCCCCTGTAGATCATGTAGCAGCCGCGCACCGGGGGGAAGTTGCCGTCCGCGTCCCCATCGTCGCGTCAATTGTTGTCCTTGCCCTTAGGCGCGTCTTCCTTCTTGTCGCCGAGCTTGGAGTAGAAGCCCTTCATCATTCGGCAGTCCTTCAACTTGTGATTCGTGGGACCCCTGTGATAAGGGCAGGGATCCTCGAGCATTTTATCGAAGACAGCACTGTTAGGTGGGCCTCGAGGCTTCTTATGCTCGAGGGCGCCTACGAGCACTTCTTCATCGTCGTCGTCATCAGCGTTGCGCTTCGCCTTTTGACCTTTGCCTTTGTTCTTCTTCTTTTTGTTGTTGTTGTTGCGGTTCTTGTTGTCGTTGCCCCTGCTCGAGCCTTCCGGCGTGGCCACCGCCTTGCCTTTGTCCGTGGAGTGGCCAAAGAAGGCCCCCACTGCCTCGTCGCCTGAGGCAAAGCTGGTGACACGATCCATCAGATCCTCGACCGTCTTGGGACGGTAGCGCCCTAGCTCGTGAACTAGCTCTTGGCATGTCGTGCCCGCGAGGAACGCGGAGATGACGTCCTCATCAGGCACGTAGGGGAGCTCGAGGCGCTGCTTCGAGAATCGTCGAGCGAAGTCACGGAGGGGCTCGTCCGCCGTCTGCCTGCAACGTCGTAGATCCCAAGGGTTGCCTGGGCGCACGCAAGTCCCCTTGAAATTCCCATCGAAGACCCTGACTAGGTCGGCCCAGTCGTGGATCTGATCTGGCGGGAGCCCCTCGAGCCACCGACGGGCGATGTCCGAGAGGTAGAGTGGGAGCTGGCGTATGATCACGCGGTCGTCGCTCTTTGCCCCGCCCAGTTGGCAGCCCAGGCGGAAGTCGGAGAGCCATAGCTTGGGCTCGACCTCCCCGTCATACTTCACGATGTTGGTCGGTGGTCGAAAGCGGTCGGGGAGGGTTGAGCTGCGGATGGCCCGGCTGAAGACCCTGGGCCCGGAGGCTCGAGGGTTTGCCGGTCCTCGTCGCTGTCGTAGCGCCCTCCTCGATGGGCATTATAGCCACGCTCCTCAGCACCCTTGTCCTTGCGTCGGTGGTTGATGTTGTTGCGGGCGTCATTGGGATCTCGAGGTGGCCGGTTGTCAACGATCCGCTCCCGGACTGGCCTGGCTCGAGAGGCGCCCGGCTGGTGGACGGATGTCTCACGCTCGTTGCGGGGCGTGTCTGCTGGCTTCCCCGAGGCCACTCCGCGCCGGCGTGAGGCTGAGCTCTCGGCCTGCTGCAGAGCGGCTGTCTCGAGGAGGTTCTTCATTTCCCCGAGCATGCGCCTGGCGTCAGGGTTGGAGATGGCGGGTAAATCATGGAGCAGCATCGCGGCCGCCACCACGTTCTGCCCGGCTCGCGGGAAGCGTACCTCAGGGCGTGCTGGTGCCCCGCCCTCGTGGATCTGCTGGTGGACCTCTCGTGCGCGGCCACGTGCGCCGGCGCCTCGAGGTTGGGCTCGTTCCTGCACAAGAGCTTGCTCGAGCTACAGCAGGCGTTGTCGGTCCTCCTTGGCCTTGTTGATCGCCTCTCGCAGCTGCGCGAGCTGCACCGCCCGGTTGTCGTTGTGCTGAGGTGGTGCATCTGGTGCCGGAGGTTCGTTCCTCCCCCGAACGTGTGGTCCGCCTGCCGCAGCCACGTCTCCGGGCTCTTCGAGGTTAAGCACCGGCCTGGTGTCGTCGTCGCTGTCGTCCTCGGCATCGTCCACGTCCTCCTCGAGCTGGAAGCACTCCCTGGTGGGGTCCCAGAGGTCAGGGTCGTGGTAGTCGTACTCGTCGGAGTCGGAGCTGTTGATGTCGCGCCGCCTTGGCTTGTGCTGGGACTGCAGCTCGTGGTACCACTCTCCGACGGTGGCTCGCCGGGGTGGCTCGACGACTCGTGAGAAGCAGCGGCCGACGTGCGCGGGGTAGACGATCTCCAGGTCGATGGTGGCTCATAGGATCACGCCTGGACGTTCCTCCCGCTCTGCCGCTGCTCGGTCCTGACGGTGCTCGTTGAGATGGTGGGCGTAGACAGCTGCGGAGTTGTTGAGGCCGAACGGGTGCCGCTGGCGTCGAGCGCGGTACACCCCGTGCGGGAGGAAGCCAGATGGTGTCGACGGGGCATGGCTCAGGGACCTCTGGCCAGGCTCCCGGTCAGTGCGCATGACGAACGCGAACTCGCTGGGAGAGTGTGCGCGCGCGGTAGAAGTCTCTGGACGCGCGCCGGGCAGGTTTCTCCTTGGGGACTCTGCGCCGGCCGCGGGGAAGTGGGTGTACGCCGCGGGCACCGCTCGTGCCGGGCGACGATGGTGACGACGGCGCCGCTCACGAGGTGGCGACGCGTGGTGGTGCGGGCGACGCGCCACGCCCCCCGCGCGGGGTGGCGTGACACGCTCTCCGTTCGGGCCCTCCGTGGAGAGCAAGGTCAGCTCGTTGCCGCTGCCGGTGGCCAGGAACTCGAGGCTCCCAAACCAGACGATGGCACCAGCAGAGAACGAAGGAGTAGAAGAAGCCATCCAGAAATCAACGAGAAATCGACTCCGACACGCGAAGGCCCCTACCTGGCGCGCCAACTATCGGTGTTTCTACCCCGGGGGTATGACACTAACTAGTAATGTGATCGCGTGCTCTCTTTCTGGATGGTGATGCAAGATGACACAAGGGTTTATCCTGGTTCGGGCAAAGAAGGCCCTACGTCCAGCGAGGGAGGAGGTTCTTGTATTACTTGCACCTAAGTGCTTGTACAGGGGCAATACAAGCTCAATGAGCTTGGACAGGAGTCTGGACTCGTGTGTTGTGTGGACTTGTGTTCGCCTAGACCTGCGCGTCAAGGGCCCTGGTGCCCTCTTTTATAGACAAGAGGAGACCAGGGTTACAGAGGAGTGGCATGTACGATGCCCAATACGATGTAGGGCAGGTATTCTGTCTTGTCGGGGCCACTGAGCCGGCGTGGGGGTTGCTGTTGAGGCGTGGCGTCCATCCCTGGTGTGGACGTGGAGGCGTGGCGACGTGGAAGCCGTGCAGCGCCCATGCCAGCACGTACAAGACGTGGCAGGGTTCCTCCGGGTCTTGGGGTACCTGTCCTCCAATGATAGGAAAGCAGTCAGGGCTCGAGGGGCGCAGGGTCGACCTCGAGATGGTGCCTGCTGGGGGCTCGAGCTCCCGCAGGTATGGGCTAGTCCCGGAAAACCCGGCCATGCAGCGGGAGTCCAGGTCTCGGGATGTGGCTCGAGCGTGCTGTAGTGCGGGGCATGGCGTAACAGTGCTGTACTTGTGCCTTTTTGCCCATGCTTGCGGTGAAAAAGGGAGGTTTGACTCTGGCTCTGGTTCACTGTGGCACACGTTGTGTAGAGGACGTGACCGGAGTAGGTGGATGCATTAAATGCGCAGTATGGGGTTGGTGTCCAAAGTCTGGCGCTGCTCGAGGGGGGTATGACGTGTCTCGAGGGATAGGTTACCCTGTTAGAGGGGCTCGAGGCCCCCACGTTGGGTCTCGAGGAACGGTGTACGGCCGTAGCGGGCTCGGAGCCCACGTGCCGGGGCTCGAGAGGTAAGCTACCATGAGACGGTGGTAAGGCTCTGGCGGGCCCGGGCTTCTCGGCGGTGGGCGGGCGTCGGAGGCCTCGAGGGATTGGTTTTTTAGGGGTTGGACTAGCTAGGTCTCTTATTAATTGGTGCTCTAGGTTTAATTTATTTGTTTGCGTTGATTGGGGGTACCCCTTTTGTGGTCCCCCGACAAAAATAAAATAAAGCTTATCAATTATATTTACCCTACCCATCTTAAAGGTTCCTAGTTTTATTTCTTCAAAGAAAAATAAATCTTATAAATTACATTTGTCCTATATCTCAAATGTCTGGCCTTTTGTTGTTCTTGAAGCAACATGTATAAAAAGTTTGTAAATTGTCTCTTCTGAATTTTTTTAAAAACTTTCTTTAAATTATATTTACCCTTCTACAAAGTCTCTTTTATTAGCTTTAAGGAGACTAGTAAAACTTATAAATTGCATAAGAAGGACACATGGTCAGTGCTCCCGCCATATCTCCCAAATTGTTAGCATGGCCAGTGCTCTTATACCTGCTTTGGCCATCAACGTTTAATGAACATTGGGTCATCGAACCATTGTTGTAAGTTGTCTTCATAGCTCCATATCAACGGACTTGCTTCTTCTTCCTAACTAGGCAGCAACCGTAGTCCAAATTCTATCTTGTAGCATTAGTCATACAAAGAATCTGCATTTGAGTTGTGCTTTCGTCTTTTCAGATTTTAGGTGTTGATGGGTATTTTATTTGTCCTTCAAATTGCGCAAAGTATGCTGATATTGCTGAATAATGTTCATCTACCATGCCCTGTGCTCACTCATATGATTTGTATTTGATGTGTTTTGCATGTTGACGTATTGCATTAATCCTAACATGAGTACATATTCTACAATTAAGTCAATTGTCAGCTCATAATCAATGTTGTTGATCCATTGTTATTTGTCAATGCATTAGCCACTGTTCTATTTTTTTTCTCTTGACTCACTTATAAACGCAAAACCCGACTGCGACTATAGAAAGGGGTTTGGGGTGTTAATTGTGAAATGGTGGGGGTGGCAGTCGAGACCACCATAGGATGGGGCAGCGGAGTGCGGCTCGCTAGGGTGGTGGGTGACGACGGTTGGACAGGACTGACGGCGAGGGCATTGTGCCTTGAGTAGTCTTAGGGGAGGGCAGGGTCGAGGAGCGGCGGTGGGAGATGGACGGTGTGGCAAGACAATGGAAACTACCACCACCAGTGGAGATAGTGGAAGCGTGAGGGAGATAGGGCGGCCAAGACGCCGTGAGATATCGAGGTCTAGTGGGGCAATAGCAGAACCAACACGACAGGGGCTTCCAACCCAAACACCAGTGTTGTATCCATGTCTAATTTTTTTTTCCATTTTCTTGTTTGTTACATCTCCAGTTGCTTCCTCTCGACCTCTCAGAAAAACACGAAAAACTGTTGGATCCAACGTTAAAATAGAAAAACGACAAAAGGAGAAACACAACACCGGGGCACATTAGGATCGACATCCCGCACCAAACACGCCAAGTCTGCACCGAATTTCGATTACCATGCCCTGAGCCCCTCCTGGAGTTTCTGAATTGCATCTTCCATCAACAGTCCGTCCTTTGTCCTGACCATCTTCTTCCACTCTGTCATGAAATCAAATTATTATTAAACACCTAGTCATTCCTAGTCTTCCATACACTCTAGATAACACTAGCAATAACAAAGAAAGCCACACTCTTAGCACTTTCCACCTCTCCAGCATTCATCATGTCATGAAAGTTAGCCACTGAGGTAGGTTTTCGGGCCCATCTCAAACTAACCTGAACCCAGACCCAAATGTTTTGAGTTATGTGACAGTTAAAGGTAAAGAAAAGATGATCTCTAGTTTCAAGTTTTTCATAATATTTACAAGGCAGTTCAACATTCCACTTTTTCTTTTGAGCTGTCTATTTATAAGATCGTGGAAAAGAATCTTACCTCAATAAGACCCTGTTCATTTGAGGTGGAATGGATCTCAGGAATCATTCCAACCAGGAATGTAGTGTTAGTTTATACTATATTTTATCACCTCGATTGAATTCAACTAGAATACGGGCTAAACGAACAAGCCCTAAAACGGCTTGACTAGGAATAGCATGTGAAGATGGTTAAATAGTGAATTTAGTAATCAATTTTTTTCTTAGATGACATTTCCCAGTATTCACACGGTTTTATAAACATATGCAATACCTACTAAGAGCAAGTATTATAGAAGGCTGCAAGCCGGCTAAATGCTGACGTGAAGGAGAGAAGGGAGGAGAGAGAGGAGAAGCAGGTTGTAAGCTTACAGCCGGCTTGGGCACAAGAACCAAAAAAAAATAAGAGAGACAAGTGAGTCTTATATTAATGGTAAAGGCTCAACCACTGTATGAGTGAGCTTAGAAAAGGCTGCAAGTACTCTAACAGCCAGCTAGTTTGTTGTATTATAATAATTGCTCTAATGCTTACAAAAGGTACGAAGCATTTCAAATGCGACCAGCATGGTGTGAGCAGAAAGCTCTGATTCTGTTATGGGCTTTTGGCCTGGGGTCAGCCCGCTTCAATCCATGTGCTAATTTAACTATATGGGCTGGACCATTTTGGTGCTGATAAAAATGAGTCACCCGGACCCGGAAGACCTTCGTTGCAGTCCTACAACAATTATTAATACCGTATTGATTTCCTAACCACATGATAGAAGGCTTAAATAAGCATGAAATAGTGCGTGCATCAGAGTTGGGAGGAGAGACGAACGGGCTTGAGGTTCCGCGCGCTACCCTGAAAAACCTGGAGCCGGCCGGCGGGCAGGGCAACAACGATGCTGGGACACCGCCGTTGAGCCAGCCAAAATGGATCTCGCCTAATCTCTTCTTCCCAACTCTTTTTGTTTTTGTTTCTCTTTCTTTATATATATAATTTCTATAGTGATTGTACATACTACAATCTCTATTATTTTTTTTGTTTTTCTTTCTCTCTCTCCATATTATTGTTAAAGGAATAGGCAATTTTCAGATTAAAACCAGAATATAAATCATGATAAATTGATCATCTAGATATTTCAGAGTGTATTGTTTACTAGCATAATAAAACATGCATAACATGATCTCAAACATAACAAACGGTATAAGCATAGCTTGTACACCAGATAGATTAAATAGCAAGAATAAAGACATAAGATCTGATATAAGCATAGACATTAGATCACGAGCGGTGTACCTTTCGGATGCTGGAGAAGACGGTGGTGGAGTCGAGGTTGGCTGATCCTCGATGAGCGGTGGAGGAAGAGCTCGGAGCAGTTGACGACGAGTACGTCTGGACGCAGCACCGCCTGACTTGGATGGTAGACGACCCGTTGTTGAAGACGAGAGCAGTCGCGCGACGAGCGCTTCCCAAAAAACCTTATTTGTCTTCTCCCGATGCAGGATCGCAAAGACGAGGGTTCCGGAGACCTGCTCGCCCGGTCGCTAGTGCATGCAAGCGAACGGACTGGAGACGACTAGACGGCAGCACAAAAGCGAGATGAGGCAAAACCCTAGCTCGAGAGGTGTTGAGATGCGTTTTGGCGTGGCCGATAGGTTGCTTATATAGTCCCGTTGAACCAACCTCGTGTCGCGATCACGATCTAAATCGGTTAAGGACTCTTAAGTTATAACCGTTTAGAACTCTACAACTTGAAGGCCAAGAAACCAAAAACTGCAAAAGGAGACTGCGCCCCCGCAAGGCGAGGAGCCAAATTTTGGCGGACCATTCACGCACCCGCGCCGCGCCGCGTCGCGCCTCGCCCGGCGAGGCGAGCGAGCGCGCGTGTGGGCTTCTCTTTCTCCTCCTCACAAGACTTGAGGAAGTGGAGACAACTTCCATATTTAAGCAAGTCCTCCTCCTCTTCCACTACCAAGGTGGGACTAAAGAGTTTCACTTCCCCTCTTTGCACACATAAATGAGCCTTTGAGATTTATTATGAATTTTAGAATTTATTAATGGGCCAAGACCATGTATAATTCTAAAAATCCCCCACGGGATCTCAAATACCCATTTAGAGTTTTGCCTGTTCCCGCTACTGTTTGATATACTAGTGTTTAGCAGAGACTGTTAAGTTGAACTTCCGCCTATAACCTTAAGTTACACTTATTCACAACTTGAACAATGGACTATGCCTTGAATTGCAAGTTTTGTGTGAAGCAAGTTTTACTCAAGGTTAAACTAGTACTTGGCTGCCAATAGCCTTTCTCCGTGGGTGAAGCATATACGTCATACTCCATGGTCTCTTCATGAACTTACTAGAGATCACCCTAATCTCATAGACTGCAACATTATACAGTCATGGCTCATATAGGTATGTTCTTTCAAGAATACTCTGTAGGACAGTATCTTTGCTTATTAAAGCCAATAGAACATATTAAGGCTTTTGCCAACCTTCCATACAGTGCCTCATAGCAATGAGAGTATTGCATTTTCACATAGAGAGGATTTAGAGGTTACTCTCCTCAGTTTACCAATAGCTTGTTGTTCCCAGATCCTTAGTCACGGGATCTCCGATCAAAAAGGTTGGGTTACTACTACTGTAAACTCATATGGGTCGCATACCCATCTCCCTTGATGCGATTTCTTTCATATTCTGTGATAACCCTTTTGTAAAGGGATCTGCCAGGTTTTTGTCTGTTTGTACATAAGTCACAACTATTACTCCGGAGTTTCTCAACTTCCTGACAGACTTCAAACGTCTTTTAACGTGGCTTGTTGACTTCGCATTATCCCTAGCACTGTTCACTTTAGTGATCATTGTTTGATTATCACAGTTCATAAGGATAGCCGGTATTGGTTTTTCAACCACCGGCGACGGACCAGAATGTCACAGATATCATCAGTAGATAAATTACTCAGACCAGTCCTAGGAAGTCATGAGAGATCCGAAGATGTAATACAAAGTATACATAGATTAGGACGCTCATTATAACTTAGTCGGACTACTGAAGGAAGTCTTGTAATTAGAATATGACTCATCTATTGTATTAGACAAGGACTCAGTATGTGACGTACTTCACCCGATTATATAAGGGAAAGTAGGCGCACAGCCCCATCATTGAATCTCAGATCATAACACAAGACACACGCCACCACTAGACCTATTCAGACACGAACTCTCGATCCGAAAAGAACTCGGATTCCAAGCACCGTATCCCCTTTGGACTGCATAATTCGACAAAGACCTTCCAAGAGTTGATCAGATCAAATTTCAAGAAGCTTCAGCAAATCCCTTTGACACGAGCCCAACAGAGACTCGTTTTAAGTTCAACCGAGGAAGGCAATATCGTCCATTGGCCAATACAACCAGCCCCGGCTAGGTTGGTTGGCACAATCCACCAACAACTCTCATACAATACGGACATCAGCTCCCCTTCGAGGAGAACGACACCTCAACAGAGCTAATCTCCAGCGCTTCTACCTTGGAATCTGTTACACCGAGATCAATAAGCCAAGGCTACACTCGCGAAGTCTTCATGGCAGGACATCAGTCTTCACTATGACCTCCAACTCCTCCAGATGTCTTCCGCGATGATGAAACCTTAAACATAATATCTGATGACGACCCAGAAGGACCCGGTGAAACCGAGACCTTAAAGACAGAAAGACTTTGGAAGAATCTGGCCAAATAGGCTCGTAGAAGGCGAGCGACTCATCGTAAATCGTAAAGAGGCGTTAGAGCGATATCAAGTACGGCTAGAAGAGTATAATAGTCGCAGACGCCTGGACTTCTCTTTCTCCTCCTCACACAAGACTTGAGGAAGTGGAGAGAACTTCCATATTTAAACAAGTCCTCCTCCTCTTCCACTAGCAAGGTGGGACTAAAGAGTTTCACTTCCCCTCTTTCCACATATGAATGAGACTCTGAGATTTATTATGAATTTCAGGGCCAAGCCCATGTATAATTCTAACAATTATCTTTATTTTTATTTCTCTTTCTCTGTATATGACTATACATACATACAATCTCTAATATACGACCGTATATACATCAATCTATCTTAGCACACACGTGCCGTTTATTTCTCTCTATTTGTCACACTGTCAAGGCATCACACCATTCATACCAATATATCATGGCAAAGACACCTGATGCGTTCACGACGTGTATTTTTTTAAAGGAAGATTTTATTGCATTCTATGAGCGAAACATCGAGTTGATACACGGTTTTGGAACAAAAACTTTCAGTCCCTGCCTAGCTAAAAGATAGGCACACAACTAAAAATAAAAGACTGAGCATACTCTAGTAACATTCAATGCTACACTCATATACCCAGGTAATGCCATATTGTCATGCTCGTACCGCGAATAATCTAAAAAAGAGTCAACTCATTAATCTAAAGAAAGGTTTAGATCAGACATGAACAAATTAATCTAAAAAAATACATTTCAAATGGTTAATGTCATATTGTCATGTCCAAATTATAAAATAATAATAATAATAATAATAATAATAATAATAATAATAATAATAATAATAATAATATCATTATCAGGTTCAAAATATATTATACCATATTTTAGATAATTATAAATAGTACACAACATGAAAGACATGTATCGTCTACTGTAGTGACACCAAGGGGCAGAAGAGTCATTATTTCATGTACAAGTTAACACTGTTAGCTCCTCAAACTAACAAAAGGGCCAAGAAACTAAGCAAAGTTTATTTTAGAACCAAATAACAATGTTCAACAAAAATAGGGCCAAGAAACTAAAGGTCTGCTTGGTAGAGCTCCACCAATATAAAAAATGAATCTGAATCTAGGATTCATCTAGATCCATCGTAGAGCAGCTCCACCGTAGATTTGGGATTTACTAAATTGTTAGGTACAACTTTATTTTCATCTCTATCTCACTGACAAGTTAGACCCACACGATAGGAGACAAATTGCAAAAAAAAAGGCACAAGCTCTTCTTCCTCCCGAGAGATCGGGTGCAGAGGATGGTTCAAGTCTCCGAGAGGCCGCGACTCGGTCGACGAGAGCACGACAGCACAGCTGGCGGGAGCGGCCTTGGCCAGCCCCGGCCGCGGGCAGGTGCGTGGGCCATCGGTCGGCCGCTGCCGACGTTGCGAGCTCCGGACGCGGGCGGGCGCGTGAGTCTATCCCTCGGTCGCCGCCGCCGCTGCGAGCCCTGGCCGCGGGCAGCCGCGCGGGCCAACTGGTCACCACCGTCGCTGCCGGTCCAAGCCGCGCGGGCACGCGCGTAGGCTAGCTGGCTGTCGCCGCTACTGCGGGCCCTGGCCGTGGGCAGGCGCGTGGGCCAGTTGGCCGCCGCCGCCGCTGTTGCCCGCCCCGGCCATGGGTAGGCGTCGACGGTCGGGGAAGAAAAGGGAGGTGGGGGAGTTCGCCAACCGTCGGAGAGGAGGAAGGAGAGCTCGCCGACCCTCATGGACTAACTTTTTACGTATCGCATTGAATGTTTGGTGACATGCATGAAGTGTTAAATGCAAAATAAAAAATAACTAATTACATAGATTACGATAACTTTACGAGACGATTTTTTAAGCCTAGTTAGTTCATGATTTGTTAATAAGGTTATGCTACAATAAACATGTGCTAATGACAGATTAATTAGTCTTAAAAAATTCGTCTCATGATTTCTTGAAGGAATATGTAAATTATTTTTTTGGGTGAGTTTTCTATACTACCGGGAGTAGTTACTCTCATCTTCAATAAACCATATTGTGTATGTGTGTATATTTATTTATCAGTTTGAGTATATTTATATACTTATTTTAAGATATTTCAAATGTTACTTACACAAAAAAAATTCAAAAGAGCTTATACTTTTTATTATATTACTAAACTAACACTACCATAGTATATAAAATAAGTATGACCATATACTTTGTCTATGTTTGCATATGGTACTTTAGAAGGTCTAGTATAATCATATACTTCGTGTACATACACTTCGTCAGGCCATAAACTACATAAATCAAGAGATATACACATGAGAATAACTACTTCCGGGGAGTATAAAATAATTACCCTTATTTTTTTATTAATTTATCTATAATAGAATAAATTAGTGTCCCAACATCAATGTGCCACTGACTAAACAAACCCTTATGTGAGACCACTGCTGCATATCCACGTTCTTGCCAGTTCTCGACTGGAGAGAGTTTCTTCAACAGCCACCAATATAACAAGCTCATCACAAGTTCACAACCCTCGTATAAAAAAGAAGAGAACAAGCTGATTACACACGAGTACAACACACACACACACGAACACGGGCAATGGCTGAACCACCAGCAAAGCCACGGACTTTGACCACACGAGTCGGCAAATCCCAACACGCACTGCACGTCGTAACGGTGCATGCTGTACAATGGGCCGTAATTAATCAGCACAGATGACAGACCTTTAATTAAGTTGCTTGAGTTGAGTGGACTGCTGCTGCTACTGCGCTGGGTCGTCCGTCGTCCCCGGCAGCACCATGCCGCTGAACCAGTGGTTCTCACACGGGTAGGCGGAGCAGAACGTCTGCAGCGCCGTCATGAGCAGCAGCCCGACGGAGGCGACGAGCGTGAGCACCTTCCACGACCTGAACACGTACCTCCTGAGCAGCTTCCTGAGCCGCGCCGCCGCGCTCCGGCTCCGGTGCGCGTTCACCGCCGCGATGACGGCGTCGAGCCTGGGCACCTTGGTGAGGCGCGTGGCGCGCGCCATGCCGTTCCACATGCCCGCGGCCTCCTTGTTGCTCTTCATGTGGTTCACCACCACGCCGCTCCGCCGCAGGATCTTGACGTCCTTGGAGGTGTCGATGATGCCGTTCATGAGCTCCGTGTAGCGCGCCAGCACCAGCGGCCCGCGCACGGCCACGGCCTCGTAGGCCACCAGGTTGCGCAGCACCACCTCGGTGTTGGCGTCCAGCGTGATGACGGGGAGCCGCAGCGTCGCCGTCGCGCGGTCGAAGGCGATGCCCTCGATGCCGCCGCCCGCGGGCGCCGGCGTGAACCGGACGCCGCACCGCGCCAGCGCCTCCACCGACGGGATGCGGATCTCGTCCGCCCGCGGCGCCGTCATGTCCGCCGGCGCCGCGGCGTCTACGCCGACGCCGTTCAGCTGGGCCTCCACGTCCACGGACTGCATCAGCTTGCCGAGCACCGGCACCAGCGCCGCGAGCGCCGGCGCCCTGCGCGCGATCTTCCCCACCAGCTTGGCGAGGTTCTTCTTGATGAACCGCACCGGCGCCACGTCGAGCCTGGACGCCTGCGACAGGGCCTGCTTCACCTTGTCGTAGTCCTCCTCCTCCTCCTGCAGCGTCGGCGGCGGCTTCATCGCCTGCTGCTGCGCCTCGACGTCGTCCGAGAACGCCGCCTCCTCGCCGCCGTCGGGCGCCGGAGCGGCGGGTGCCTCGGAGTCCTCCTCCTCCCCCACCACCTCCTCCTCCAGCACCAGCATCTGGTCACCGGTGGTACTGTCGTCGAGGAGAGTGGCGTCCGGGACGAGGAAGTGGTACAGGACCTCCAGCAGGTGCGCGTGCCTGGTCAGGTCGCCGATCGCCGCCGCGCCGCGCCTGTTGCTGGCGGCGGCGTCGCTGTCGCTGATCTTGAAGGGGGACACGTCCATGACGAACCGGACGACGACAGCGTGCAGCGCCTTGGCGGCGTCGTGGCGGGAGCCGCTGTGGCGGAGCTCGAGCGTCCTGGCGAAGACGAAGAGCGGGATCTGGTTCTCCAGCATCATGGCGTCGCGCACGACGGCGTTGATCCAGTTGGCCGACGAGGACACCACGTCGGCGGTGGCCTCGCTGCGGCGGTAGTTCTCGATGAAGTCGAGCAGGAAGCACGCGTCGATGGCCATCAGCCATGCCAGGGTGGTGTCGTTCAGGTCCAGGAACCTGTGGTACACCGCCCGGATCTTGAGCTCCAGGCCGCCGCGGAGGAACCGGTCCTTGAGGTGCTCGATGGTGTGGCCGCCGGCGAACAGCATCTCGAAGCGCTTGGCGCCGGCGAGCTTGAAGCGCTGCATGTCCATGAGCTCGGGGCGGGCCTGGTGGTACGGGCCCAGCGAGAAGACGTGCGGCGCGTACGCCTCCGGGTTGGTCTCGCGGAGGGAGCGCGGGACGCTGAACACCTTGGCCGCCGCGCCCAGCGCCTCCGCCGTCTCGTGCCGCAGGCTCTTCTCCACCCACCCCACCCACCGCTTCTCGTCCTCGCTCTGCTCATCCACGTCCGCCAGCGCGAACGACCTCGCCCGTGGCTGCTGCTGCGGCTCCGACGAGGACGGCATCTATATTTTACAGTCTCTCTGGGTCTCGGGCTTTGGCTGAGCTCAAGAGGCCTCACACACGTGCACTGCTTACGGCAAGTTATATATTTGCTTATATAGGCTTTGTTGTCAATGCACGGGGGGCTAGATATTTTTTTTGAGATACAAATAAAGATGCCAAGCGCACATTCACATATGAACGATCATATGGGTTTGTTGTGGCCTGGCGCACAACCGGAAATCCTAAATTTGTCAAGTGTCGCACTCTCTACCGAGTGTTTTTTCGACACTCAGCAAACACAAACAAAAAACACTCGACAAAGAATTTTTTTGCCGAGTACAAAAAAAAACACTCAACAAATAAATTCTTTGCCGAGTGTTTTTTTTTTACACTCAACAAAGACAAATTTGAAATCACATTTTGAAGCAGTAAATTAATCCAAATAAAAAAATCAACTACAAAATTATTTAACTTATCAAGATGAACAATTTTTATTCCGGTGATTTTCTTCATTTGACAAACTTAAATTAAATTTGTTCACAAATCTTACATCTCTCTCCGACAGTTTATGAAACTACAACAGTGATATATGAGATTTGTGAATAATATTAGAACTATAATGTCGGATGCATAAATGGTCAAACAACCAAAATAAACTTTGGTGGATCTTGACAAGTTATAAACGTTTATAGTTGACAACTTTTTAATTTGAAGTCATCTAGTTATGCAAAACTGCGTCCGAATTTGAAAATTTTGAATTTTTCAAAAGACCTCGGATGGAGAAATGATCAAAATGAAAGTTGTAGATCTCAAGATGTTACTAAACTTTATAGTTGACAACTTTTTAATTTGAAATTGCCTTGTCTTGCAAAAGTGTATTTGAATTTAAAAATTTTGAAATTTAAATTTTTAAAAATACCTCGGATGGAGAAACAACCAAAATAAAAGTTGTAGATCTCGAAAAGTTATGAAACTTTATAGTTGACAACCTTTTGATTTGAAATCATCTTGTCAACAAAAACTACGTTTTAAATTATTTTTTTTATAAACGAGCTCAGATGGAAAAACTACCAAAATAAAAATTGTAGATCTCAAAAAGTTAGAAAACTTTGTGGTTGACAACTTTTTAATTTGAATTTGTTTAGGACCTCAAATAAGCAAATTACACTCGGTTTAGTATAATATATGTGGAACCGAAACGGAATAGAAACATATTTGAGTGTGTAGCGTAGTGGTTGAAGAGGCTTCACGTGAGGGAGAGGTCGTGAGTTCAAATCCTGTCGACCGCGTTAGCTACGAAAAATGTCATGACTTCGACAGAGACAGGCTAGCGTTGCCGTATGGGCCCCTTCCCCGATTAAATAATTTTTTCCCTATTTTTTCGTGTTTTTTCAATTTTTACTTTGCCGAGTGCCAGACAAAGTCTTTGCCAGGATATTTTTTTATCGTGTGCTCTTTACCTAGTGTGACACTCGGTAAAGCCTTTGTCGTGTGTATTTAGGGCTTTGTCGAGTGCCGCACGGCAATCCGGTAGTGTGGCTAGCCAGGGCTGTTAAACCCCAACTCCTGTAATGCAAGAAAATGTTGTTTAATTCGTTCATTTAGCTAAGCCTCGGTTGTCAAGATCGTGTTTGGTTGATTAGTTAGCTCCAATATATTCGACTTGTAATACTCCTTCTATTCTTGCATTTTTTAGATTGTACTTTTTTATATGCACTTAGATATTGTTGACACGAAAATTTGGGTGAAGCGCTAACACACTCGAGCACGGTCCTCAGAGGGCGTACGGAAGCAGGGCCTTGACCTCCTGGACCTTCAAAAGGTGGCGGTGCCGAATCTAGGTGAGAGCGACCTCGGACGTGCCAGTCAATTTGACCTGTAATTGACAGGCGATTCGTTAAGACAACCGCCTGTAGAAATAAGACATTTTTATAGGCGGTTGTCTTAACAAACCGTCTGTAGAAGTCCATTTCTACAAGCGGTTCTAGACTTGAGGTCCACCGGTACATTTCTACAAGCGCGTGGTAACTCAAACCGCCAGTAAAAAAATGAGACGCTAGGAAAAATCATCTTTCTACTAGTGGCTTATCCAATGGATTTTATGTAGTTTATTAAGCTTCGGTTTTTGTGTTTCTTGCACTAGACCCAGTTTTTTCTTGTATTTTTATCTCCTTTTTTTATAAAAAATGTTGTTGTCCTCATAACATATAAGGCTTTTTTCGCTTGAACTTATTCACAGTTGATTTTGGTCGTTGGCCTATTGTAATAGTGTTCTATGACAGAATAATAAATCGAAATACGACTGATAAGTTCAGACGAACAGAGTAAAAATATCCTACATGGCACCATGTTAATAAATGGCAACTATCCTAGTCATAGCATTGGATTTGGATTTCCCTTAAGTACACTATACTAGCTAATATAGTGGGAGTCCTGAGTACTTTCTTAGTGGCACTATCTCTTAGCAATGTTGTCTCTAATATTAATTATATACAGTTAATACACTATATATGCTCTCTATTATTGGTGCTCGGAGGTGATGCTTTTTCAGCGTCCGGCACAATGTTGCTTTACCTCATAATTTCTTTTCACTTGTGTGAACACTATGGACCTAAACGGTTTAAGGTAAAGAAGGATACACACGAATGGACTCGTGAGTGAATGAAATATTATGTTTCTTGTTGGACATGGATTGTTGGACTCACAATGCAACAGGCTCCCCATATTGATTTTTCGACCTAACCAGCATTGTATACTGTGTGTTAGTCCCACTTCTCAAAGGGTACTACATGTTCTTCTTTGCACTATACAATTCATATTTGACATATATAGCTCTGGCTCCAAGCTTTGCATCAGATCATAGAATCGATGTTTTCACGTTCCGTTGTGTGAGAATATAGCTTTCTTTTAGTGAGTGATTACGGGTTCTCCATTGGGACAATTTCTTGTTTACCATAATTGAACACTGAAATCTCACTCTTAGACCTGTAATCCCCCGTCGCTCACGTTCAGATCGAAATCTGTGGCCATTTTATGTCACTGCTATCCAACTGAGGTAGAATGCTGTTTGTTTTCAATAGGAACTTTTACTGATAGATAGATATCACGACAATTACATCAAGGCGATACAAACATTTTGAAATCAACTCCACAACCTCTATACAGGTAATACAGCCTACCTAATAAATAAAGTTTTGGTGCTAAAGACAAGTACAGTACTGACTATCAATTTGTAGACTAGACCATCACCTACGTGCCCCCAAAATTATCTGGCCAGTTTCCTCAAACATTGAAATGCTATAGCAGTCAAATACATCGTGTTTCATCTGATCTGAACAAAAGCCAGGTATGGAGCTACCGTCCGGAACGTGACTCAAAAATCTCTTTAACAATTCCTTTAACCAGTCTAATTTAGTCTATAAAAATTTACACTTAATTCTACCTGACGTGGTCCAAAATTTCTTTACACTATTTAGCCTCTCCCTTAAGGTGTTTCTAAATCTGCCACTGATCATAGCCTACATATTAATTAAAGAATACAGTACATGATATTTTCGTGCACATAGCCACGAGGGCCAACTCTCCTGAAACTGAAACCCCGGCCAACGCATCCTATTCGCAGTTCACTATAAGCGCATGATGAATATATAGTAGGTACCAATGCAACTCTCTGCTAGCTCCTCCAGCTTCGCACGCGTTGTACGTTTATCTGGTCTCCAGCGTGCTCAAGCAAATAATGCAACGTGATTAATATTTCGAGAGGCACGCACCAACAAGATGCGCGGCCACGATGCAGCGATTGGGACGCTTCCAGGCTTGGCGTTCGCTCATGACGAGCGATGCTATGGTGCGGACCAGATCACCAGCTTAATTATTCTATTCCATTTTGCAAGTTTGGCAGTCAAGGAATTAGGTGCTTGCATGCATTTACGTGCCCCCTTTCAGACCAGACTACACCCATATATGCATTTGCTATCATTGGGCGGGGCCACATTTCAAGACAACAATAAGAAATGACTCTGGACCAATTCATCGAATTGTAAGCATTCAGTTTTTTTTTTTTTTTTTTTTTTTTACAAAGAGACCATCCTATATATGATTCGCTACCAAGACTTATATACTACAATGGTATCAATGGTTGAATTGAATTTTCTAAAATCGTCTCCTGATGGTTATGATACAATCTCTCCCTACTTTCTCCATTCAACATTTTAGCGCCTGCAGTCTTGCCATTGGATGTTCTTGAAGTTGTGACTAACTACGGGAAATGATGAGAGTGGCTCAACTGTAAGTATATATGCACTTAGAAGTGATTGATCTTGGGTTTCCATTCTTGAACGAGATTGTTCTAGCATCTCTTCCTCTTCCTCACTTGATTTTGGCTGCATCATATTTGATCCAACATTGTTATTTAAAGCTGGTGGATATATAAAATTATAAAGTACAGAATATATGATATAGATATAAACAAGCCGACAGCAAAGAAGCAAAATAAGGCATAGCAAGACAGGTTATGACAAAAGAAAAAGAGGAAAACAAGGAATTTTCAGTTAACCTGATTACAAAAAAAAAAAAAAAAAAAAAAAAAAAACCTCCGTTATTCACTTTCAGGGTGCATATAATACGTCCCCATTCTGCCATTCATTTTGGCACATGTGTGTTAGTACACGAATGGATTGGTTTCATCCACTTTGCAATTCCAATAGGACAAATACAACTTTCGCCACACGCTGTGGGTTCCATAAATATCATTATGTTCCATTGCAAGATTTGCAACCACAGAATTGGGTGCTTGCATGCATTTGTGTAAACCCTGTTCAGACTATATAGCCATGGTTATGATACGATCTCTTCATCCTCTCTATTCAACATTTTTGTGCCTACTATCTTCTCATCACTAGTCCATTTGTCAATCTTGAGGATGCGAGCGACAGGCGTGGACGAGTGGCTCCTGGGAGTATATATGCACTAAGAAGTGGTCGATCTTTTATTCGATTCTTGAAGGGGATTGTTATGAATCGTTCTAGACACCTGATTTTTTTATGCATCAGATATTGTCCTAAGTTTTTGTTTAAAAAAGGTGGATATATGAAGTAAACGATAAAAATGTAAAAAAGTAATAAACCATGGAAAATGTGCATGTGTTTCTTCCGATACCGGGTTGTTGTGTACTCCCTCCATATGGAAATAGAAGTCGTTTTGGACAAGGTGTGAGTCAAACATTGGGAATATAAATCATGAATAACTTTTAAATTGTTAAGTTTAGATATGTAAAAATCATATAAATAAATTTGTCTTGAAAAGTACTTTCATAAAAGTATACATATACCATTTTACAACAAATATTTTTAAAGAAACACGCGGTTAAAGTTATGCTTTGGAGACCGTGTCGCTGTCCTAAGTGAATTCTATTTCCATATGGAGGGAGTACTCTCTGTATGATGGTAGCTTGCAACATATAGACAAAGCTGCTCATAAAGATGTAATGAGATGAAGGGCATTTAATTTTTTTCATTTCCGAAAAAGAAAACAGGGCATTTAATGACAACAGGCATCTTTAGTAGCCAAAAGAAAGAACCTAAACTGAAGCCAACAGCATAGAAGGGAAATCAAGTATAGCAAAAGAGAAGCTTCGGTAAAAGTGGTAATTACAGGGTTTCCATTTCACCTGGAGACAAAGCCAAACATAAAACTCCATGATTTACTTTTAGGAAGCTTGTAATTTATCACCATTCATTTTGGTGCATGTTTATTAATACATGGATCGATTTTGGCTAGGTTTCAATTATTTGGGACAAAACATTGGTTATATGCCTTGGGTTCCATATATGTTATTATATTCGATTGCACGATTTGCATGCACATAATTGTTTGCTTCCATGCATTCACATACCCCCTCTCAGACTATAGCCATGGATATTATACAATCTATTCATCCTTTCTCCATTCAACATTTTGCAACTAAAATCTTCGCGCTAGGCCATTGATTGATATTGAGGATGCCAGCGATAGGCGAGGATTAGTGGATCCTAGAAGTAAAGTATATATGCGCTTAGAAGTGGATGAGGTTGGATTCGATTTTTTAGGGGAATTGCTATATTTCACTAAAACATTTCTTCATTCTACCCACTAGATTTTTGGCACGTCAGATTTTATTTTTTAGTTAAAGATGGAAAATATAAAGTAGAACATGATGTCTTATTTTTTAGCGAATGGTCCTGTTCAAAAAGCTAAATTCCATCATCATCTTAGGAGCATGGGCACTCTGGAATCAACACAATCGTTGTGTTTTTTATGGAATTTGCCAAGCTTGATTGCTTGAATGAGGTGCGGGTCTTCATCAGGGAGGAGCTACACCTTTGGTGTTTGGCTGGGGCGCCTTGCGCTGTTGCACCAAGTGACAATTGATGCTTGGCTGAGGGGTCATTGTTAATGCTTTTGAGTTTAGTATCGATCTTTTATTTTCTTGAGTGTTTTTGCTTGTTTCATTGTATGGATTGCAATTTACAAACCTTTTCTTCTTCTTAATATAAAGATACGCAGCTCTCCTTCATGTTCGTGAAAAACATGAAAACATATATATGCATGTTTTAAGAGTTTCTAATAGTAAAATTTATTTATACTCGTGTTAAAGTTTGTTAATCTTGATATTAAATTGAGGTTGTACAATCCCCTTTTAAATAAGCCTCAAACTATGTTTTTGTGTACCCTCCCCATGCTGGTGTGGCTTGCAACAGTGTTGAAGCTGTTCAAGGAGATGACATGAGATGAGGTGCACTTAATTTTGCCGAGTGTGCATAATGACAATACCCAACTTTATAGTAGGAAAAAAGAACTAAACTTGAAGCCAATAGAAGAGAAGTGAAATCAGGTATATCAAAAAAAAGCTTCAGTAAAAATTGTAATAAGAAATTTTACCTTTAACTATTATTCTCATGATCCTTGAGAACAATAACCATACGTACTTGAATAAAAACATTTAACTTGCTCTAGCCAACAAACCTGGAAAAAGAAGCTAAATAAGCCTAAGCTTAATCCTAACAAAGCGACTGTAATGTAAGTTAAAACTAGGATAATATGACAGTTAGATGATACAATATCCGCAACCATAATAAAGTGCTTAAATGTAAATACAGCATTCAAAGATAGTAATGAGAGAACATCCGATGTCACGTAGATGGGGTGGGGGGATGAAGATTTACTGACATATTTTACAAACTAAAGCAGCGGACCGTGTTATTGCCCTGTATCCACAATAAGGAATTTCAGAGGCTAAAGTTTCGTTTCAAAGTAAAATTTAATTTATCCCATAGTTTCAACTAAGATGATAAGGTGAATGGTAAATTAGCAGGACCTTTTTTAAAAAAAAAAATGGGGCAAGATTTATCTTTTAAATTCTAAGATAAGACAACTTAGTTCCATGTTTATGATCCATAATAAACAAGTTAAAGAAAAAGGTACTCAATGCTTGAAGGCACCAAGATTGAACTGTATGTCGAAAAATGAAGACGCCATAAGCTTGGGAGAGGGTTACATAACCTATGAATTTTGCCAGAGAAATCATGCAGAAAGGTCAATTTGTTGTTTTAACTTTTGCATGTTTACAATGACATTTTAGCAAACACCATAAGTTCATGAAAGCCTAAAACTAGACGTGTCACAAAAAGATTTGACCAGTTCTGATCTTTCGTCCATTGCCATGGACAGTTCAGCACTTATTAGACTGGTAGTCTTGTCAGAGTAGCAAAACATGTCTCTACAATACGCGTAGACCACAGATGAAGAAATCATTGAAATAAAACAAAGTAGGAGAAAAATGTGTCTGATACCTGAAATTGCTTGGCATAGTGGAGCTGATGGCACTTTGCTGAGCGAGGTGCCCAGAGATGTCTGCAATCCACATTGTGACATTCCACTCCGTCACCGCCGCGAACGTTCAGTGCGCGCCTGTCTTGGACTTCCCGGGCGACGAGGCGAGCTTCTGCTGGATAACTCGAGGCTGGCCACGCCGGCGACGGTCTTGGGCGCTGAGCGAGCGGAGCAGGCGTAGGAGCGGCTCCCGGCGGAGCAGTCGCAGGGAGCAGCGGTGCGACCTCGGTGCAGTCGAAGGCGTGGATGAGAAGGCGGCAACCGTTGCGGTCACGGTGGCCCTGGCCCCCGTGGATCCGAGGCGCATAGAACGGTGGGAAGAGATGAAGATAGAGGAGAGATGGTGGCGGCCCAATCCGATTTGCGCAGTGGAGGAGCGGGGACCGGGGACACGGTTGAGGAGAATGGGCAGGCTGCCGGCTGCCGGCTGTCGGTGCAGGGAGGAGCAGCGGGGAGGAGACGACGGTGGACACGGCCGCACGGAAGAGGAAGCGGCGGTGACGGTGGCGGCGGAGAAAGATGGGCCGCTGGGCCTGCTTTCTGGCCCAACAGACGTCGCAAGTGCTGGTTGGGCCGGATGCTCATCCTTCCTAATGTGTTAACGAAAAAAACTCGCTATGAGGACATTTTTCTATATCTATATCTATACCAAATTTCTCCCCACGTCGCTGGTCTCCTCCAACAACAAGGCCCACTTTGGCCCACTCGTGCTCCGGCCATTGAAAACACCCGCGCGTGGCAAACTTCGGCCCACTCGCGCACCTCCATGGAAAAACAACTGCATTTTTTGGGGGAAAAAACAAGCTAGGCTCAAGGATCGAACCTTGGCCAACGGAATACAAATGAAAACACTTCACTACGTTGAATACATATGCTATTGGTCAAAACTTTTTTTATTTATCATACCGAAAGCCAAGGGGCAAGAAGGGACAGAACCACGAAACAAATCAAACACCTCTACGTTCGCAGCGCCTCGTCAGCCGACAGCAACAGAATTGCTTTTAATTGTTGGTTCGTTTGTCATGTGCATGAAAAAAGAAAAAAAATAATAAAGCGACTTCAATTTTCATAATGCATGAACTAGTTGGCGGGCAAATGAAGCTGTGAAGTAGTATCGTAACCTTGGTCTTTATGGGCTAGGAAGAGGCCTGGTTATTTTGATAAGTACTCTTTGGTTAGAAATCTAATGATGTATTTTTTCTAAATTAAATATAATAATTTATAGGTCTTGTTAATTGTGATGGATACTCTATTTATTCTTGACCATTATAGTGTTATAAAATCTAATGGATCACACACGGTGACCTGGACGGTTCAAGGACCATGGGTCAAAACTCTGAATAGATAATATGCTTTTGTTGGTACACTGAAGTCGGCTTTCAAAAATAACACATTGCTTTCTGACACAACCATCCAAATAAAGACAATAAATCTATAAACATGATAGATATGAACAGCCTTGTAAAGCACACTACATATTATTTGATCTTGGTGCTTTTCATTGTGCTTATGATAATAATGGTGGAGATACAGTCTGCCTAAAATCATTGAAATTCTATAAAAAATTACAAACATTGAGTAATAAATTGTACTCTCGTTGCAATGCACGGGCATGTTTGCTAGTTCGAGTATAAAAACTCAAAAATGTTGCATAAAATGTTAGGATGTTCTGTTTTTCTCTAAAGATTTGAAATTCCAAACCACCGTGCTCAGTAATAAATACATAAAAAAACATACAAGTCAGTGTGTCCAATCGTAAATACCTATCATTGATGTACAGTACGTATATAATACTAGACTATAACCGCGGGAGGATTGGCGCCCTCCCGCGGGTCAAGTTACTGTAGCATTTTTTCTTTATTTTTTTCTTTTCTTTTATGTTTTTTTTACTTTTTTCTTTTAAGTTTTTTGCAGATATCTTTTTCTATTCAAAAACAAGTGTGACAGTAGCGCGTTCAATAATATATACAAATCTATACGCGTAGGACAATTGGTACAACGAGACAGGCCCTCCCGCGGGTCAGGTTACTGTAGCAATTTTTTTATTTTATTTTTTTCCTTTTCTTTTATGTTTTTTTTTACTTTTTCCTTTTAAGATTTTTGCAGATATCTTTTTTCTATTAAAAACAAGTGTGACAGTAGCGCGTTCAATAATATATACAAATCTATACGCGTAGGACAATTGGTACAACGAGACACCTCTTAGCTCTCGGCCATCATGGTCGCCACGTGAGTGTTGTGTTGTGCTTCGCTAATTTTAGCTTAACGTGTGACGGACACCAACGATATCTGCCCTGCCAATTTTTCACGACCAGCAATGAGATAGGTTTATTTGTCTGCTCAGTCTCATACTCCAATATTATGTAATGATGTTATTTAGATACTACTCTCTTTGTCCATGAAAGAATTAATTCGAGTGGTTAAGTTAATTTTTTTAAACTTTAATCGAATTTCTAGAAAAAACTATCAAGCTTGATAGTACCAAATACTCCCTCCGTCTCTTTGAGAGTGTCGTCCGGGAAGCGTGTTTGTGAGAGGGACACGGTTTTCTAACGACACTTTTAATGGGACGGAGGGAGTCCATATCATTAGATATATCATAGAATATATTTTCATAATGCATCTATTTTATACCATAGATATTATTACTCTCTTCTTTAAAATTAGTCAAATTTTAAAAAGTTTGACTAACACGGATTAATAGTAAAACATTTAACTAACGTATTTTATTTAACACTTTTATCTGTGCCTATTTTTTTCACAACCGACGATAAGAGGTAGTTTTAATTTTCCTTTTCTATTGGTGAAATACTCCAAAGTTGTTTAATGATATTACCCAAAATATCAGATACTAGGTGTTTAGTTGGAGGATGAATTTTTTTGGGTGTCACATCGAATGTTGTGGCACTAATTTAGTCTATTGAAAATAGACTAATAAAAAACAAATTACATATTTCGTCTGAAAACCATGAGACGAATTTATTAAGACTAATTAATCCATCATTAGCATATATTTACTGTAGCACAATATTATCAAATCATGGACTAATTAGACTTAAAAAAATCGTCTCGCAAAGTTATCGCAATTTATGTAATTAGTTATTTTTAGTCTATATTTAATATTATTTCATGCATATATCTAAATATTCGATGTAATAGGTGAAAAGTTTTTGGATGAGGAACTAAACAAGGTAGCATAATGTGAGGCCGTGCTAAACGAGTTCATAAGATTCTTTCATTCTTTCCGAAAAGGTTATCTGCAACCAGCGAGCAGTGACGTGAGAAGATAAAATCAACGTGCAACAATTGACCAATATACTTACGGTTTATATTACGGCGCGGCAAAGCGCGCATAGCTATCTAGTAAATCACGACGCGGGGGGGCCAGGCTGCTTCGCATTCGCGCGGCACGTACAGGGAACCGGCGGCTCCTCTCACCGTCGCCGTCGCCGTCGCCGTCACCGCCGTCGCCGTCGCCGTCGCCATCGTCCATGGACGGATTCCCCCGGCGGCCCCAGACGCAGCCGTAACGTAACGTACGACCAGAACGGCAGAACCAGAACTCCAGAAGGGTTACTGCTTGGTGCTTCCCGGTCGTCGTCCTGGACTGGACCCAGCCAGCTCGATCTGTGGTGAGAGGTGAGGTCATCCGGTGCGTAGCGCCGCCGCCCCCGGGGTGGTCGTCGGCTGGCTCGCTGTACGGAGTCGCCCGACTTGGACGCGGTTGATGTTACTGTCATGGGGCCAGCAGACAGCGACCAGTCTTCTCTTGAGGTGCTTTCCATGTCATGTAGTCCCTCCGTCCATTAAAAAAATATGTAATGATAGGATCCGTGTCGATCAAATTAATTCAAGTTTAACCAAGATTATAATAAAAGATATTAGTATTTGTGTCGTTAAATAAAATTATTATAAAAATATATTATATTACTAATCTAATGGTATACTTTTTTGTATTAAAGATATTAGTACTTTTTTATTTAACTTCGGTCAAAGTTTAAATTATTTGACTCCTCGATAAGCGAGAATTGCATGTTTTGTTAGACGGAGAGAGTACTCAAATAATGGAACTATGGAAGCACAAGTACAGTACTCCAAGCTGCAGTATAAGGCTATGATTATGTTGGCTCGAGCTATAAGCCTTTAATCAATCATGGAACAATATTTTTCTTTCATAACAAATCAGTCGTATAAATAAAGAGCTTTAAGTAGAGGCCGCTTTCTCTACTGTACAACCATTTAGTTGTGTTAAGTTTTTTTATGTCCTAACTTTTTACACATGAGTAGTATTTGAGAAAAACTTTTTACACATGAGTACACTTGAATATATCAATTTTTTTTAAAAAAAAACAGTTCAAATATATTTTAAAAATTAGTTTTCATATTTGAGAATTCACATATTTTTGGTTTTGAACCCACGTTTTATTTTTCGTAAACGTCAGAAGGGTACAATATAACAAAGTAATAAACAGACAAACAAAGTCGCCCAGAGAGATGAAAGATGTTGTTGAGTTGGTCGTGTTTATGACAGATTTCGTCTATTTTATCAGTGTTCTGTTAGAAAAGAATGAACTGAATATGAGTGATAAGCCGTGGGCTGATGGCTGATAAGTTCAAATGAACATATCAACAGTTGTCAACCATAGTTGAGCGTGAGATCATCGTATATTCACATGGGCCGGTGCACAGGAACGACGCCACAGTATGTTTGGGTGGTGTACCGGCACCAGGGAAAAAAGACAATTTACTACTATGCAGCCTATTTTTACCATACAAATTAGTTAAAATTAGATATATTTCTACATAGCTATTAATACTGTGCACCACCATGAATTTTAAGCTGGCTTCGCCACTGCCGGTGCATATGGTGCGTTGCCACGGCCATCTCCATTTACCAAGGGGGGCAACTTCCAAGTTTGCGTTTGCAACAATGAGTAGAATATTAGCGTCCGTTGCTCTACAACAGTGTCGCACGCAGTGGCTTTCGCCTTCATAAATTTCTAGCGAATTTATTTATTCATTTATTTACAAGCTGGGTCACGGTCAAGAGAAAGATATATAGGTGTTGCTTGCACCGCAATCTAGCTTGAATCAGCAGAAAACAACAATACTGGGGCGAGGAAAATGACAGGTAATAATTGATTTAAGTTACTTGCCCGCTTCCTTCCTCGCATCTTCATGTCGTCTTCGTATATATACGTATTGTACTGCCTTAATCAGGACTCAGGAGACGGTTTTGAATCCAGAACCTTAAATAGAGCTATATATATATACTATTTCTATTATCTTGCTAGTTACTTAATTTGATGTTGATGCTACCGTACCATATCTGATACGTGTATATGAAAAAGCGATTTACTGTCCTCATATAGAAGTAAACAAAAAAAAATGATTACATAAAGTGCCATTGCAAAATCACTCCTAGTACTAACTAACTATATTGGACATTTTTGTAAGACAAGTGCGACACTAAAGTCTTATATAGTTATATATCAATCATTGAGGAATAATAGGACAATAAAAATTAAGAGATTTCCCATTGCTTTCTTTAGGACTCAGATATGATTATATTCGATTTCTTTTAGCACATACTCCGTAGTAGATACTACCTGCCGTTGCTAACGGTGGTGAGAATCAAGCAGTCCCTTTTTCCAGGACATGCCAGAACAAGCAGGCCGTTGCACACAGTCCTTTTGTTCAGCATGCCAGAACAAGTGCACCCAGTCCCTTTATGATACAAACAGACCCTTAAATTACTAGTCTAGACACAGTCCCTTTAGGCCTCGTTTGGAATGTACAAAAATCATACGAAAAGTAGAGGTTTTGATTCTAGAGGAAAGGAATTGCGTTTGCACGTTTGGATCGAAGGAATTCACAGAATCCTTTCCAGAGGAACGGTGAGAAGGCATGTACTTTTGGAGGAAAAAAATACTGTTGCAGCGTTGATTCACCTAGTTGTAAATAGATAGGAAAGAAAAAAAAAACAGAGACCGACATTAATTAGTGGCTGGATGAGAACGGCGAGAGGGTAAGAAATGCTGTTTTTTTACCGTGGGTTGTGGATGAGCCAAGTTTATGGACCACGAGCCCTATATATGAGTTCAGCAGATATTAGGAAAGAGAAAAACCATTAATCAATAGTAAATTAAAAGTTATTAGCTTTAACTGAAATATAAGAGCGGTTCTTTAGATATTAATTATTTGCTTCAATTTATTGCCCAATATTCAGCCGGTAGTAGTTTAAAAGTTATTAGCTTCAATTTTTTTCATGTATTTTTCCTTTCCTCTGTTTTACTACTTGTCGGTGTTTCGAACCCGGGGGTATGACACCAACGAGTAATATGATCGCGTGCTCTCTTCCTGGATGGTGATGCAAGATGACACAAGGATTTATCCTGGTTCGGGCAAAGAAGGCCCTACGTCCAGCGGGGGGAGGAGGTTCTTGTATTACTTGCACCTAAGCGCTTGTACAGGGGCAATACAAGCTCAATGAGCGTGGACCGGAGTCCGGACTCGAGTATGTGTGTGTGTGGACTTGTGTCGCGCAAGCCCGTGTGTAACCGTGTGCGAGCGTGCGTAGTGTACGTAGCGTGTGTGTAACCGTAGACTCGAGCGTTGTCTCTTGTGAAGGGCCCTGGCGTCCTCTTTTATAGAACAAGAGGAGGCCAGGGTTTACACAGGATCGACATGAACAGCGCTCGATATGGCGAAGGCTAGGAACTCTGTCTTGTCGAAGTCACTGTAGCCAACGTGGGTGTCGCTGTTGAGACGTCCTTGATGCGTGGCCTCCATCCCGGGCGCGGACGTGGAGGCGTGGCGATGTGGAGGTCGTACAGCACCCATTCCGGCATGTACAGGACACAGCGGGGTCCCTCCGGGTCTTGGGGTACCTGTCCTCCAATAGCGTGAAAGTAGTCAGGGCTCGAGGGGCGCTGAGGCCGGCCTCGAGGTGGCGCCTTCGGGGGGCTCGAGCTCCCGCAGGTATGGGCAAGTCCCGGGAAACCCGATTGTACGGCGGGTGGCCGGGCCTCGAGTCGTGACTCGAGCGTGCAACAGTGCAGGGTATGGCCGAACAGTGCTGTACTGGTGCCTTTTTGCCCATGCTTATGGTGAAAACGAGATTTGACTCTGCACTGGTTACTGTGGCACACGTCGGGTTGCTGAGGACGTGACCGGAGTAGGTGGACGCATTAAATGCGCGGCATGGGATTGGTATCCGATGTCTGCCGCTCGAGGGAGGCGTGATGTGTCTCGAGGGATGGTTTACCGTGCTAGAGAGGCTCGAGGTCCCCGCGTGGGGTCTCGAGGAGCAGTGCAGGGCTCGAGGCCTGTGTGCCGGGGCTCGAGGGGTGGGCTGCCATGAGGCGGACAGTAAGGCTTTGGCGGCCCTGAGCTCCCTTGTGATGGGCCGGCGTTGTAGGCCTCGAGGGGTTGGCGTTTTGGAAGGTTAGACTTGTTGGGTTTGTTATTAATTGGTGTTCTAGGTTTAACCTATTTGTTTTGCGTTGATTGGGGGTACCCCTTTTGTGGACCCCGGACAGTAGCCCCCGAGCCCTTGTTCGAGTGCTTGCACTCGAGCAGGGGTTCCCGACTGGGATCTCGATGGTTAGCTGACTGGTCTCGAGGGTTTGGTTGTTTTGATTCCGTGGGTGTCGTGCGAGCGACACCCGCGGGTGTAGCCCACGAGGCCACGGGGGAGTGGTTAGAACTCCCTAGTGGGCTTTTTGCGAGTGTAAGTGTTAGTTGCGTTTTTAGGTTCGGGAGTGTCGAGCCCCCGAGTTTTTTTGACCCTCTTTCGTCGAGGGGTGCCAGGCTGAACTGACCGGCCGGCTCTTCGAGCTGTCCGGCACGCCAATTGCCTGGCTTGTCATCCCGCGAGTCCTTTCGATCGGATGCGAGGGGGGATGCCTCGTACTACCACGAGCGGGCGAGTATCGAGGTTCCCGGTGAGCTGGTAACGGGGAAATCCAAGTGAGACCTCGTGCCCCGTTCGATAGGGTTGACTGTAGCCCGGAGACGATCTCATAAAGCATGGGCGCTCGGTCTGCAGGAGTGTCGGGTCCATTCGATAGGACCCGGTGGCTCGATGCCTCCCTCCGAGGGGATCTCACTGCACGTCGTGCGCCCTGCCTTGGATACACGTGAGGGGCCTCGAGGGCTTGGCCCTCGAGCGATGCTGCGAGTGGCGCCCCTTAGTGTCCCTGACTCGGGTGCTCGAAGCCGGCTGTCGAACCCTCTTCGAGGGCCAGCCTTCGCTGCTTCGAGGCTTAGGGTCGGGGCCTGTTTTTACCTTCGTGAAGAAGTCACCGTCGTCTGGGAATCCTTCCGCCCGTTGGGCGCGCCTTTTTAGGCGGAAACTGTCAGGGAGGGCGTCGGACGCGAAGTTGGAGCGGCGGTCGTGGTGGGCCTAGGTAGCGGGGCGAACTGGGAGTTGCCGCGTGCACCTGTCAATTGGCTCGAGATGCGGTTAGGTGGGCACATTAAATGTGTGCGGTTACCTTTTCGCTGCCGTGGGAGAACCCGCCTATTGGGGTTTTCTCTTATAAATATTGAAAGAGGGGTAAGGGACTCTTTTACTTTGCCTTTGCCTTCAGTCGCCGCAGTTCCCATACGCTCTCTCCCCACGGTAGCGATAGGCAACCTTCCCGGCCGTCCGTCCGCCGCTCAGATCCGCGCCGTCGCCGCCATGGCCGCCCAAGTGCTGCCGGCCGAAGACTGGAACCCGACGAAGGCGACGCAGCAAGAGCTGGAGACGCTGGTGGAGCGGGGGCTTCTCTGCCCCAACCCGCAGGAGGGTCCTGTGTGGTGGATTCTCCCGTCGGCGGACCACCGAGAGCCACACCCGCCGGAGGGGTACGTCGTGAGCTTCACGCGCTACCACCGCATGGGGCTCGGCGTCCCGCCGAGCCGCTTAATGCGGGGGCTGGCCCACCACTTCGAGGTGGAGCTGCAGCACTTCTCCCCTAACTCCATCTCGCACGCCGCCATCTACGCCGCGGTATGCGAGGGGTATCTGAAGATTGAGCCGCACTGGGAGATGTTCGTCCACCTCTTCCGGGGCGAGCTCTTCCACAAGGCTGTGAAGCCGAGCGGGAGGAGGCTCGCGCGCGTGGGGTCCCTCACCATCACCGCGAGGACCGGTCCCTCGTCGGCCAACGTCCGCCGCGACTACCTCCGCTACAAGCTCTCCACCAACCAGGCAGGGTGGGACGACCACTGGTTCTACCTGCGGAACGAGGACGGGCTCCTTCCGCAGTACACCGGCAGGGTCATCACCCAGCGCCCGGAGAAGTGGAACTGGGGCGTCGTTGCGGACAGGCAACACCACCTGGAGCCGCTGATGGACACGATGCGGGTGCTGGTGGAGGAGAAGAAGCTGACCGTCCAGGCGGTCATCTGTGTGTTTCATCAGCGGAGGGTTCTTCCTCTAGCGGACCGCCCCCTCCTCATGTTCGAGATGGGGCCGAACGCCCCGCTCGAGGCGCTGAACCGGTCGAGGATGGCCGAGGAGAGGCTGTCTCGGAACGAGGCTACCTCCCGGGTGTCGGTCACGGTCCACGGGTCGTTCCGCCCTGAGGAGGCCAACCTAATCGCCATGGCACCCGACGAGGGGTGTCTTGACATGGTAAGTCGTCCTCGAGTCAGGCTGTCTCGAGCCTCCCCTCCTTTCTCTTTTTCCGAATCTTGTTTTACTCTCCTTATGGTTTTTTCTTATCGAGTTTCTTTTTTGCAGGGGGCGTTCACATGTCGCGCGTCGAGGCCCCCGGTGAGGGAGGATGCCGCAGAAACACAGGTGAGGCGCCTCTCTGCTCAGAAAGACAAGGAGAGTAAGGATGTCAGGAAGAAGAAAGAGAAAGAGAAGAATTTGCGTCGAGCGGCTCGGGAGCAGAGGCTTGCGAAGGCTCGTCGTAACCGGCAGCCTGGGGAGGAGTCCCCCGAGCTCAGTTCCACGATCTCGGAGGAGGATGACGATGAGGAGGACAGTGATGACGAAGGGATGGATGCGCGTCTGAGGCGCGCGGGGGTCGTCAACATCAGGGCTGACCGCTCCTCTGTGCAGGAGGATGTCTTGGAGGTCCCCCCAGCGAAGGGATCGCGCGGGACGCAGCAGCGGAAGGCTGCGCTGAGCCCAGCCTCGTCGGAGGCTCAGGGCCCGTCGAGCTCCGTGCCGGACGTGCCACCTGACGCGAGGAAGCCTCGAACCAGGAGCGCCATCGCCGCGGCGCAGAAGGAGGCCACGACCTCGTCGACCCAGGCTGGGGGTCTCGAGAAGTGCCGGTCATCGAGGAGCGGCCAACACGTCGAGAAGGACTCCGGGCCCGACCACTGCAAGGCGTCGAGGGCGACATCGAGCCCGCGGAGGAGCGGGCCGCACGAGAGGGCGTCGAGCCCGCGCCACCATGACCGTCAGGGGGGGGAGCCCCTGGTCGTCTCATGACGTTAGTCACGAGCGACCCCGGAGCCCGTCGCCGCACCGCCGCCGGGAGAAGGAGGCAGACGCGGGAGGGCGTGACCGTCAGCGCGAGCGCCGGAGTAGGTCCCGGAGCCCGCGCCGGGAAGGGCGCCAAGATGACCGCTCGAAGGAGACGCGGTTGCTCCCCCGGGACAGGAGACAAAAGGAGAGCTCTCCGCCAGGGTCAAGCCACGGGAAGCGTCGGGAGCCTTCCCCTCATCCGAGCCATGTGGAGACGGCTCAGGGGCGCGGCTCGAGCCACGGGGCGGGCTCGAAGCCCCCGAGCGGGTCCGGCGATTCGGGGAAGAAGCCCCGCCGTCGCTTTGGGTAAGTAACGTTTCTCAGTCTCGCAGGTAGTGAAGCTTTACCTTTTTACTTTTGGTGACGTTTGCTGTTTTCTGGTTTTTCAGGGAAAAACGCTCCCGGCAGGAGGCGGACACCGCGGCGTCCAAGCGGGCCAAGACCTCGAGCTCTGCTGAGGTCCAAGCACCTCGAGGTATGGCTCCTTCTTCCGCTGGGGAGGCCGCTTGGCTGGTGAAGGCTCGAGCAGCCATGGCTCGGGGAAGCCAGATGGCCGCCGCGGATCTTGGTGAGGCCGACGCCGTCGACCACGGGGGTCGAGGTTTTTTCCTATTTCTGACGACGTTGTTCTCCTTTTTCAGCAGGGACCACGGCTCCTGGCGCCGAGCCTGCCGCCACCGCGTCCGTCGTGGCACCGCCTCCTCCTCCTCCTCCTCCTCAGGTGGCGCCTATCGAGAGGGCCACTCCTCCCCCCGTCGCAACGACCATCTCGGGGGGAGCTCCCGAGACAAGCATGGCTCCGTCGGCGTCTGGGGCTGAAGGGTCGGCGGCCCTCGGGACCCCAGTCGACGCGAGCCGGCCCGCGGAAAAGGGGAAGGAGGGAGAGGCATCGGTGGAGAAGGTGCCGACGGTGGAGGAGCTCCTGGACGAGCTGGAGCAGGTGCCGCCCCCGGTCAAGGGCTCAACGCTGGAGGAGGCGCTCGAGGCACCGGCCAGGGACGACAAGACGCCGAGAGACTCGGCGAGGGAGGAAAGCTTGGGGACGAGCCACCCCTCGAGCGATCCGCTACCGCTCGAGTCCTCGCCTCCACGCGAGGCCGTGTCGTCGCCTCGGGAGGGGACGGAGCAGCGGGAGGAGACGACGGAGGGGCGGAGGGAGCCGCAGCCTGTGCCGCCGGTTGGTGGGCCGCAGCTGGCACCGCTCGAGCCGGAGGATGAGGTCCTACCCATCATCGAGATCGGTCGATCGGCGTGGCCGTATCCTGACGCGCCGAGCCCGTCCGGCGCCATGATCCCCGTCGAGCGGCCAGCTCAGCAGGGGGTTCCGCTGGAGGCGCGGTCCATCTTCAGGGAGGTGGCCGAGCTCGTGGCGGAGGCGGAGAGGTCCTTCTCAGAGGAGGCGGAGAAGTCCGCGCATGTGGCGGCTGCCCTCGCGAAGGCGGAGGGTGAGCTCCAGGAGCTCCGCGCCGAGCTGGGTCGGAACGCGCAGATGGCGAGCCGGCTCAACAACGCGCAGGCGGAGGCCCAGGCGGCTCGAGACGAGGCCGCCCAAGCTAAGAGGGAGGCCACCACCGCTTTGTCCGCGGTGGAGTCATCGAGGAAGAAGGCCGCCAACGCCCGAAGCGAGGCCGCCACCGCCCTGTCTGCAGCGGAGGCGGCGAAGAAGGAGGCCGAGGAGGCCAAGAGCGAGGCCGCCACCGCCCGGTCTGCAGCGGAGGCAGCGAAGAAGGAGGCCGAGGAGGCCAAGAGCGATGCCGCCACCGCCCTGGCTAAAGCGGAGGCAGCGCGGCAGGAGGTGATCCGGAAGGATCTGGCCCTTGCGGAGACGGGCAAGCTGGTCGACGACCTTAGGGGCGAAAGGCTCGACGTGCTGTCCCAAAAGCGTACACTCGAGCAGCGCGTCGAGGTCCTTACCAGCGACTTCGACGCACTGGGCGTGCACTGCCAAGGTAATTTTCATGCTTCGTCTTGCTTTGATTTCGAGATTCTTGTCACGCTGCGGACTCACTTTTTTCTGTTTGTTGCATAGATGTCGAGAAGACCACCGACGAGCTCCGCGAGACAAATACGGCTCTCGTGGAGCAACTCCGAGGTGAAACCATGGTCGCGGAGCGAGCGCGCGTCACCCTCGATAGGCTCAGCTCCATGTGGGGCGCCGACCCGGTGGCCGCGGCAGAGGGCGCAGTGGCTCGGGGCGACGCCCTGGTCGACGCCCTGTGCTTCTTTGACGTGGCCGCGCAGGACCGCGTCAGGAGCGCTCTCCACCATGGCGTAAAGCAGGCGCTTGCGGCCGTCCGCTCCGGCTTCCGCTACCCGGTCAACGTCGTTGCCAAGGGCTTCATCGAGATCGAGGGGAAGGACGAGGAGTGGAACGACCGCCGCGTCGACAAGATCTTGGAGAAGGTGGAGAGGCCGGGGCGGCGTTCGCCAAGCACTTCGAGGAGGATATGCTGCCTCCTGATGCGGACAGTGGTGCAGGTGGTCCCCCTCCTCCTGGCCCGGACGTCGAGGTCGAGCCCGCGGCAGAAGATCTTGGGGAGGAATTCCAGACGGATGAAGAATGAGGCCTGCGTGCCAAATTTGGGCGTCGAGGCCCTTGTAAAAATTTATGTTATGACTTATGGCCTGTCGAGGCCAACATGTGTATATGACTTGTTTGTTTAAAGAAGTTGTTTTCTTTTCAAATCTATTCGATCATTTCTCTTTATCGCAAGCTCGAGCTTTTACCGGCTTGGTCTGTGTTTCTTCGATACGCGTCATGAGTTCCTCGAGGGGAGGCGTAGGTAGGGTACCGTAGCCCGGGGGCGTAGGTGGCCGTCTACGTCAACGCCCCCCGACTCTTGGAGGCTCGAGGTATTTACGGACTTAGACGCTGCTAGTATGCTCGAGGTGCGAATTGAGACGAGGGTTGAATTTTTTGAAAAGGAAACGCGCTTTTTCCGGAGTCTGGGGAGGGGGTTCCCCCCTGTCAGACCCCGAGGGAGGCTTGACCCTGAGCAAGGCAGGGTCGAGGCTACCTTAAGTTGCTAAATAATATGAAAGATGGTGCACGAGTTTGCTCATTCATATTCAACGTGTTTGTACAAAGCAACAAAATGAACGAGGCCTCGAAGCCCTTAAGGGTAGAAGCGACGTAGCTGAGATATGTTCCATGCGTTCGCCAGGATCCTGCCTTGACCGTCGTAGAGCTTGTATGTTCCTGGCTTGAGCACCTCAGCTACGGTATATGGGCCCTCCCATGGAGGGGTGAGCTTGTGGCGCCCTCGATTATCTTGCAGACGTCGAAGCACGAGGTCCCTCACCGCCAGGTCCCTCTTGCGCTCGTGCTTGTCGTGGTAGCGTCGAAGTGTTTGCTGGTAGCGCGCGGAGTTGATGAGCGCTACGTCTCGAGCCTCCTCGAGCTGGTCCTTGGCGTTGGCAAGCCTCTCGTCGTTGGTTTGCTCGTTGTAGGCTCGAAGTCGAGGGGAGCCGTACTCGAGGTCTGTCGGCAAGACAGCCTCGGCGCTGTAGGTTAGGAAGAACAGAGTGAACCCGGTGGCTCGACTCCACGTAGTCCTGAGGCCCCACAGCACCGAGGGGAGCTCGGCAGCCCACCCCTTTCCGAAGTTCTTGAGGGTCTTGAATAGCCTTGGCTTCAGTCCGTGGAGTATCATGCCGTTGGCGCGCTCGACCTGCCCGTTGCATTGAGGGTATGCAACCGAGGCCCAGCTCACGTGGATGTTGTTGTCGTCGCAGAAGTTGGTGAACTTTTTGCCCGTGAATTGTGTGCCGTTGTCGGTGATGATGACGTTAGGCACCCCAAATCGGTACATGATGTCGGTGATGAACTCGACGGCCCTCTCGGAGGTGGGGTCGCCTATAGGCTTAGCCTCGATCCATTTGGTGAATTTGTCGATGGCCACGAGCACATGCGTGCACTTCCCAGTTGTCATCTTGAGGGGACCCACGAGGTCGAGCCCTCAGACGGCAAACGGCCAAGTGATAGGGATCATTTGCAGGGCATGCGCGGGCTGGTGCGTTTGGTTGGCGTAGAACTGACACCCTTGGCAAGCTCGAACCAGGCGCTTGGCGTCTCCGATGGCGGTTGGCCAGTAGAAGCCTTGGCGGAAGGCGTTCCCCACCAGGGTCCTTGGCGCTGCGTGATGGCCGCAAGCTCCCGAGTGCATGTCGTCGAGGAGCTCACGTCCTTCCTCGAGGGAGATGCAGCGCTGAAGGATTCCTGATGGGCTTCGACGATAGAGCTCTCGTTCGTCACCGTAGACGACGTAGGTCTTGGCCCTTCGAGCGATGCGTCGGGCCTCCGTCTTGTCTTCTGGTAGCACGCCTTGTGTCAGGTAGTCGAGGAAGGGCGTCCGCCAGTCGAGGGGTCGTGGTGAAGAAGTGGCGGGTGCGTCGATCTGCATTGCCTCAGCGGATGTCGAGGGGTCGTTCTCGAGGGGTGGCGTTGAGGGTCGAGCCCCCGTGTCCGGCTCGAGGGGTGGCGTAGAGGGGCCAGCCCCCGGGCCGATCTTGACGGACGGCTCGAGAACGTCCCTCGAGAAGACGTCTAGTGGGACGGTGCCGCGCGTGGATGCTCACTTAGCCAACTCGTCTGCGGCCTCGTTGTACTTTCGAGCGATGTGGTTGAGCTCGAGGCCGTAGAACTTGTCTTCTAGCTTGCGCACTTCTCCGCAGTATGCTTCCATCTTGGGATCGATGCAGCTTGAGGCCTTCATGACCTGGTTGATGACGAGCTGCGAGTCCCCTCAAACGTCGAGGCGTCGGACCCCAAGCTCGAGGGCGATACGCAACCCGTTGATGAGGGCCTCGTACTCAGCGACGTTGTTGGAGGCGGGGAAGTGCAGACACAGCAGGTAGCGCATGTGGACTCCGAGGGGTGAGATGAAGAGCAGGCATGCGCCTGCCCCCGTCTTCATGAGGGATCCGTCGAAGTACATAGTCCAGAGCTCGGCTTGGATTTGTGCCGACGGGAGCTGGGTGTCGGTCCATTCAGCAACAAAGTCCGCCAACGCTTGTGACTTGATGGCTTTTCGTGGAGCGTAGGTGACGGCCTCCCCCATTAGCTCGGCAGACCATTTGACGATGTGCCCCGTGGCCTCCCGATTGTTGATGATCTCTCCGAGGGGGAAGGATGACACCGCCGTTACGGGATGAGCGAGGAAGTAGTGCTGGAGCTTGCGCCTCGTGATGATGATGCCGTAGAGCAGCTTCTGGATGTGCGGGTACCGGACCTTGGCCTCGGAGAGCACCTCACTGATGAAGTACACCGGCCGTTGGACCGATAACGCGTGACCCTCTTCGTGCCTCTCGACGACTATGACCGCGCTGACCACCTGGGTGGTTGCGGCCACATAGAGGAGGAGAGGCTCGGGGGGATCGTCACCCTGGGCTGGTCGTGGTGGCACGAAAATTGGCGCGGAAGTCAGCAACCCCTTCAACTTGGTTAGGGCCTCCTCGGCTTCGACAGTCCACGCAAAGCGCTCTGCCTTCTTCAGCAGGCAGTAGAGAGGTAGCGCCTTTTCCCCTAGCCTCGAGATGAACCTGCTGAGAGCGGCTAGGCAGCCTGTCACTTTCTGTACGCTCTTGAGGTCTCGAATTGGGCCCATCCTCGTGACCGCTGAGATTTTTTCGGGATTGGCCTCGATCCCCCGTTGTGAGACAATGTAGCCAAGTAGCATGCCCCGAGGCACACCAAAGACACATTTCTCGGGGTTGAGCTTCACATTCTTGGCCCGGAGGCACTCGAACGTGGTCTCGAGATCGCCGATGAGGTCCCCGACTTTCTTGGTTTTAACCACGATGTCATCGACGTAGGCCTCGACGGTTTTGCCTATGTGTTCGCCAAAGATATGCTGCATGCAACGTTGGTACGTTGCCCCGGCGTTTCGAAGGCCGAAGGGCATTGTAACGTAGCAATACATACCAAAAGGCGTAACAAAAGAGGTAGCGAGCTCGTCAGATTCTTTCATCCTAATCTGGTGGTAGCCGGAATACGCATCGAGAAATGAAAGTACTTCACACCCCGCAGTGGAATCGTCAATCTGATCAATCCTAGGTAAAGGAAATGGAACTTTTGGACACGCTCTATTCAGACCAGTGTAGTCTACACACATCCGCATTTTTCCATTCTTTTTCCTAACTAGTACAGGGTTAGCTAGCCACTCCGGGTGAAATACCTCCTTGATGAATCCAGCCGCCAAAAGCTTGTGCACCTACTCGTCGATGATCCTGCGCTTCTCTTCGTCGAAGCGGCGCAGGCGCTGCCTCACCGGTCTGGACCCGGCCTGGATCTCCAAGGCGTGCTCGGTGACCCCCCTCGGTATGCCTGGCATGTCCGAGGGGCTCCACGCAAACATGTCGAAGTTTGCGCGGAGAAAGTCGACGAGCACTGCATACTATTTAGGCTCGAGGCTGGCGCTGATGGCCAGCGTCTTGCTGTCGGTCGAGGTCGGGTCGACGGGTATCTGCTTGGTGTGCTCCGCCGGCTCGAAGGTGCCAGCGTGGCGCTTTGCTTCAGGGGCCTCCTCGGTGGCCAGGGCTGCTAGGGCCTCGAGCGAGTCGAGGTGGACGTTGGCCTCCCCACGTTCGACACACTCCACGTCGCAGTGGTACGCGTGCTCGTAGGAGGTATCGATGGTGATGACCCCTTTCGGTCCCGACATCTTGAGCTTTAAGTACGTGTAGTTGAGGACCGCCATGAACTTGGCATAGCCTGGCCTGCCGATGATGGCGTGGTAGGTCCCTTGGAACCCAACCACCTCGAAGGTGAGCGTTTCCCGATGGAAGTTAGCCGGCGTGCCAAAGCAAACAGGTAGGTCGATGCGCCCGAGGGGGTGTGCCTTCTTCCCTAGTACGACTCCGTGGAACCCCCCGACGCTGGGTCGGAGCTGGTCCCTCGAAATCCCCAGAAGGTCGAGGGTCTCGAGGTATATGATGTTGAGGCTCGAGCCCCCATCCATCAACACCTTGGAGAACCGCACGTTGACGATGACGGGGTCGACGACGAGGGGGTACGCCCCCGGATTTACGACACGGTCCGGATGGTCGTCACGGTCGAACGTGATCGGTGCATCAGACCAGTCAAGATACCGGGGGGCGTCGCGGCAGAGTGCAAAGATCTCCCGGCGCTCCTTCTTTCTCTCTCGAGCTGAGAGCATGACGGTTGGCCCCCCGTAGATCATGTAGCAGTCGCGCACCGGGGGGAAGTTGCCGTCCGCGTCCCCGTCGCCGCGTCGATTATTGTCCTTGCCCTTAGGCACGTCTTCCTTCTTGTCGCCGAGCTTGGAGTAGAAGCCCTTCAGCAGTCGGCAGTCCTTCAACTTGTGATTCACGGGGCCCTTGTGATAAGGGCAGGGGTCCTCGAGCATCTGGTCGAAGACAGCCCCGTCAGGGGGGCCTCGAGGCTTCTTATGGTCAAGGGCGCCCATGAGCACTTCTTCATCGTCGTCGTCATCGGCGTCGCGCTTTGCCTTCTGACCTTTGCCTTTGTTCTTCTTCTTTTTGTTGTTGTTGTTGCGGTTCTTGACGTCGTTGCCCTTGCTCGAGCCCTCCTGCGCGGCCACTGCCTTACCTTTGTCCGTGGATCGGCCAAAGAAGGCCCCCACTACCTCATCGCCTGAGGCAAAGCTGGTGACACGATCCATCAGGTCCTCGACCGTCCTGGGACGGTAGCGCCCTAGCTCGTGAACTAGCTCTTGGCATGTTGTGCCCGCGAGGAACGCTGAGATGACATCCTCATCAGGCACGTGGGGGAGCTCGAGGCGCTGCTTCGAGAACCGCCGAGCGAAGTCGCGGAGGGGCTCGTCCGCTGCCTGCCTGCAACGCCGTAGATCCCAGGGGTTGCCTGGGCGTACGCAAGTCCCCTTGAAATTCCCGTCGAAGACCCTGACTAGGTCGGCCCAGTCATGGATCCGATCCGGCGGGAGCCCCTCGAGCCACCGGCGGGCGGTGTCCGAGAGGTAGAGTGGGAGCTGGCGTATGATCACGCGGTCGTCGCTCTTCGCTTCGCCCAGTTGGCATCCTAGGCGGAAGTCGGAGAGCCAGAGCTTGGGCTCGACCTCCCCGTCATACTTCACGATGTTGGTCGGTGGTCGGAAGCGGTCGGGGAGGGTTGAGCTGCGGATGGCCCGGCTGAAGACCCTGGAGCCCGGGGGCTCGAGGGCTTGCCGGTCCTCGTCACTGTCGTAGCGCCCTCCTCGATGGGCGTTATAGCCACGCTCCTCGGCCCCTTTGTCCTTGCGCCGTCGGTTGATGTCGTTGCGGGCGTCATTGGCATCTCGAGGTGGCCTGTCATCGACGATCCGTTCCCGGACTGGCCTGGCTCGAGGGGCGTCCGGCTGGTGGACGGACATCTCCCGCTCGTTGCGGGGCGCGTCTGCTGGCTTCCCCGAGGCCGCCCCGCGCCGTCGCGAGGCTGAGCTCTCGGCCTGCTGCACAGCGGCTGTCTCGAGGAGGTTCTTCATTTCTCCGAGCATGCGCCTGGCGTCAGGGTTGGAGACGGTGGGTAGATCACGGAGCAGCATTGCGGCCGCCACCACGTTCTGTCCGGCTTGCGGGAAACGCACCTCGGGGCGTGCTGGTGCTCCGTCCTCGAGGATCTGCCGGTGGACCTCTCGAGCGCGGCCACGAACACCGGCGCCTCGAGGCTGGGCTTGTTCCTGCACTAGGGTTTTCTCGAGTTGCAGTAGGCGTTGTCGGTCCTCCTCAGCCTTGGCGATGGCCTCCCGCAGCTGTGCGAGCTGCGCCGCCCGGTCGTCGCTATGCCGAGATGGTGCAGCCGGTGCCGGGGGTTCGTTCCTCCCCTGAACGCATGATCCGCCTGCCGCAGCCACGTCTCTAGGCTCTTCGAGCTTGAGCGTTGGCCTGTTGTCGTCGCCATGGTCCTCGGTGTCACTCACGACCCCCTCGAGCTGGAAGCACTCCCTGGTGGGATCCCAGAGGTCAGGGTCGTGGTAGTCGTACTCGTCGGAGTCGGAGCTGTTGGTGACGCGCCGTCCTGGCTCGTGCTGGGACCGCAGCTCGCGGTACCACTCTCCGACGGTGGCTCGCCGGGGTGGCTCGACGACCCGCGAGAAGCCGCGGTCAACGTGCGCGGGGTAGACAATCTCCAGGTCGGCGGTGGCTCGTAGGAGCACGCCCGGACGTTCCTCCTGCTCCACCGCCGCTTGGTCCCGACAGCGCTCGTCGAGGTGGTGGGCGTAGACAGCTGCGGAGTTGTTGAGGCCGAACGGGCATCGCTGGCGTCGAGCGCGGTACACCATGTGCGGGAGGAAGCCAGGTGGCGTCGACGGAGCACGGCTCGAGGGCCTCTGGCCAGGCTCCCGGTCCGTGCGCACGACGAACGCGAACTCGCTGAGAGAGTGCGCGCGCGCTCTAGAAGTCTCCAACCGTACGCCGGGCAGGTTCTTCCTCGGGGACCCCGTGCCGGCCGTGGGGAAGTGGGTGTACGCCGCGGGCACCGCCTGTGCCTGGCGACGATGGTGACGACGGCGCCGCTCACGAGGTGGCGACGCGTGGTGGTGCGGGCGATGCGTCACGCCCCCCGCGCGAGGTGGCGTGACACGCCCTCCGCTCGGGCTCTCCGTGGAGAGCAGGGTAAGCTCGTTGCCGCTGCCGGTGGCCAGGAACTCGAGGCTCCCGAACCAGATGACGGCACCAGCAGAAAACGAAGGAGTGGAAGAAGCCATCCAGGAAACAACGAGAAATCGACTCGGACACGCGAAGCCCCCTACCTAGCGCGCCAACTGTCGGTGTTTCGAACCCGGGGGTATGACACCAACGAGTAATATGATCGCGTGCTCTCTTCCTGGATGGTGATGCAAGATGACACAAGGATTTATCCTGGTTCGGGCAAAGAAGGCCCTACGTCCAGCGGGGGAGGAGGTTCTTGTATTACTTGCACCTAAGCGCTTGTACAGGGGCAATACAAGCTCAATGAGCGTGGACCAGAGTCCGGACTCGATTATGTGTGTATGGACTTGTGTCGCGCAAGCCCGTGTGTAACCGTGTGCGAGCGTGCGTAGTGTACGTAGCGTGTGTGTAACCGTAGACTCGTGCGTTGTCTCTCGTGCGCGAAGGGCCCTGGCGTGCCCTTTTATAGAACAAGAGGAGGCCAGGGTTTACACAGGATCGACATGAACAACGCTCGATATGGCGAAGGGTAGGAACTCTGTCTTGTCGAAGTCACTATAGCCAACGTGGGTGTCGCTGTTGAGGCGTCCTTGATGCGTGGCCTCCATCCCGGGCGCGGACGTGGAGGCGTGGCGATGTGGAGGTCGTACAGCACCCATTCCGGCATGTACAGGACACAGCGGGGTCCCTCCGGGTCTTGGGGTACCTGTCCTCCAATAGCGTGAAAGTAGTCAGGGCTCGAGGAGCGCTGAGGCCGGCCTCGAGGTGGCGCCTTCGGGGGGCTCGAGCTCCCGCAGGTATGGGCAAGTCCCGGGAAACCCGATTGTACGGCGGGTGGCCGGGCCTCGAGTCGTGACTCGAGCGTGCAACAGTGCAGGGTATGACCGAACAGTGCTGTACTGGTGCCTTTTTGCCCATGCTTGTGGTGAAAACGAGATTTGACTCTGCCCTGGTTACTGTGGCACACGTCGGGTTGCTGAGGACGTGACCGGAGTAGGTGGACGCATTAAATGCGCGGCATGGGATTGGTATCCGATGTCTGCCGCTCGAGGGAGGCGTGATGTGTCTCGAGGGATGGTTTACTGTGCTAGAGAGGCTCGAGGTCCCCGCGTGGGGTCTCGAGGAGCGGTGCAGGGCTCGAGGCCTGTGTGCCGGGGCTCGAGGGGTGGGCTGTGTGCCGGGGCTCGAGGGGTGGGCTGCCATGAGGCGGACAGTAAGGCTTTGGCGGCCCTGGGCTCCCTGGTGATGGGTCGGCGTTGTAGGCCTCGAGGGGTTGGCTTTTTAGAAGGTTAGACTTGCTGGGTTTATTATTAATTGGTGTTCTAGGTTTAACCTATTTGTTTTGTGTTGATTGGGGATACCCCTTTTGTGGACCCCCGACACTACTACACACTTATCATATTCCTGTGTTTTTTTCTATTCCTGTGTTTTCGATTCCTGCGTTCCAAACAAGCCATTAAGTTACGGTATACCACACTACTTGCATGTCACATGTGCAGCAGCCTTTTCTCTTCCTCCTCTCACCACAACGCATTAATGATAATATTCTGCATCTGCTTTATAGGGTTGTTAGGTCGATTATTGATCTCTGTGCATAAAGGGATGGAGGGAGTAGATACAAATGTATTGTAGAGCATTATTTCTAGTGTTTAAAATTTCACCATATATATAAACTTTAGGCTACTGGTACACATTATCCACAAACCTAGTTGCGCTAATTAAGTGCTGATCCCTCAATCCCTTAGAAGAAGAAAAAAACTAGAAATGATTGCATTTTTGGACGGCATGGCAGTAATGTTCCATCATTGTTCCTAGCGCCAATAAAGAAAAAAAAAATCAAATGGAACCAAGCCAAAGATCATATTTCTATTTCCCTTTAAAAAGGAGGCGCATTGTGCCGATTGCACTGCGTTTATATATAAAAGAAATCACATTTTTTTAATTCGCACCTGATTCGCATGCTCCGCGTACTTTTGGGCCTGATTGGTTTACGGACGAGCTTAGCCTGGCTCGCATAGAAGGAGCCTGGTTTTGGTTAGTCAGACCCAATACATACAAGAACATGGTGTTTGGTTGTCTGTATGCATGAGACAGGTTGAGCTGAGAAGTTGTTTGGTTGCTCGTATGAGAATGAGTTGCATGAGATAAAAATATATAAATAATCATCATCATTGACATTTATTACGGACAACTATTATCGTATAACACTTAGTTTACCTTAATTCTCCTTAATATACTTCGAAATATATTAATATCATTTAATATATGCTAATAATATATTAATAACGTCATTGGATGACTAATTATCTGCACCACGCGAGCCTGGCTCGGCAGAAACGGTCGATTTCTGCGTTCCTCCAGAGTCTGGCTGCAGGAGAAATCTTGCACGAGCAGAGCCTGACCAGATAGATACGCGAACCAAATAAACGCATGTTCTCGCATCTGTGGAGCCTGACTGAGGGGTGGTGCAGCCATGAAGGCTAGAAGCTGTGAACATTCCTCTCGCCCTGCCGGTCCAAACTCCAAACCCAGCATATCCGTCTGTTTCCAACACGACAGGTCAACAGGCATGCGTCCGTTCCTGCTCGTGCTTGGAACGAACGAACACAGTAGCTTCGCCGGCCAAGCAAGCCCGTTGCGGCAGTCCTGGTTTGTTTCTCTGCCGAGTGCCGATGCTGAACACAGTAGCGTGCCCCGTCTCGCTGCATTTGGCAGTGCCGGCCGGCACGAGTTTGGAAAGTGGACAGAGGAATCTTCCTTGCATCACGCTATGCCTGTGAAGTGTGAAGTGGCCTGACTCACCAGCCTGTTTGAAGAACCGTTCCCTGCCAAGCCCTCAAGGGACAGGCAGGCAGGCAGCCCCACATGTCCTTGTTGCGCAAAGGGACTCCAACAGAGTGGGAACTCGGAAATGGACAGAAATGTGCGCCCCAGGCTGTGCCACATGCCGGTAATGGTGCGCTCTCCCTTCCCCTTCCCCAACCTACCGACGATTAGGGCTACTTTGGCCCCGACCTACCAACGATTCTGAGGAGGAAATAGAAGTCAGGGATGGAAAACCTCCACCAAAAACTAAAATAACATTCTCATAGATTATTCATGCCGTAAAAAGTCCAGGATCTCAGAAAGAATGAAATTTCCAAATTAGGCTTTAGGTATACATTACTGCTCCCTACATCTCTTCAAGATTTATAAACAAGTTAAACCTTGGTCCTGTTCGGATCCTCTTAAGAGACTCTAAACATGAGATATAAAATATTGTTTAAAATTTAGCCAGCCTCATAAAAAACTTAGATCATACAATACAGATGAGCTAAAGTGGTATGAAATTATATATAGTCTTTGACTTTAACCAACTATAAGCTTTAGATAATTTGGAACCAAACTTTACACTGATCTTTTTATCACTACATTGCTTTTATTTTATTTTATGTCAAACTATACTCATTATACTTTTCCTAAACTAACAAAACATTTTAAAAAGAGAATCATCAGTAGATTTCAACTGCTTTCTTGCAGTCCACTATCTTGCTCTTTGCTTCCCTTGCAAAAGTAAAATTGGAGCATTTATTAACTTTTCCGCAGTTTGCCACAAGCATGGTATTGGACAACGTCTAGCCGTAGAGGAGGTTTTACCTCCACAAGTAACAAATGCTTCATGATTTTTTTTAATGAAGTCCGCAAGCACTCAATTATTTAGATCGTTGTCTTTGTACTCACAGACTCGTAATTTCCCACCCTCTCAACCCACCTCACAAGAACCCACTTGAATTCTCACAAACAGAGAACAGGAAGAGTTAATTAGAGAGGCTTCTTCGGTTATAGGTGTGGGGAGGTAGCAACAACCCCTCCAAAAGATGGAGAGGGGATATAAATACCATATACTCAGGAACAAGCCTGCTCAAGCACATGTCTAAGATTTCCACCCCTGCATAGCACTCCAGATCTCGTCTCCCCCGAGGAAGAAGAAGCGTCGGCGGTGTCTCTATTGCGTGAGAAGTAAAGAAGAAACTAATTGTTACCTATGTAACTAGTACCATGACAACTTCATAGTAAAAAGGTTGAAAACTCAAGTTTTTAGAATATCCCTTAATGGCCTTTATAAAATCTATGCATCTAGCCTCCCAACTCCCTCTTTTTTCTTGGAATATAGTTTATGACATTAGCTTGTTTGGCAAGCAAAGTTAAGAGTAGAATGAAAAGGTAGAGCAGAGCCATCTGAAAAAGACCCTTAGACGACCTTTTATGGATGCCAAATTGATCATCCGAGCATTTAACATCTTGTATAGGTGAGTTAGTTTGTTGCGAGGGATCTTTTGTTTTTTTCCCTCTTTGGTCGCATCGATTGTAAGCTCGATCTATGTACCTCTTATGATATGAACTCTTATAAAGAAACTTTCTCCTTCTAAGTGAAATATGTGATCATTGATTTTGTGCATATGAATTAATTTGTTGTGTGGGGTCTTGTATTATTTTCTTTGTCCTTGGTCACTTTAGTTGTAAGCTCTTTCTTGTATCTTGTAAATTCTTGTGAACTTTTTTTCTCCCTAAAGAAACATGTACTATTCTCGATATCATGTAGGAGAGCTTTGTGGCACACGGTTAATTGGGCAGAGAGGAGTTCACCACGAGAATAGGTGCCTAATTGAGTTGGTTAGGTGGATCTAGTTGGTGCTGGATTTGACTACCCGCGGGAGCAATGGCCAAGATTTGGGTTAAAAAAAGTTTCCTTGTCTTTTTATTTCAAAGCACAGGTTTAAAGACTGGTTTAGGTTTTCACACAAACAATGATACTGTTGCATATGGGTAGGACAAGAGTTTAAAGATTTTCTTGTGTGAGAATATGTTATCTTCGGGTTGAGTTTTTTATTAGAGTTTATCATGATAGAGTATAATAAGAAAGATAATTTCTCATAAACAAAGCTTCATAGTAAACATTGGTAAGTAAGGAGGAACATAGCCTAGGTCACTGTGGTCGTTTCAATAATTTTCTATAAGAGAATGATAAGTTCAAGCGAACCTAGCCATATACTCTACCACATAATACAATCTCTACCCGCGGGAGGATTCACACCCTCCCGGGGTTACGTTACTGTAGTTTTTTTTTCTTTTTTTCCTTTTCTTTTATTTTTTAGATTTTTGTAGGTATCTTTTTCTATTAAAAACCGGTGTGACGATAGCGCGTCTAATAATACAAACTCTAATTGTTGGACAACGCCCTCTCAATACTTATGTGTGTTTTATGTTTATATAGTGACTGATATATTTAGAGATTATTTAGTTCCAAGTTAAAAAGTTTTAGGATATCATATCAGGTGTTTAACACTAATTTAGAGTATTAAATACTATTAACAAAACTAATTGCATAAGTGAAGAATAATTCGTGAGGCAAATTTACAAGTTTAATTATTAATAATTATCAAATGTTTAATGTAACACCATATTATCAAAACATGAATTTATTAGGCTTAAAAGTTTAGTCATCTCGCAAATTATTTTGAATTTATTGTAATTAGTTATTTTTAGTCTATATTTAATACTCTATGTAAGGTCAAAACGTCTGATGTAATAAGTGTAAAATTTATAGGGTAAAAACTAAACACATTTGTACTGTTTAGGCCGATCAAGTTTTTCGTACCTCCATATACAGCAGAACAGAGACACTTATGAGACTTTGACAATCGTACCAATAGCAGGCCGCAGCGAAGCGCGCTAACCACCCTTGTATCATCTGCCTATGGGAGTCAAGGTCAAGATGGGAATTTTTTTTAAAAAATCCTCATCTTTCTCACCTAAAAACACATGTCTAAGAACAGATGTAGGTTTTCATATGGACAACGATGACATTCTGTACGGTGAGGCAGGTGTTTGGGAGTTCTCAACCTTCATCCTCTCTCTCTCTTAAACAAAGTTTTTTTTTTGGACGAGAATAGACATGGTTAGCTGGGTAGAGAGTTCCATAGTGCAGAAGATAGCCTAGCCCAGCAGGGTAAGCAACGGAGGAAGGTATATACTCTACTCTCTACTCCCTCCGTCCCTTTTTAACTATCGTCTCGAACTCTACTCCCTCCGTCCCTTTTTAACTATCGTCTCGAAAGCGTGTGTACGAGAGACAGTTACGGGACAGAGGGATTACCATATTCGTGGGACATGGAGACGTGGGTGGGCCCGCCGACCTAGCTCGTCGACGACCGATGTGAAGGCTCTTCCGGTAGTCGTCGTCGGCCATGGCCATCCCATCCGTCTCCAGCCCAATCCGGAAAATGAATCGTCCGTGTTCCCGACTTCCCGTACCGTACCGCGATTACGAGCTCCGATCACGCCATTAACCGGTTAGCCCCGTTCAGACGGCGCCCTCTTTTTCCCCTAGCCACGAATCTACCTTCTCCTTCATCGATCGATTTGTACAAATTTCGTGTGAAGGAAGGCTGTGCCGTGCTTAAGCAGCGACTTTGATTTTTTAAAAAACTTTTACTTTTCCTCTTCTTCGGATAAAATGGCAGCATATTTACAGAGCAGAGCTTTCCTTCCTCGCTCAATCAAACGAAAAAAAAACATTAATTAATCTACAACAAAACACAAAAATATAAAAAAAGGAAAAAAAGTACTAAAATTCTATTAACAAAATCCTCTGTCCGCAAGAGGATGAACCCACCGAAGTCAACAGCCTGCCTACCGAAGGCTAACGGCGAACGGACGAAGCATTGAAACAAACACAAGCGACCAATCGAGCTCTCCGGCGGCGGACGAAACGGCGCGCGGAGGCCGGCCGCCGGCCGCGGCCCCGGGAGGTCAGTAGGAGCAGGTGAACCGGTGCGCGGAGCGGTCGCGGAGCATGCCGCGGTAGAGCGCCTCCCGGTTGGCCGGCATCATGTGCTGCTCCGATGACCCGGCCGCGTCCCTGCATGTGGACGACGACGGCGACGACGTCGACGACGCGGCGGCGGAGGCAGCGGGCGGGGAGAACCTGGTGGGGCGCGGGGCGCCCTCATTGTCGACGACGTCGGCCGCGAACCGCACCCGCCTGCGTCTCCTCGCCTTCGACTTCGCCTTCCCCGCGCGCGTCCGCCTCTCTGCGCAGCAGCGACCAAGGAGCAGAGCTGTGAGAAACCGAGAATCCCGTCCGCCGCAACCGCAAGCGAGAAAAACAAAAACAAACCAAGCGCCGACGACGCGGAGCACCAGCAGCAGCAGAAGGAGAAGCGCGACGGGTCTCGCACGCACGTACGTACCTGGCGACGAGAGGCAGGGGCGCAGGGCGTGTTCCGGGACGCCCTCCTCCGTCTCCGTCTCCGGCTCGGCGCCGTGGGAGAGGTGCGCGCGGCAGAGCGAGAAGATGACGAGGGAGCCGGAGAACGCGACGGCCGTGGCGGCGGCGAGCGCGAGGGCGGAGCCTCCCATCGACGACGACGACGACGACGACGACATGGATGGCGTTGCGTTTCCGCGGTCAAGCCTCCGCGCGGTAGGTGGTGGCTGGTGGGGGTCTCGTCTCCCCCTCCTCTCCTCTCCTCTCAACAGGTAGGCGGGGCGGGCGGCGTGCTCTCTCGGCTTCCGCTTTCCTTCTCCTTGACGGCTGACTCGCTGCGCTGGTCCGCTTGCTTGCTTTCTCGGGACGGCGCGGCGCGGTGCGGTGCGGGGTGTGCGGGGGATCGGAGCCTCTGCCGCCCGCGGGAGGGGGTAATAAAGGCGCGCGGTCCCGAGTCCGCACGGGGTCCAGACTCCAAGGTAATTACGGCCTAATCTGATCTGCTTTTTCGAGCTGACGCCGCCGACGGTTCGCCCGGTCATTCTCTGGGGTCCGTCCGGCCGGGGGCTTTCAAACAGAGCCCGCGGCGAGCTGGAGCCCGGCCTGGAGGAGGTGGACAAAATCGCGAACGGCTTGGCTGGCGCCTGAGGTGCATGCACGCAGCACGCGCCTGGCTTTGATGGTCTTCACGGGCCCGGGTCGGCTGCGCCTGCGCGGTTTGTTCTCAGTTTTTTAGGCACGAGATAGGGGTGATAGTTTGTTTCAACCTTTTTTTCCTTTGCCTATTTTTACTGTTCTCCCTTGGCATGTACAGTAAAGGCCTGTTTGGTAGAGCTGTTTATTTTTGTCAAACACTTTTTTTTAAAAACAGCTTCACTCATGAAGTTGTTTTATTCCCCCTCTCACAAAACCATACGATGAGTTGAAGCTGAAAAAAGTAGCTTTTCACGGCTTACATCTTCATTTCTCTCTTACAACCATACATGAAGTTGTTGGTGAAGCTGTTTTGTCAAACACTTTTTCCAAAACAGCTCAGCTTCCCCTAGGAAGTTGCTCATGAAACTATTTTCTAAAAAAACAGCTTCACTAGTGAAGCTGAGCTGTACCAAACAGGACCTAAATGTTAAAAGAATAGGCAATTTCCAGATTAAAACCAGAATATAAATCATGATAAATTGATGATCTAGATATCTCAGATTGTATTGTTTACTTGCATAACAAAACAGGCATAACAAGATCTCAAACATGATAACAGGTGTAAACATAGCTCGTACACCAGATAGATTAAAAAGTAAGAACAAAGACATAAGATCTAATATAAGCATAGACATTAGATCACGAGCGGCGTACCTTTCGTTTGCTGGAGAAGATGGTGGTGGAGTCGGTGCTGGCTGATCGTCGATGAGCGCTGGAGGAAGAGCTCGGAGCAGTTGACGACGAATACGCCTGGACGTAGCGCCGCCTGACTTGGACGGTAGACGACCCGTTGTTGAAGACGAGAGCAGTCGCGCGACGAGCGCTTCCCAAAAACCTTATTCGCCTTCTCCCGGTGCAGGATCGCAAAGACGAGGGTTCCGGAGACCTGCTCGCCCGGTCGCTGGTGCACGCAAGCGAACGGACTGGAGACGACTAGACGGCAGCGCAAAAGCGATATGAGGCAAACCCTAACTCGAGAAGTGTTGAGATACGTTTTGGCGTGGCCGATAGGTTGCTTATATAGCCCTGTTGAACCGACCTCGTGTCGCGATCACGATCTAAATTGGTTTAGGACTCTTAAGTCGTAACCGTTTAGGACTCTGCAACTTGAAGGCCAAGAAACCAAAAACTAAAACTGTAAATAACCGTTTAGGACTCTGCAACTTGAAGGCCAAGAAACCAAAAACTAAAACTGTAAAAGGACACCACGCTCCCGCAAGGTGAGGAGCCGGATTTCGGCGGACCATTCACGCAGCGCCACACCCGGCGAGGCGAGGCGAGCGAGCACGCGCGTGTGGATTTCTCTTTCTCCTTCTCACACTAGACTTGAGGAAGTGGAGAGGACTTCCATATTTAAGCAAGTCCTCCTCCTCTTCCACTAGCAAGGTGGGACTAAAGAGTTCCACTTCCCCTCTTCACATACATGAATAGACTTTAAGATTTATTTAGGAATTTTAGAATTTACTATTGGGCCAAGCCCATCTAAATTTCTAACACTAAATACCAAGCAAGAGTAATTTCTCCCGTGCTTCAGGGTTTTTCCACGCTCGTGACACGAGACTTGACCGCTTTTAATTTGTGTCGACGAAAATGTGCCAACATGCACCCGCCTTTTCTATCTTGTTGATGACGAAAATATCCGTTGTGATTTACGCTGACATGTCCATATATCTATTTTTAGGCATGGAATGATCAATCCAACCGTATAGGTCTATAAATTTTCAACACTTTAACAGGACGGACTATTTTTTTCAGACGGTTCTAAAAATACATTGACAGCAGCATTCCCATTCTTATAGAATAAGTTAGTCATTTTTTTTAGAGTTAATGTTTTACTACTAGGTTAGATGAACAATATATGGTCAATGCCAATATTCACTTTGAACAGATTAGCACTAACAGCGTCCATTTCCGTTGACGTAGCATAAACTATTACGGAGTACTAAAGCAATAAGGACACAACGCACTCAACAACTAAAACTAATAAGCAATCGGCTGGGTAAAGAACAACACGCATCATACGCTTGGTCAATGACAGGATCGGCTACAGTAGGTATTTAACATAGCCGTCTTAAGCAGTCATAGGCGGTAGAACCACTAGGCGAGAACACACACTATTACTCTAAATGAAAATTAACATGCCACTATATATCGGAAAAGTTAGATGAGAATTAATGATAATTCAGGAGACATATGCCACTATAGGGAATGACTTATAATTTGAGATGGAGGGAGTAGGTGATTCATGAATGTTTGCACGGCGATTCTTGTAGGCTAGTCAAGAAACTATAAGAATAACAAGTTGCGCCTGGGAATAGGGAATAGGGACTCCTAATTTTGGAGGGCCCGGCTTGGGTTGCGCGGTTGCGCCACTTGCACCATGCCGCCGTCCAGTGTATGGATGGCCAGATATTGAGCCACTCACTTAGAGCATCTCCAAGAGACTCTTTATATCTTTCCTAACTTATAGAAATAGAGATTTTGATCAAAAAAACATCCTCCAACAGTCTCTTCAATTGGATATCTAAATATAGATATTCTCTATTCCGTATTTCTCGCTAGCCAAAGATGGAGAGCGAGAATAGCTCTCTAGACTGTGCACAAGATATAGAAAAGCTGTTGGAGATTATAAAGATATAGAAAACGATTTTTACTCAAATGAGTCTTTAAATGATGATTTAGAGAGTAGATTTTAGAAAAGCTCTTGGAGATGCTCTTATTAGACCTGACGATATACATCGTTGTATATTCCTGTGGGAAAAAAACATATTTTTCCTCTCGAACAAAAGGCTAGTAGTGCGCATACTTCCTCGAGAAAATAATGTGCATTATTTCGTGATTTTTGCGAGGCGAAACATATTCTGCCGATGATCTGGGACCATTCGACGTGTCGTTAATTAACAATCCGATCCCAAAGGATTATTTGGCACCACAAAGGCATAATAATGAAGCCACAAACCGGGGGGGGGGGGGGGGGGGGGGGGGGGGAGAGAGAGGGAGAGAGAGAGAGGTCTTCGTTCTTTGCTGCGGTTGAACGGTCCATGCATGATGATTATGATTTGTTAAATGGACGGAGCAGAGCAGGAAGGATAGGATACCGAGCTAGTACCCACAGGCCACAGCACAGGATGATGGAGCACTAGGCCATGTTCAGTTGGCCAAAAGACCTCAAATATTTTGCGCAGTGTAATCTTTAGACGCATGCATGGAGCATTAAATGTAGATAAAAAAATAACTAATTGTACTTTTAGTCTGCTCATGTCGAGACGAATCTTTTGAGTCTAATTGGGTTATGTTTTGACAAAGTTTGTCAAATAACAACGAAAATGCTACAATAACTTTTCGCCAAATATTTAGTTTGTGTTATCCACACAGCAGTCAGCAGCTGCACGTTGACTTGTTTTGTTTCGTCGGAGTAGGAGTAGTAGTTCCCACTAGTTGGCTTGATGGCTTCGTCGTGGTACGTCTTCGTTGAAAAATTAATCTGTTCAACAAGAGCGGCAGAAACTCTGAGATGAGATGTGCTGCTTGCTAGTATAGGTACAGCCCCAAAGTCAAACATGAGCTTTGGTCGTCGCTCGGGACGCATGAATACCACATGCACCATTAGGGGCTGTTTGGAACAGGAATTTCACAGGAATCACGCAGGAATTTCATAGGAAAAACGCAGGAACGGGGAAAAAATCCCACGTTCCAAACAGGCCCTAGGAATTTCACATATGAACGACCCACCTGCTGCTCGTGTTCTCCAGTTAATTTCAAAATGCAAGTGTGAAAGCTGACAGTCGTCATATCGATCTCCATCTCGATCGTATCTCCCGTGCGAAATGAACACGTATTTGATTAATAAAAGGAGAAAAGGAAGCAGCTTACAAAAAGCTATCACTACTAGAGAACAGACCTTTGAATGATATATCAACTGAGTTTTAGTCTCGGCAAAAATTTACGTCCGGGATTAAAGACTTTTAGTCCCAGTTGGTATTACCAGCCGGGGCTAAAGGTGAATCTTTAGTCCCGGTTGGTATTACCAACCCGAACTAAAGATCCTGAACCTTTAATCCCCAACCGGGGCTAAAGGGTGACCCTATACCAACCGGAGGCTAAAGGTCCTTTTAGCCCCGGTTGGTGTTAGCAACCGGGGCTAAAGGTCCTTCACGAGTGGATTCAAAAGGAAAAACGTCCAAAACTATATCACGTGGGTTGTGTAGCTCAATTGGTAAGTATGCCTGAGGTGAGATGTGCTGAGTTTGAATCTCACACAACACACATTTATTTTTCCTCATTGGACCTTTAGCCTCGACTCGGGACTAAAGGCTGGAACTACTTAGTCCTGGTTGGGATACCCGGGGCTAAAAGCCCTTTCTGTAGTAGTGTATCATTCATAAGAAGATAGTACTCTTGATGAGGACATCGTCATGCTGTACACACCGACGTCATGGTCTTCCCCAAGTTGCAATCCGTCTCCAACTCAGCTACCTCGTCACCCTCAAAATTCAGGAGCAGTCCCGGGTAAAATCAACGCCCCGGACGCATACGGACTCCGTTTTCGACGAACCAGATATGCTTGGAAACATAATTTGATAAGCTAACCAATGGCTTTGGAATCACGTCAAAATACGTCCGGAGTCAACGGAAATCGTCAAAACAAGTCAGCGTCCAGAATCTGCCAGGGTGCTGCGACACCGTCTTTTGGTCCGATAGGCCGTGTATTGTCTTAGAGCCCATTAGAGGGGCGACGACCTAAACCCTATAATTAGCCGCCGTCGTCGTCGTTAGGTCTCGGGTTTTGTTTTGAGTTTAGATTTCCATCGAGGAACTGAATCGTTCATTGTAACTGTGGTGTCGAATCCTTTTACAGTGATCCAGGGCCCCCGTTCTTGATCTCCTCCACTGTGTCGATTAGTCCTTTGGAACCGAGTTCTTGAACCCTCCATTGATATTCGCATCAATTCATATTTGCAATTTCAGATTGCGTGTGTTTTACCTTCTTGCTTGTGTTCTTCGATTCGCTTGCAGGATTAGCCTTTTTTGCGAGGTCAATCATGTTGTGCTTGGTTGATACCAACGGAACAGTGGTGTAACGGTTGCAGAGTTTGAATCGTGTCTGATTTGAAGCCGGATCGCCAACGTCGAGCTCTCCACCAATCGAACCTATCGCTACCTCTCGGAAGATCGGATCGTCCCTCATCAATTGGTATCGGATATTTCAGGTTTCCCGCGAGGTATAATCTCGTTTGCCCTTAGATTCATATTTGTTCATTACCTAGAGTCCACAAAAAGCTTTAAAAAATATTTCAATTTCCGCTGTCCCATCGCCCTTTGTGCCTTTGCAATTTCGTTTCAGTTTCGCATTGTTGAGTTTGTGTCTATGGTCGAGTCTTGTTGCTGGTTTAGGGTTGTGTTCGTCGTCGTAGTTCAACGTGTCCGTTGTTGTTTTTTGTTTCCGCCGCTATCTCATCCACTGTTCCTAAACAACAAGTCAAAGCCACCACTTTACTCGACTTGCCCGCTAGCCGCCTTGTGTAAATTCTCGCCGCCGCGCAAACTCTAGATAAGTTGTCAACCGCTCTAATTTTTGCCTGCATCGCAGCCCTCCTTACATCATCTGGCATCTACCTACTGTTGTTAGTCACAAGGACGCTTGCTCTTGTGATCGGTGTTGGAGTTTACTATCGCTTTGCCCTAACTGTCGTTGCCGAGTTGTCCTAACTGCCGTTTTCGTGTCGTGCATTTCGGAAACATAACTTGAGATACCTTCAGTAAAACAGACATAACGTTTCGCTCGTTTGTCCGAAAAATCTGAATTTTTTTGTGGAGATTCTTGACACCGTTTGGAGCCGACCCAAACTTGGCTTTGCCTTGTTTGGTCCCCTCAAAATTGCCAAAACAAATCGGGAAAATAAAAAAAATAAAAATTGACAAGGTTTCAGCACGCTTTTTAGAGAACTTGCTGATTTTGTGTAGACCACATCCCACCTCAGTTGCAAGTGCCAATTTTTGTGGTTACATATTTTGTGATCCTTGTTCAGAGAAAAATATAAAAAAAATAGTGAAAAAAATAAAAAAAGTTTGATTCCTACTAGTATCTTTTTGGAAAATCAAGGGAAAATTCAGGAAAAAGGAAAACTCAGTGTTCTTTGCTTGTTCTGTGAGTTCTTTCCATCGTTTTTTGTTTCATCTTGTTGCGCTACGTCTACACACGTCTTAGCCAGCACCTGTGACTTGTACTTTGGATACTTATTGAACTTTGCTAATCTGCATTCGTTAATTGCTAATCTTTGTTGTTATATTGTGCGTACCTATAGCTTCACATATACTTCTGTCAGCACAGGTTCATCTTGCAACTGTTACCCACGCTCAACAAAAGATTGCTTCGTCACTTTGGTTTGATCTTGTTTGGCGTTGGTAAGAATACAGGCAAGACGGTGGTAAGCCGCTTGTGATTTTGCATTCCACTTTCACCACCACCACCACCACTTGGTTCCTTTTAGTTGATAGGGATAATCCTTAGCTGTTGTCTTTTTCTATCTTCTAACAATGGCAGGAATTCCGACGGACTTCAATGAGTGTGTGTCCAAGGACGAGCTTACGACATTCATGAATGAACAACGCAACCTTATGACCGAGCTGACGCGCAACATAAACAATATCATCAATCGCATTGAACAGCTTGAGCAGTGACCTCAACCTCATTGTGATGACGACGATGCAGATGATTTTGGTGATGAAGATGCGGATGTTGATGCTGGTCCCCATCGCCGCCTCAACTTCAATCGTCGCGGTATGTGAGGTAATAATCATAATAATGATCCTTTTGCTAAAATTAAATTTAGCCTACCTCCTTTTGCTGGTAATATGGATCTAGAGACATATTTAGATTGGGAACTTGTTGTTCAACAAAAATTTGATTCTCATAATGTTCCTGCTGAGCATAGAGTTAGACTTGCTACTAGTGAGTTTACTAATTTTGCCTTGTTCTGGTGAAGCGATCTTTGCAATGCTAATAGTGCTGCTGTTGTGCCTCAAACATGGAATGGTTTAAAGCAACGCATGAAATCTCGTTTTGTTCCTCCTTATTACCAACGTGATTTGCGTTTAAAACTACAAACTTTAAAACAAGGTGAAAAATGAGTAGAAGCATATTATCAAGAATTGCTTATTGGTTTAGCACGTTGTGGTATACATGAAGATGATAATGATGCTAGTGCTAGATTCTTTGGTGGTTTGAATCGTGATATCTAGGATATTCTTGATTACAAAGATTGAAACAGGTTCAGCCAATTATATCATCTTGCTCTTAAAGCTGAAAGAGAAGTACAGGGACGCAAATAACAACATCAGCCTTTCAGGTATAACAATGGGAGGAATTTTCAGTATCGTTCCGAGCCGGAGACGCCCAAACTTTCTGTTGCACCACAACCATCTACACCTTCCGGGGTAAGTAAATTGTCTAATGTGCAGTTTCCACAACCGAAGAACGGTGCCACTTCGCGTGCTTCTACCAGATCTTCCTCGTCCAGCTCTAAAATCATTTGCCACCGATACAAAGGCATGGGACATGTCATGAAGGATTGCCCCAGCCGTCGCGCTTTCATTGCTACCGACGATGGATATGTAAGTGCTAGTGATGTTGAAGATGATTTAGCCCTTGTTGCTAACATTGATGCAGATTCCATCGAGGACGATCAAGACAAGGAGACCATCACCATTGACTCTGTGACTGCTGTTGCGGACTACCCTAATCTTCTTGTGCAGCGTGTGTTGAGTACACGTGTGGGACATGACGAAGAAGAGTTGAAGATCCAACGCCACAATTTGTTCCACATGTATCTCATTGTGCAGGGTTGTCGTGTTCTCACTATCGTTGATGGCGGGAGTTGCAATAACTTGGTGAGTTCAGATTTGGTTGAGAAGCTTGGCTTGACCACACGGCAACATTCATATCCGTAAAAACTTCAATGGTTCAATAATAATGGTATGACTAAGGTAACTAAATCAGCACGCATTAGCTTTTTCACAGGCTCTTATGATGATACTGTTGATTTTGATGTTGTTCCTATGCAAGCTTGTTCTATTTTGTTAGGTCGCCCATGGGAATTTGATAATGATGCTTTACACCATGGTGGAACTAATACATATACTATCATACATAAGGACAAGAAAATTACTTTGTTGTCTTTGTCTCCTACGGATATTATTAAACATGCTAAAGAGATTAAAAATAAAAATAAACCCCCAACAGACATTGCTAAAAATAATGAGATTAAGTTAAAAGGATGTGCTTTTCTAGCTACAACTGCTGAGTTATGTGATAATAATGATGCTCCTTATTATACTATGCTTTGTCGACATGTTAGTGTTACGGCACATGATCTTATACCTTGTGTTTCGCATTGTGCGGTCACTAACCTTTTGCAGGAGCTTGGAGATGACATGGAGTCGCAGATGACTCCAATTCTAGAAGGAGGGGATGATGAGGACATCGCCAAGATGGAGTCGAGGACGACTCCAATTCAAGAAGGGGAGGATAATGAGGACATCGCCACGCTGTACACACCGACGTCATGGTCTTCCCCAAGTTGCAATCCGTCTCCAACTCAGCTACCTCATCACCCTCGGAATTCAGGAGCAGTCCTGGGTAAAATCAACGCCTCGGACGCATACGAACTCCGTTTTTGACGAACCAGATATGCTTGGAAAGATAATTTGATAAGCTAACCAATGGCTTTGGAATCACGTCAAAATACGTTCGGAGTCAACGGGAATCGTCGAAACAAGTCAGCGTTCAGAATCTGTCAGGGTGCTGCGACACCGTCTTTTGGTCTGATGGGTCGTGTATCGTCTTAGAGCCCATTAGAGGGCGTGTCCAGCAGGGGCGACGACCTAAACCCTATAATTAGCCGTTGTCGTCGTCGTTAGGTCTCGGGTTTTGTTTTGAGTTTAGTTTTCCATCGAGGAACTGAATCGTTCATTGTAACTGTGGTGTCGAATCCTTTTACAGTGATCCAGGGCCCCCGTTCTTGATCTCCTCCACTGTGTCGATTAGTTCTTTGGAACCGAGTTCTTGAACCCTCCATTGATATTCGCATCAATTCATATTTGCAATTTCAGATTGCGTGTTTTTACCTTCTTGCTTGTGTTCTTCGATTCGCTTGCAGGATTAGCCTTCTTGGCGAGGTCAATCAAGTTGTGCTTGGTTGATAACCAACGAAGCAGTGGTGTAACGGTTGCAGGGTTCGAATCGTGTCTGATTTGAAGCCGGATCGCCAATGTCGAGTTCTCCACCAATTGAACCTATCGCTAGCTGTCGGAAGATCGGGTCATCCCTCTTCAACTCTCTCTATCCCAAATTATAAGGCATTTCAAGAATTTTGGAGAGTCAAAGTTTTTTAACTTTGACCAAAATTCTAGAGAGAAACATAAAGATTTATGACATCAAATGTGTATATTATGAAAATATAACAAATGAAAAATCTAATTATACTTAGTTGGTATCATAAATATTATTATCTTATTATAGAAATTTGGTCAAAGTTGAAAATTTTTGACTCTCCAAAATTTTTGAAATATCTTATAATTTAGGATGGAGGGAGTACGTACTAAAAAAGAGCGAGCTTAATTACAACCAGGACCGAAAAGAAAAAGAGAACACAACAAAACCTCGTGCATGTAGTAGCGGCAGGTGGTGATGTGGCCTGTAAAAGAGAGGGCCGACAAATTCTTGAACACACACTCCTAAAGATTTGGTCTCATCCAACCTGACCTCACCTCACCTCACCTGGACTAAAGTGTCAGAGCAAAGCTAATAATACAGTCCACCACCAGTTGTATACTGATCCTTGCAGTCATCTGCCAGCCCACCCTATATAGTGGTTAGCTATTTAGTATCAGTACTTGGCCTACTTGTCTATCTCAATAAAATTATTGGTTCTTGTGTCTAAGCTGGCTGTAAGCTTCTTACAGCCCACTTGTCCTCTCTCTTCTCTTTTCTTTCCTCCACATCAGCATACAACTCATTTGCAGCCCTTTATTATACCTGCTCTGAAGCTACTCCCTCTGTCCCTGAAAGAACGAATTCCTAGAATCCGTATCCGTCAAACTTTTTTAACTTTGACTAACTTTATAGAAAAAAGAGTAATAACTTTTATGATATAAAATGAACACATTATGAAAATATATTTTATGATGTATCTAATGATATGAATTTGGTACCATCAATCTTTATAGTTTTTTCTAAAAAATTGGTCAAAGTTTAAAAAGTTTGACTTAAGACAACTCTAGAAATTGAATCTTTCAGGGACAGAGGGAGTATATTTGGTGTTAAACGCATCTAACCAGCCTATATACCGCATTGTCGTCGCGTTAGTGCACAAAGTAGGTAGGATTTGTTCACACATGAACCCACGTTAATAGAGACCAGAAATTGCATCTCGCAAGAAGAGAGACTCGCATGCATGACTCTCGGAGTCAAATCCAGAGACCTAATAAAAATGATATTTCCTGAGTTTTGAGAGACCAGATATGAAAAAACTGCTAAATTGAGAGACACTCCCTCGTGAATTTTTATTACGTACTCGGGGGGAAAAAAACTGGAGCAGCACGGCCGGCGCGCGTGCAGTGATGTACAGTACGTGCGTGTACGTGTAGCACTAGGTGGCATCCATGCGTGCATGCGGCTGGCGTTTGAGCGAGCAACGGCGTGTCGTGCACCTGCTCGTGCTGGCCTCTCTGCTCCTCGTGCCGGTGGCAAACGCCAAAAACGCCCGCCCTGGGACCGTCCGGCGCGGTTCATGCACCCACCACCATGGAGGCCAAAAACTCCTCCACAGTCGTGCCCTCTCCAGCTGTTTCCATTTCAGAACGTGGTTGGCTTTCCGATGTCGTCCGAGCTTGTCGCGCCTCCGCATGCAGCCAGCCCCACGCACGGGTTCGATCAGGAACTGACGGAGAATCTTCGTGCGCGGCGGACCGGCGGTGGGCAGGCGTCAGGCGGCGTGGGACGACGGACGATATATCCGTCCAGAAGGCCTACGCACGTTTCTTCCGAAAGACGGTCAGAGCCTCCCTCCCCTGTCGTCGTCTCCGTGTACGTACAGGTGTCGTCGCCGCCCTGAGGCTCACCAAACACGTACTCCCTCCGTCCCTTAAAAAAAAATCATTCTCACTTCCCAAAACTCCATCCCATAAAAAAAAAAGTCATTCTTACTTTCCAAAAAATCAACAGACTTTAACTTTGATCAAATATATATAATAAAATATTAATATTTATGGTATATAATTAGTACGTATTATTAGATAGATTTTTAAATATATTTTTATAATAAATTTATTTGGAGATAAAAAATATTATATATTTTTTGTAAAAAATTAATCAAAATTGAGAAAATTTGACTAGTACGTACCTCATAGCGACACTATTTCTAGGATGGAGTAGTACGGAGTACTCAGGACTAGTCTCCGGGAGTCACTCTACCAGCACACGTACTCCTACTCCACAGTCCACACGGTACACAAGTGTCGACACGGTCCTGCGGCTATTTCGTCATGTGTTATGTCAGTTTAATTAATCGTTTGTTTCGTCATGTGTTGTGTCAGTTTAGTTTCATCTGGACCGCACAACACATGGGACACGTTTAGTTGCTTTCTCGAGAGAGCCCGGCTCGCTCCACGCATGTAGACCTATGGAAGCCACGTTAGAGATGTGCAACAAGTCTTTGTTTGGTTAATTGTCTTGTTTTAGGGGGTGTTTGGTTCCACCCCACTAAACTTTAGTCACTTTTAGTGGCTAAAATGTCAAACACCCCCACTAAAAAAATAAACATGTTTTTTAGTCTCTTTTATGTGCGTGTTTGGTATTTTAGCCACTAAAAGAGACTAAAGTTTAGTGAGTTGTAATCAAACACCCCCTTAGCTTGGCTCAACAAATCTTGTGTTTGGTTTCCTGGTTCAGCCAGCGCCATGTTCATGTTTTATCTGCCTGCTTCCGTTAGCGCTCGTTCTCGTGCATCGTCGGCCCAGGCTAAGGAGGTACGAAGAAAATCTGTGCACCATCCGGACCAGGCCTGATGGCTGCCTGTGCACCGTGTCAGCCTGGCTGACTGCCTTACCAGGGAACCAATCATGTGTAATTTGCATCAGCTGAGCCTGGACGAGGCACGTGCGGGCAACCAAAAGCCCCCATGATGAATGGGTTAGTAGTGTTTACCTCGGCCGTACTACCAAATACCGCTTGGATTTATAGGGATTTTATTTAAGAATCCGGACAAAAACAAAATCTTATTAGAATCCTAGAATTTATTTCTCTAAACTGCAGTCCAAATTTTAAGAGATTATTACTCCCTCTATCCATCATCTTAGGATCGTAGAATTTCTCCAAACAGTCTACGTTCTAGTAGATTATTACTCCCTCTAAACTCAAAAAAAAAAGATTATTACTCCCTCTGACTCATTTATGTGTCGTTCTAGTTATGTTTCTAGGTGTATCTTCTACGCATCTAGACACGGTGTGTGTCTAAATTCAGAGACTCTTTCATGTATGATAAATAGGACGAAGGGAGTATTCATATACTCCCTCTATCTCTGAATAAATCGATTCCTAGAATTTGTGTCGGTCAAATTTTTTAAAGTTTGACCAACTTTATAGAAAAAAATAATATAAAATGAACATATTATAAAAATATATTCTATGATGTATCTAATGATACTAATTTGATATCATAAATCTTGATGTATTATTCGAAAAATTCAGTCAAAGTTTTAAAAATTTGACTTAGGACAACTCTAGAAAATCTATTTATTTAGGGATAGAGGGAGTAGAAAAAAAGAGTCAGCGTCTTTACCAGCATGACGATATGAAGATTTTTGTTTTCGGATGGCGGCATCAAGGCGGAGATGATGTCGTCGTCATGGAATAATTTTCTCCGGTCTCTTCTCTATTTTGTTGTGGTTGGATCTGGCCACAATGAAGGACTAGAGACAATAACCACAATGAAGGACTAGGGACAATAAGTTTCAGATCAGTCTTCCTCACTCTTCGGTGGCAGAAAGAAGAAGAAGGAAGACACGAGAAAGAAGAAGTTTCTCAACTCCGCCTGCAAAAATGTTGGTCGTCCGTTGGACATCTATTGTCTGGCCTAAAACAATTGTTGCCGAATATTTGCCTGTGCGGTTATCCATATGTAGCGTAAAATAGGTTTGAATTTGAGAGTTTGAGTCATTTGCAGTGTGGGTGTAATATAGATGAAAATCAGTTTCTGGATATATATTTTTTTTCAGAGTACTTGTAATGTGATGATATACCCAGCTATATTTTAATACAATTCTTCTTTCACCTCAAAAAAAAAAAAGAAAAAAGAGTCTAATAAAACGCATTAATTTTTTAACCTAGATTCTTATAGAATCCCTAAGGATCCAAATGGATAACTTGTATTGCTAAGGGCAGGGCTAACAAGGACAACTAGAAGCATTGGACTCGGTAAAAAAGTCACAATACACGCATAGTTCGAAGGGATTTTGGTTGTCAATGCCGACAACGCTCAAGCCAAAACTTGAACTCTTATTTGCGGTCCCACTATTTGCGGAACATCAATTTTTTTCGTACGTCCTGTGATACTAACAAAAGCGGTGTGATATGTGATCTTTCAATTTTCACCTCCAACGGGCGCTTCAGAGATGGCTTGCTCTTATGTGTCAGACCTTCAACATATGTTGCTCCTGCAGGATCTTTGACACCCTACGAAAGCCACTGGATCTGTTTGCTTGAATTTATATTTCAAAATAAATTTCAACAGTATTATGTGAGAGAGAATAAGTCAACCTTATTTTCTTAAACTTATCAGTCATGCTTCGGCTCACTCTGTCTTACATAGAACTATCGAAACAGTAGAAATCAGTCGTAAATAAGTTCAAGCGAACAGAGTCTTGACTGATAAGTTCAAAGTAACAGAGCTACTGATTGAGCTCAATAGGCTGCTTGACGCAAATGTGGAAGCTGGGGCTAACAGTCACGGTGTAGCGTCCGGGGGTGGCCTAACTACCGATCGAAACCACTACCACGGATGTTGCCGAAAGGTTCTCTGCTTTCTGGTTTGCCTGTGTAGCCTGACTAGCCACGAGTGTACTGTGTACACTATCTCGTGAGGTGCTCAAGGGCCAATCAAAAAGTGCGTCAGAACAAAAGCCTGGTATACATAGTGGGTTAGTGCGAGGCGGCGTCATTCGTGCCGGCGCGCCGCATGGCCGAATTGCGTTGCGTCATGCATGCTGCTTCGCCCTCTCCCGTGTCTGATATGAATCAGCAAGTGCTTGACCCTCCTCCCGTGCCTGTAGGAACTTTTTATAAAAAAAAGGTTAAAATTATGTTTTAAAGACCGTATCATTGACCTAAATGACTTTCTTAATGAACATAGAGGGAGTACTAATTACTTAATGGTTGTTTTCGAATCATCCAATGTGAAAAATGAAGTAATTTGAGAGGAAAAATTATGATGGCAATAAACCTTATCCAATGTGCGTCAGAAAAATATTTTTAGAGTAAACTTACCTAGAGACATAAATATTAATAATATTTTCCATATAAAATTAGTTAAATCTAAGATTGATTGATTTCTCAAAGTGTGAAAGGTAAATTTATTTGGGACGAATGAAGTATCACCTTTTCTTAGGGGGTATTTAGTTTCAGGACTAAAGCTTAGTCTGTGTCATATCGAATGTTACGATATTAATGTAGTCTATTAAAAATAGACTAACTATAAAGCTAATTACTAACAAAATGAGTTTATTAAGTCAAATTAATCCATCAGTAGTAAATGATTACTGTAGTGTCACATTGTCCACATTGTCAAATCGTGGACTAATTAGACTTAATAGATTCGTCTCGCAAATAATCCACGGACGACAAATTAATTGTGTAGCTAGTTTATTTTTAATAGATTAAATTAAGATCGCAACATTCGATATGACATGAACTAAACTCTAGGGGTAATCAAACACCTGTACTGTACCTGTCAAAGCCACGGAAAAAAATTGCACGCGGATGGTCCGCACCTGGTGTCCGTGCGGACGTCCAACGAAACAACGACGCGTGGATCTTTAATCAACCGGCTCGGCCTTCTGCACTCACGCGTAATCTTAATCAACCGGCTCGGCTCAGTTATTGGCTCATAGGAATAATAGAATGGTTTTTGTTACGGCCAGAGTAAGTAGTACGGATAATCCTTCGATTCGCTCCGAATTTAAAATTTAAGGACGTGGAGAAGTGCTTTAAATATCCGTACAAATACGGATAATCCAAATCCAATTATATAAGGATATGGGGTAGGATATGGGACTAGCAAAAACAATCTGACTTTAAAAAATCCGCTTCCGCTCGGACGACACCGATCTAAATCCGTGTCAATCTGTATTTGTATCCGAATCCGTATGATATCTGGTAATCGGGTAGTGCCAAAAAAAACAATTGAAGACAAGAGAATGACGGCAAGAAGCAGTACCATCAAAAGGGCTCAAAATAGCATATTTATTTCAGATATAAGAAATCATCTCTTTATCTTATTCTTCCCAATACTAGGCCCTGTTGGGAATGCGAGATTTTTTTCCTATTCCTGCGTTTTTTCTGTGAAATTGAACTGATTCCTATGAAATTCCTGCGTGATTCCCGTGAAATTTCTGCGTTCCAAACATGCCCCTATTTTGGGAGTTAGAAAACACTATGTTTTTTAGGAGAAAATATTGGACACTTTTGGAGATGCTATTACAACATATGTGCTACTAACTCCTAGTACAATACAAAGAAAGTTCAGGGAAAAAGAAAAAGTTGGATTGTTTCTTCAAAGCAGCTGATCGCTCCAAAATACAAAGCGCTTGAAGTTAGAACACTCCCGTGGTGGAAAAAACACGGATGAGTTAGAACCTGCTCGTCGTTTGGAGTTGAAGGTACTTCTAGTAGGGAGATTTGGAGCCGAGAGCAACCGAGCCAATTAGCCAGATTAGCAGCGAGCCACGGCTAATTAAAAGTCAGCCGGTTAATTAAGATCCACGTGTCATTGTTTGGTTGGGCGTCCGCACGGACACCAGGTGCGGACCATCCGTATGCAATTTTTTTTCCAAAGCCACACCGTATGTCGTCTGGCTAAAATAGTCCGGGCGTGCTGCTGGAAGTGCGTCAAGCATACCCTTCTCATTATCTCAACGACGACTTTGGCAATTTGGCGCACTGGTGCAGGCCGGGACGTCAGCAGCAGCCGGCAGTAACCTACGAAAGGAGGAGGAGGAGGAGAAAGCGACAACCTAAGGTTCGGCACAGCATCGATCCTGTGCATACACCAGATGACGTACGTGTCGCTAGGCATAGTGCACGTTGCACTATGTAGCACGCACGACCCGTGGTCGACCGTCGTCGACATGCATGCGCGACCGACTAGCCTGAGCCGGGGCCCGCCGGCTGTCCGGCCGCCCATCTGAGCCGAGCCGAGCCGAGCATCTCCATTCTCTCAGTCCCATCGGCAGATGCATGCAGTCGCGCCACCGCGGAGTCGCGGACCCCATGCGGCGGCGGCTCGGCCGGGGCTGGGTCCCGCCCGTCGCCCGCATCGCACGTTGCGGTGCCCGCCGGGCAAGTGGCTGTTCTCGTTCGTTTGCCTCTAGAGCCGTCAGCTGCTGTCCCGTCCCGGCCGTCGTCTCCTTTTCGCGCGGCGCCTTCGTTGTCGGTCTTTGTTTGTCCTGAGGCTCCGGCGGGGCCAGGTGACGGCAGCTGCCCACCGCCGGAGAGCCGTCGCTGTCGGGGACACTTGTCGCGGGGAGAGCAGACCACACCACCACGGTCGAGGGCTGCTGTTTCGGGGGCTGTGCCGTACGAGTTCGTCTCGGCTCTCCTCCCTCCAGCGCCGCCAGGTGTTCGCGGCGGCCGGCGAGGTTTCGGTCGGCACCGGCCCCGTCGCCACCTGTCCCGGCGTCCGGCCTGTCTGTGAAGAGAAGTCGTCGGCATGCACGATCCGAACCGAAGGGCAACCGCGATCTACCTGAACCTGACCGCTGGATACGATACGGGGCAGGACGGCACCCAACACGTGGTCGTGGACAGATACGCCAGCAGCGGCGGCGGCACAGGCCACGCGCAGGTGTTACATATGTGTATAATCCGGTTATAATTGGACTTGAGTTGTGTTAGAGGCTAGGATAGATTGGAGTCGAACTCTGTATCCTAGGGGGCCATAAATACGAGGTAACCCCTATTGTAACCATGAGAGACGACTTGACGGCTGGTTTGGGTGGCGGCGAGGCCGCGGGATCGCCCGGATGCTGGTGTAGCTGCTGTTTTATGGGGAGGAGCGTCCGTAGTCATGCCCCGAGGATTAGGCACATCGCTGAACCTCGTTAAAAAACATCGTGCCTTGGTGTCGTTCTCGTTTGCGTATTTTCTTCTATGGTGGTTATGCTTCCGCGTTCTTTGGTTAGCAGATCTGTTTGGGTCTGGAACTAACCGCGCACTCTAACAAGTGGTATCGGAGCCAGATTTATAGAAGAAGATCATGGAGGTGCGATGGATATGTTTCACACCGCGCAAAGCTTGCACGGGTGTGTCCGGAGAAGGACATGGCGCAAGGTGGAGCATGGCGGCGATCGACGACTCGATCGGTGGAGTTGGAAACTTCGAGCGGGTGGCTCGAACCGTCCAATGGGCTGCAATCAACAGGGATCCGTCCAGACGTGGAGATCGGGTTGATGGCGGTTGGTGGCTGTTGTTCGATAGGGATCGGTCAGACGTGACGACCAAGTTCAACGGTGCGGCTGAAAGACGTCGTGGATGAAGACGACGACTTTGACTTATGATCAGATTGATGTGATTTTAATCTTGATCGGGATGGTCGTTGCAGGGCATGCAGTTCTATAGCAGCAACGATGGTGGCGCAAGCCACGGTGGATTTGATGTACTATAGAGGTGATTTGTTGAGACTCATGTGATTACAATGTCACGGATAGCAGGCGTAAATGTGTCATGGACGGAGACGATGATGCATGGATGCGTATGTATAGGACCAGAGACACAAGCCTGTACGTAGGTGGTCTGGTATATACGTTTATGCACCATAAGGAGTTGGACTTGTGTTTTTCTTCTCTATGAAGATCGAGTATGGATGGAAGCTGGCTGGAAGTCTATTTGAATTCGGTCATCGTGTACTTCATTCAGATCGGATTTTGAAAGAAAAGAAAAAAGGCCAACGGTCTCACGTACATGGGCACCGAGCCACCGATGATATGGATTCCAACCCGAGTAGGACTCTACACGGTGGTGCATGTACGCAAGGTAAAAAAGGTCTTTGTGCATGAAAAAGCGGAACAGCAGGACGAATCGGGTTTGGACTTGTTGCTGATTTTTCCTCTATAAAATCAAGGAAAATCCACGGAAGATTGCAGATTAATAGCAATCGAAGTTGTTCATGACTGTTATAACGGTTGGAGATGAACAGAGCGACGCTCAAGCGGGTTGATTTTGTCGTGTGCAAGCGGTAGGACGGTCGACGAGGCTTGTGAGCGGCGCGGCTATTGCGGAGAGGCTAGCAGTGCCATGCTAGTCATACCGTGATGAGACAGAGACGACGATGGGATCAGCGACGATGACATAGGAGCGTGGCGGCTGATGGAGTTCTTCGTTCTCTGTGGCGTGGTGACACGTATTGCAAACTCAGGATGCGGTTTTGCATTGGAGGAGTTTGTGTGCTTCCAAGACAGCAAGGTACGTGGATTGATTCAAGTCGCATGCGGGATCGAAGGACGTAGGGCTGAATTGGAAGGAAGTATAGACGACTGATATCTATACTTGCAACTGGAGTAATCTGGTTGGTTAGTATGCGGGAGGCTACGGTGTAAGACGTCGGACGTAGCATTGCAGTGAAAAAGAAGAGCAAGCTAATATGACAGTTTTTCATATGAGACTCAGATAGCGGTTGTGAAATTCTCAGTGTCACATATATAGTCAGGTTGAGTATGATATTGGATTCAGTTAGCTCGTGTGGTGTCTAATAGAAGCAGACATGCTTCAGGAGTCAGACATGTCAGAGCTGGAGATAAATCTAATTTTATTCAAGAGAGACTGGATGACGAAGAGAAGGGTGCACAAGTGCAGGTGGAGTCATGAAGTATGATGCTGCAGGTATAGCGGAGTCTCTTGTTTGTGGTGGGCCTGCGACCAGGCTCGTTGAGCAGCTCGTGTGGAGCTGTGAAGGCAACAACTCAGTTCGGGTACACGGAGGTTCGTGCATGGACGACTTCAAGATGGCGTGCATATTCGTCAAGGTGGAGTTTGTTAGATATGTGTCGAATATGTGTATAATCCGGTTACAATTGGACTTGAGTTGTGTTAGGGGCTAGGATAGATTGGAGTCGAACTCTGTATCCTAGGGGGCCATAAATATGAGGTAACCCCTGTTGTAACCATGAGAGACGACTTGACGGCTGGTTTGGGTGGCGGCGAGGCCGCGGGATCGCCCGGATGCCGGTGTAGCTGCTGTTTTATGGGGAGGAGCGCCCGTAGTCCTACCCCGAGGATTAGGCACATCGCTGAACCTCGTTAAAAAACATCGTGTCTGGGTGTCGTTCTCGTTTGCGTATTTTCTTCTATGGCGGTTATGCTTCCGCGTTCTTTAGTTAGCAGATCTGTTTGGGTCTGGAACTAACCGCGCACTCTAACAGGACGGTTCGATCGCTGGGCTGCCGTGTCCAGCTCGCCCGTACGGCCGCACAGCGCGCACGGATCATGCATGGACGCACACGTACCACCGGGGCCGCGTTTATCCGGAACCGAAAGGGGGGAAGCCGGCAGGGCTGAGGAGCTGTCGCGTAAACGTCTCGACGTCGACGGCGGCCGAACGAAGCGCCGATGCATGCATGGGGGCCAGACCCAGGTGGCGGACCGCCGACGCCCAAGGACGGTGGCTGTCGGGACACGTGTCGCGGGTGGGACACGTACGGGGGAGCGCTTGCGCTTCCGGGTGCTCTGAGTGAGACCTGATGAAGAGCGTGAGGAGAGGAGGTGCAGTGCAACTGTGCAAGTGCAACGCGCGCGGGACCCTGGGTGGAGGAGGGGTCGTCGGCAGCGGCGAGAGCCGCCACCTGTCCTGCCTGCACTGTCCCCGTCAGAAAGTTGCCGGAGCGACGATTGAGGAAGCGTCGTCCATCCTTTCAGCCTTTCAGGCCTGCAAAGAAGCACCATATCCTTTCTTTGAGCCGTTCTTTCCGGCTCTTGGAGCTTCTAGAACATAGCTACTTGGAGAGCAAACCAAAGGCCTGCACGAAGTTTCTGCCGAGCTCGACTCCCCAGCTGCCTCATGCTTTCCTCGCACGATCTCTGACATCTCTCCGCTTCGACCTTTTCAGCAAAAAAAAAAAAAAAAAAAAAGGAGAAAAACGAAACTTCGTCGTGTGAGCCCCTGAACGCTGAAGCAGAGCAGACTCAGTTTACTCTCTCTTATTACATGGCCTTGTTTAGATGTTGTAAAGTTGAAAATTTTGCTACGACGAGCCACCGCCACTAAGAGAGAAAGGGCCGCTGCCGCTGCCGCCACTCCGAGCGCCGTCGCCGCCGCCCTTCCGTTTGGCCCCCCCTCTCTCCTCCCTCTGGCATATCGCCGGAGGCCGGAGGGAGAGGGGATCCATCGTTTTTAATATTTTTTTCTCAATAGATCGAGTTCTAAGGGTTTGAGTTTCTTCATGCCAAGTATTGTGGTATTAGAGATTTATCTCCTCCTTCTCCTCTTCGGCGACGATGAAGGAGAAGGATGGAATTGTCTTCTCCATGGCGGCTCCGTTGAAGATGAGAGCGACAACTTCGGCGTCAGTATCTTCACCGACATGACGACATGGAGACTTTAGTTTCCGGACAGCGGCATCAAGACGGAGATGATCTCGCAGTCATGGAATAATTTTCTCTGGTCCCTTCTTCGTTTTGTTGTGGTTAGAATATGGCCACAATGAAGGACTAGGGAGAATAAGTTTCAGATCAGTCTTCCTCACTCTTCGGTGGCACAAAAAAAAGAAGGAAGACACGAGAAAGAAGAAGTTACTCAACTCCACCTGCATGAATGTTGGTCGTCCGTTCGGCATCTATTGTCTGGCTTAAAACAATTATTACTGAGTATTTACTTGTGTGGTCACCATATGAAGCGTCAAATAGGTTTGGATTTGAGAGTTTGCGTTACTCACAGTGTGAGTGCAATATAGATGAATATCAGTTTCTGGATACTCCCTCCATATTGTAAAACTTGACGTTTCAGACAACGACACGGTCTCCAAAACATCACTTTAACCGCTTGTTTCTTTAAAAATATTTATTAGAAAGTGATATATGTATATTTTTATGAAAGTATTTTTCAAGACAAATTTATTTATATGATTTTTACATCTCTAAACTCAATAATTTAAAAGTTATTTATGATTTATATTCTCAATGTTTGACTCAAACCTTGTCCAAAATGTCAACTTTTTCAATATGGAGGGAGTATATGTTTTTTTCAGAGTACTTGTAATGTGATGATGTACCCAACTATATTTTAATACAATTCTTCTTTCGTCTTAAAAAAAAATCATGTGCTAACTAGGTTCAAAAGATTCGTCTCGTAATTTATAACTAATCTGTGCAATTAGTTATTTATTTTACCAATATTTAATGCTTTATGTATACGTCTAAACATTGATGTGACGGTGATGTGATGGAAAGAGTGAGAAAAAGTTGAAAGTTGAAAGCAATCTAAAAAAGGGGCATCTCTCATAGGAGTAAGTCAGCTACCGTCCATATTTGTGAGCTGGGCATTTATGCAATGCAGGTCGATGTCGATCATCACAAATACATATACTCCCTCCGTATTGAAAAACTTGACGTTTTAGACAACAACACGGTCTCCAAAATATCACTTTGACCACTTGTTTCTTTAAAAATATTTATTGGAAAGTGGTATATGTATATTTTTATGAAAGTACTTTTCAAAACGAATTTATTTATATGATTTTTACATCTCTAAACTCAATAATTTAAAAGTTATTTATGATTTATATTCTCAATATTTGACCCAAACCTTGTCGGAAACGTCAGTTTTTTCAATATGGAGGGAGTATTGTGGCAGGCGGGAAGCACACTTTTATGCAGGGAAAGAGCGAGCTCAGTATAAAGACAATCTCAGTATAAATACAAGCAGTTAAGATTATGTTGAACAACACACCACTGTAACGGATGCAAATTGGTGTCAACAAAAATCGTCTCAATAACTTTACTAGGTGCAGGGTGCAGGAGATGCCCTGTACACTGAAAGATGAAAATCAGGGCCAAAACATTGAATTCATATGATGCTTCAAAATACAAACAGTTTCTAGGAGTCCCAATGAAGATATCATGGAACTTGCTAAGAACATATCTTCGACGAAATATTCTTGGTTTGATATGAGATCTGTCAATCAGAAGAATTCAACTTCCCTGGCAGGCTCACAGCTAAGGTATGATGCAATCTAGATCTAGTTTGTGGTGCCTCCTTCCATCTATATGATTGGATCATAACCATCATAGCTTAAATCAGAATTGAATAAATTCCAAAAATTCCTAGTGCAATCCCCTAATCCGAACCCCTACCATTGATAAGGAGCTCTTAAGTGCAAGCTGAAAATACATAATATTGCCAAAACCTGCAAAAGAAGTATATATAGAAATAGCAGTAGTAGAGGCTTACAAAGAAGGCCAACTACCTGAATTCCAATATGGGCCTTTGATGATCTGACAGGTATCACATTTTTATTTCTGCCAATAAGAATGAGAATGCCCTCTATTAACTGTATCCTGAGGCCAAAAATACTACCTCACACTTCAGGGTCGTTAATAAGTTAGCACCTACTCAATGAGGAAGATCATGCCTCAACACTATCTATACAGTCAGCCGCTGATATGCAGAATCTACAAAGTCACTTAATCTAGGGAGAGACTTTTCTTCATTGTCTCATAAACAAGATAGGTAATACTTGCAGCTGGCACCACTTTAAGAAGATTTGGTACAATGCCTTTGTAAAATCCAGAAATTCCCTCACACCGCAGAGTTCTCCGAAAACAATCAGTCATCCCTCTATATGGATCCTCTGAATTGGCTGGCTGAGCTTGCATTCTGCACATAACATTAATGAAAAGGAGCACATGGGCATGTGCGAGGGACAGAGGTTCATGATTGTACAAGTCCACATTGCTATCAATGAAATATTACCGCTTACCTTGTTCTGATGACTTGTAAGGGATAAACGCATGTAGCTCCTAGCGCTCCAGATACTGTTCCACAGCCCAACTGTACTAAAGGGCCAGGATCTACATCAGAAAATCATAACTTAGTAACACCAAATGAGAAGTAAAAGGGTGGAAGTACCAATAGATCCTGGTAGAAGTGTACCGTTGTCCATGAGGACATATGTCTTGGACATTTCTTTCAGTGTTTCATAAACAGTAAGATCAATTCCAGCATAAGGGACCATGCCAAGCAATGATGGAACAAGGCCTCTGTAGAATGCTCGAGGACCTTCATGTATCCATATATCCCTTGATAGTGCACCGAGGCTAGGAATTCTGCCTCCCTCATAAGTCTGCAGACGAGTCTTCACCAAATCAATGGGATAAATCGCTGTCTGTGCGATAGCACCAGCCAAACCCCCAGCCATGAGACGCCCAGAAGTACCAATGTCACTCTTATTTTCTCCTTTGCTTTTCATTATGTATTCTTTAAGCATTTCATAGGTGTAGAATCTTATAGCACTTTCTGGAGCAACTTTTACCACATTCAGTCCATTCCCTCTAAAAAATCCCAGTAGACCACCTTCTCTCCATATACCCTTAACCGCATCTATAACTGTAGTACGGTTCGTTTGGACTTGCATATTTACTTTGAGGCGATCAAGAGGTGCAGTTGCAGTACGAGATGCTGCACCGGCAATGCCTCCTGCAATCAGATATTTGCTTGCACTTACATGTTTACTTATTCCTTCTGGTATAGCGGCCTGCTCACCTATATCTACAAGGCAGACTCTTTCCCAGTGATGATATATGTTTTCAATGGTTGCTTCATGAGGATAAAGCAAAAGAAAATCTCTCCATTCCTCAAAAGTAATAATACCATCATTGTCCTTATCCACATGCTCAACAAATCTTGCAAGCTCTTCATCATCAATTTCTATACCTGCAAACATTAAACTGATATACTTGTAAGACATATCACAAAGACTAGATTATCAGCCAGCTCTTTGGAACATAGCTATTTACATTTACTACCAGTGTTAACAAATACAATGCACTGCGTCATTCAAAGCTAAAACAAACTTCACATACAAGGAACTACTACTTATTTTCGGAATGGTGACTTAGACAGTTATTAAGATATCGAAACTGATTAAAATTTTGAAATGGTGAAGCACATTGCAATGCTAAAATGGAAGCATTGCATGTTATGATGGGCATTCCAAGGACTAGCCCACACGCTGCTGGCATTGGCTCAGGGCTGTCCTGGAACTGATTTGAATGGCACACAGCACATCAACATTCAGATACCTCCCAATCAACCATATTGTATGCCAATTGCCATCAACCTCCCCCTCAAGGTTTCGGCTACATTTACCAGGTCACTCAATGGGACTAATCTTCTCAGTTCTCACAGCTGTCAGCAACAAGTCGTAGAATTTCCACATAGGGACTGACTAAACTTATCCAAGTCATAAACCTCCCTAGTGAAAAAAAAAATCTGAGCACCATAACCAACAAAATCAATACTTCAGCTCTCTAACTCAACTCATGAAACATTCATTGCCTTATATTTTCACTTTCCAAGGGAAACGATATAGCTCCCAGCCTCCCACCACTAGCAAGTAGCAACAAATAGAACTGAACTCAGTTTATCATAGTTGTCATCTACATTTCTCATGTCAAAAAATGACTCTCTCAAAGATGACATTAGGAAACGTGGTAAATAATTTCAATGTTAGGAAACCCCAAACTTTGCCTCTGATACTTACAGCAGAGTTAAGTATTGATACGAATGAATGGCCTATTTTACCACAAAAAGAAACTATCCCATGCAGTATGTCTGCATCAATACTTTGTGTTGCATCCTAATCACCAAATTTGGAAAAAAGGTACCCAAATTATGAAAGGGCATTTTGATCCCTATAGATAATAGCTATTTGCTAATAGTTATCTCTTCTGGATTGGATCCAAACAGGTGCAGCTAATAAAATAGCTAATTGTTAGATTGTCCTTTAGATAATAACTATCTCAATTTTTCCGCGAATGGGTACAAGTAACTGTATTTCATTAAGACGCAAGGAATTGTTTTACAACATCAACGAACTCCGGCTGCTTCATGCCCACTGGCAAGACGCTAGCGTGCATGACTAGCCAGGATTTGTCGATCAGCTAGAGCGAAAGCCTAGCAGGTACAACACAATCAAAAGACTATACAGCCATGGATAACTATCTCACTAGTTGGACCAAATCAAATAATAGTAGCTAATAGTTAGCTTAGTAGCATTTTTCATTAGTTGTGCATCCAAACACCCTCTAGCTAATAGGCAGCTAATAGCTAGCTAGCTAATATTATATGTGTTATTAGCCAGCTAACTATTAGCAGATAATGAATCCAAATAGGCCTTAGTTACCTATTTTAAGGAGCCCATGTCCGTATGGCATCACTAGAAATCTGAAACCATTACAAAACTTGAGTGGTTTTTTTTGAAAGGGAACTTGAGTGACTTTATTGACCAAAAGCAAAGCACCACCTTACTTGATTTCTCTATCAATATATCAAGCATTGCGTTTTTTTACATCAATTGCCAAATTTGAACTTTGGTACCTAGATTAGGCCAGGATACTGCAGCACAAGCATGTATTGGACTATGATTTAATTTTTCAAGAGTGGACGATTTAGCTTCGACCACTACAAGCAACAAAGAACAGTGAAGTACTGAACTAAGCTTATGGCAGTATTCAGCTACATTTCTCATGACATCTTAACTAGCTCAGGGAAGCACTATTTTATTCACAGAGCCTCACACGGTCACTCAACCTCATTAGAGTATTCCACGCCACCTAAGAATCGAGCTATGCTAGAGGAATCACTAAACGGAAGGAATAAGGCGAGAAGCGGTCACGACATTGCATTTACCAGCCTTGACGAGCGCGTGCCAGAGCTCCTCGGGCAGGATACATCCGTTGTGCTCGACGTCGATGGCCTGGAAGATGCGGTAGAGCTCGAGCTCCTTGTCGTCCATGTACCTTCGGAAGTCGTCGTAGCCGACGCGGCCGTCGCGGTCCCGGTCGCAGGCCCGGAGCAGCGCGCGCGCGTAGTCCTCGGCGCCCGCGCCGCCGGTCCCCTCGGGGACGCGCAGCGCGACGAGGCCGGCCACGATCTGCGCGTGGTCGAGGTGGCCCCGCCCCGCGGCGTCGAAGAAGCCGAAGACGGCGCGGATCCGCGCCTCCCGCTCCGCCTCCGTCTCCCGCAGCGCCAGCAGCACGTGCTCCATCGTCGCCGCCGGCCCCGCCGCGCGCGCTGGGCCGCCGCACCCTATCGCTCCCCTCGCCGCCGCCGCCGTCGCCGCCGCGGGCTGAGCTGTGGCGGCCGGAGACGCCGCGGTGGTCGTCGCGGCTACCGCCGGGCGGGGCTCCACCGCCTGGACCGCGGCGCCGGACATGGCTCCGGCGGCGGCGGCGGCGACGGCGGTGAAAGGGGGGAGGCGCAAGCGAAACGAGCAAGGAGGTGAGGTGGCGAGGCGCTGTGCTGCGGGCTGCGGTGACGGAGTGACGGCGGTGTTGAATTGAGACTTGAGAAGAAGGGTGGTTTGCCGTTTGCGTCTGTCTGGTCTCCCGAAGAAAGCGAATATCCACCACGCTGTCAGACAACCCTGACAATCCGGACCGGTTAATTATTACTACTGATATTTTATTTATTAATATCATGATATATACTATTATAAAATACACATGCAAGTTTTCTACCATACCTGTAGTATAGCGCGTGCTTCCTCTATCTCTCTATTCAAGTTTCGCCGTGATATTCATGCTAGTTAGTTTTTTTAAAAAAATAACTAAGTTTATTTAAAAAATATTAAATTTCTTAGAAAATAAGAACGACGGTTAAAACGTGCTTGTACGTATGGAAGTGGTTGTAACTACCTCCAAACAACACAGGAACACAAAATACAGTGGAGCCCACTTTGCTCTGTTTGCTCCGGTCAGCAAACGGCCAGTGCAAAGGTCAAAACCAAAAAAAAGAATTATCAAAAGAGGTCGTGGCTTGAAAAGTGGCTTCGCTCTGGCAGCGTGTTAACAGTCTCAATGCTAAAAACTATATATAATTTCTATGTATATTTAATATACGTAGATACTACATATAAAAATTATGGTCACAATAGATAGTTTTTACAAAATTATTTTTTGTCTAATCAAATATCTTTTCTCTTCATTCTCATTTAATCATATCTTTTTATATCTTGGTTCTCGTGTATAATTTTTTTAATTAGAGTGTCACATCATCTTTTTCTTAGGTGACACTATAATTAATGAAGATAGAAACCATATAGTTTAATGGTTGGAAGTGCCCTAAGTAACGCTGGAACCCGTCAGTGGCAAACCAAATATCTCTTTAATTTCGTTAGTAATAAAAATTAGCATCTACAGTTAGTACTAGTAGATAAAAAAATATACTAATTATTAGTTAAAGAGCTATTAACTATTAGTTTCGTTAGCCGATTTAGAGATGCATAAAGGTGCTAATAATTCATATACACATATCTAACCACATATTATAAGCTATTAGCACGTGGATCTAAACACTCCTACTAAAAAATAGCTAGCTAAAAGATAGCAGCTATTAACTAACTAATTTTTAGTACTAATGGATCTGGACAGATCCTAATATATTATTAGCCATTAGTTATGTATTGAAATGGGAAGACGGATAATGGACTAATAAGATGAATGGTGTGTACAAAAAGATGCTATCACATTTAGGACCTATTTTAGAATATGTCTGTATCCATTATTGCTAAAAATCAGCAACTAAAATCAGTAACAGTGGATCCAAACAGATTTGTTAACAATCTACTATTATTAGCTGAATGGTTGCTAACTATTAATTTCATTAGCAGTTTTGGAGTAGCTAATCGATGCTAATAGTTCATATACACTTTGAACCCACTATTCAACCATCTATTAGCGACTATTAGCAAGTGGATCCAAACACTCCACTACTAAAAATTAGTAGCTACTCCCTCCGGTCCGATTTACCGGGCGTACAAGGCTTAATCACAGGTACCAAGACATTCACCGAAGCACGCAAAGACTATTAACTCACTAGCTAGTGCATGCCTGACGGATGATGCCATCTGCCTCATTGACCAATGCATGCAGCGACGTATTAACTCAGTAGCTAGCGACTCCCTCACTAGCTAGCCCATGCAGCGACGCTTTAGTTGTAACTCGTGCATGCAGATGCCTTGATACTTTCGTGCACTTGCTATTGTGGCCAAATGAAAAAATAAGTGTACGCGAGATAAATCATAAATCGGACGGAATGGAGTATTAGCTAATAGCTAGATATTTTTTAGTGCTAATGAATCCAAACTTGACCTTAGATCCATTAACACAGCTATCTAATAGCAATAGCGTTTAATTTTTAGATAGTTATTTTTTAGCAGGGCAGTTTGATCCCATCTGCTAATATGTGGTTGGATAATAAAAGATTAAAAATAGATATCTCCCAAACGGACTCCTAACCGAAACTCCCAGTTTCTGGGCTCCTGGCCCAACCTCGCGTCTTCGCCGTGGCCCAATCAGCTGGCATCGGTGTCCCGCGCCCCCAGCGGCCCAGAGCCCCCCACCACTCGGCAACTCCCACGCACACAACAGACTCGACCGGAGAGTGGCGGCGGCGCGGCGCGGCGCGGCGCGGCGCTATCTCCTCCGCGGCTCTGCGCGCAGTCGTGGCGGCAGCTGCAGCGGGGGTGGCGGCGGCGTGCGTCCCTGCTGTGAGCTTCATCGCACCGTGTCTGTGCCTCTCGTCCTCGTAGCGCGCCTCTTCCCATGTCGCAGTAGGGCGGAACGGGACCAAACCCTAACCCTAGCTTCCTCCACCGCGCCTTCCTCGTGAGGCCGTATACATGGACGCGAAAGACATACTAGGGCTTCCGAAGACCCCCTTCTCGTCCTCCCAGGAGAAGAAATCGCGGACGCCCAAGGAGCCGCAGCGCAAGCCTGATGGCGTCTCGCGCGAGGTATTTCTTCACCCTGGCTCCTGGCTCCTAGTCTGCATGCCTGCGGTGCTGACATAACCTTGGACATGTAGGTCTATGCCCTCACTGGAGGGGTGGGCATGGCCCCGCTCATGCCGACCATCGAGGCATCGCACCTGAAGCGGCGGCCTGCTGCGGAGAAAGAGAAGGTGAGGGGGTACAATTTGTCTCGAATTTATTGGAAATTGGATAGCTTCTGAGCTGCGCTGAGCTTTAAGCTACTCATAAACCACACACCTGTAAAATTGGTGAAGTACATTGCTTTTGTAATTTGAACCTGGAAAACTAAAATGCTGACCACTTCATATACACATACACCTACTGTTTGGGTTGCAATAATAAAAATAGCTTTGTGTTACCAGATTAAGTTTCCTCATGTGTGTTTGATCCACATGAACTTGTTAACCAACATGTTTTTTTGTATATGTAATATGAAACCCCTTAGACTATAAATAAATATCCTCATTCGTAATCAGCAGAAGTGCAATTAGAGTCAAGCTTATATAAAACTACTGATGTTGCATTCACCGTTCATTACACTTTGTCCGGTGAAGATTTTGCATTGGATTTGTGACACATTTGTGAAATGTTACATTTGTTACCCCATAGCAAAGCAATTCAACTTGACGTGAGCTTCTCATATAAATTTAGAAGATGACTATTCTTATCTTGTTATCTGGCTGTTTGATGCTATTGGAGCTAGGGGCCACTTTAGTCGATTTAACAAAAACCATTTTAATATCTTGTGCAGGTAGCATGGCAGTGGTTACCTTTCACGTCATCTGCACGAACTGATAACCTTCAACTCTATCACTGGGTCTGTATCTTGCTCTGCTAATGTGCTTTATGTTGAAAAATAGTATGACTTACAATAACTAGTTCTCGCCAATTCGATTATTCAGGTTAGAGTTGTTAATGGTATTCAGCCAACTGGTGATTATCAGTTTGCAAAATATAACAAGGTAAGAACTATATTATGTTAGGTAACTAATTGAGCAAGAAGCCTTTCCTTGCAAAACTTGGGGCTTACCCTGTGTCCCTGTCTTTATTTATCCTTCCGGTTTTGCAGAAGGCGGATATTGTTAAATATACGAATGAGGAGTATGAGAAGTATTTAGTTGATCCTGTAGGTACTACTTAGTACTTACAATATTTTTTTTTAAAATTTAGTGTCTGATTTGTTTCTGTGCTTGTGCTTTTGTGCTACCCACACTTCATATCCTGGATCGAGCGAATCTGGCGTGTCACAAATGTTCATTTTCATTTGGTTTTCTATTTATAGAATATTATAAACTGAATTATAATTTAGCTACCTTTCCCATCTTAACAAGATATTCTAACTTCTAAACATCTGTTTGATATTACGTTTTTCTTTGTTAGCATGGTATATGCTTGTTACTCCCTCCGTTCTGTTTTTAAGCCACCAATTGGAACGACACAGTCTCCTAAATTACACTTTGACCATTCATTTCTTTATTATATTATAATATTTATTATGCTTATAATAAACTTGTGACTATTGGATAGTACAAGTGCTTACAAATCTAACTGTTCCAAGTTTGTATTATAATGGTAAAAACTATTAGTCAAATTATTGGTCAAAATTTTTAAAGTTTGAATCTTGATATGCATGTGCGCCTTCCGCCTTATAAAAGGGAACGGAGGTAATAACATAAAGGCGGTCACGCTGCTACTGCTGATCTTGTATGGGTAGTACCCATCCATGTGGAAACCCTCTGGCATTTGAATTCATAAACGAAAGCTTTCATATTCTGCTTTTGGAATATGTATTATCAGATATTAAATATACCTATTATTTATACCTAAACTTAAAAACAGAATTTCTTTTTGCATCTATATGACCTTTCTCCTGAAGGTTTATTGGTTTAATAAATAAACTTATGTTGGAATTTTGAAATCTTCACTCCCTACCTCACTAATTTGTCTTCTGTTAACTTTAACAGAAAGCATTTCTAGAACAGAACAAATAGAAATATGTCATTTTTTACCTTACTGTATGCATACGATATTGTTCGTTAATTTGTCTACTTTAACAGAAGCATTTCTAGAATAGAACCAATGAACATATGTCTAATTTGGTCTGCAGCCATTTTGGATATTCATAAACTTATTGATTTTGGGGGCTTTAAATTTTCAGTATTTTTCCCCCATGTTCTTTGTGAAGTTCTAAAGAAATATGTGGTGTACCTATTTCAGGCTTGGAGCAAGGAAGAAACAGATCAGCTATTTGAATTATGTGAACGATTTGACCTTCGCTTCATAGTAATAGCAGATAGGTTTCCAACTGCTCGCAGTGTGGAAGATCTGAAGAGTCGTTACTATACTGGTAATTTTATGATATATTACGGGTCAGAATGTCAAATGGAACATGCTTTCTGAATTTTTCTTCCATTTTTAATCTTTGTTTATATATGCATTAGACTAAAAACTATAGGCCCTGCTTTTATATTGAGAGCATCTAAATATGCATTTATTTGCTCAGGAGCAAACATTGGTGATGTATTTTTGGTTGTTCTGTCTATATTCAATGTTCAAGTAATTATTCATCAGTGGACAGTAACTTTCAATCACGACGAGCAAGATATTTGCTTGCACTCTTGTATCATAGATGTTCTAAAATCTAAACCACTCTCTTGCAATTTATTTTTTACTTATTTTAAATTGATGAAGAAAGTCTTGAAAATTGCATTTGGTCTGCTGTACATTGTACTTTATTTGCACACACCTTTCTTTTTACCATGTTATGTTATCAGAGGTTGGGTGGCATCATTACTTATTATTCACCTATTCAATCAATTATTATTGATAAGCATGTATGCACAATTTGTGTGTATTTCCACCATCTCAATCTATTTGTTATACCTTGCCTCTGTAGTCATCGTCGTTTTTATTTTTGCAGCTTCTCGGACTCTTCTAATTCATAGAGCTAGGTCATTCGAGGATGTTTCTGGGAATCCCCTTGTGAAGGTAGTGCTTAATTATCTTCCCGAACTAAAAATAATTACTTCATTGTCATTATAAATTTGGTCCACTGTGTTTTCAGGATACCTACGATGCTGCTCATGAGACTGAGAGGAAGCGTGCATTATCAGCACTTCTCTCCCAAACAAAGCAGCAAGAACGAAAGGATGCCGAGGTGAGTTTTTTGCTGACTTCTGCAGTTTTACTATTTTCTAGATTCTGTTGTTGTGTACCTGACTACAAATGTTATCTTTTCAGACTTTAGCAGAAGCAAAACGTATTATGGAGTCTCGTGCTGCTAGCAAAGTGAGTAATCAATCCATGTTATTACATGTCCTGTATCACAAATAATCTAATGCAATAAGCTTTTAATGATAATTTGTATGGTATTTATGGGATGAGTTTCTTTTGCGGAGCAACTGATGGTAAAACATCAAGATGTTTGTTATTTTTAAAATTAAATAGCACCTTTACCATTTGGACATTCCACGTGCATGCCAATATTGTTTATCAACTCCCTTTTCTATTTCAATGTTGGTACTTTCAAGAGTAAATGGACACTGCTTGATGCTAATGGTATGAATTGTTGGATGTTTAATTGTTTGATACTTTGTAGAATGTTGATGAAGCTGTAATGCCTCCGAGCTCTGATAATGCTATTGTTCCTGTTGATGGTGTATCTCCTTCAAGCAGCACCCATCCATCTTTAGCACATCCAAATACGACAGCTAACACCTTGATACCTAATTCACTACGAACGGTAATCCTGAAACTATTTCTGGTTAAGTCGTATGGTTGATTAATTTACATTTTAAGTTACATTGACAGATGTTCTTTTTAGCATGAAGAAACTACAGTGATAATTTTATTATGCAATGAGATGAGCCGTAATTCAGCATATCACTCTCAAATTTTACTATGCATCCGTGTCACCACTCACCACTACTCAGTAACATCAGTGTTGATTCCTGCACTAGACCTGATATCACCTTAATTTTTATTATAGAGTTTTGTCAGGACATTGAGGTTACATAAATACTTTGTTCCACTAAGTGAAACTCGGATAAATGCCATATTTCCATGTGGTGTTGGGGATCATATATTAACCTCACAGGAAGTGGCATTTTTGAAAATGCATACCTCATATTGGAATTTATTCAAGCTTTCCATTAAAAGTACTGAACTACTGATGATGTGTTCGAGAAAATGTTGTGTTGGAAGGCACAAAATAGGTGCCACATTTGCAAATCCGTTTTTGCCACTATCTATAGATATATGGTGCATCAGGTTCATAATCAGGTGCAAAAATGAATGCATTTGCATGTCTGAACTATATTGCTGTTGACCTGTTGTAATAGTGATGTGTTGAGTAGTTCAGTTCATCTTTCCACTTTCATTTCTATGGGCTTAAATATAAGTAGACCCGTGCCTCCTTTCAAGTGTCTAAATCATTAAATACTAGTAGATCCTATTTATTTTTGAAAGATGATTGCAATAGCGTGTTTCGCCGATTCTATGAAATATAGCTGCCTCTTAGTGGTAAACAACTAAGCACAGAACAAATAGACCTATTAATATGCCACTGGTGACTGGTGACCACTTCTCACCTTGTCTCGTTAACTGCAGTGTAAACATTGTTTATCTATCTGCATTTTTCTTATATATATGCATATGTCTGTATACTTTTTCTTTCAGCTTCGAGTGTATTTGAGAACGCATGCGCTTGACCAAATGGTCCAAGCAGTAGGTGCTTCAGCTGGCCTTAGAGTTATCAAAAGGGTTGATCAGACACTACAAGAGCTAGGGGTTCGTTCTGTACTTTATGCACACAAAATTAATTTGTGAAATAGTATAAATATATATTTCAGCAACCATCTTTTTTAGGTGAATTTGAAGCCTAAGGTTCCAACGAAAGCAGTTTGCGTAGAACACATTGAACTGCGGAATGAGCTACTCACATTGCTTAACCTACAAAAGCAGGTACATTTTTTAAGGCTGAGCGTCCATGTTCTTTAGCATTTTGCAACTTGCATATACTTTTAACCTTACTTAAATTTGCATTAGGTTGTAAAAGTGTTGATTCCCAATTTTTGATCTTTTTTTCCAAAGCACCTGTTCGATAAGATGGGAAGGGAAAAAAGGGGAAGCTAAACATATATTCAAATATTTGTTATTTCCTTTCAGCTAACAGTTCCCTTTTGTCTTTTATGTTAATAGCTGCAAACTAAAGAGGCTGAAGTTTCAGCTAACCGGGAAAGTTCCTTCACAGAGGCACCAAGCACACCTAAGGTATATTATAATATATAATATCTGGATTACCTGCCTTTTTCCACTTTTTACCAGTGTGGAACTGTTGTAAGATAATATGAAGTCATAAACCTTAGGGAATAGATATGTTGGAATGCAAATAGGGTTGTCACATGTAGTTCCTTGATAGAAGATTTGAAGGAGCTTAGTGAGGTATTAACGGTGTCGTGCAAAACAATGACAATATATGTTAATTCACAGCACTTCAGGACCCAAATATCCTGTTAACTGAAATGTCTAGTGGAACCATCTGATAGGTTCTAGTGGAAAATTATTGCTGACGCAGTGAATTATGTTTCCCCCTTTTGCAGTAATAGTTATGCTCGCTGGCTAGTGCCTTATCAGGTTCCAACAATTAGTTGCTTTCTATTTAACAATATTATTGTGTATTTATTTGCAGCGTTCTAATAGGGACATTGATCGACCCTTCATCCCTGATACAACTGGGTTTACAGGTACTAAAAGCAGACACTTGAGTTTTTTACGCCTTCTGTCTTCAATATGAGGGATTGCCTATTAATATTTTGCATCATCCTGCTTCATGTGACTTCAGGTGAAAGAGCAGGCAAACGCGACCACAAGCGGAAGGTTTGTTTGTTTTCCCTTTAATTCTGCTGTTGAACTTTGCTCGGTTTCTTTTATGGTACATGGACGTCTTTGAATTGAAGCATCCATGTTGTTTCTCCGATGTCTGTTAGATTACAGACATACTATGGACCTATACGAATTCCATTCATCTTTTCATCTGCTTTTAACTATGTTATGGCTTCATTTTATCTCAAATCATTTTTGCCAGTCCACTGGAAGATTTATAGATGCGCCTCCATCACCACCCCAGTCCAAGCGGCCTAGAAAATTGAAGGGATCTGACTGATAATGCTGTCCGAGTAGCAGACTCTGTAGTCAAACAAGCAGGTATACCATATATCCATACTGAATTTAAACTATATTTTCATGATTATTCAGTCCCCACTTTAGAGCTGAAGATTGACTTTTACATCACTTTTTTTGAATCATGTAGCACTTACAGCCTTACAGTCTTACAGTAGAGATGGACTAGAACTTGATAGGTCAGCAACGGCATCTGTGGAAGTCCGATGGGCTGGCCACTCATGCAGGGAACCAACTTCCGTTGCTACATGTGCTTGCCCTGACTTCGGGCCATATGCTGCGTGGACCTAGAATCATGTAGATTTGGATTCAAAGAGAAGTATGTAGGTTTTGGATTTTTAATTTGTAAATGCATCTATTATTGTCATTTATGTACAGAGATAATTGTGAGGTCAAAATTTTTGTTCAGCAGATTTCTGAATTATGAGTTTTGGTGTGTTCCGTACTCTAGGATGGCTCTTGGGTTAGAATTTTGTATTAATCCTTTGTGATTTGGATCAGCTTTGTATGCGGATAGTATAGCCCTCTGAGTTAGCTTTCTAAAATGTCTAACATAATTGAAATCGGAGTTCGGAGCTAAGAGTTATAGCCGTTTGAACAATGAAAGGTCAGTGACCGAACTCTATGGCAGGACGCATCCGGTCAGTAGAGTCGAGTCCGGCCATAGAGTCCGGTTAGTGTTATTTTGTGGCTGATTTGAGGTGGTGACAGGACGTTCACAGAGTCCAGTTGTTGAAAAATGCCCCTGAAACCTGATTGGACTCTGGCATTGTTTGTGATTGGACTCTGGCATAGGTGCGTTTGGTTAGAACAACTGGACGCTAGTGACCTGACGTGTCCGGTCATCCTGTAGTGACGTAGTGAGTCCAGTCAGTTCGAAAAGTTCCCAGTGAAGAAGGTAACGACTAGTTTAGTCCTTGGGGCTATAAAAGGAGTGATGACTATGCTTGGGGAGTGCTAGGAAGCCCTCTAACTCACTTGTGCTTGCTAGTGTGCGAATCAATTGCGAGTGAGTGATCGCTAGTGCGTTGCATTGAGAGATTCATCGAGTGACACTAGGTGTTCGTGTTGCAAGCCAGTGCTGCTTGTTACTCTTGGAGGTTGCCACCTCCAGATGGCTTGGTGATCAAGTCTTCGTCGTGAAGCCCGCGTGAAGATTGTGCGTGGCTCCGAAGACGGATTGTGAGATGTGTTGTGCTCGTCCCGCGAGGATCACGAAGAGCAACTCTAGTAGAACGTGTCATTGGGTTACCCTTACTTGTGGGTGAGTTCTTGTGGCGCTCGAGTGTCGAGCTAGGTGTGGTGCCTATTAGCTACCGAACTACCAAGGTGTGTGGTCGACACAACGTAGCTTGGTGGCAACCAAGTGAACCTCGGAAGAAAAATCACCATATCAATTTTGTGTTCATCTTCTCGGTGGTTTGCAAACTACATTGAATAGCTTGTATTTACTTGTTTATATACATGTGCTAGCGTAGATTGCTTTTGCCCTTCTTGTTAGCTTATGTAGCTTGCAAGTTGCATTGTTTGCTTATGTAGCGTAGAATTAGTTCGCTTGCGTGGCTAATTGGCTTGAGTAGCCTTGTTAGTCAGATTGTTTAGTTTGTGTAGTTAAGTAAGTGTTGCGCTCACTAATTTGACTTGTGTAGCTTTGTTATGAGCATTGCTAGCGAGCTTAGGCTTTATGTTTTTATTTAGTAGCTTGAGTAAGAGCTCCTCGTGTTTGAAGTACTAGTAACATAGGTTTGTGTGATCTTGCTTGCTAGGATTGTTAAGTGAGCTCTAGCTAGCCTGACACCTTATTTATTTGGTTTAGGATCTTTTATAATGTGTCATAGAAGAGTATAGTCTTGGCTAGACCGATAGTTTTAATTCCGTATTTGTTTCGGTTAGCTGGTGCAATTAGTTTTTAAGAAAAAGGAATAACCCTCTCTAGTTCACCAACTCGACCCTTCACCTATAGTAAGCATTACTATTATACTTGTTTGATAAATCTTGATCTGGGTACTGTTTGTTTCATCGCTTTTGACTCGTAACCGTTTGCGGCGTGATTGGCTCCCCCATCGCTTTTGACTCGTAACCGTTTGCGGCGTGATTGGCTACCCTTACTGCATGTTTGTTTTGGTTGCCGCGGAACTGTTCACAGGGAATCCGATACAAACGCTCGAATGATTGTTACCGTCCACCCTATGCTCCATCCATTTACGCCACTCGTAGGTTGTCGCATGCTGCAACCAAACAAATTGCGTTTTCGTTGCAATGTAACAAATAGTGGTGGTGACACTTTCTATTTACATTACCATTCCTTACATTTAACCAAACAACACCTACAACTGTTTGGTTGACACAAAAGTAACGTAAACATAAATGAAACTAAGCTCATTTGTATTCCCGCCGGTCACATCTGTAAGAATAAAATCGTTTGTGTTTGTGATACGACTCTAGAGCCAAACAGCTCTAGTGTTAGTCCTTAGGTTCCGATGGGTTCCAGAAATATTCGAATCAATAAGATGCGCACAGTAAGCATTCTACTGTACCTGCCAGCAACCAAACTAATATCTGCCCTACTCACTCATACTCTTAAAGGAAGTTGTTCTGGACAGTGATACGGTCTCCAAAGCATAACTTTGACTCCTTATTTTTATAAAATATTTAAAGAAAAGTGACATGTATTTTTTTTATGAAAGTATTTTTTAAGACAAATCTATTTTTATTTTTATATAGTTGTTATATTTTCAAGCTCAACAACTTAAAAATTATTTATGATTTATATTTCCAATGTTGGACTCAATTTCCTTTACAAATATGGAGGGAGTATGCAATAACTATAAATAAGTTTCACCTAGAACACTATGTATATCTATGTCTGCTATATTTTCAGCAACAACTCATACACACAAAAAAATACAAAAAAATCAGTTTCTGGTAATGTGCAATCACTAATAAGAAAAATAAAAATACTTGTAAATATGATGTGTTGACTAAAATGTAAAGTCAAGTAGAAAGGGATCGTAGCAACATGAGTGAGCCTTTCATTGGTAGTTTGCCTAGTCCTTCTGCAGACTAGAAAATGACTAAAAAAAGAAGAAAATTATGTTACTACAAAATATAGAACATCATATAGTTAAAGAGACATTACAAAGTGCCAAGTTACCTACCATTTTATTACACATTCAGCCATGGGCCCTCAAATGAGAATCATTTGATAGTTCTCCTAGCTACTTCAGTATTACTTTGTGGATAAAGAGTACTACAAAGTAATCCCTATACTACATATTAAATCACATAATTCTAAAGTAGCAATTTAACATGGAGTAGTGCCAATCCCTATACTAATAGCAAGCCAAAAATAGTAGACACTTCTCACACCTTGATTATATATGAGTTTAGCTAATGTTTTTTTTTCATGTAGTCTTATAATTGTAGCACTATGAAAATATCAAACACAACAATATTTAGCAATCTCACGTGTTGATTTTATTTGTGAATACATAGTGAAAACATCATCTTTCTTGGAGAGCGTACCAACCTGAGTTAGGTTGTATGGTGATGCCACCAAATGTACAATAATAATATGCTAAATCCCTCCTAAAATACAATGAGCCTATGGATCATCCTCTTGCTCTGATAAAGCAAAAATGCAGAAGACAGCGATAGATTTTTAAGACGGTGACAAATCTAATACTCCAAGCTTGTACAACAGGCCCACGATGTCACACATGGATGATGCAGTCTCCTGTAAAAGATCAACATATTACCACATTTAGCAATATAGAAAATACTCAAAGGCAATAAAGTCGGATTAGGCATTGTTGGGTTTTATAAGATGATATTAGTAGTTCGGTATTTTTTGAAAAAGAATCATTTCTTTATATATGTGTATGTTGCCTGGTCAATTCTAGGACATAAAACCATACAATTACTTAGCTCAGAAGTCACAAAAATTTTAAATCAATAAAGACAACACCATCACTCACTTGGACCATTCTAAATAAATCAAACACATGTCACCTAGTTGTCAAAAAAAACACATACCACCTTGCAAAGAAAAGTGATGGTGGGCACCATCTTTTTATCCGGTGCGAGAACTAAATCTATAGTTGATAGTTGATGGACAATAGCGTAGCTATACTTGTGTGAGGGATCATTGAGGAACACAATTGTTTTAAAAAAAAATACATAGCCCAAAGTATCTACATGCAAATTATGCATTTTTGCTCATACATTTATGATCCTCTGATTGATAATAATAGGTGCACCACAGTTCTAAATTTCGAAGGCTGCAAGAATTATCAAATAAACATGATAGACTAATAAATGAACCTATTTCAGTGTTGAAAATAAAATCCAGTGCTCAAGTGACTAGTTTGGTATGCCCAACAAATTGCACGACCTGACAACTCTTGGCAATGTCCTAAAAACCAAAGGATGTCAATGATTGTGGCCATCAAATTAATCTTTAGTTTGCAACACCAAGCAAGCAACTTGTTAGAAAGCGACTAACCTGCATGGGGTGCACGTCTGTACGACCATAATAAAAAACGGTAAATCTATCCTTCGCTCCAGTGTTTTTCGTCCTTTGCTCACTCTATTTTGAGGCCGTCAGATGATGTGTTGCAACAAAGATGATGAGACGTGCTCCTTCCCCGTGACACAGTGAAAGGTCTGAATTGGCTAGAGAGGGGGGGTGAATAGCCTAATTAAAATTCTACAAAATCACTTAGGAAAACACTATTAGTATAACAAATAGCGAAGCTTTTTCCGCTAGCCTAATAGTGTGTTGCAGACCTAACCAACAAATTCTATCTAATATTTCTATGTCACACAAACAACTAGAGCTAGTATCTAATGCGGAAAGAACAATCTAACTCTAGCACAAGTATGATATGCAAGAATATATATGAAACAAGTATGTGTGATAGATAAATCTAGATAACTAATCACAACTAGCTGCACAAGAGATGTATGAAGACAATATATGTGAAGGTATTTCAACAAATGAAATAGCTTAAACTAAATGCACAAAGTAAATGAGCTAGATAGAAGTAGTTTCACCGAGCCTTCGGGATCGCCTTGAAGAGACCCAATCACCGGTGAAATCCACTTGTGATGCCAATCACCAAAGATGTGAATATGAAGACCAATCACCAAGATGAAAACACAATCACAAATAGCACGCGGGACACGATGATTTATCCCGAGGTTCACGTGCTTGCCGGCACGCTACTCCCCGTTGTGTCGACCAACACTAGGTGATCTGGTGGCTAATTGGCACCAAGTCAAGCTCACAAAGAGCGCCACAAGAATCTACCGCTAGCGAGGTAGCTCAATGACACGAGCAATCCACTAATGATGCCTCTTGCCGCTCCGGCGAGGTGAGGCTCCAAAACCTCTCACAATCACGAACGGTGGTGGCCAAGAACAATCATCAATCTTGTCAATCAACCACCTCAACGCCTCCAAGCCGTCTAGGCACCGACAAATGCCAAGAGTAACAAGACAACTCAATGCCGATGCGAAGAACTAGTGCCACTAGAATGAACTCTTTCAAATCTTAGCACTAATCACTCAATCTCACTTGCAAATGATCAAATCAACACTAGAGATGAGTGAGGAGGCTTGGCTTTCCTCACAAGGATGCTTAGGAATCAAAATGCGCAAAAGAGAACCCAAGTGAGCCGGCCAAGCCACTTATATAGTACCCTCAAAAGTCAAAACGGCCTAGCCGTTGGGCTAAAATCATGACCATCAGATGCTCCGATACGCGACCATCGGACGCTGCTCCAGATGGAGCCACGTGTCCCCCCTGATATGAATTCAGTCCGTCAGATCCCAACGGTCATAATCCTTCGCGCCACGGTTAAAGTGACATCCAGACGCTCTGATGTTAGGTATCGGACGCGCTGATGACACTGCTCTTTTCAGCTCTTTTTTGCGCCACATCGGACGCTGAACCCCTGCGTTCGATGACCATGCAGAGAGGTTCCAGAACGCACCCAAACACATCGGACACGTCAGATGGTTCGACATCGGACGCATGTGCTTCCTGGAAAACACACTCGTGCCACGTTTTCACCATCGGACTCTGCAATGGTGTTTCCTCAGCGTTCGTTGCCAGCGTCCGATGCTCCTTCAACATTTGTCAGTGGTTAGGGTTAACCATCGGACGCTCGACCCAGCGTCCGATGTTGCCGCCAGCAGCGTCCGATGCCCCTAACTCAGCATCTTTCACTTTCTAACTTCTACCCTTGCTCTCATGTGCCAACACCAAAGTGTTTCACCACTTGTGTGCATGTGTTAGCATTTTGCAAAGCATTTTTCAAGGGTTTAGTTAGTCACTCACTAGGTCTAAAACATCAATATGTTAGAGAACTCCTAGTGGCACTTGAACACTGCATAAGCCGTGAATTATCTCCTCTTAATAGTACGGCTATGTATTCTAAATGTGATCACACTCACTAAGTGTCTTGATCACCAAAACAAAGAGCCCTATAAGTTATACCTTTGCCTTCGGGCCTCTTTGCTCCATCTCTTCTCTTCTTCATTTCACCAATGGTAGAGTTCTTGATCACTTCAATTGCATGTGGCCATCACCATCTTCCATGGTTGCCACCTTGCTTGCTCCACCACTTGGTTTGATCTTAATCATTTCTTAAAAGCTACACATGCTTAGCAATAGAATTATACCAAATAGGTTTTATCAATTAGCCAAAACCAAACTAGGGCTTTCACACGGACCCATTGGCGAATCCAGAATCAGCCCACGAAGGGGCTAAATACATAGCTGAGTTTGGACCGAAATTCTCCTTGTATTTTTGGTCCACAATAGATTTTTGGTGGATTTTAAAATGATTTGGACTGAATTTTCTATTATTTTTCTAGCCCACAGGAGATTTTAGACTAATTTAAAGAAAAATTAGACTAAGTTTAGCTAAAATCATATGTACTGCAGCCCCCCCGGATCCGCCACTACACAGACTGGCGGGATGCAGTGCTGTGGTACTAGTGCATGTTGTTTTTTTAGGGACGTCAAAGCACCTAGCCTGTCTCTATGTATATTGTACTATGTATATTCACTTTTACTTATAATATTCATTTATTTAGTATGAAAGTATATTACATTTTATTAAATCATATTTTACTACTTCAGTTTAGATGTAAATTCTGAATTTAACCGATGTAAATTGAGTATTCGTAAATTAGAATGATTAGAATTACTTAAACATTTATCTAATCATTTTTTTGCTTTTTTGCTTTTTGATATGTTTTATTTGGTACATATTTGAAATTTTTAAATTTGGATTCCATAAAAATAATCTGGTATATTTGGGTTTTTAATTTAATATTTTTTTTTTGCTTTTTTGTTTTTCTGCATGTTTTATTTGGTTCACCTTTGAAATCTTTATATTTGGATTCCATAAGATATATCTGGTATTTTTTTTGTTTTTTAATTTAATATTTTTTTGATATTTTTTGGTTCACTGGCAATCGAGTGTTCAATGGTTAAAAAACACTCGATTTTTATTTCTCACAGGAATCGAGCGTTATAGGGCCTACCGCCGGTCGGGTGTCACGCTCACCTAAATCGCTCGAGCCGTGAGTAGACAGACCGAAAAAACAATCTATGATTAATCTAGGTGGAGATATAGTGCAGCACCAATGGACCATCTTTATCCGTACTCCATCCGTATACAAAATAGATGATGTTTTGGACAATGTTTCAGTTAAACATTGAGAATATAAATTATGAATAATTTTTATGGCCTGTTTGGATCCCTTTATTTTGGAGGAATTGGAATCCACTCAATAAACTAGGCTATTTGGCTTAGAATTTGACATTTCACCACTTTTCAAAGTTCATATATAAGTCTATCTCAAATTCATAAGGTGTGAGAGAGAAATGGATTCTATAGATCACCATATTATATTTATACTTTGCAACTTATAACACTCTCTTCAACTCACTACCGTATGGTACAAATACAACATGCGAGTATCTCTCTCATATAACCAACAATAATACACAAATATAATCCATATACAACCACATTAGTTTAACTAATTGTGTGTCTAAATTATGATTCTTCAAATAAATTCAATTCCAAAGATCCAAACGGACCCTAAATTATTGAGTTTGAAAATATAAAAATCATATGAATAAATTTATCTTGAAAAATATGTTCATAAAAATATACATATATCACTTTTTTATAAATATTTTTTTAGAAAGAAAATCAAAATTATACTTTGGTGACCGTGTCGATGTCCAAAACGTCATCTATTTCCTATATAAAGGGAGTATTGTAATGTGACTGACCCAGTGACCAATCAAACCCTTAGCTCATGGCATGGATTATCACTTCATCAATTTTTGTACCTTCGGCAGTTGGGCTCCAGTCTAAAAAGAGCTTCGGCTCCTCTACTGTTCCAGAAACGATTTTCTTCGCAAACTGTAGGATTCCTAACTCTTCCGTAGAAGCTGTTCCTTGACCTGTCACCTGTGGAGATCAGACCTGGAGCCGAAAAAAGAGAGTTTTACTTGTGTGCCATCATGAAAGATGGTAATTATGTATATGCTATTGAAAAGTTCGAGCGGTCATGTATGTCATCGTGCTAAACTTTTTTTTGTCATCCATGCCACTTCCGTCAGTTTTGGCTCCAACAGAGTTAAACAACCGATGTGAAAAGTCAAAAATGCCCTTAGATGTAAATATGTTATTAATTCTTTTTGAGCATCTTAACGACTTCAAATGAAAAAACTCAGAACTAGAAAGGTGTAGACCTCTTTGAGATCTACAGTTTATATATAAAAATTAATTTTATTTAATTCAGTACAAAAACATTATGGTTTAATATGATTAATATGTCTTAGAAAAAAACATTCTTTTTATATGAAATCAAATGAAAATAAGTTTTATATGTAAACTGTAGATCTCGAGGAGATCTACAACTTTCTAGTTCTGAGTTTTTTCATTTAAAGTCATTAAGATGCTAAAAAAGATTTTAAAACATATTTACACCTGAGGGCATTTTCAACTTTTCATGCTGATTGTTTAACACCATTAGAGCCAAATCTGACGGAAGTGGCATGGACGACAAAAAAGTTTAACACGATGGTATACATGATCGTTCAAACTTTTCAATGGCATGTACGCAATTACCATCTTTCATAATGACACAGATGTCAAAGTCTCCTAAAAAAAATGCCCTTAACCGCCCCCCCCCCCCCCCCCCCCCGGCCCAACCTCGCGTCCTCGCCGTGGCCCAAGTTGGCCATCGGTGTCCCCCGCCCCCACCAGGCCACCACTCGGCAACTCCCACTCACACAGACCGGAGCGTGGCGGCGGCGCGGCGCATCTCCTCGGCGGCTCTGCGCGCAGTCGTGGCGGCAGCTGCAGCGGGGCGGCGGCGGCGTGCGTGCGTCCCTGCTGTGAGCTTCATCGCCCCGTGTTAGGCTAGCGCTAGGCTGACAGTGGGCCACAACGTCAGCCGCACGACCCGGAACTCGGACAATCCTCGCGGCTCGCGCAGCCCTCTCCTGCTCCCATGGATCCACCGCAAGAGTCGGCCGCCGCCGGCCGCAAGCGGCGCCGGCGAGGAGGCGTCCGGAATCGCAAAAAACTTTCCTTGAAGAAGGGGCTTCCTCCAGCGACTGCACCCCCAACGCCGGCGTCCCCACCGGTCAAGCGGCGGCGCAAGGACGTCGCTGGCCAGGCTGCTGCCATGCCGAAGAGAGGCAACACCTCGAGCCTACTCGACAAGGTAATCTATCTTACCCGGATGACCCCGGATTGGAGGGAGTGTTCAGTGGTGCAGTAGAGGGTCTGGGTTGCAAACTATATCCAATACCTCGGCTGCTTATTGGGGACAACAAAAAATCTATGTATGTGCGACGCCAGTGTTAACAAGTGTGCTCTATGTGATGATTAATGTATTTGTGTTGATATAACGGCTAGTTCTGTGATATTGAGCTGGTAGTCCTTTTGCATTGATTATGACAAGCTGCAGGAAAAAAAGCATAGCTAAATGAAGGAAAGCCTCATGCTCTGTGCATTTCTATATCTTAGTGCATTGCTCCAATTCGCACAAAAAATCACAATTGGTGTTCATTTGGTTCTACTTTATAAATTTAGCAAACTGTGAATTCTTGATGGCGGGAGTTGTTAAACACTTAAACCTGATTTGCATCTATATGGCTTCATTATTAGAGTTTATCCCTGTTTCATACTTCCATTGTTTTCTGTGAACTATCTGTTAATCTGTTTGTTGTTTGGTGACATCTTAGATGCGTGCAAGATTATCTGGTGGCCATTTCAGAATGTTAAATGAGAAGCTATACACTTGCAGGTTTGCATTCTACACATCACACTTGTTTTTGGTTGTTTTTTTATGTCTTGAATGGCTTGAATGCTATACTTTCTGTGATTGCATATGACAATCATTAGACAATACATACATGGTTGTCTTGTTAGCTCCTATCCTGTACCAATAATAATTATAATTCATGATAGTGATATCGTGTCTTGTTATCTCTTACTTTCTGTGATTGCTAATGCTAACAATTCCCCATATGACTTTATATTCTGGTTGCCTTATCATTAGTAAAGCATACTGTACTGAGTTACTAAAAGGTCTGTTAGACCTTGGAATCCATAGACAGCAGAGCTTCACTTTTTCATGTTTCATTCACATTTTCACATATGTATTATTTATCTTTCTCAGTGGAGAGGATGCGTTTGACTACTTCAAAAATGACCCTAATCTTTTTGATGTGGTACGTTATTATTTTATTCCTTCTTGCTTTAATACCAGTATCTGCTAATACTTTTCATCTTGCCATCGCATTTTTTTCTCAAATATGCAGGGGAGTTGTGTATCATTGCATTAAGAAGAAATAAGGATATAACACACTCACAAACAATACAATATGTGTCTTTGAAAGAATAAACAGACGACCCAGCCAACCACTAAATGGGCCAGCCAATTATCTGGCATCGGCCTCCAAATAGGCTAGCAAAATCTGTTGAAAAATAAGCTGAATGCTCGGGACTGGACACACAGTCATTGCGGTGCTTCCACAAAGTGTCAAAGTCCATGCCCCCAAGGTTAGCAATGTGTCGAGATTTCCTTTTATGTCCCTGGGCACCAAGGCAATAGACCTCAAACCGCCAGCCATAGAACTCCTTTTCTACAGGGATAGGTGAAAAATTCAGCAAACCATAACAGCAGAATAGGAGTGAGCACACATACCTGGAGAAGATGCAACCTGATAGGATATGATGGATGGTCTCAGGCTCTTGCTAACACAGAGGACAACAGTTGGGGTGAGGCGAAACCCAATGGGCCAACCTATCGGTTGTCTGGCACCTATGCACAACTAACCAAATGAAGAATTGGCACCTCCTAGGAGCCCAAGTATTCCAAATAAGTTCCCATGGCTCAAAAGAAACCACCCCAATAAAGAGAGCATTATAAGCCGACTTTGTTGAGTATTGGCCATTTGTAAAGCCCCATGGCCCCCATCTGTGGTCATTTGGTGTGTTGGACTGAAGCATTGTTTCTACCTAACAAAAGATTGGGCTTTGTGTGGATATGTTGCGTTGATCTCCTGAAAACCACAAGTGCAGTGCCATTTAGTTAGCTTTTTTCATCATGTATACCAATTTTTTTCTCGAACAATCATGTATTTCTGTCTAATATTATTTGGTTGTGCATTTCATATTTCTGTCTAAAAAATTTATTGCTGTGATTTCTATGCAAAAAAGGATTCATTCAAGCAACTAATTAACCATGAGGTTACATGCTTGAATTCACGTTTCTCTCTTAGTATCATACAGGATATCAAGAGCAGATGTTGCACTGGCCTGAACAGCCAGTGAATGTAATAATCAATTGGTTGAAGAGTCATAATGCATCATGGACTGTTGCTGATTTTGGTTGTGGTAAGATTAATCTTACTGTTCCTTAGCTGGTGCTTCTTGCAAGTTTCCTCCCTGTTACATCTTTTTATTTCCCTTGGACAATTATGAGAATATACTATTCATATTTCCCAGGCAATGCTGCAGTTGCAAAAAATGTGAAGAACAAGGTTTTCTCCATTGATCTTGTTTCAGATGATCCTTCAGTGATTGCTTGTGATATGGCTCATGTAAGCAATGGCTGCAAGCTGCATAATACCTTTTTTATGCTTTGCACTGTTAGCTATCTGTCCTTTATGTTAGTTTGCTAAATGTTTTCCTGGTGGTTCTTTGCAATCCTTGTGGTTTCTGCATGATTCTTCGTGATAATTAAGAACAACATCGCAGGGGTTTGTTGCATGAGCAAGAATAGTCCATATTTTGACAATATTTTTGTACAAGATCATTTCAGCTCTACTTATTTTCTACGAACCTGCAGAGTTGCAGTTGAACAGTTTATCTACCATTGTACTACATTTTTACATGAATAAAGAATTTCTGGAACTATGTTTCCTTGATGTTAATTTTCTATTTTTTTGGTAAAAGGTAGCTTAATTGATATTTAGTTTTGATGGATGAGTTTAAGGTAACATAGCTAAGGTAATGTAGTTTCTTTTAGGTGATGTTTATCGATTAAGAAAAAACTTTGTCTTGTGTATTTTTTAATATGACATAATTGCATCAGTGTCGCATTCACTAACTTATAGGAAATTGAAGTGTCAGATGACCGAGTTAGAACGATAGATCACTTATTGTTCATTGATGAATAATTGAATATCTTGTAGGTTTTAGCCTTCACTTCATCAAGTGATTTCCTATGGTAAAATTGATTCCTAACAACATCTGGTATTTTCTCATGATCCTAGTGTTGAATAAATTTTAAGACATGACTTCTCTGTTAGAAAAGACTGTCTAAAGAGATCTCCTGTTCTTCCATTATATATTCTGCCTTTTTTTCCAGGATGAACCTAGGAGTAGTCAAACTGAATAAATGGGAACTGAATCTTTCACTAGTGTGCAAATAATTAATTGCTAACTTTCCTTCTTTTTTTTGGCATCTCTGCAGACTCCATTGGAGCCATCCTCTATAGATGTTGCAATATTTTGTCTTTCTTTGATGGGAATCAATTATCCAAGTTACTTAGAGGAAGCAAATAGGGTTCTCAAGCCAAGGTTTGCTTAACCTTTAGCTGCTGCAACTCTTACTGCAAAGGCTACTTGTTTTTACTTATAGATTTGTTTATGCAGTGGTTGGCTTGTTATTGCTGAAGTGCGAAGTAGGCTAGACCCGAACAATGGAGGTGCTGATCCTGAAAAGTTTTCTAAAGCCATTATCCAGCTTGGCTTTTCGCTTGTTTCAAAGGTTTGTATGTTTTTTCACCTAAGTTCTTAATTTGACATATTATTATGAAGTAGTTGTATATAAAATAAGCGCCTGCAAGTACTGAAACATGTGGTGCTAACTAGCATTGGTTCTCTATGGACCCAATCAACTGTCAAGGGCGTCGAACCCTTGGGTAGCTGGACCTCGGCTACGTAGTTCGTAGCCGTGGTCCGTCTTCTCCGGCGAGGTTTTCCCCCTCTGCTGCAGGCTTAGGGTTTTAGAGAGAGAGAGGAATTAGATGGGAAATAACTTGCTTGATTCCAACGTGCAGTTTACAGGAATATAAATATGGCCTAAGGCTCAAACCGACTAGAGTCCAAAGCTCCTAAAATTAAGGAATAAAACTAGCAACTAATCTTTCTTTCCTTCTAGCCATCGGTGGCTGGCTCGACCTAGGCCTCCCTTGCGCGATCAACGCGCGCGGCCGCCCGCCGCACGTCCCTGGTACGTCGGCGCCTGGCGATAAGTCTGACCCCACATGACATCTCTCCCCCCCTCAAGGTGCAGCTCGTCCTCGAGCTGAAATGCAGGGTACTTCTCGCAGAACGCATCAAGGTCTTCCCAGGTCGCCGACGAAGCCGGCTCGCCACGCCAATGAACTAGGACTTGGCAAACGCCCCGTGCCAAACGAGCTTGCTCCACTCGAGCGGGTTCTGGAACGACGGCGCCATGGTGGATGTCGGGCAGGGGCGGAGGAGCTGCTGGTGGCGCCCCGACGAACTTCTTGAGGGTGCCCACGTGGAACACGTCGTGGATGCGGGCCTGCGAAGGCAACTCCAGGCGTACGGCGACGGCGTTGATGAGCTCGGCGACGCGGTAGGGGCCGAGGAAGCGGGCCTTCAGCTTGCCCGTCGTAGGCTGGGGCAGCGAGGTTGGGGCGCGCTGACGGAGTCGAAGTAGTGCCCAGTCACCGACCTGATAGGAGACGTGGCAGTGCTGCTGGTCGAATGTGTGCTTCTGCACTGCTTGTGCCTGTTCCAGGCGGTAGCGGACGTCAGCGAGGAAGGCCTCGCGCTCCTCCATGTCGCGTGCCACCGCAGCGACCCGGGTCTCACCCGGCTCATAGGAGCGGATGGTGGGTGGATCCCGGCCGTACACCACGCGGAAAGGAGTCTCCCGTAGCGAGGACTGGTAGGCCGTATTGTAGACGTACTCGGCCCATGGCAGCCACCGCAGCCACTGACGGGGACGATCGCCGGTGAAACAGCGTAGGTACATGACGATGACACGGTTGGCCGCCTCCGTCTGGCCGTCTGACTGGGGGTGAAAGGCCGAAGACATGTGCAGCTTGGTGCCCATGAGACGCATAAGCTCCCGCCAGAAAGTCGAAGTAAACACCGGGTCACGGTCGGACACCATAGACTGTGGGACGCCGTGAAGACGCACAATGTCGGCGAAGAACGCCTGCGCCACGGTCTCGGCGGTGTACGGATGGGCCAGGGCAATGAAGTGGCAGTACTTGCTGAAGCGGTCGACGACGGAGAGAATTACCGACTTACCATTGACACGGGGCAGCGCTTCCACGAAGTCGAGGCTGATGTCTGCCCATACAAGGGTAGGGATCGGCAGTGGCATGAGGAGTCCCGCCGACAGAAGATGCTCCGACTTGTATCGCTGGCAAGTGGCACATGCCCGCACGAAATCCTGCACAATACGCCTCATATTGGGAAAATGGAAGTCACGGCGGAGACGCGCTGGACGCCCTCATGTCCATCGTCGTGGACAGCTGCCACGATCTCCTGCAAGAGGGGTGAGGCCGGCGGTATGTACAGGCGACCTGCGTAGAGGACCATGTCGTCAGCCACCGTCCACGAGGCAACACGTGTACCAGCGCGGACGTCGTCGTGGATGGCGACCAAGGCTGGGTCGGTGGCCTGGGCGTGGCGGAGACGTGCGATGAAGTCGAAGCGTGGGGCTGAGATCGCTCGGACGCCGCCTGTGCTGTCCTCGTCGGTGTCGCGACGTGAGAGGGCGTCTGCCACCGTGTTTGTGGCTCCTGACTTGTACTCGACGGAGAAGTCGAAGTCGAGCAGCTTCCCGACCCAGTGATGTTGAGGGATGGTGGCGAGGCGCTGGTCGAGGAGGTACTTGAGGCTGTAGTGGTCCGTCTTGACGAGGAAACGACGCCCCCACAGGTATGGCCTGCAATGCCGCACAGCGAGGACAAGGCCGATCAGTTCCCTCTCGTATGCCGCGAGAGAGCGATGGCGGGGCGCCACCGGCCGGCTGAAGAAGGCGATCGGGTGTGCCTCCTGGATAAGCACGACGCCGAAACCGTAGGTGGATGCGTCGCACTCCACAACGAAGGGCTTGGTGAAGTCCGGCAAGGTCAGCACTGGGGCCGACGTCACCGCCCCTTTGAGTTCGCTGAAAGCTGCCGCTGCCTCAGCCATCCACGCGAACCCCTCTTTTTTTAGGAGGGCCGTGAGGGGGGCTGCAATGACCCCGTAGTTGTGGACGAACTTCCTGTAGTAGCCCGCCAAGCCAAGGAAGCCGCGCACGGCTCGCGCAGAACGGGGCTGGGGCCAGTCGTGGATGGCGTGGACCTTGCTGGGGTCCATGGCGACGCCCGCTGCGGAGATGATGTGGCCGAGGTAGGCGACGGAGTGGACGCCGAACGAGCACTTGGATCGCTTCACAAAGAGACGGTGCTGGCGCAGGGTGGTGAGGACGACGCGGAGGTGTCGGAGGTGATCCGCCCAAGTAGTGCTGTAGATTAGAATATCGTCAAAGAAGACAAGCACAAACCGGTGGAGGTAGGCGCGTAGAACGTCGTTCATCAGGGCCTGGAATGTCGCTGGGGCATTGCACAACCCGAAAGGCATCACCAGGAACTCGTATAGGCCGTCGTGGGTGCGGAACGCCGTCTTGTGGACGTCCTCCGGTCGCATCCGCACCTGATGGTACCCCGACCTCAGGTCGAGCTTGGTGAAGAAGCGCGCGCCATGGAGCTCGTCAAGGAGTTCGTCGATGGTGTGGTCACGGGCGCGCTGTGGGGGCAACCCCCTGGGCTCGAACCCTTGGGTAGCTGGACCTCGGCTACGTAGTTCGTAGCCGTGATCCGTCTTCTCCGGCGAGGTTTTCTCCCTCTGCCGCAGGCTTAGGGTTTTAGAGAGAGAGAGAGAGGAATTAGATGGGAAATAACTTGCTTGATTCCAACGTGCAGTTTACAGAAATATAAATATGGCCTAAGGCCCAAACCGACTAGAGTCCAAAGCTCCTAAAATTAAGGAATAAAACTAGCAACTAATCTTTCTTTCCTCCTAGCCATCGGTGGCTGGCTCGACCTGGGCCTCCCTTGCGCGATCAACGCGCGCGGCCGCCTGCCGCACGTCCCTGGTACGTCGGCGCCTGGCGTGAGTCTGGCCCCACATGACATCAACCTACTTTCCATTCGCCAGAATTGTATATGTAAGATCGACCATATAACCCTGTTGTGGATGCCTTCCTGGGCCCACAATATCTGCAATGCAAGCAGCACATCGGCAAGCTTTAGGCATGTTTAGAGCATCTCCAAGACTCTTTCATAAACTCACTCTCTAAATCATCATTTGGAGAGGCATTTGAATAAAAATCGCTATCTATATCTTTTGACCCTCCAACAACTTGTCTATATCTTGTACGTACTATAGAGAGCCAGCCCTGCTTTCCATCTTTAGCTAGCGAGAAATCCGGAATAAAGGATAGTTATATTTGGAGATCTAATTAAAGAAGCTGCTGGAGGGTATTTTCACCAAAATCTCTATTTCTATCAATTAGGTAGGATATAAAGAGGTTCTTCGAGTTGCTCTTAGAGATAGAGTCGGATTGGAAGTTAAGTTAGCTAATTGTTAGGAGATTAGTTAGCGTTGGTTTACTAGGTTAGTGGAGATTGTTTGTAAATGCTGATCAGGAAAATCAAGCAAGAATTAATTTATAGGATTAAGTCCAATTTTGGCCCCTCAACTCCTGTCTGTGTCTAATTTTAACCCTCAACTACAAAACCGTCTAATTTTGGTACCCCAACTATCAAAACCATTCAAGTTTGACACCTAACACAGTTTTGAGTGGTTTTCAGATTGCTTTGGGGGTCAAAATTGAATAGTTTTGATAGTTGAGGTGTCAAACTTAGACAAAAACCAGAGTTGTGAGATAAAAGTGAAATTAATCAAGTAATTTAGTTTTTTTAGATATTTATGAATAAATATATATTTAAATTTACTCATTGATAAATATTTAGATGATAAATTTACTTTGATTTGACTAATTTCTCCATCTGCGTTCATTCGAATAAATTGAAAAAAAATACGAGAACTTCAAACAAACTCGTTTGAACAATTCGTTTGTTTGAAGTTCTCGTATTTCTTTTCAAACAAGATCTGAGTTCATTCGAATAAATTGAAGTTCTGTTTGAAGTTCTCGTATTTCTTTTCAAACAAAATGTGAGTTCATTCGAATAAATTGAAGTTCTCGTATTTTTTTCCAATTTATTCAAATGAACTCAGATGGAGAAATTAGTCAAATCAAAGTAAATCTATCATCTAAATATTCATCAATGAGTAAATTTAATTTTTTTTCCCATAAATATCTAAAAAACTAAATACTTGATTATGTTTATTTTTATCTCACAACTCTTGTTTTTATATAAGTTTGACACCTCAACTATCAAAATCGTTCAATTTTGACCCCCAAACCAATATGAAAACCACTCAAAACTGTGTTAGGGGTCAAACTTGAATGGTTTTAATAGTTGGGGTACTAAAATTAGACAGTTTTGGAGTTGGGGGTTAAAATTAGATACAAACAAGAGTTGAGGGGCCAAAACTGGACTTAATCCTAATTTATATGATATAATTCTCCAAAGCCTCCTTGATAGGACAAACATGCTCCGCCTCTTGCTGCAACGATTCCATGTACTATCTATATAAGAATCATTCATGGCCTGATAAAAGAGCACCTCAAATGCTTGCCGGTGAATTTCTTCAATTTGATATTTTGGTTCACTTGCAAGTTGCAAAGTTGCAGTTTTTGACTGAAAATTAACGCATCTTGCTTGCATGAGCCATTCCATTCATTGTTTTCTCCTGGTTTATTTTTTGTTATGGTTTGTGTGGTGTCTAACACAAGATAGCATGTGCAGTGCAGTAAATACCATATGACAGGCACAACTATATTGTATCATCACAGACATTATATCTTGTAGAATGAAACTAGCTGGGTTACCTAAATATATGGTGGCGCTATGTGGCTCCAATGTATTGAGTAATATTAGATTATGACTCTGAGAGCTTTGCTTGTTGCATCGTTGCAATACACCTGAGAACTAAGCAGTTTGTTAACTACTATCTGTGGAGCTGGTATGCAATGCTGGTTTGTGAAAACATTTGCTCTGATTTGCGATCGCCATGTTTTACATGTGAACCTCTGTAATGGACCAGAAGTTTGTTCAGTCCCTTCTATTCTAGCACCTTCATAATTTCTGATATACAATGCATTTTTTAATTGATGAAAGATTACACTTCATTTGCTTGATAATAGATGTTGGAGTATAATGAGTTAGGCCCATGAAGCCCATGTAACCACAACTACATTGCTACCCTTCTAGGGTTAACCCATCAATTGAATCAGCCATTCTAGCATGGTAGGCCCCGGCCGGGTCCCGGAGGGTGGAGTCCATGGCGACTGGATCGGGAGAGCGCTCAGGACAGCCCTAGCGAACATGGCCACCGGTGGACATCCGCTCAGCCCGGGAGGAGGAGGGCCAAGAAGAGATGACGGAGGCGGAGGCGACAGACCGGGAAAGATGGCACTGACGCCGGGGAAAATGAGGAGCCGACGAGCGAGCAGCAGCCTGGGAGTTTGTTTGAAACAAAATGTGACAAAATGACGGTGCTGGCACTTGACCCTCCACGGCAGCAGCGCCTGAGGGGAAGAATAGGGGGCTGCCGGCGGTGGCAGAGGTCGCGCCGGGGGGCAGTATGGCCGCAGCACACATAGCAGCAGCAGCAGCAGAGCCAGCGGCCGCGCCCGAGGGGCCGAGGAAGGGGACTCCGACGCCGGGAGCCGCGCGCACATGCGCTTGACCCGCCGCGGTAGCAGCCTGGGCAGCGACAAGGGCTGCAGCGATGGTGGAGCCGGCGGTATGAGCTTGGGGAAGGACCGACGGAGGTGGCAGCGTTGGAAAGAGGAGGTCTTCAGGTTGGGGAGCACCCTGGGCCATCACGCCCACGCCCAGGGGGCCTCTTTCTTCACCAGCGGCAGTACACTCTTGACATCCTGGAGCGAGCTGGGATGACTGACTGCAAGCCCTGCTCCACCCCAGTTGACACTCAGGCCAAGCTGTCAGAGACCGAGGGCATCCCAGTTACTGACCCCACTGCGTACAGGAGTCTTGCAAGGGCACTTCAGTACCTCACTTTCACCCGCCCGGACATCACTTATGCCGTTCAGCAGGTTTGCCTCCACATGCATGATCCGCGCGAGCCTCACCTCACGGCTCTCAATCGCCTCCTCCGTTACCTCCGCGGCACTGTCGACTACGGCCTGCTCCTCCACCGGTCTGCCTCCACCGACCTCGTCGTCTACAGCGACGCTGACTGGGCTGGGTGCCCAGACACTCGCCGGTCCACCTCCGGCTATGCTGTCTTCCTCGGCGACAACCTGGTGTCTTGGTCATCCAAGCGCCAGCCGGTGGTCTCCCGCTCCAGTGCCGAGGCGGAGTACCGCGCTGTTGCTAACGGCGTGGCTGAGGCCTCCTGGCTCCGGCAGCTCCTCGGTGAGCTCTACAGTCCCCTGACCCGGAGCACACTGGTCTACTGCGACAACGTGAGTGCTGTGTACCTCTCCACCAACCCCGTTCAGCACCAGTGGACCAAGCATGTGGAGATCGACCTACACTTTGTCCACGATCGGGTGGCCATCGGCGATGTTCAGGTCCTCCACGTCCCGACCACTTCCCAGTTCGCCGACATCTTCACCAAGGGCCTCCCATCCTCGACGTTCTCCGAGTTTCGCTCCAGCCTCAACATCACTAGTGGCTAGTTGAGTCTGTGGGGGGGCTCGTGTGTTGTGCTTTTCGTGCTCAGTCTTGAAACTCCGCTGCGTCGGTAGTTCAGACTGCGGGGGGTGTTGGAGTATAATGAGTTAGGCCCATGAAGCCCATGTAACCACAACTACATTGCTACCCTTCTAGGGTTAGCCCATCAATTGAATCAGCCATTCTAGCAATAGATGATTCTGATGATACTTTCTAATTGGCTATTGGTATCATTTCTGCAGGATGTGAAAAATAAAATGTTCATTCTGTTCTACTTCAGGAAAAAGGTTAGTTTCACTTTTTGCTACCTTAACTACCTAGATCACTTGACCTTCGTGCTGAATTCAGTGGCTTACCATGCCCCTGCAGGAAAAAAGTAAGGTGGCAAAGAGCATCGATTGGCCCCAGTTGAAACCGTGCTTGTACAAACGGCGATGAGCCTATTGTCTCGTATCCACTAGTAATACCGTAGTTGTAGTAGAGCTCTTTAAAAGTTTCGTCAAACTGAAGTGTCATGTCTGGATTTGGCCCCTCCGTACTCTGTATGCCAGGCTATTACATCATTTTCCACATTAGCTCCGTCTTTCATGTAATGGGCCTCACAAGAAAAGATCAACGGGGATGATGTATTGGCTATGTTTGGTTGACTTAAAAGCCGTATACGGTTTATTCTCTCTTCCAGTATGGAAGCAGATCATATGTAATTCGACGTTTATTCTCTCTCAGTATGGAAGCAGATCTCATGTAATTCGAGTCTACGTTTCACATGCTGCAACTGTTTGGCTGATCGTTTGTATGGTTGATTTCGGTTGTTTTAATAGTGTTATGTGAGAGAATAAGTCGAAGTACGACTGATAAGCTGACTGACAAAGGTAAAAGAACAGGGGCAACGTATGGTCCAGCGAACGGACATCTGGACCCCTTCATTTTTCAATCTGGAATTCTAGACCAGATTGAAAAAAAGTAAGTTTGACTTTCTAGGATCCAGCCCAAATTTGAACTGAATACCCAGGATTTGATTTGAATGACCGGACTACGGCCCTGTTTGTTTTCGTTTAAAATCGGAATCGAGATCAAAATAAGTGAAAATCTCACCCAAACACGCTCGATTATTTTAGATTGTATGAGAATCAGGCGATCAAAACAATCCGACTTTGAACTAGAACCAGTGTTTTCAGTCCGGTCCCCTACCTTCCTCGCCGTAACAGACTGCCTCTCTCTAACCGGTGGTTCGCTCGACCCGGCCTCCTCTGGCGCTCGATCTCTGTACCCTCGACAGTCGACACGACGCTCACGGAGGCCTCCTTAACTGCACGAATAGGCTCGAGCTAGGAAGCGGCTCTCCAGCCAGAACGGCAACATGGAGTTCAATCCGTGCATCGGGTGGAGGATGGGCACAAGGAGTCTGCTACCCTGCATTGGGCAGAGGATGGAGAAGCACATTAACTTCGACACGGCTCGGATGGAGCCTTCCCTCTAACACGGCTGTTCAGCAACATGGCTGGGGAGCAACATGGTCGAGAAAGTCTATGGCACCAAGGAGGAATAAGGGTATACAAGTCTTTTTACAAAGGAGGAATAAGGGTATACAAGTCTTTTTACACTTAGAGTTGACATAATAATCAGGATTCCCAAACACTCTTGATTCTCTGTACTTAGATTTTTTGAATTGCAACTTATCAGAAAATCCTGATCAGATTAAAATCGATTTTGAGATAAGCGTTCCCCAACAGGGCCTACGCTTCAACCCTGGGACCGGGAGGCTTCCAAGCAAATCACGCTTCATTCTCAGCACGGGCCGCTCGTGCTCCTTCTACCAGCCCCGCTTCGGAGCTTTCTTACTCGAGGCCCACCATTTCCTGTCCTCTTCGAGTTGGGCCTGCCACCTCCCGGCCGGTCCGCCGCGCAGTTCCAGTTTCGCCTCTCGTCGCCGGCCCCGGCGAGCTCCGTCTCCTTCATCTCCGACCAGCAGCTTCCCCACTCGGCCACTCTCCAGCCCCGCACGACCCCTTCGCCGGCGCCGTCATGGCTTTCGGAAGACGGAGCCCCGGGTCCTCGCGGCACCCTCCCGCGCTCTCTATCGTCACGGCGCTACTCCTCGCCTTTCTCTCCGCCGCGGCGGCAGCGGCGGCGTCATCGTCCACCGACGCGATGCATAACAACAACTGGGCCGTGCTCGTGTGCACCTCCCGCTTCTGGTGAGCCCTCTTCATCCTCCTTCTTGTCTGCCCCTGCCTGACTGGCTGGGGATCCAATCCGGTTCTATCCTAGCATAACTTCGGCGGGTTTCGTGTGAGGAACTAGTAGAATACTAAATAGGCCGCGGCTTAGCGAAGTTGTATTGAATTCACGGCGCTGGTCACTGGTCAGAGAGCTCGTCGCGCGCTCATGTGACATCTAATTGGTGGCGGATCACACAAATGATACTGTGTGTTAAGTAATGTGTGGTTTTTGGATCTCTATCCCATAGATAATGAATCGAAGTTCGCATTTGCATGTATCGGAAGCGGTAGTTGCTTGCATGGATCATTGGACGATCTGGTTGGGCTGGAGCCTGATAGTAAGAAAACACACAGCTAAGAGCTCGTTTGCATCTCTGGAATTTGGTGGAAACAGAATCATATTGTTTGGGCAGTCTGTTTGGCTATGTTTAGAACTAAAACAACAATTCCAATCAATTCACTGAAGCCCACCAGAGTGACCATACCAAGATAAGATTCATGGTGAAAAGTGGAAAGTCCAATTCCATTTTATTCTAGTATTTACTCGCCTGCTGCCCTTGTCATTGGAAGCATCTAACCTGTTCCTCCTAGACATTAGGCAATAGGCAATGTTAAAGGAGAACTGTTGAGCATGCCTGCTCGGCTGCTCAAATATGCTGGAAAAGCATTCCAATTCAGCGCACCCAAATGGGCCGTAATAGTATTGGTTTACTGTTTTTGCTGCAATACTGAGATTTTTATTACAAAAATCTAGAATGATTTGGCAGTTGAGTTCTCAATGAGGGAATAATTCAACAACAGATCTGCCATTTTGTACCCCTCGCAGGTCGAGTTTTTTTAGATCTGCCATTTTGTCGCAGGTTAAGAATAATCATGCTTCAAAAAGTGCTTTGAGTAACTATGTGAGTTCAGTTGTGACTAACCAACCTAACAAGGTCAAATGTTCTTAAACAGAGTATTGGTCTAGATCGACACAGTTTTGCATGTCTGTCAGTTGTAGGTGACTTAATCGTGTTAGAAATATCTCCATTTCAGATGCATGTCATGTTCTCGTAGTCTAATCTAACCATAGCATTCAGCCAGGTGGATAATGCTTTACATTATTTGCGCATAACTCTTACTCATTACTATTGTTAATGTTCCCAGGTTTAATTATCGACACATGGCAAATACATTGTCCCTGTACAGGTATCGTATTAATTTGGTTTCATGTGGAATTATTAATCCATTCTCTGTTTAGTGTCTACAGCTTATTCCATATTGTTGCCTTTTGTTTCCTTTCAGGACTGTTAAGAGATTAGGAATACCTGATGAGCGAATCATACTTATGTTGGCGGATGATATGGCCTGTAACCCTAGGAACAGCTATCCTGCCCAAGTTTTCAATAATGAGAACCACCAGCTAAATCTCTATGGTGATAACGTTGAGGTGAACCACTGCATTCTGTAAATATTGTTGCTAAACCATAACATGTTCGTAGTGTCTAAGAACACTACACAGTGCACCTCACAATGTTCACTTAAATGTACATAATGCTTGTCTGATATGAGTGGTAGAGAGCATTAGCAAATCATAATACTTTAAATTTTTTCTCCTCTTTTACTCTCTATGACAGGTTGATTATCGAGGGTATGAGGTGACAGTTGAAAATTTCTTGAGAGTTTTGACTGGCCGACATGAAAGTGCTGTGCCAAGATCTAAGCGTCTCCTTAGTGATGAAGGAAGTCATATACTTTTGTACATGACTGGACATGGTGGTGATGAATTTTTGAAGTTCCAAGATTCTGAAGAGCTTCAGAGCCATGACTTAGCAGATGCTGTGAAGCAAATGAAGGAGAAGCATAGGTAGTTTATTCAGTTTATTGTATTTTTCTTCACATTTTACTATACAAGATTCCCATAGGAAAAATCAATGAATTTTCAAGAATCAAATGCTTCCTTACCGTCTTCAGTTTGCAGTAGACGGTTTTGACCTATTCTCTTTTATCTGTCTTTCAGATTTAAAGAGCTGCTGATAATGGTAGATACCTGCCAAGCTGCTACTCTCTTTTCTCAGGTTCGTTTACTGGTAGAAATGCATCTTGTAATATAAATATGGGCCATGGCAATTTATATCAGATTACTGTAGGCTACTAGGCTTAGACAAGATGTGGCACAGATGCACATTTTCTGTATGTAAATTCTATCCTATGTAGCCATACCTGACATATTCAATATCTGCAGCTTCAATCACCTGGTGTTTTGGCAACTGGTAGTAGCATGAAGGGTGAAAACTCGTATTCTCACCATCTTGATTCAGATGTGAGAACATCCTTTCCGTTTACAGTTTTGACATGTATTCTCTGTAACTGCATTTTGCCTTAATTATTTTTCATCAAGCTGACCAATCTGATCTATTTTTGTGGCAGATAGGTGTTTCTGTTGTGGATAGGTTTACCTATTATACACTTGCTTTCTTTGAGAAACTGAACATGTATAGCAATGCCTCACTGAACAGGTACAAGTGTAAAACAAACATTAAACAGTGTTGCTGATCTTATGCATATTGATCCATAAGTACTTTTAACTGCTGTAATCCAAACTTAATGTTCTCACATGTTTTTTGTAAGATAAAACTTTACCATGAGGAATGTATTATGTCTCTTTTAGGTCTTATTGGGAGGTGCATTTAATCCAAACACTTGGCTCATTTTGTATTAAGATAAGATGTTGAGTCTGTTGTGCCATTTGAAGATTTGCATAGGATATGGTGTTAGTAGAAGGGATATGCCAGCACACTATCTTTGGTGCCGCATAAGAAATTGAAATTCACTGCTGGCAACCAGCAAATTTTATCAAAACTGCTATTCTGTGGTTACATTGGAGCCTGTATTGTGGGACGTAAGCATAGCATCTAATTTTTTACATCAAACACGGCAAAAGATGAAAATGGGCACTAGACGTCATAGAGGGTATGCAACTCTTTAGAATAACTCCTGAAAGAAGCCACCGTAAACTGTCAAACAAATTACTGTTATTTTCTTTCTCGAACAGGCAGAAGAGCTGCCTGTCATTGTATTATATGTACTCTGTGGTAAAGATCAGCCCACCAATTACTATTCTTACTACATGTTCAAACATTGTTTATATTGATTTTACTTACCTTCAGGAATCTATCGTGAAATTCTGCTGCTAAACTTTGGGGGTAACATTCAACTATGTTATGTTAGAACTTAGAAACAATGTAGCCGAGAATGTCTACATAGTAACACACTTATGTTCATATTGTATTTTGATAGCCTTCTCATTTCGTACGCTGCAGTCTTTTCACCTCATACAATCCTTCCATGCTGATGTCTACTGCATATTATCGAATGGATCTTTATGAGCGGTCCTTAAATGAGGTAATGAGACAGTATATATTTCTGGATTCTAATTAACCACTCTTGTTCACAAATCCTTTTCTCTTTATTTTATTTCATTGATCAGGTGCCTGTGACAAATTTCTTTGGATCAGTCATGAAGACTCTCCACACAGATTCAGCCTACACAGGTTTCTTGGCTGCACATGACAATGAAGCTCACATGTCCATCGGAGATGATCTAGATGATGATTTCATGTTAAAGGACAGAGCTACTGCAAGAAGATCAAACATAGAAAAGGTGAAAGTTAGTTTGAGTAATTTTTGAGATAGCTAAAATAGTGGTGCTAGCATCTAGATCTGCTTAGTTGAATCATTGAGTATCCTATATGGTCTTGTTCTCATTCTCTTATGCTATCTATAGTTCTGATGACTGTCAAGCTTTGTCTCGAAAAGAGAACGTTTACAACTTGCAACATGCAGGAGGCACAATTAATGCCGCATGGATGGACTGAAGTTCTGCTTGAACAGCTGGAGGGAAAGAATACTGACACTGTTGTGATGTATGGCCTGGGAGCTATGGGTATATTGTTGGCACTTTCAACTTGGTTATCAATGTAGGCAATAAAAAGAGTAAGAGTGCTGTTCACACATGCTATCCAAGACTCCCCCCCCCCCCCCCAAAAAAAAAAAGAGAAGAGGATATGTTTGGGAGGTTCTTTTGATTTTTTTTTTTTTGGTTGTTAAATTCATTAACGTCAATTAGAGTTCTTTAGAAATTGCTGTATGTAGTTACTTAGAAATTACTATGCTATTACTCTTTTAACATGACCTTTTGGGAATGATTTGTGCATCACATATCTCCATCAGTCTGGTTGTTTTGATAGCCATTTGAGTAGCTTGTCTCCATGCAACTTTTGATATATTACTATATACATATCCTGGTCTTGGGTGATAGAATAATAGTCCGATGTTTAGTTTTCTGGAAGCTTGTTGCATGATGAGGTTTTCTAACAGGAAGACCTATCTGCATGCACATTAGTCCATATACGTTCTGTAAACAATAGTAAAGGTAAAAGGGCAAATATCACGTCAATAGTCGAAGGACCATATATTGTATATTATCCATTTATCATGGAAAAAGATCATTGTCACAAAGAAGCATTTTGTGTGTGTGTGTGTGTTCCATTACCATACTGTAGTCCAGTTTAGTGCATTGCGGGATACATCGCCAGACCTGCTCCCGACCTGCCATGTTTTCTGTCCATTTTATGATTTCTGGGGCAAACTGTAAGTGTAAGATTTTACAGTTGAGTTCACTGTTATTTGATGATATGATGCTAGTTCATTTATTTATCAAGCCATGGTCCGACGGTGCTGCAATGGAGTTCTTCTGTCCTGCAGCATTGCCTTGTATTAGCAATTGTTAGACTTCAATAGCTCAATAAAACTGTGTCTGTTTGGGATTCCACAGAACGTAGGCACTAGAACTCTACATCTTGCAGTGTTACTTGTGCTCCCTTCTATTTGTAGCTTTGCCACTGCATTGGGGTACAAAAAAGGGCATGCGTTTCTGTTTTTTAAAGTTCATTCTTCTATATTATTTTATGCCCCCTTCCATTTGTAATTTTGCCCACTGCGTTGTGGTAAAAAAAAGGCCATGCATTTCTGTTTTTCAAAGTGCATTCTTCTTCTATATTATTTCCTGAATGCTGACTATGTCTGTTACTTGACATAATTGTGCCCTTAATTTCATCCGAGACACCTGCTACTCTTTCTGTACCCGTGTAATATTTGTGTGTTCAATATATTATAGTATATAAGCTAACAAATATGTACTTGCTATACTTATTTTCCTTAAATTCATGAATTGTTCAAAAGGACAATTTATTTGTGGAAAATTGGTGGCGACTAAATGGAAATTTGGTGTGATCAGTAGAGGAAATCTCTTAAATGACACTGATTTGGTCTTCCCTATATATTGGACTCTTCTAAGGAAAAATGGTCACTGCACGTGCAGTTTTTTGCAGGAAGGGTCAGTATACTAGCAGCTAGCACGATACGCCCAGTAGTTGCGCGTGCTGATGCTACTAATGTGGGTGTCCGATTTTGGTGTACACGTGTTGGTTTCAATTTGCCCTGGTTTGCGGATTGTATTTGGACCATGCCAGATTGCCAGTATTATCAGTACTATGGGTGTTTTGACTTGCTTTGCGGATTATATTTTGGGCCATGTCGGTATCATCGGTGATTCGGTGTGTCATTTTGTTGATTCTGGTCATACCGTCATAGACATTAGTTATCCATGTCGCACGGTTGTAATCCAACCAGCTGCATATGTGTTTGACAGTTTGTTTTTTCATCCAGCTCACCTAATTGAGGAGCCAGACAGAGAAACTAGCTTTGTTTGGGATGACTTATTTGCAAATGTATTCATCTAAGAACTCAGAGAAACCGGAGGAGCCATGTTTAGATGGGTTTATACCATTCTAGTAAAAAAAGAAATTAGCTTCTCTTCCCTACAGGTTCTCTCGCAGTTACTTCATGAGGTGTTTGGCAGGAATTCACCCAAGAAGCTAGAGAAACTAGAGTTAAATCCCATCGAGAAGCTTAATCAAAGGTTTAAGGCTTCGTTTGGTTGGGCTTTTGATTTAGACTTTTGCCCCAAAAGTCAAAAGCTCAATCAAATGACTCAAAAGCTAGATGCGCTTTTATCAAAAGCAACTTTCACTGCTGTACAAATTCAAAAGCGCTCATTCACCGTTGCTTTTACTGGCTTTTGAGATGGAAAACTTGAAGAAAATTACCCACAGACACCGGTTATGAAGAGAAGATAACCGTTTGTAGCCTTTCTATTTCGTATCCTCCCAAATCGTTCCCATTGTGAGAGCCGCGAAACCGTGTGCGCGGGTTGGTGGGTCCACCGACGAGCAGCTTCTCCGGCGGCGACTCCTCCCTCTTCGTGCGGTGAGTAGCCCTCCCTCTCCCTCTCCATACATGAGCCATCCCCGGCAGTGCTGGCCTCATGGGTGGGCGCGAGCCACTCCACTGGCCACGCCCTAGCAAGCACAAGGGTGGGCGCTAGCAGCTTCGCTGACCGCAGCGACCAACTCCTGCCTCTCCCTCAGCTCTCCGACCGGTGGCACTGCGAGTGGCTTCGGCATGGACCCCCGAACACGAGCGCGAGCGTCTCCACCAGCCACAACCTCGCGAGCGGGCGTGGGAGGCTCCACCGATCGTGGCCTCGCAGTCAGGTGTGGGTGGCTCCACCGCGGCCTCGCAGTCGGGCGTAAGCCGCTCCGCCAGCCACGACCTAGCAAGCATGGGGGCGGGGGCGGGGGCGGGGGCGGGGGCGGGCGCGAGCAGCTCTACCGTGTCCTCGCCAGAGCGGTCGGTTTGCCGACCTCCTAGCCTCCATGCGGATTGACCAACTAAGGAAGAACTTGTTTGTGAGGCTGACAAGCGAGGTCCGCTTGTAAGTGAGAGAGTATGGTTGTGATTTTTGCAGAAGCCACAACTGCTCAACCAAAGGGCTTTTGGCTTTTGTCACAGACTATATACCAAAGCTGTTTTTTTTTCAAAAGTCACAACTAAATACTTGTCAATTTAGTCACCAACTAAATTGACAACTGTTTTTTAAAAGTCACAGCCTAACCAAACATGGCCTAAGTTTAGGTAGTTTTGGGGTTGTTTGGTTCCGGCTATAATAATCTACAACCACAACTAACCTTAGTAAGGATGGCAACGGGTCGGATTCGGATCGGATGTAGTCTCCGTGCACCCAAACCCGAAACCCGAACTCAAAACTCGAAACCGCCTCGAAAACTGGTTCGGGTGATAATCCATAACCAAATCCAAACCCGCGGATACCCGAAACCCACTTCATATGGCACCATAATAAGAGAAATAAGTATTTTCTATAAATTTATACGCGATATATATACATATTCACATGCATAAACAAGAGACAATAAATAGTAAATAATTTCGTGAGTCAACTTAGAACACATTTAATAATTTAAGTAAACAAGTTATCATTTTTATATTATAAAACATGAGTTCTAGTTCTAAACGGATATCCATTGGATATCCACGGGTGAAAAACCAAACCCGAAACCGAACCCGATTGGTTTCGGGGCCCCGAACCCGAAAACCGTGGGCGAGAAATCGTACCCAAACCCGAACCCGCTAAACCCGAAACCCGCGGATATCCGACTCGAAACCGAACCATTGGCATCCTTAAACCTTAGGTAAGTGTGGCAAACCACAAAAAGTATGACTAGTAAATTGGAAGCTATATTTTATCATGCCTAAAGAAATCTTACCATACTTTTGTATTCTATGACACGTGGAGACCAAAAAAATCTTGACTAAGGTTAGTCACCAACTAAATACTTGTCAATTTAGTCAAACTTGCCGATGAAGTGTGACATAATGTGACCAGCAACTACAGTAAATAGTAAAAAATTGATTTGTACACTTTCAGAGCTTCTCTCTAGAGTTGTTTCTTGAGCTAGCATTTGACAGGTTTCGCGGAGTAAAACCTTTGGTGCAACTTTACTCAAGAGAAGCTACAAAAGTCACAAGTGAAAAGCCTCTCAAGAAACCTGCCAAAGTGATCGCGGCCACGACGAAATTCATGTTGATCGACACATGTATATCTATAAAGATCTTTAAACGTAAAGAGCATCTTACTCCTGATCAATCTAGAGTGTTCGTCTCTGGCATTGTAGATCTACAGTGTTGATCCTCCAATCTTTTTCTAGGCTCTTAGTTACATACTGCATATCATTTTATTTTCTCTTGATTGCCTGAATTAACACATGCCACCTTCACGCTAAAATAATTTATAAGATAAATCTTTATTTGATTTTGTGTAAATCCATGCGAAGCGCGGGATATATACCTGCTAGTAGGCTGCGTTCGGTTGTCAGGAAATGGCGAGTGGTGACCAGAAACCATTTCTATCAGGAATCCTTGTGTAATTTATACAACCAAACTATCTTTAGGACTCGTTCGGTTCGTTATAGGAATAATTCCAGCCGGATGATCCTTCAATGTTTTATATAACATCGGAACGGTTCCCGGTCAAAATGGCCTGGAACGGCCCGGAATGACCGCAAACCGAACGCGGTCTTACCCAGAACTAAGAGCATCTCCAAGAGACTTGCTATCTTTGTTTTGTATGCTATATTTAGATTTTTAGAGTAAAAAGTGAACTTCAACAATTATGCTATCTTATTTTGTAAAATAACAAGTTTGTTATTCCTAAAATCCCGCATGATAAATATAGCTTGCATGCATCACTAGCTATCTAGTATTGCTATAATAGAAAGACTGTTGGAGTTTTCTATTGTTTTATAGAGTTTTTTATTTTAGAGACTAGCTATATTATAAGTTTAGCCATCCATTTTTACCAACTCTCTTAGGGCAAGTACATTGCTACACGTCAGCTGTCTCGTACGTCGTCTCATGCAGTGCCACATAGGATTTTTGCTGATGTGGAGGAAAGAGAGAAGCGAAAGAGGACGAGGTCGTTGTTTCACGAAACAACCACCTCATGAGCTAAAATTTAGGACTATGAGACAACTATTCTACCATTGTATGAGTTGTTGTTGTCATGCAACTCACAATTTATTTTTATTCTATCCATAAATTAAGGAATCATGAGTTGCTACGAGACAACTTAAAAAACAAACTATTGTACGTGTCGTCTACTAAGTTGTCTTAAAATTACGTGGCACTATATGAGATCACCTACGAGACAAAACCAATGTACTTGCCCTTAGAGTTGCTCTAATATTCCGGTCAGGAACCACTCTAACCATCGAGCGTTTGACACGGAACCAGCATCTGGATTCATTCCTGGCAGAAATATTTCACTAATTTACTGTATCTTAGTTTTGATCAGCAGGAAGCATTCCAGGCTGGATTTCAGCCAACCGAACGAGCACTAATTAATATCAGATTGGAAGCACGTACGGTCGTGTGCGCCATGCATTCATTCCATTGCATTCGAGTCGAGAGCGGATCGGAGAGAGAAGAATGTGTCGAGACGTGATATATATTCCGGTGCATGGTCGTTTTCTGCGGAGAGAATGCATGACATTATATTCTATCATATCAGCCATGCACGGACGACGTACGGTGTGCGTGTGCCTTGACGCTGACCCTACACCGTCTACACCATATCACGCGTCGTCGTAGGAGGTAGGAGTACTACGTGTGCTAGCTTTTGATGGTCGATGCGGGCGGGCGGGCGGCCGGCCGGCAAGCACGACGGCGACGGCGACCCAATGCAAGTACCGAACCATCCATCGAATTTAATAAACAACGGCGACGCGCGCCCGATTTATTAGGAACAACGACGACGATCATCCAAGCAAGTGCTAGCTAGCTAGCTAGCTGCGCTTTGGGTGTCGTACGTTCTCTCTCCCCTTCTTGCTTGTCGATCATATATCATCAGTTCGTCGTCCTCTTTCTCTGTCCCAATCATCTCTGATGAGAGTGAAAGGGATGTATGTGCTTCCAATCTTCCATGAATCTCTCTCTGTATCTCTGCATGCAATCAGCGTCGTCGATGGAACCGAGAAACCGGACGGCTAGCCGCGCGCGCGAGCGGCAGATCGAAAGGACCTAGCTCATAATTTGTTATAAGGAGTACTGTACATCGGATTCTCTCCGTCTACTGTTACGTACTCCATCCGTTTCTAAAAATCTATTGTTTTTGTTTCTTGAGAAAACAACTTTGAATACATATATATTAAAAAATATTAATATTTATAGTATACATATCTTTGAATCTAATTTTTTAATAAATTTATTCAGAAATATAAATACTGCACGTATTTTTTATAAATCAAGTCAAACGTGTGGTACGTACACCAACAACGATAGTTATCAGTAATAATAGTACTCTCCCCCTCCTCTCTCTCTCCATCTGCGTCTCTATGGTCTCTCCGGTACGTGACGGCCATCGCACCTACGCTCTCTAATAAGGCCAATCTCAATGAGAGTTTCATTTGAGTTTGATTTGCATTAAATATGCTGTCACATAAGCGTTTTTGATGACATGTCATTGTATCTAAGAAGAGAGGGAAGAAATGAGTTTCATCTAGATGAAACTCTTTTGACACGAATACCAACTCTCTATGAGTCATGAAATTTAATGTCTATGAAACTTTAGAATGAAACTCTCGCTGTCAATGGGGAGTTTCATTCAAGTTTTATTTTATTTCATATGACATGACAGTCTTGGAAACAACAAAATAAAACTCACCATTGACGGCCGCAAGGACGGACTAACCATGCTTATTTGCTTAATGTAACGGCCGATGTCTATGCTACTTAATTAATCACTAAGCATTATGTGTAGTACGTACGTACGTCCGTCCGTCACTCTTGTCGTCTTAGCTAGGTACGTAAGACGATGTTTTCACGTTGTCTCATCCAGAAATGGACAGCTGAGATCCATGATCCATCTGCTGGCGACCACTCTGCCTCTACTCGATCGATCATCGGTACAGTATCATATATGGATGTGAATGCCTCCATCTCGATGATTCCTATGCGTGCATGTGCCATTCAGCTAGCTTCTTGCATTGTCTCCAGAAACTTTTGTTGCATTTTATGCCCGTTTGGTAAAAACCCAAGGAAAATGCATGGGCTCGGATAACAAATAAATATAAAAGTGAAATGCATGATTCATTTTTCATGCACAATAATGTTGGTGTTGTTTTTTTAAAAAAAATACACAATAACGTTGGTGTTCTTTTAGCATCCAATACGTTCGTTGGGCATTACAACTTTTCCAGCTTTTTGGGCTGCCCAGTGAGAAATATGGTCCGATCCGATCAACAGGCCATTTTGGGCCCTCCTGCTTATTTATTTGCTGCCCACTGACGATGGTGTTTGGTTTGCCATTTTCTAATGTATAATCAGATCACGGAGGAAAAGTGATTCCGTTACTTTTTTTTGGTTTGGTTGCATGCAGTCGGTAATGCGTTTATGTAATCTGTTCAATTTTGATCCACCTTGCCGCAGACTGTTATCAGATTGCCAGCATGTCTGCGCTCGAGAATCGGCTTCGCCTTCCCCTGCCAGCGCGGCCTCCTCGTACTCGTGCTCGAAGTAGCGCTCTGATGCAGAGTCCATGGCAACCGTTGCCGTCGCCGCCACTGCTGCAAAAGGCGAGACCAGAGATCCATTTTGCTGGCACAGTGCGGCCAACAACGCTGGAAGTTCAGGTTCTATGCTCCGGTGAGCGATTTTAGTTCCATTTCGTTACCATTACCATTTACCAAACCAAACAGAGACTCCGATCTGGTTGCAATTTTTATTTTATTTTATTTTTTCAAAATGGTTGGCATATCGTTACCTTACCGAACCAAACAGAGACTCCGATCACCCTTCAATTCCATTTCGTTTGCATTAGCGTTGCCATTCATCGAACCAAAACACCTCAATCTGATGTAGAGGAGGGAGATGGCCAAGACGAGACATAATAGACCCAGTCACCAAGGACCGGGTTTGTTGTGGCGTGAGGCGTGGTGGTGGGCTAGCTCTAGCTGTGGCCTGTGGCGCGCCGTGGCCTGCCGCTGGTCGCTGCTGGCTCCATCCACTCACACGCACGAGAAAGCTAGCAGGATACGGTTGGAGTTGATCCGGGTGATTAAAGCTAGCTTTATTGCGCTGTCCCCAGATTTTGTCCTTGCGGCCTCAGCTTTCCAAGGAAAGATAACAACAAAGTTAAAAACAGATGGCTAGCTAGAAAGATGGCAACAAGTTGCTAGGGCAAAACCGTGCAATTACGGCACAGCTGACCATACCCTACTTGCACTTTTTTCTCTCCTTTCCTTTCACCAAACCACACTTTGATGCCCAGTTCAGATCTACTGATCTCCTCCGCACGAGAGTAGGACAACCCTAACCCTACTGGTGATCATCTCCGCATAGGACCCATGAATGTAAAGAAAGGAAAGTGCCCAACTACTAGAGCTCTTGTCAACACTGCTAATAATCTGTTGTCAAAAAAACACTGCTAATAATCCATCTCTGCACTGCCAGATTAGTAGACTGCATTTTTTTTTTTGGTGACAGCGTATATTATCCAGCACCTTCTGCACTCCAGGGATGGCCAGAGATACCATTAATGTCAACATTATCATGGACTGGACTACAATGTAACAGATTCCAAGTTCCCAACGTTTTCCGACGCACTTTCTTTTTCTTACGAAGATGCTGGAACTTATCCATAGTACCAGTACATACATATTCTACACTATACCATGCATGTCGGTTTGCCGGCTTGAGCGGATTAATCTATACAAAATCCAAACAAAGAGAAGGGAAAAAAAATCAAGACCAAGCAGCTTCCGGTTCGTCGCTAAGGTCCATAATTTAGCCGGAAATAATTTTGAGAGCCCAGCTTAGTCATATATGGTCCCAAAAGGAACTTATCTCTTTGTCCATTGCGCCAGGCAACGTCAAACAAATTTCTAGACTCCGGAGTGATGATTCAAAAAATAATTCAGACACCAAGATGTACCTCAGCATACAGGAACTGAGGAACAGATAACTGCTGCAAACATGCAGGGGCTTCAAATCCAAATACAATGCTCCCCCTCTTTTTTCTTCTTTTTTTTTTTGACTCTACACCAGCATTTTAAAGATACATTTGCACAAAGCGTGAGAAAGGGTGTACGTACCAGACAGTGTCAGAGGACAAGATCTCACAGAACCTTCTTATGCTCCAGTGAGAAGTGACCGACTGACACATGCCCGTGGAGCCAGACCGTAGATGTACTGCAGGTACCTGTTACTCATTAATTCACTCGACAAGGGCAACGAACTTCATCAATTTAATTCACCTTTTTATTTTACATACACAACTTAACTTCCGTAGCAACCGGGGCAGTTGCTCACCTGGTAAAAATATGACCCACAGCTTACCAATTTATTGTAGACCAACGCTTCATTTTGGTATCACAGGAAGGCGTAGCACCCATGTCATGCAAATGACTCTGCTTAGAGGTAGGAGTGCATGACCACAATGAAATTTACATATTCTACAAGCTCACCCGTTACAACTGATTCTTTCTTTTCTTTTCCGAAAAGCACGCCTGTGAAAGAGAGTACGATATTCCAAAGCGCGACTTGGGACTTATATAAGCAGGCACAAGTCAAAACCATTAAGATACTTCATATCAAAGCAATGCGTGCGAAATGATACTTCCAAACAAAATGGCAACAATTTTTCAGGAAAGTACCCAAACAGGAAAGATTTGGGCAGGAGCAAACACAACATTTAAGTGTGCAAAATGGCAAACTGCAACCAAACATTTTCAGCAAAGACTCCAGCTCCCTTTCAAAGAACCCAAAATCACTCTGAATGTTTGGATATGGCAAAGGATCTAGTCTTATTATAGACATGTGTCAAGCTTATTGCTGAAGCAGACTACCATAAACCTATAGAACTATCGTCTTATGGATAGTTTCCAAGATTGACAAAAGAAAGCCAAGTTCAAGCAAAATGAAATTTTCTACAAATTAAAGCACATGAGTTATTCAATGGAGAAGAAATGAAGGTATATAAAGATCACTATAGCCCAACAGTATACCCTTTTTCCAACCTGATTTCTATTGCGAAAATATCGCAAAGCCAAATGTAAAACATACTATCAAATTCTCCACTGAGCAACAATTCAATCTACTCCTGTATTATACTAATGGTATCAGAAAAAAAAAACTATAATATTTCTTCACCGAACAAATATCGATCAACTGAGCACACACCCTCATCATCACCAGCCTGTACCTGCAGCTACCTCAGACAAGCTTAAATGCCAACCAACTTCAAGCAATTCCAGAGCTAACACCCCAGGACAAAGCAACCTTGTCAATTCTCTTACAGATTGCACTGAAATCACTCTAAACACACAATTCATATTCAGTTAACAAACAATTCCTTGTAAATTTCGACATCCCATTACATATTTATAGAGAACAAAATTGGGTGATGCAACACAACTAGAGATTCCAAATAAAGAAAAAGAATTTTGACGTTATACCAGAAATACACAGAAAACATTCAAACACCCTAAGTTTCAGCACAAGTCTTACCTATATGCTTTGTGGTGGTGTCCATGCGTCCAGTGGTACTCAACCATATGATTGGCCCCAGTAGGTCTGGAAAAGGAGACGAAGTTAATCCAAAACAGATGTACTCCCTCCATCCCAAAATGTGCTGTCGCTTTCGCTTCCCGAGAAACAAATGCCGACAATTTTTATAAATAATAAATATTATCGATTAGTATCATAATTAGTATCATCGGAAAGATCTTTGAATCTAGTTTTTTAACAAATTTATTTAAAGATATAAATATTACACGTATTTTCTATAAATCGAGTCAAACTTGTGGCACGGAAACCGAAAACGACCAACATTTTGGGACCGAGGGAGTACATTATTAACCTTACATAAACAACTACTAAGCAATCGACGACTATGTGGATCAACTTAGGGTTGCCCCACAAATAAATGTGGCAACCATGGGTGTAGGTGAGAGTGTTTATTACCACTGTACTAGCAGGGAAGGTGGTTATGCTATGCATACACACAGTTCACCGACAGCCCACACCATCAGACACCATGTGGACCCCTCTTCAGTTGCCCCTCCCCTGATTTCTCTCCTCATCTTTTGCCCTATATAGTTTTATCCACTGACGCACGCTTGGTATACTGCTCTTGGCCCCAGCACCCCTGCTCTCCAGTCAGTGTATGCCGCCTTCTATCATGGTGACGTGGTGATTGGTGAGTGAAAACTAGGTCAGACATATTCTCCACTCCCTTGACAGGTATCTTACTACCTACGCAGCTAACCACATTTATCACTCACTGCAGAAGCAAGTACAGGCTGGGCAGTTTATATTCACTCAAACCAGCCCATTCCTCCCCCACACGGCCACACACACTTCAGTTCATAGGCGCCCCAGCAGAGTTCATCTCTGCCTCCTGTGTCCTTCTCCATGACAGAGAATCTCCACTCCAGGAAAATGGTACAGCCAAAGAAGTTTCGTGGAGTCCGTCAGCGCCACTGGGGTTCCTGGGTCTCTGAGATCCGGCATCCCCTCCTGTAAGCCTTCTGTCCCTCTAATTTTTAGGGAAGAGCATAAACTACTGATGCAACCATAATTCTGAATCGCAATGCACATATTTTTTTGTGATGTGTCCAGTAAGAGGAGGGTCTGGCTGGGCACCTTCGAGACGGCTGAGGAAGCAGCGAGAGCATATGATGAGGCTGCGGTGCTGATGAGTGGCCGCAACGCCAAGACCAACTTCCCAGTCCAAAGGAGCAACACAGGGGAGCCTACCCCAGCTGCGGGAAGGGACGCTCGCAGCAACGCCGGCAGTGGCTCCTCTACCACCAACCTGTCCCAGATTCTCAGTGCGAAGCTCCGCAAATGCTGCAAGGCGCCATCGCCATCCCTGACATGTCTCCGCCTTGACCCTGAGAAGTCCCACATTGGTGTTTGGCAGAAGCGCGCAGGAGCCCGTGCTGACTCCAACTGGGTCATGACCGTGGAGCTCAACAAAGATGCAGCATCCACTGATGCTGCATCACAGTCCACATCAGCAACAACTGCTCCACCAGCCACCCTGATGGATGATGAGGAGAGGATCGCCCTGCAAATGATCGAAGAGTTGCTGAGCAGCAGTAGCCCAGCTTCACCCTCGCACGGAGATGACCAAGGTCGCTTCATCATCTGAAAAAGCATCTATCAAACAGCACAAGTCACCATCCCAGATCGGAGTTTCTCTAGACCGGTTGGTACACAAGCAGTTCAGGTTGCTTCAGTAATATAGATATATGTCTATTACTAAATCCAACTTACAAGAACTATAGTTTGCAATTGTGTGCAGTTCTATGTACTTGTGAAAATCTCTACATACACATGTTCCTGTCAAGATACTTTGTTACACATCAATGTCAGTGATATAATTGCTTATAAAGGAAATAAATAGATTATGATTGTGTTACTGTTCATCCTTTGCTTGGATCCTGATGTCAAACTCAGTTGAGAAATCTCAACACAGTTCTAAAAAAATAGAGAGTAGAGTCTTACTTTATTTCTTCAAACGAAGAACAAAGGCTGAACAAATAAATCTCAAAACAGGATGAAGGTGATGTTTGTGAATAAGACCTTTGCTTTTATGATAAAATGGTTTGAAGGACCATGCTTCTTGAGGTATCATCACTATGGCATACAAGACAAACCAGCAAGTAGACAACACATTTCTTTAATCATATCAACAAAATCTGTCACTCTAGTGAAAGCAGTTATGCAGAAACAGGTAGAGTTCAGTGAGGAGAACAAGATGCAAATCATTTCACTAAAAAAAAGATATCCATTAGAAACTCAAGGTTTGGCATTGGTTATCTGAAAACACATATTTTGGCACTTCTAACATCATCTCGCAGGCACAAGGAATGTGGTGTTTTTGGACGTCCAATTCCACATCACCAGGCACCACTGAACACTATTGAGAATAGAACATTTAAAGATACCCTCTTCTGCCAATCTTGTATTAATGAATAGGTCATGCATTATGTTCAGCATCATGTAACCATCAAAAGCTATACAATGTGGACGTAGAGATGCACTAAGGGTGAGAGCGATGAACCCAACATATGGACCATCAAGGTGTGCAACAAACACTTTAAAGGCCTTAAGGTCATATTTCTTGTCATTAAATAAGCAAATGTAATATATAGATAATTGATAATCATGATAGGCTACTACAGACAAATGTCATAATGACCAGCATAACATTTGCCATCAGACTAGGAACAATCAATATTCAGGTCTCAGAATTTTAAGATCTGGCTCCAGTATCCCATGACAGGAATCTGAGTTACAATAACATGCCAGAATTGAGGCCTTCATGTGCTGTTTCATCTTGAATGCAATATGAATAAAAGATGAGGGGATCTTTAAGCCTTGATAAAATACAAACAAAAAGGTAATATAACCTGATCTGTTAATCCACTGGAATTTCACAATGTACAAGGACCCAGATTTTTTACAAAATATGGATCTGTTAACTATTCTATTATTTTCGAGCATCAAGCTATCAACACATTACTAGAAATAGCCACAAGAAAGTCCCATCCCATGTCATTATGACCTAAAAGGCAGCCATCCAATTAGATACATTAGTGAAAATAACTGACATTATGGTGATTCATCCACCATAGTGGTAGTAAACCCATGACCAGCAATCCCTGACATTAAGAACGCCTACCCGCCTATATCTTAGCAGGGATGCAAACACGATAATGGCAAGTCAAAAGAAAATGGTCAAGGTAGCCCACTAGCCCTACATATGAGTGCAAGAAAGGACACAGTAAGTGTGCTATTTTCTCTTCCAGAACTCGAGCAGATAGCCAAAAAAACAATTACCAGCTCCATGGTTGGATTTGGAGGTTGGTGCAAAGCAAGCAGTCAATGCTAAGGGCCCAGCCAGTTAGTTGGTCAGTCGCAATGTACGATTGTATTAGAGAAGAATAAAACAGAAGCAAACTAGATTCCTACCATAGTTAATCCATACTGAGTTGTGTGTCATAACATAACAAAATAGCAACTTTGAGGCCTTTGAAGGTCTGTCATTTCGAGAGACTTTCTGGATATAGCTACATAAAAGAGCTGAGCTATTTCAAGATAGTTAAGATGCTTGTTTTATATCTAGACATTGTCTACACTGAATAATGTTATAAACATGGAAGGTTTGAAAGGTAATGGACTATCTCCATTTTTGTTCCCACTTTTTTTTCTACAACAGTCGAGCCGAATTTCATTACCAGGGAGTAACAAAATTACAAGAGTTTAGTGAGACCAAAAGCAGTTTGGACACTGAAATAAAAACGCCGTCACCTCCGAACACCAAGGGTTCAGCCGATTAGGCATTGGTAACTGTGCAAAAAAAAAGTTCCCACTACTTATGTTTATCTCAATCACATGTTTCATATGAAGTTATGTTTGATAACTTCAGTTCATTCATTGGGCACTAGCTGGTTCCCCTTAAAATTTCTTGTCTGCCATTACCACCAGTGTTATCTCCTTGCAATCATCTTTCTCGCCAGTCGCCACAACATTTGCTAAGGTAATATCTTAACAATGTGCATGTATAATATCAAATAACTCATTGTCATTGTGCTAGAACAAAACAGAAGAACATGATCTTCGAGAAACAGAAATTACATACAGAGAAATTCCTAGCTTGGTTTAGGTGAACTCATCTTTCAAAATTTAAGAAGATGGTATCCATGAATTGCTCATCGATCATAGAATCCAAACTGATCGAAATTAGTATGTGCACTGCATGGTACAAAGCTAATCAATAGACAATTTTATTCATAAGAATTTGGTAGAAAAGTGATGTGCATCCAGCACCAATAGTAGACTATAACACAGACAGTATGTGAAATTTGATGGTCTGACCATAAAATTTAGAGGTATGACATGAACATCTCCAGTTTTTCTGCTATTGTGTTCCTGTGCTCGATAACTTCTGGTACCATATTAGCTGGTTAAGGAACTTCTATGATGCAAAAGCATGCATTGAATATGTCCAGCAAGATAGCTGTAGTGGTCCCTTAACATTAACTCAATCCTTTGCATCTATCCTATTCAAATAGACCAGTGATATCATTTTAATTAAGATTGTGGAGCACATCATATTAACTTATTCACTTTGTGATGGTGTGGTCTTGTCATACACTAGATCTACCCAGAATGGTTTAAATAAAGATCAAATGTAGTATGACATATGTGTCAAACTGTCAATTAATTAAATAGCATACCAATGGTCAACATGGTAGAACATTTCTGCAACTGTAAAGGGATATTTGAATAGAAACTATAGTTTGTGGGACAGAAAACTATTGAATATTGCAATAGTTACACTGAATAATATGTTCTACCTGCTAATTTGTTATTCCACTGAATCTTTTTTTTTTACACTCAAACTATTGAATATTGCTAATTTGTTATTCGATGAGAAGTAACCTTTCCAAAAGCACGTGAATGTTCCTAAACCTTGCACCAGATATGCAGGGAGTGAATAGAATATGGATAGAAAAGATAGTGACTGAACATTAACAATAAGAGAGTAAATTGGATGCAAAAAAGGTTGTAGTCTTATAGGGTGTAGGGTTCAGCTATATTTTCCAGCATAGTTACTTCTCATCAAATTGTTATATTGTCAGATTCAGCACAGCATCTTTGGCTACCAATGAGCTACGGACAGTTTACCAACCGATATGCTAGACATCTGGTAAGGGCAACCACTAGAGCGTAAGATCCAACCTGCCCCTTTGAGTAGGGATAAGTACCGCAGGTCCACAACATAGTGGTCCTGAAGTACTTTCTAACGTTCTTGATGTTTTTGTTTATTCAGATCAGCATACACCCTCACTGCTCTTATGGAATTGTACACGGTAACATTCAACCAAAATCACAATAATACTCAGTTTTCAGCAATGCAGCACTATTCCGGTTTGAATCTCCCTTCGCCAATATAATTGAATGAAATAACTCAGGAGGTCAAAGAATATTCCGGTAGCCTACAAGATATTACCTCCATTCCAAATTATAATACATTTTGGCTTTTTTAGATACATAGTTTTTGCTATGCATTATGTATCTAGAAAATCCAAGACGTCTTATAATTTGGAACGGAGGGAGTATAATAAAGCTAATCGATTTTCAATCCAACTACATGTCCATTTGAGGATAAAGAAACTAGATGCACAAATAAAAAATAGTAGAAAATGCAGCACAGGGAAAGTCAACTGTATCATATGCATTTGACTTACATTTTACTGAATTTTATAATGTATTTTGTTTATGTTTCTTGAATGAATAGATCTCAGACATCATGCATTGAGAAATAATCTTGAACTGTTTGCCCCTGTTGGGTCTGTGCATGCTTCAAATTCAGGAACAGTACGAACTTTAGAGATAACCAACTTATCCTTTAGGTAGATAGACTGATCTTCAACGAGTTGAAAAGACAGTTCCAGATATAATTATATAAACATGCAAAAACGTCATATTTCGTTTCAAGAAAGATTGAGAGCAACTCTTTCACACATGTTGGTCAAGAACGAGACCTAGAACTCAATTTTCTCTTCCTCTCGCTACCAAAATAAACACCAGCTGTATATCTTGAATTTGCAAGTTCCCGGGGTATCGGTGCTCCTGCAGTCTTCAGAACCTGAACAAGCTCTTTGAAAATCCTTCTATCCTCCTCATTCACAAACACAACAGCCATACCCTCCTCACCCATCCGAGATGCCCTTCCAACTTGGTGAATATATTCATCGATGGAGTTTGGTATGTCAAACAATATCACTTGACGTACTTTCAGGAGATCCATTCCACGCCCCAGGACACCAGTAGAAACAACGACAGATGCTTCTCCTGTCAAAAACCTTCTCAAATTCTCTCTTCTCTCTTTCATCGTCTTCTCGCCATGGATAGAAACAACCTCTAATCCAGTAGCAACAGTAATTGCTTCAGACAACAGATCAGCTCCGACTCTGGAACTCACAAACACAACAGCAGGAGGTTTAAAATGTTGCTTACTTTTCATTATCTCAAAAATCTTCTGCTTCTTCTTCTTAGACTCCACCCAAATGACGACTTGTTTAACTGATTTGGTTGGTCTGTTTGGGTTCCCACAAGAGATACTTATCACATTCTTAGCCAGTGAGTTAGACATCTTCTCAACCTCCAAATGTAATGTTGCTGAAAACATCATAACCTGTGGGTGTGAAAGTGACTGAAAAATCTGCATGGCCTGGTCCCTGAATCCCCTCTCCAGCAAGCAGTCCACCTCATCCAAAACAAATACAGAAACATAGGTAAGGTCAACATTGTGTTTCATGAGAAGATCAATTAGCCTCCCAGGGGTGCCAACAATTAACTCAATACCATTTTCAATTCTGTAAATTTGCTGAGGCAATGGATCTCCACCGACAATTAGAGCAGTTTTGAAAGGCAAACCTTTACCAAGCACTTTTGCTTGCTCTTCTACCTGCAGGCATAGCTCTCTAGTTGGAGCAAGGACTATAGCCAACGGTCCTTGATTGCCTGTGCATTCTTGTGATCTTACTCGTGAACAATGAGCAATTATGGGAATTAGAAAAGATGCAGTTTTCCCTGAACCAGTATCAGCAGAAACAAGTAAGCTTCTATTACTCATTGATGCAGGGATAACTTGCATCTGCACTGGAGTAGGCATACAATATCCTGCAGTCTCAAGATTGCGCACAAGCTTCTCAGGAAGACCACAGGCAGAGAAACACATGATTGGATCAGGAACAGCATCACCCTTGACACAAATGTCAAGTTTACTCCTCAGTGAACTGATCCGGCTGTCAGCTAAAGTAGGTATATTTGGAAAATTAATGTCCTTAATACAGAAGCTCTCATCGCCCAAAGGAAGGTTCACACGCTTTGCTGCTTTTACTGCAGGCTTTGTTTTAGCAGTGATCCGAGCAAGAAGAATTGTCTTGCATTCCACACTGCAGATGTCATCATCAGTCTGATCACATATATATTCACCAAATCGGCCACACACAACACAGCGAGGCTCCCCAGGAAGAGCTTCTCTCTGCTCAAAGCATCTTTCCTTCAGAGGTAAATCTGCAAGTAATATATACGAGGGAAAAGCCATTAATATCTGATCAAAATGCATGGAATAGACATAAGACCTGCATAACTAGCAGCCAAAAAAACATAACAAAATGGCCATCGGCTAAAATAGTGAGCCAGCAGGGAGAGGAGATTTCATTGTTTGGTTTTTGACCTGCTAATTGCTGAACACCAAGTCAAGAAGGAAGTTGCACCTTTACTACATAGTTTTAAGGACCATAAATAGATCTCTGTAAAGTATAAACAAATATTTAGTGCCATGCATTTTTCTTTGTTTTAGTGTTTTTCCTTCCTCTCGTTTATGTGTAATATATGCGTTCACAATGATGTGAGATTTCGAAAAGCGTGCAGCAACCAATCCAATACAACTACCTTCCAACTCATTATTATCCGATGATGAAACGAGAAAATTATCAGCTGACTGGTTCTCCCCTTGCTCCATCCAGTCCAGGAAAGGGGAAAAAAAGCACCAGTCAACTGCGCAGAGGAAAGGGAGATACGATCAGCTCAGACACTTCAAACATTAACCCAACCAATATTTAGGAAGCTGCCAAATGTTAGGTCATATTTCCAAGAGGAACATGAAATTTCGACGGGTTTCAACTGCTGTCTATGATCTGCATTCTGTACGAGTGGAATACGGATTTGAAGTTCGAGCGCACAGCTCGTTACCCGCAACTCGTGGGTCGCAACGCCGCCCACCTTGCACGGTCACGGTCAAAGCGCCCCACTGTTCGAGCCTTTGCCGCCCCTAGGGTTTGGAAGTTGAAGGCCGAGGCACCGCGGGCGGCGACGGCTCCTGCTTGAACGCGAAGACGAGGCGGCGGGGCACGGCGGTTTCCCGAGGCGGTTGGCCGCAACGGCGCGTCCGTTGAGATCGAGACCCCACACACCGACCTCGCCGTCGGCTGTGATTTCCCGCAAAGGGCGCTGGCGGGAGCTTGATGAAGGCCAATCAACAACAACTCCGCTTCCACCAGGCAGAGAGGTAGGCTCGCTACTGCAACGCCTCGTGGAGTCGTGGCTCCGGAATCCGGATCACGGTGCGGCGGTCGGCGAAGAAGGTGCTGCGGGTGAAACAGCTGGATTTTTTTTTTTTTTTTTTGAGAATGTGAAACAGCGAGAAATTCTCGCCGATAATTGGAAGCACGCGGGTCTTCGTCCTGGTCTGCGGCGTCCGTGCGGTGTGAGAAATCAGTGGTGGGCCTCTTTCTTTCGAAGGCCGTATGGACGGAAGTGGACTGTACCTGATGGGCCTCTTGTCGCTGTTGTAGTGTGGATACAGGTCGTACTGCCTGGGCTTGTGTTCTACTTTTCGTGGGCCTCGTCCTTGTAGTGAGTTCAGGTGAAGTGTTTCAGTATATCTCTCCTTTTTTTTTCTCCTTTTCCTTTTTGACTATATTAATAAGTGAGAATATCTATATCTTATATCTTATACCCTACTAATGCATCATCATAGATCTATTCTAAGTCCACCCAGAAAACGTCCCCCGTTGAGATGGTCTTACTAAATCCACACACGAAAATGTACCCAGGAAACCAACTCTATAAAAATTGACGATCCAGATTTAATTTGTAACATTCTCTCTTTACTCACATCTAACGGACGGGATTACTTGTATGGTATATCTCTCATCCCTCACTCACATCTCCACCAACAAAAAAAATGCGGAAGGATTATTAGGGAGGAGATTATTATGGAAGGAAAAAACATTCGTTACGCCAGCAACAACAAAAAAGTCGAACGATTATTACGGAAGGAGATTATTAGGTTCCTAAAAAAACATTCGATATACGGAAGAACCTCGGCTCGACGCTGGAAATCGCCATTCATGACCTCTACCTCGAAGCCAGAAATCGCCATTCACGACCTCCGCCTCGACGTCGATGACCTCTGCCGCAAGACCGCCTGGAAGACCTCTACCTCGACGCCGGTGACGCCATCCACCGCAGGCCCGCGACCTCTGCCGCATCCACCGCATGCCGGTAACGCCATCCATAGCAGGCCAGCGACCTTTGCCGCAAGAACGCCACACTGCACGCACGCGGTGTGCCGCCGTCCACCGATATCAGCGCAACTACCACCACACCGCACGCACGGGACATGCCGCCGTCCACCGATATCAGCGCAACTGCTGCCACACCGCACGCACGCGGCATGCCGCAGTCCTCCAAGATCAGCGTTCAGGTCGCTGTCCACCGAGATCAGCCCAGTTGCCGCCACACCGCACGCACGCGGCGTGCCGCCGTCCACCGACATCAGCGTGGTTGTCGCCTTCACACACGCAAACTGATGGAGCTCATACATCCTTCAACATCCTACCAGTAAGAAAATATTGCTCTCACCCAAATCGCATTGTATCGTATTTTTAAGTAGCTCATCATCGGTTTCACTCCAACCCATATGACTAGATTTTGCTCCAATCCGACGACGACTGCAACCTCGTCTTGAACTCGGCGCGCGTCGGCTAGCAATCGTGGTACGCTCGTCGGCCCTTGATCACGGTGCACAGCGGGAGACTCGGGAAGCAAAAATGGAAACACCAAGTGATGGTCGCACACCACTCAGCGATGTAACAAATATCCAAACTACATATATATAGTCATACACAGATTGCCACAACAAATGTAAAATTAATCATGTAAACGACACCATATCAAAACAATGATTTCAGAAGAACAACGAAAAAGGGATGAGAGGAACAGAAAACAACGTGAGTACCGAGCGAGGATACGAGCTTAAGAGACCAATGTTGAGCGGGATGCGAGAAATAAAAAGCAACATGGCTACTGTGTGCTATGAAAGACTGGTTCAAGTACAGTTTGCCAGCAACCAGATCAACCAGAAACTTCGGTAGGTAAGAATACACCGCTCCGAAAATCTATGCTATCAAGTCAGGCCTCAAAAATTATTGTTAAATGTGTCATGTCTGGTGTTTTAGCAATACCAATCCCGTCCCCATGTGCTAACACAGCTGTAGTAGCATCTACATCAACACCATACAGGTTAACTTCATCGGCCATCGTGTCTCCAGATGCGTCGGAGTGCATTCCCGCTACTGCCATGTCTTTGATGAACAACAGTATTGCCACGGCCTGTGATCAGGTAAACCTACACTCACCATTACCAACGAGCTCTTCAGCAGCAATTACTGAGGCATCTCTATACCAACAATTAGAAAACTAAATGCCTCACGATTCTCTGGAGTGGTTGCATCGAAATGACAACTATGTGTGAAGGAGTGCTCACATGTATGAAAAAAATAGAGGTTCAACTTTATTCCTACTCGGTCTGTAAATGTAGCTACAAATATACTTCCTTATATATACATGTTGCAGTTCAATTGTCTAATTTTAATAAAAAATACTTTCATGCTAATAGAATTATCATCAAGCTTCAGTTCAAAAAGACCGGTCTCTGATGATGAAAATAAAATGGTACTCCCTCCGTCTCAATTTATAAGGCATTCCAAGAATCTTGGAGAGTCAAAGTTTTTCAACTTTGACCAAATTTATATAATAAGATAATAATATATATAATAAGATAATAATATTTATGATATCAACTAAGTACAATTAGATTCTTCATTAGTTATATTTTTATAATATACATATTTGATGTTATAAATCTTTGTGTTTTTCTCTAGAACTTTGGTCAAAGTTGAAAAACTTTGACTCTCCAAGATTCTTGGAATGCCTTGTAATTTGGGATGGAGGGAGTATAATGCTATGCAAGATTAAAAAAACAAAAAATATTAGACAAAATGAGGGACTATACAAGGACAATTAGAAATATTGCACCAGACTCCACTCCAGCTAATGCCCAACCCACAGGTTCAACTACTAGTATTCTGGACCACATGCACCATATTCGTCTAATAACCACGGTAACATAGGTGATGATACATGTTGTAGGTCTATCACCAGGTTTGAGTGTGGTACGTGATGGTACCAATGACGACCGTCTAGGAATATGACAACCTTGTTTGAACCTGCACACTATGGAGAGACTGACTCTGATAAAGAAGGAAGGTGTGTTCCTTTAAAAATATACAAATTCCGAAGCGATATATATATATATATATATGAAAAAACATCAATAATAATGGTTGTGACATGTATTGTGGATTTAGTGCTTTCTATACACGTCGAAGATGTGGAAGATGACATTCTTGACATTATCAAGGGGTAGGTACCGATATTATATTTTCAAACATACTGATTAACATGGATTAGCATGTTTATAAGTGATTCACACATAAATCTTAACTACCATGCGGACGAAGGATTTGAATCATACTGTTTTTATGGTTCCAAAGGACCTCGGCACATGCAGCTATACTTTTATGATTCAGCAGATAACACGTTAGGAAATAGAACCCATAAATCACCGGACCTTGACATCAACCTCATTAGAAATGTGCTAAGGATATTGGAAGACAACCCTTATGTACAGACCTTATGTACAAATACCACTTCATGGACCTCCAGTTTGTAGTAAGTTGATATAATTATTTCTTTGTTTTATACCTAATAATATTTGTATAATTAATTAAATAATTAATATTTCTTTAAAAATAAACAGTCCTTGACTCAGTATGGGCGGGATCTGCGGTGTTGTGATAAGATAGAACGCAACAAACAAGCAAAAGTACTTGAATGCTGGTTCGATATGGACTATGATATTAAAGACTGCAGCACTGTAAGTCATTATATTCAACCCTTTCAAAACACATATTGTCATTAAATTCTAAAATTATTTTTAAATGTGTTTGTTTGTAGGTTCTGCTGCCATATTTTCAAGATAGGCAATATATTTTATTCATAATAGACAGGACAAAATAAGTTGTGCATATTATGGATCCCCTTCCTCCAGATGCATGTTTCAAGGGCCATGATACAAGCATGTCATATATAGCTACATTACACAATGTAGCAAAAAAAATTCAATCTCGCTATAAAACTGGTCAATCATGCAAGCAAGGACAGTAAATATTTTTGGAAACGTGCATGTGTTCCACAAAATAAAGACTGGTAATTACATACTTATAATAATATATGTTTTAGTTTTCTTATCAAATAGTGATTTGATTTTGTACATGACACAACATATGCTCTTCTCTAGGAAATTAGGAGGTTTCCTTATATACCGTTTCATGGAGTCCTGGAACGGTGTGAGATTACCACTGATCAACACTGTGAGTATATAACTTATATATTATTATGTTATTATATCTGTCACTCACAGCTTCCTTGTATCTTCTACGATTCATAGCAAAATAATAAATTATTTTACTATTTACCATGCACAAAAATCAGCTTCACTAAGAATGGAATTCTTAGCCGATATTTTAAAGAGTCATGTGAATGAATGTTTTGACAACTTCACTGGAGATCTCCAAGATATGAAGCCTTGGGCGGAATGTAAATTAGATAGTTTATGCAATAAATAACTATTTTCTATCTTTTAATAATAATTATTTTATGGATTGTACCAAAGATATTATAATTGTTAAAAGAATAGGCAATTTCCAGATTAAAACCAGAATATAAATCATGATAAATTGATGATCTAGATATCTCATATTGTATTGTTTACTAGCATAACAAAACATGCATAACATAATCTCAAACATGACAATCGGTGTAAGCATAGCTCGTACACCAGATAGATTAAAAGGCAAGATCAAAGACATAAGATCTAATATAAACATAGACATTAGATTACGAACGGCGTACCTTTCGATAGCTGGAGAAGACGGTGGCGGAGTCGGTGCTGGCCGATCGTCGATGAGTGCTGGAGGAATAGCTCGGAGCAGTTGACGACGAATACGCCTGGACGTAGCGCCGCCTGACTTGGACGGTAGACGACCCGTTGTTGTAGACGAGAGCAGTCGCGCGACGAGCGCTTCCCAAAAACCTTATTCGCCTTCTCCCGGTGCAGGATCGCAAAGACGAGGGTTCCGGAGACCTGCTCGCCCGGTCGCTGGTGCACGCAAGCGAACGGACTGGAGACGACTAGACGGCAGCGCAAAAGCGATATGAGGCAAACCCTAACTCGAGAGGTGTTGAGATGCGTTTTGGCGTGGCCGATAGGTTGCTTATATAGCCCTGTTGAACCGACCTCGTGTCGCGATCACGATCTAAATCGGTTTAGGACTCTTGAGTCATAACCATTTAGGACTCTGCAACTTGGAATTTTTTTTTATTAATAACCCAATTAAATAAAAAATTTCATAATTAACACTGTTTAATTTTTTTTTCAAAACTAACCCTTTTGCCGCGCCGTGCCGCATGGCGCGGCAAAAGCGTTAGCCGCGCCATGCATGGCGGCGCGGCAAAAGTGCCACCGTGGCACCGGCCGGCCACGCAGGCCCGCGTGGGCCCCGCCTGTCAGTTTGCCGCGCCAGGCGGGCTGGCGCGGCTAGTGCGTTTGCCGCGCCAGGCGGCCTGGCGCGGCCAACGGCTTTGCCGCGCCAGGCGGGGTGGCGCGGCAAAGCCGATCTAGATCTGGCCGCCGCGCCGAGCAGCAGGCTCCTCCTCATTCCTCTCTTCTCCCAAACCAATTCAATCCAATCCAATCCATTTCATTCCTCCTCTCTTCATCTCCCTCCCCCAATCAAACTTGTCTACAAGAGGTATTTTGATCCATATGATTGTTCTTTATCCATATTTGCAATGTAGGATTGAACCATATTTTTGTAAGTTAGGGTTTGTAGACAATATTTATTTTGATACTGTCGTGACGTTAGTTGTTAATTAATGATGGATTTGTTCATGTATTAGACTTTTATATCTGTTTTGCTTAATATTTTGTTCATTTTGTGTACATTTTTTTGTGTAATATTTGTTACGTCATTATGTAGATTTATAATTAATCATGAATGTATGTGTAGCGTTGACATATTTTTTATTGTTAGGATGCCGCGGCGTGGCAAAGCTAGTAAGGCAAGGTAAGATCGGTACATTGTTGATTTATTTGTCTGTTTTAATGAAGTAATTTTGTGTTATGTTCATTTGTTATTGCGTTGATGATTGTAGGCAGCCTCTCACGGGCAATGCCTTTGCCCGTTTGCCATTGCCTAGCGGTGTTCCGGTGCCCATGTGCTACTGCGGCGATGATTGTAAGGTCGCAATATCTGATGAGGAGCACACATACGGTCAGAGGTATTGGATGTGTGAGAATTATGCCTTTGACCCTACACCTAAACAGATCCGTATTGGACTGATGGTGAGAAGCTGATGACTTGTTCTATACATGAATGACAAATCATTTATATTTTATTACCTAATTGACTTAGTCGTATTTTGCAGGAGCCTCCACCACTATGTGACTTCGAGCAGTGGATCGACACTGAGATGAAGCCGGAGGACAAGGAGCACGTAGAGAGGATGAAAAAGTGGGCTGCGGAGGACAAGGAGCGTTTGGAGAAGAGACGCAAAGAAGAGGCAGCACAAAAGCAGCATGAGGAAGAGGCAAGAATGAGGGATGCAGCTAAGCGTAGGGGGGAGAGGGAGAAGAGGCTTGAGCGTGTGCGCCGTGCCAAGGCTGCCATGGAGCAGGATCCGGATGCTGTGAGGAAGGGAAAGTGGCCTCGTTGCACTCAGTAGTGTGGTAGGTTCAGTAGTCATTATTGAGTAATGAACATCGTTGTCATTTGGTGGACTTGTTAGTCTATTGTACTGTTGGCTTGTACTCCCCTGTACCGTTTATTTCGGATCCTCGATAATGTAGTCTTGAACTGCACTTTGTTCGGCTTTATTATATGTTGTTGTATTGTTTGCGGTAGTTCATGTGTCGTTGATTTTTTGTGGGATAAAGTACGAGAAATAGAATAGAGCAAACCATTACACGAACAACAAACTAGTACATGGCATGTGAGGACCTTTTACCGTAACTTGGTTAAAAGGTCCTAGACTAATCCTAACATGCCTTAGGTAATTGATTGTCACAACACAACACGCACATAGTGATCTAAGTAGTCTAGAAGCCGTCCCACATAGCAAACTGAGTAGACCCTTCTCCGTAATAGCCTCCCATTGCGGGTGGTGGTGGTGGTGGCGGTGGTGGGGGCGGCGGTGGAGGCCCCTTGTTCTTGTGATGCGGGCAGTTGCAATATGGATCAAGGCATATTGCTTCATCTGAACCGCCTGCATCGCTGTCGTCATCATCATAGTCCTTGAGCATGCTTTTAACTTCTCTTTCAAGATCGTCGATACGACGCTGCAGATAATAGATGTATTCCTGATGCGGCCATATTGGAGGAGGATCCACCCATCTGGTGAAGCCGCAGTTTTCTTCGGAAATAGAAGACTGTCATTCACAAAATGACTAAGTATTAGCAAACATGAGAGGCATAGCAACAACAATTAAATAAAGTTACCCATGCTCGCGGGCATTTGAAGAAACGTCGGCCTGCCTCCAGGTCGTCGTGGAGCATCTGCACCAAACAGTCCTCACCATGGCGGCATTTTGGCCAGTCCTCTAAACGGTTATCGTATCCCCTAAGAGGACGGTCCCGGCTGAAATCCTTTTTGCTCTCAACGGGAAAGTCATATAGTGCCTCTAAGAATAAATCAGGACCAAGAGATCCCTCCCACACAATGGGAGGTCCCTTCCTCCCACCCTTTCCTCTCCCGCCTTTGGACGAACCTCCAGACATCTCTACTACGAACCTCGCAAGCTCTGCTGAAGGTGTTGAATATGCAAGGCACTGATGGGTTTATATAGGCGGGGCCCTGGTTTTGAACTTGTGAATTATCTCAGCTGCATTGTGAGTGTGTAGTTAATGCAACTGAAAAGGCTATTCGCTGAAAAATCTAATCACTGAAAAGCCTATATACTGAAAAGCCTACAAACTGAAAAGCCTATACACTGAAAAGTCTATGGGAATCAAAACTGCAGAGCACTTATGAGGACAGGACACGACACTGAAAAGGCTGTGCAACAAGATGCCAGCTTTTGCCGCGCCAACCCTGGTGGCGCGGCTGATGCTTTTGCAGGGCCTTCTCGCAACCGCCTTCCTTGCTCTTGCGATGCGCGTCGTCCTCCTCCATCTCGAGAGAAGATTCTTTTTGAACAAGTACTGCTGGCACAGAAACGATGAGTTGAGAACATTGCTTCCTCTTCCACTTCCGGCAGGTAAGCACCAGCACTTGAGCGTGACTGAAAAGTACTGCACACATGACAGAAAAAGAGTACCATTCGATCAAACAGAGAGAGAAAAATCCTTACTAATGTTCATCGTAGGGACAGTCGGCATGCCAGCTTTTGCCGCGCCAACCCTGGGGGCGCGGCTGACGCTTTTGCCGCGCCAGGCGGGCTGGCGCGGCTAATGCATTTGCCGCGCCAGGACGCCTGGCGCGGCAAAAGCGTCAGCCGCGCCCCCAGGGTTGGCGCGGCAAAAGCTGGCATGGTCGCCACGCAAAGCCCCAAGGTTTCCCGCCGACTGACTGGTCAGGTTTCCCGCCGACTGACTGGTCGAGTTCCTGATCGATCTTCGTCCTAATGTGTTGTCTCTGTTCAGTTCCTGCTCGATCTTCGTCCTAATGTGTTGTCTCTGTTTGATCGAATGTGTTTTTCCGTTTTTCCTGTCTTTTTCCGCAAACGGAATAACAAGGAACCAAACATTGACACAATTTGAATAAACGGAAACATAATAGCGCTCATAAAAACCAGGCTTAGTGGCTCAAGCTCCACGAAGTACATAATAGGGTTCTCAAACAAGTTATCTAACATATACATCACCTATCCATATAGTCTAACACTAAGCCTAGCTAGGTGTGTACGGCTGACGAGGCCGCCTCCGACGCCTCGGCTGCGACAGATCCATGTTCGGCGTGAATGTGACGTCCGTGCGGTCTCGTGCGCGTGGCTGCCGGCGTGGTGACCCCTGCGTCTGACTAGGTCCCTGCAACATTCAAAATAAATGTTAGCACACAACTTAAATATATCTGACGAACTTAAATGTATAGCGGTCAACTTATGTACCTGCACGTCCTCCTGAGTAGGTAGTGGAGCTCCACCTAGCTGTGAGTACCCCAGCTCATGTGCTGCGCCCTGCTCTGGCCAAGGCTGCCAGCCAGGGCCGGTGTAGTAGCCACTAGGGTAGTCGTAAGCACCAGGTACCTGCCACGCCGTGTCGTCCAGGCCACCTCTGGAGGAGGACCCTCCAGCGTAGTGCGAGCTATGGCCGAGGGCCATGTAGCCTGCACTAGCCGTGTAGGGTGGTGTCGTGCGCTCGACGTACTGCTCCTCGTCCTCCTCCTCCTCCCCCTCCTCCTCGGGCTGCTCCTCTGCAGCGGGGCCCTTTCCGCGTGGATCCGCAGAAGTGCCTCCCGTCCGAGCGTCGGACGACGCTGCTGCTGGTACAGTGTCTGACACCAAAGGGCTCGAAGGCTGAGGAAGGTGCGGTGGGGCCCACGCTGTGTCCATGCACCCAAGCTTCTGAGCAAGCTTCCTGCAGCCCTTCCTGATTTTCTGCAAATAAGAAAATAATAATAATAAATATTAGTACAGTTTATGACTTCTTAAAATTTACACGTGCAGTTCGAATGGGTTATGATACCTGCAGAAAAGCCTGTACCGGGGCGTGGTCCCCAGTAGAGCTGGTGTGGTGTATAAGCTGCGCTGCCTCGTCGGAGTACCGAGACAGCTGCGACGCCTGCCGACACAAGACCAGGGGGTAAGTGCACCAAGTACAGAAACACAAACAATAGTTGAAGGACATGATATATTACCACGTAGCTGTGTAGAGGGGCTCTGTCAGGCTGAGTCGATGCCCTAGTGGTAGCATCGTACGGGTCCTCGTCGTCGTCCGACTCGTCCTCAGCAGTGACCTCGTAGTACGGTGGCTTAATGTGCAACCGGGTGCTCCGGTGCAGCCACTGTAGGTACTGGTCGAAGACGCCCTGGTCGTACGGCTCGCCGTCGTCAACGTCCTGCTGGTACCTGTTTGTCCAACTCAGGACATGATCGGCGTGCTCCGCGCGCCAATCAACGGGATTCTTCCGTCTGCTTTGGCGCTTCACCCTGCATTGCAAAGGAAACCCATCTGTTAGAGCATAAGATAGAATTTACTAGAGTAACTGAACAACACTGTGGAGGATACTTACTTGTGCAACCTCTGATCCGTGCTAATCAGAGGTGGAGGAAACTCCTGTCGTAGGCCGAACTGACGCATCACCCTGATGGGCAAGTGCATCTCGACCACGTAGAAGCAGATAAGAGGGACGGTGCAACGCCAATCTAAACGGTCCAGCTCCGTGGCGGGGTCGAACACGTTGTCGTACAGGTCCCAGGGGTCCCAACTGACCTGTTTGTAATGAACAGACATAGTTAGTCATGTTCCTTTTTCAATATAAAAAATTGAACTCATTCCGGAATTACCTGGTGCTGTGTCAGGACGTCCAGCAAGTCCGTGTACAGGTGGTAGCGGCGCTGGGGGTTGCCTCTAACTGCCTCTGCCGTGGACCAGACAAACAGAGCAGTGGGTCGGGTGTCCGGGTGCGTCCACACCTGCATTCCAATTCGAATCAGTTAAATGACTGTAAATTTGTAAAAGCACACGCACGCACGCAAGAGGTATGTACTTACCGCCTCCTCTCGTACGCGGGGACGACCCACAGGCAGCCGCTGCCAGGCCCAAACCTGGAGCAGGGGCAGACACCCTCCCAAGCTAGAGGAGGCCTGCCTCCGCCGGCACCCCTCGCACAGCTGTCTGTACAGCCATGCTAGAACAGCGCTCCCCCAGCTGTAGCCGGCGATGTTCTCCCACGGCTGTGCGAGGATGGGGACGAACATCCAGCTGATGGTGTTCCCCGATGAGTCGGGAAACAGGAAGGCCCCAATAAAGTGCCAGAGCCACACTCTGGCATACCTCTCGACTACCTGTGGGTCAGCGTTGAGGGGGCAATACGAAAAGTGCTGGGTGATCCACGACGAAGGCACCCCAGTAGTCTTCCTGTTTGTTTACAAAAAGTAAAAGTTAGGAAAGGATAGTAGCACATCGTATGCAACTAAATTAGAAAAAAAAATTAGCTTACTTGTTCCTCTTAGCGTCTGCGTCGTCGGGGGGCGTACGACCACAGAACTGGTGGACGGTGTCCATCCACGTGTCGGTGTCAAGAATCCCCGTCACGGGGAGGCCGCCCAGGCGTAGACCAAAAATCTTGGCCACGTCCTGTAACGTCACGGTCATCTCCCCACAGGCTAGGTGGAAGGTGTGCGTCTCGGGACGCCACCTGTCCGCCAGCGCGGTGAGGAGCGCGGGGTCGAGCTGCAACCCCACGTCGTTGGCAACGCGGGCTAGCACCAAGAAGCCCGCGCGCCGCAGGAAGGGTGCGTAGCGCTCGTCCCACCGGTGCCATAGGTGGGTGCGCGGCCTCAGCAAAGACAACCTCTCCGGAGGGGCGTAGTCGGTGAGCCTGTGCGCCCGGTGCTCGCCGTCGTAGAACGGCTCAAGGAGAGGGTACGCCGGAGGGTTCGCCATCCTGTTTAAACAAAACATGGTAACAAGTTAGTACAGCGTCAAAAATAATAAAGCATTAAAACAAATGAAAGACATATGTACAATAATAGCAAAAGCATTCAAATAATTAATATAAGTAAAGATAACAATAATAAAGCATTAAAACAAATGAAGACATATGTACACCTGTTGTGTTTGTCTACGATGGAAGGCTGCATTATGCCCTGGCATGTGGCAAACAGAGCATAAGTTCGTGCTCGGTGTCTGGTCAAAGTCCCCCCCGCCATACCTATCCATATTGTCCATGTCACCCTTTAGTCTCTTCTTCCTCCTCCTACCCTTACCTAACTTCAGCAGCTCAGGATCAGGCATGAAGTCTCTACCCAAGTATGGAGGCCATTGAGTGGGATCAAGGTAAGGCTCGAAGCTGCTCTGCCATATTGCGACGGTGTTGCTCCGGCGATAGTACTCGGACATATATGGTACGGCCTTGTAGTTATATCCGCGCGCTCTACAGGACGCAATCATGTGAGAGCAAGGGGCATGCATTATCTGCGGCACGTTACAACTGCATTCCACTCTTTGAAGATCGATCCGATAGTTGCGACCACCGTAGCGTTCCCCGCCCATGGTAGTTCCACCCTTTGCTCGAACATTATAGATTTGTCTGGTTGGTCCATAAGCCTCACAAGTTAGCTGCGTTGCCCAGATCTCATTTTCCTGAATGTGCTCATTTCCCGCCTTTCCAAATTCACCATCCGTTTGTAGGTTGTCTTGAGCAATGGACCACCTTTTCACAAAATACTCGTTGGTCTTGTGAAACGAGTACTCAACGATTCCAGAAACGGGCAAGGCTCTAACACCGGTGAATACCTTGTTGAAAGACTCCGATGAGTTGGTGGTCATTATGCCGAACCGGAAACCGCCCTCATCGTAAGCAAGCGCCCACTTCTCCTTGTGTTCCATCTGTCTCTCGATCCAGGCCCTGGCAGCACTGTTTAACATTTTGTCCAACTCTTCCATTGTTTCTTTGAATTTGTGCTCAGTTTTAACACAACATAGCTCTTTCACCTTGGCACAAACCTCCTTTTTTCTCTGCCGACGCCAGAAATTGGCGGCAAAGTGACGCATGCACCATCTGTGCACTAGAGGAGGACAACCCTCTATCTCCTCCTCTGCGGCACGAAGCAACCCAACATGACGGTCCGAAATCAAACATATTGTCCGAGAAGGCCCTAACACTTGTATCCGTAGCAGGGCCATGAACCAAGACCAAGACTCAACGTTCTCCCCCTCAGCCAAGGCGAAAGCAATTGGAACTATCTGGTCCTCGGGATCAACAGCCGCCGCCATCATCAACACACCCTTGTACGCTCCGGTCAGGAAAGTACCGTCCACAAGTATGACTGGACGGCAGTACTGATAAGCATGCTCTGTTTGTGCAAAAGACCAAAATACACGCTGAAGCACATGTGTAACCTTGCCGGTGTTGCGGTCTATATACTGCCCATTGGTGTGTGGAAACCATTTTAGGCCAGGGTTATAGTATGCCATTGCACACAAAATCCGTGGAATCCTGTTGTACGCTTCATCCCAACCACCCCAACGAATTGCAAGGGCGATCTGCTTCGCACGCCACGCCTTTCCATAAGTCACCTTATAGCCTGTGAATCCAAATATGGAGATAAGCAATTGTGAAACAGATACGTCGGCGTCATCATCAACAAATGCCAAAATGCGCCGTGCAAGGTATCTTGCCGTCAACTGAGGATGTTTTTCTTGTCCCTTATTTGTAAAACAGGTATGCGGTTGTACTACTTTACTGATTCTCCACTTGCCATCAGTTCTCTTGCGAGCATTCAGCCTCCAGGGACAACTATGATGCATACACCTGATGTGGTACCTCAAACTAATATCAGAATGGCTGACCGTGTACGGTCGATGATGATGCACAGCATAGTGCTGAAGGAAAAGCTTCAGCTCACTCATAGTGTTGAAAATCATACCCTTCTGAAGAATACAATCTGTATGGTCATGCAGTGTTTGCTTGCACAGGTTCAATCCAGTATCACAAACAGCCTGGTCCACCATACTGACATCCCTATAACTTGGAACGCCTCTAAACTGCATGTTAACCGACCTCAATTGCTGCAGCTCTGTCTCAGTCAAAGGATCAGGCGGAACATAATACCGTGCTTCGCTAAAACGCCCCCACGCATCAAAATGTGTATGATCCTCTGGTATATCAGTGACTAGTCTCCCTGGAGGATGCATATTCTGAGGAACCGGCTGTGGCATAGCACGAACCGGTTGTGGAATAGCACGAACCGGCTCTGGCATAGCAGAAATATAACTGTCCTCTTCTTCGTCATAGTCTGAATCATCATCAGAATCATAGTTTTCATCAAATAGTTGTGCCTCATGCTCCTCCTGCTCCTCCCGCTCTATGTCGGCCACATCAAAATCATTGTTTATTTGACCGACGTCAGCGTGGGCATCTTCAGTTGCATACACCGTCTCCTGCGTGGGGTGACCATCAACGTCCATAGTCATCGGAGCTGCATCGTCATCATCCCCTACCTCCTGTGCTTCACCATCGTTGCCATCATCGGACGCCTCTGCCTGCTTCCTCAAACCATCCACTACCACGATCTCACCCATTGTCGAATTGGATGCCATAACGATCGCCTGGTATTTTGCCCAGTCAGCCTGGTTGCGCAAGGGCAACAACGCATAGTTCGACCTAATCTTGCCACTGTCAAATCTCCCTTTCAACGAGAAATCACCATCAAACTTCTCCTTCAGACGCAACATAAGGTCCGTAAAGGAAGGCCGCTCATCAAATACTTCGAGTTCTTGTTCCATGTTATCATCAAACAACCCGTCTCGTTTACTAACTGTGCCTCCATAAAACAATGTGAATACAGTGTCCATCTACAAAGTCAATAGTGCAACTAAGGTCAAGTGATGGTCAAGTGATGGTCTTCTCTAAAATACAGAATGACATAAATACTATGTTGTCTTCACTAACCTAACTAACATATTAACGTAAACCCTAAACCCTAAACCCTAGACTAAGTAACTAACCTAACTAAGTAACTAACTAACTAAACCTAACCTAACTAACCTAACTAACTAACTAACTAACTAACTAACTAACTAAAACTAACCTAACATAAACCTAACTAACTAGCTAGCTAACTAACTAACTAACACACTAACTAACTATATAACTAACTAACTAACCACCTAAACTAACCTAACCTAACTAACTAATCTAACCTAACTAACCTAACTAACTAACTAGATAACTAACTAAGCAAATAAATAAATAAATAACTAAATTACTAACCTATTTAACTAACTAATTAACGCAAACTACAAAAAAAAATAACAAAAAGAAAAAAAAATACCTTCCGGTCGTGGACGATGGTGGAGACGGTGGTGGAGGGGGGCGCCGGTGGCGGCCGGGGGCGGCCGGTGTCGCCGGGGGCGCCCGGGGGCGGCCGGTGGCGGCCGGGGGCGCCGGTGCGCACGGGGGCGGCCGGCCGGGACGGGGACGGGGACGAGGCTCGGGGGCGCCCGGGGGCGGGGACGAGGCACGGGGACAGGGACGAGGCACGGGGGCGGCGGCGCGGGGGCGGCCGGCCGGGACGGGGACGGGGACGGGGGCGCCCGGGAGCGGCCGGTGACGGCGGCGGCGGCGGGGCTCGACGGCGGCGGCGGCGGGACGGAGGCGCGGGCGGCCGAGAAGGAGGAGAAAGGAGGAAGAAGCCGCGGGCGCCAGATCTAGATCGGCTTTGCCGCGCCACCCCGCCTGGCGCGGCAAAGCCGTTGGCCGCGCCAGGCCGCCTGGCGCGGCAAACGCACTAGCCGCGCCAGCCCGCCTGGCGCGGCAAACTGACAGGCGGGGCCCACGCGGGCCTGCGTGGCCGGCCGGTGCCACGGTGGCACTTTTGCCGCGCCGCCATGCATGGCGCGGCTAACGCTTTTGCCGCGCCATGCGGCACGGCGCGGCAAAAGGGTTAGTTTTGAAAAAAAAAATTAAACAGTGTTAATTATGAAATTTTTTATTTAATTGGGTTATTAATAAAAAAAAATTCCAAGTTGCAGAGTCCTAAATGGTTATGACTCAAGAGTCCTAAACCGATTTAGATCGTGATCGCGACACGAGGTCGGTTCAACAGGGCTATATAAGCAACCTATCGGCCACGCCAAAACGCATCTCAACACCTCTCGAGTTAGGGTTTGCCTCATATCGCTTTTGCGCTGCCGTCTAGTCGTCTCCAGTCCGTTCGCTTGCGTGCACCAGCGACCGGGCGAGCAGGTCTCCGGAACCCTCGTCTTTGCGATCCTGCACCGGGAGAAGGCGAATAAGGTTTTTGGGAAGCGCTCGTCGCGCGACTGCTCTCGTCTACAACAACGGGTCGTCTACCGTCCAAGTCAGGCGGCGCTACGTCCAGGCGTATTCGTCGTCAACTGCTCCGAGCTATTCCTCCAGCACTCATCGACGATCGGCCAGCACCGACTCCGCCACCGTCTTCTCCAGCTATCGAAAGGTACGCCGTTCGTAATCTAATGTCTATGTTTATATTAGATCTTATGTCTTTGATCTTGCCTTTTAATCTATCTGGTGTACGAGCTATGCTTACACCGATTGTCATGTTTGAGATTATGTTATGCATGTTTTGTTATGCTAGTAAACAATACAATATGAGATATCTAGATCATCAATTTATCATGATTTATATTCTGGTTTTAATCTGGAAATTGCCTATTCTTTTAACAATTATAATATCTTTGGTACAATCCATAAAATAATTATTATTAAAAGATAGAAAATAGTTATTTATTGCATAAACTATCTAATTTACATTCCGCCCAAGGCTTCATATCTTGGAGATCTCCAGTGAAGTTGTCAAAACATTCATTCACATGACTCTTTAAAATATCGGCTAAGAATTCCATTCTTAGTGAAGCTGATTTTTGTGCATGGTAAATAGTAAAATAATTTATTATTTTGCTATGAATCGTAGAAGATACAAGGAAGCTGTGAGTGACAGATATAATAACATAATAATATATAAGTTATATACTCACAGTGTTGATCAGTGGTAATCTCACACCGTTCCAGGACTCCATGAAACGGTATATAAGGAAACCTCCTAATTTCCTAGAGAAGAGCATATGTTGTGTCATGTACAAAATCAAATCACTATTTGATAAGAAAACTAAAACATATATTATTATAAGTATGTAATTACCAGTCTTTATTTTGTGGAACACATGCACGTTTCCAAAAATATTTACTGTCCTTGCTTGCATGATTGACCAGTTTTATAGCGAGATTGAATTTTTTTTGCTACATTGTGTAATGTAGCTATATATGACATGCTTGTATCATGGCCCTTGAAACATGCATCTGGAGGAAGGGGATCCATAATATGCACAACTTATTTTGTCCTGTCTATTATGAATAAAATATATTGCCTATCTTGAAAATATGGCAGCAGAACCTACAAACAAACACATTTAAAAATAATTTTAGAATTTAATGACAATATGTGTTTTGAAAGGGTTGAATATAATGACTTACAGTGCTGCAGTCTTTAATATCATAGTCCATATCGAACCAGCATTCAAGTACTTTTGCTTGTTTGTTGCGTTCTATCTTATCACAACACCGCAGATCCCGCCCATACTGAGTCAAGGACTGTTTATTTTTAAAGAAATATTAATTATTTAATTAATTATACAAATATTATTAGGTATAAAACAAAGAAATAATTATATCAACTTACTACAAACTGGAGGTCCATGAAGTGGTATTTGTACATAAGGTCTGTACATAAGGGTTGTCTTCCAATATCCTTAGCACATTTCTAATGAGGTTGATGTCAAGGTCCGGTGATTTATGGGTTCTATTTCCTAACGTGTTATCTGCTGAATCATAAAAGTATAGCTGCATGTGCCGAGGTCCTTTGGAACCATAAAAACAGTATGATTCAAATCCTTCGTCCGCATGGTAGTTAAGATTTATGTGTGAATCACTTATAAACATGCTAATCCATGTTAATCAGTATGTTTGAAAATATAATATCGGTACCTACCCCTTGATAATGTCAAGAATGTCATCTTCCACATCTTCGACGTGTATAGAAAGCACTAAATCCACAATACATGTCACAACCATTATTATTGATGTTTTTTCATATATATATATATATATATATATCGCTTCGGAATTTGTATATTTTTAAAGGAACACACCTTCCTTCTTTATCAGAGTCAGTCTCTCCATAGTGTGCAGGTTCAAACAAGGTTGTCATATTCCTAGACGGTCGTCATTGGTACCATCACGTACCACACTCAAACCTGGTGATAGACCTACAACATGTATCATCACCTATGTTACCGTGGTTATTAGACGAATATGGTGCATGTGGTCCAGAATACTAGTAGTTGAACCTGTGGGTTGGGCATTAGCTGGAGTGGAGTCTGGTGCAATATTTCTAATTGTCCTTGTATAGTCCCTCATTTTGTCTAATATTTTTTGTTTTTTTAATCTTGCATAGCATTATACTCCCTCCATCCCAAATTACAAGGCATTCCAAGAATCTTGGAGAGTCAAAGTTTTTCAACTTTGACCAAAGTTCTAGAGAAAAACACAAAGATTTATAACATCAAATATGTATATTATAAAAATATAACTAATGAAGAATTTAATTGTACTTAGTTGATATCATAAATATTATTATCTTATTATATATATTATTATCTTATTATATAAATTTGGTCAAAGTTGAAAAACTTTGACTCTCCAAGATTCTTGGAATGCCTTATAAATTGAGACGGAGGGAGTACCATTTTATTTTCATCATCAGAGACCGGTCTTTTTGAACTGAAGCTTGATGATAATTCTATTAGCATGAAAGTATTTTTTATTAAAATTAGACAATTGAACTGCAACATGTATATATAAGGAAGTATATTTGTAGCTACATTTACAGACCGAGTAGGAATAAAGTTGAACCTCTATTTTTTTCATACATGTGAGCACTCCTTCACACATAGTTGTCATTTCGATGCAACCACTCCAGAGAATCGTGAGGCATTTAGTTTTCTAATTGTTGGTATAGAGATGCCTCAGTAATTGCTGCTGAAGAGCTCGTTGGTAATGGTGAGTGTAGGTTTACCTGATCACAGGCCGTGGCAATACTGTTGTTCATCAAAGACATGGCAGTAGCGGGAATGCACTCCGACGCATCTGGAGACACGATGGCCGATGAAGTTAACCTGTATGGTGTTGATGTAGATGCTACTACAGCTGTGTTAGCACATGGGGACGGGATTGGTATTGCTAAAACACCAGACATGACACATTTAACAATAATTTTTGAGGCCTGACTTGATAGCATAGATTTTCGGAGCGGTGTATTCTTACCTACCGAAGTTTCTGGTTGATCTGGTTGCTGGCAAACTGTACTTGAACCAGTCTTTCATAGCACACAGTAGCCATGTTGCTTTTTATTTCTCGCATCCCGCTCAACATTGGTCTCTTAAGCTCGTATCCTCGCTCGGTACTCACGTTGTTTTCTGTTCCTCTCATCCCTTTTTCGTTGTTCTTCTGAAATCATTGTTTTGATATGGTGTCGTTTACATGATTAATTTTACATTTGTTGTGGCAATCTGTGTATGACTATATATATGTAGTTTGGATATTTGTTACATCGCTGAGTGGTGTGCGACCATCACTTGGTGTTTCCATTTTTGCTTCCCGAGTCTCCCGCTGTGCACCGTGATCAAGGGCCGACGAGCGTACCACGATTGCTAGCCGACGCGCGCCGAGTTCAAGACGAGGTTGCAGTCGTCGTCGGATTGGAGCAAAATCTAGTCATATGGGTTGGAGTGAAACCGATGATGAGCTACTTAAAAATACGATACAATGCGATTTGGGTGAGAGCAATATTTTCTTACTGGTAGGATGTTGAAGGATGTATGAGCTCCATCAGTTTGCGTGTGTGAAGGCGACAACCACGCTGATGTCGGTGGACGGCGGCACGCCGCGTGCGTGCGGTGTGGCGGCAACTGGGCTGATCTCGGTGGACAGCGACCTGAACGCTGATCTTGGAGGACTGCGGCATGCCGCGTGCGTGCGGTGTGGCAGCAGTTGCGCTGATATCGGTGGACGGCGGCATGTCCCGTGCGTGCGGTGTGGTGGTAGTTGCGCTGATATCGGTGGACGGCGGCACACCGCGTGCGTGCAGTGTGGCGTTCTTGCGGCAAAGGTCGCTGGCCTGCTATGGATGGCGTTACCGGCATGCGGTGGATGCGGCAGAGGTCGCGGGCCTGCGGTGGATGGCGTCACCGGCGTCGAGGTAGAGGTCTTCCAGGCGGTCTTGCGGCAGAGGTCATCGACGTCGAGGCGGAGGTCGTGAATGGCGATTTCTGGCTTCGAGGTAGAGGTCATGAATGGCGATTTCCAGCGTCGAGCCGAGGTTCTTCCGTATATCGAATGTTTTTTTAGGAACCTAATAATCTCCTTCCGTAATAATCGTTCGACTTTTTTGTTGTTGCTGGCGTAACGAATGTTTTTTCCTTCCATAATAATCTCCTCCCTAATAATCCTTCCGCATTTTTTTTGTTGGTGGAGATGTGAGTGAGGGATGAGAGATATACCATACAAGTAATCCCGTCCGTTAGATGTGAGTAAAGAGAGAATGTTACAAATTAAATCTGGATCGTCAATTTTTATAGAGTTGGTTTCCTGGGTACATTTTCGTGTGTGGATTTAGTAAGACCATCTCAACGGGGGACGTTTTCTGGGTGGACTTAGAATAGATCTATGATGATGCATTAGTAGGGTATAAGATATAAGATATAGATATTCTCACTTATTAATATAGTCAAAAAGGAAAAGGAGAAAAAAAAAGGAGAGATATACTGAAACACTTCACCTGAACTCACTACAAGGACGAGGCCCACGAAAAGTAGAACACAAGCCCAGGCAGTACGACCTGTATCCACACTACAACAGCGACAAGAGGCCCATCAGGTACAGTCCACTTCCGTCCATACGGCCTTCGAAAGAAAGAGGCCCACCACTGATTTCTCACACCGCACGGACGCCGCAGACCAGGACGAAGACCCGCGTGCTTCCAATTATCGGCGAGAATTTCTCGCTGTTTCACATTCTCAAAAAAAAAAAAAAAAAATCCAGCTGTTTCACCCGCAGCACCTTCTTCGCCGACCGCCGCACCGTGATCCGGATTCCGGAGCCACGACTCCACGAGGCGTTGCAGTAGCGAGCCTACCTCTCTGCCTGGTGGAAGCGGAGTTGTTGTTGATTGGCCTTCATCAAGCTCCCGCCAGCGCCCTTTGCGGGAAATCACAGCCGACGGCGAGGTCGGTGTGTGGGGTCTCGATCTCAACGGACGCGCCGTTGCGGCCAACCGCCTCGGGAAACCGCCGTGCCCCGCCGCCTCGTCTTCGCGTTCAAGCAGGAGCCGTCGCCGCCCGCGGTGCCTCGGCCTTCAACTTCCAAACCCTAGGGGCGGCAAAGGCTCGAACAGTGGGGCGCTTTGACCGTGACCGTGCAAGGTGGGCGGCGTTGCGACCCACGAGTTGCGGGTAACGAGCTGTGCGCTCGAACTTCAAATCCGTATTCCACTCGTACAGAATGCAGATCATAGACAGCAGTTGAAACCCGTCGAAATTTCATGTTCCTCTTGGAAATATGACCTAACATTTGGCAGCTTCCTAAATATTGGTTGGGTTAATGTTTGAAGTGTCTGAGCTGATCGTATCTCCCTTTCCTCTGCGCAGTTGACTGGTGCTTTTTTTCCCCTTTCCTGGACTGGATGGAGCAAGGGGAGAACCAGTCAGCTGATAATTTTCTCGTTTCATCATCGGATAATAATGAGTTGGAAGGTAGTTGTATTGGATTGGTTGCTGCACGCTTTTCGAAATCTCACATCATTGTGAACGCATATATTACACATAAACGAGAGGAAGGAAAAACACTAAAACAAAGAAAAATGCATGGCACTAAATATTTGTTTATACTTTACAGAGATCTATTTATGGTCCTTAAAACTATGTAGTAAAGGTGCAACTTCCTTCTTGACTTGGTGTTCAGCAATTAGCAGGTCAAAAACCAAACAATGAAATCTCCTCTCCCTGCTGGCTCACTATTTTAGCCGATGGCCATTTTGTTATGTTTTTTTGGCTGCTAGTTATGCAGGTCTTATGTCTATTCCATGCATTTTGATCAGATATTAATGGCTTTTCCCTCGTATATATTACTTGCAGATTTACCTCTGAAGGAAAGATGCTTTGAGCAGAGAGAAGCTCTTCCTGGGGAGCCTCGCTGTGTTGTGTGTGGCCGATTTGGTGAATATATATGTGATCAGACTGATGATGACATCTGCAGTGTGGAATGCAAGACAATTCTTCTTGCTCGGATCACTGCTAAAACAAAGCCTGCAGTAAAAGCAGCAAAGCGTGTGAACCTTCCTTTGGGCGATGAGAGCTTCTGTATTAAGGACATTAATTTTCCAAATATACCTACTTTAGCTGACAGCCGGATCAGTTCACTGAGGAGTAAACTTGACATTTGTGTCAAGGGTGATGCTGTTCCTGATCCAATCATGTGTTTCTCTGCCTGTGGTCTTCCTGAGAAGCTTGTGCGCAATCTTGAGACTGCAGGATATTGTATGCCTACTCCAGTGCAGATGCAAGTTATCCCTGCATCAATGAGTAATAGAAGCTTACTTGTTTCTGCTGATACTGGTTCAGGGAAAACTGCATCTTTTCTAATTCCCATAATTGCTCATTGTTCACGAGTAAGATCACAAGAATGCACAGGCAATCAAGGACCGTTGGCTATAGTCCTTGCTCCAACTAGAGAGCTATGCCTGCAGGTAGAAGAGCAAGCAAAAGTGCTTGGTAAAGGTTTGCCTTTCAAAACTGCTCTAATTGTCGGTGGAGATCCATTGCCTCAGCAAATTTACAGAATTGAAAATGGTATTGAGTTAATTGTTGGCACCCCTGGGAGGCTAATTGATCTTCTCATGAAACACAATGTTGACCTTACCTATGTTTCTGTATTTGTTTTGGATGAGGTGGACTGCTTGCTGGAGAGGGGATTCAGGGACCAGGCCATGCAGATTTTTCAGTCACTTTCACACCCACAGGTTATGATGTTTTCAGCAACATTACATTTGGAGGTTGAGAAGATGTCTAACTCACTGGCTAAGAATGTGATAAGTATCTCTTGTGGGAACCCAAACAGACCAACCAAATCAGTTAAACAAGTCGTCATTTGGGTGGAGTCTAAGAAGAAGAAGCAGAAGATTTTTGAGATAATGAAAAGTAAGCAACATTTTAAACCTCCTGCTGTTGTGTTTGTGAGTTCCAGAGTCGGAGCTGATCTGTTGTCTGAAGCAATTACTGTTGCTACTGGATTAGAGGTTGTTTCTATCCATGGCGAGAAGACGATGAAAGAGAGAAGAGAGAATTTGAGAAGGTTTTTGACAGGAGAAGCATCTGTCGTTGTTTCTACTGGTGTCCTGGGGCGTGGAATGGATCTCCTGAAAGTACGTCAAGTGATATTGTTTGACATACCAAACTCCATCGATGAATATATTCACCAAGTTGGAAGGGCATCTCGGATGGGTGAGGAGGGTATGGCTGTTGTGTTTGTGAATGAGGAGGATAGAAGGATTTTCAAAGAGCTTGTTCAGGTTCTGAAGACTGCAGGAGCACCGATACCCCGGGAACTTGCAAATTCAAGATATACAGCTGGTGTTTATTTTGGTAGCGAGAGGAAGAGAAAATTGAGTTCTAGGTCTCGTTCTTGACCAACATGTGTGAAAGAGTTGCTCTCAATCTTTCTTGAAACGAAATATGACGTTTTTGCATGTTTATATAATTATATCTGGAACTGTCTTTTCAACTCGTTGAAGATCAGTCTATCTACCTAAAGGATAAGTTGGTTATCTCTAAAGTTCGTACTGTTCCTGAATTTGAAGCATGCACAGACCCAACAGGGGCAAACAGTTCAAGATTATTTCTCAATGCATGATGTCTGAGATCTATTCATTCAAGAAACATAAACAAAATACATTATAAAATTCAGTAAAATGTAAGTCAAATGCATATGATACAGTTGACTTTCCCTGTGCTGCATTTTCTACTATTTTTTATTTGTGCATCTAGTTTCTTTATCCTCAAATGGACATGTAGTTGGATTGAAAATCGATTAGCTTTATTATACTATTAGCTTCAGTAACATGTAGTTGCATTAACTACACACTCACAATGCAGCTGAGATAATTCACAAGTTCAAAACCAGGGCCCCGCCTATATAAACCCATCAGTGCCTTGCATATTCAACACCTTCAGCAGAGCTTGCGAGGTTCGTAGTAGAGATGTCTGGAGGTTCGTCCAAAGGCGGGAGAGGAAAGGGTGGGAGGAAGGGACCTCCCATTGTGTGGGAGGGATCTCTTGGTCCTGATTTATTCTTAGAGGCACTATATGACTTTCCCGTTGAGAGCAAAAAGGATTTCAGCCGGGACCGTCCTCTTAGGGGATACGATAACCGTTTAGAGGACTGGCCAAAATGCCGCCATGGTGAGGACTGTTTGGTGCAGATGCTCCACGACGACCTGGAGGCAGGCCGACGTTTCTTCAAATGCCCGCGAGCATGGGTAACTTTATTTAATTGTTGTTGCTATGCCTCTCATGTTTGCTAATACTTAGTCATTTTGTGAATGACAGTCTTCTATTTCCGAAGAAAACTGCGGCTTCACCAGATGGGTGGATCCTCCTCCAATATGGCCGCATCAGGAATACATCTATTATCTGCAGCGTCGTATCGACGATCTTGAAAGAGAAGTTAAAAGCATGCTCAAGGACTATGATGATGACGACAGCGATGCAGGCGGTTCAGATGAAGCAATATGCCTTGATCCATATTGCAACTGCCCGCATCACAAGAACAAGGGGCCTCCACCGCCGCCCCCACCACCGCCACCACCACCACCACCCGCAATGGGAGGCTATTACGGAGAAGGGTCTACTCAGTTTGCTATGTGGGACGGCTTCTAGACTACTTAGATCACTATGTGCGTGTTGTGTTGTGACAATCAATTACCTAAGGCATGTTAGGATTAGTCTAGGACCTTTTAACCAAGTTACGGTAAAAGGTCCTCACATGCCATGTACTAGTTTGTTGTTCGTGTAATGGTTTGCTCTATTCTATTTCTCGTACTTTATCCCACAAAAAATCAACGACACATGAACTACCGCAAACAATACAACAACATATAATAAAGCCGAACAAAGTGCAGTTCAAGACTACATTATCGAGGATCCGAAATAAACGGTACAGGGGAGTACAAGCCAACAGTACAATAGACTAACAAGTCCACCAAATGACAACGATGTTCATTACTCAATAATGACTACTGAACCTACCACACTACTGAGTGCAACGAGGCCACTTTCCCTTCCTCACAGCATCCGGATCCTGCTCCATGGCAGCCTTGGCACGGCGCACACGCTCAAGCCTCTTCTCCCTCTCCCCCCTACGCTTAGCTGCATCCCTCATTCTTGCCTCTTCCTCATGCTGCTTTTGTGCTGCCTCTTCTTTGCGTCTCTTCTCCAAACGCTCCTTGTCCTCCGCAGCCCACTTTTTCATCCTCTCTACGTGCTCCTTGTCCTCCGGCTTCATCTCAGTGTCGATCCACTGCTCGAAGTCACATAGTGGTGGAGGCTCCTGCAAAATACGACTAAGTCAATTAGGTAATAAAATATAAATGATTTGTCATTCATGTATAGAACAAGTCATCAGCTTCTCACCATCAGTCCAATACGGATCTGTTTAGGTGTAGGGTCAAAGGCATAATTCTCACACATCCAATACCTCTGACCGTATGTGTGCTCCTCATCAGATATTGCGACCTTACAATCATCGCCGCAGTAGCACATGGGCACCGGAACACCGCTAGGCAATGGCAAACGGGCAAAGGCATTGCCCGTGAGAGGCTGCCTACAATCATCAACGCAATAACAAATGAACATAACACAAAATTACTTCATTAAAACAGACAAATAAATCAACAATGTACCGATCTTACCTTGCCTTACTAGCTTTGCCACGCCGCGGCATCCTAACAATAAAAAATATGTCAACGCTACACATACATTCATGATTAATTATAAATCTACATAATGACGTAACAAATATTACACAAAAAAATGTACACAAAATGAACAAAATATTAAGCAAAACAGATATAAAAGTCTAATACATGAACAAATCCATCATTAATTAACAACTAACGTCACGACAGTATCAAAATAAATATTGTCTACAAACCCTAACTTACAAAAATATGGTTCAATCCTACATTGCAAATATGGATAAAGAACAATCATATGGATCAAAATACCTCTTGTAGACAAGTTTGATTGGGGGAGGGAGATGAAGAGAGGAGGAATGAAATGGATTGGATTGGATTGAATTGGTTTGGGAGAAGAGAGGAATGAGGAGGAGCCTGCTGCTCGGCGCGGCGGCCAGATCTAGATCGGCTTTGCCGCGCCACCCCGCCTGGCGCGGCAAAGCCGTTGGCCGCGCCAGGCCGCCTGGCGCGGCAAACGCACTAGCCGCGCCAGCCCGCCTGGCGCGGCAAACTGACAGGCGGGGCCCACGCGGGCCTGCGTGGCCGGAGCGAGCGCGCGCGCGCGTGTGGACTTCTCTTTCTCCTTCTCACACTAGACTTGAGAAAGTGGAGAGAACTTCCATATTTAAGCAAGTTCTCCTCCCCTTCCACTAGCAAGGTGGGACTAAAGAGTTCCAATTCCCCTCTTTGCTCACATATGAATGGGCCTTTGAGATTTATAATGAATTTCAGAATTTGTTATTGGGCCAAGCCCATATAAATTCTAACAATAATTGTATCTAAAAGTTAAACTATGCCAAATCTCCTAATTTCTGTTTTAGTTTACACTCCCTCCGTTGAAATATTTAAGTCGTTGTAGCTTTTTGTCTGCGTTTGATTGACCTTCTAAAAAGCGCATATTATGTTATAAAAACATAAAGCCAATCAAACTGGTGAAATCTATAGCAGCCAGGGGTGGATTTGGGCCTAGGGCCACTAGGGCCACGGCCCTAGGCCTGGCCCAAAAACTATATATAGTATATGTAGTAGTTTTCTGGACTGGTTTGTATTGGGCCAAATGTTTCAGACTTTCAGCCCGGTAAAGAGAGTAAAGATGCAGACAGCAAAAATCCCATCACGCGACTCGCGAGCGGTCGAGTGCGGTGCCCGTCTGACTTCGTTCGTCGTTCCTTCTTTCCTCCAAAGTTCGATCTTTTTGTCCTTGTCAAAAAAAAAGTTCGATCTTTTTGTCCGACACTCCAGCTCGATGCCATGAGCCCCTGAGTCCGTGATGGCTGATACTAGTCCGCCTGCCATGGTGCCACTGCCACCCGGCAGCCTGCGCATCTGTTTACTTTGCCTGGCCATAGCTGATTGTGTGGATGCATGGCCATTGGCTGCCAGGCTGCACATGGTAACCAGGCTCTGTCACTGCTATGTTTTGTTGTTGCCTTTACCCTTTGTGCTTTGTTACTTGATAAATTATATTAGAAGAGTCGGCTATGTTACTTGCCAATTGCTTTAGAAGAGGACCGACTATGGCTCCATCTCAAATCTTAATTCCGTTTTAATGTTGAACTAATCCCGATCTAGTAAAATTCGATGGCTGATTTATACGTAGGTCCAGGTTAATACGATGTTGTTGGTGAAGATGTGAGAGGCTAGACGAGAGCAAACCAAACCATCATTAGTTAGGTACTTTTTTAAAAACCTTTTCCATATTTTCAACAATTATGTTGTAGATAAGTATAGATTTGAAATATTATCTAAACTTTATTTATGACCTAAGTTTATTATTTACGGGTATTAAACCCAGTATAAATAGTACTTTAATTCGGAATAAGTGGTATAAGTTTTGACAGTGGCCCCAGGCGTTGAAATTGACGAGCTCCGCCACTGATAGCAGCTACTTCTATGTAATACAACTTTGAAAACATGTTGGACCATGTTTTGGGTTTTGGCTTTTCTGCTTTTTCAAACTTGATAGAAATAGAGAGTTGTTTCACCTTTGTTTTAAGGGAGATAGAGACCTCATCCTCTTGATGTCTAGCTAGATCTAGTGCCGATAAATATGGGTGAATGATAAAGGATGAGATGAAATAGTGTGATTTAAGAGCAACTCCAAGAGACCTTTGTATCCTTCCTAATTGTTAAGAATATATATTTTAATGAAAAAAATACTTTCCAACAGCTTATTTAAGTGGTTATCCAAGTATATAGTCATCTTTTATCCGGATTTCTCGTGGCTCTCTAGAGTGTACACATGATGCAGAAAAATTGTTAGAGAGTGGAAACATATAGAAAATGAATTATACTGATGACTTTCTAAATAATAATTGAGAGAGAGAGATTTAGAAAGACCGTTTGAGATGCTCTAAAACCAAATTAGGCTTAGTTTGTTTAAACTTATTCACAACTATTTTCAAATGTTTTAATAGTATCTTGTGAGAGCATCACTAGTACAGAGAAGGGCTCGGGCTTTAGCCCCGATTTCCCAACCGCCAACTGGGGCTAAAGGCTCCCACGAGAAAAAATAAATGTGCATCTGTGAGATTCGAACTCAGTACCTCTCGCCTCGCGCACATTTATCAACTCGGCTACACAACCCATGTGATATAGTTCAGGATGTTTTCTTTTTGAATTCACTTGTGAAGGACCTTTAGTCCCGGTTGGTAACACCAACCGAGACTAAAAGGACCTTTAGTCCCGCCAACCGGGGCTAAAAGGTCACCCTTTAATCCTGGTTGGTATTAGCAAGCGAGCAAGTCTTTAGTCCCGGACGCAATTTTTTGTCGAGACTAAAGCTCAGTTGATAGATCGTCCAATTGATAGATCGTCCAAAGACCTATTCTGTTGTAGTGCATTTGTGTACGTTGCATGCGTGTGAGGCTCTGCGCGTTTTACCCAAAGCGAAGACTCCAGCCAGTGAGCGGTAGAGCCGTAGAGCTCATCATCTTGTTTTTTCTCGCAATGACTAATGATTCCCATGACCATGAGAAGATTATGCAACGAGCTAGGTGTCGGTTGGCTAACTGGTGTTGACGCTAAAAATTATATCTTCAAGCGTCAAGCACACCACGAGGCCTTCAGAGACCGTCTGGAGCAAGGGTCCTGATTTCCTGAACCTCCAAGGAAGAAGCTGGTCTTGGTGAAACTGAGTCCAAGGCGTGTCAGTCAATTTGACCTGCAATTGACAAGGAGAAAAGAAAACAATGCTAAATCGTGGAACCTGTCGGTTTGATGTCAGACAGTTCCAAATTATACGGCTCTGATATGACCATTATCGTAGGATTTTGACCAGCTACAAAGTCAACTCCCAAGAAAATATTATGACATTAACATAAACGGAAGCAAAACGGCTATTAAGAATATAAAAGAACATCATAAAAGAGAACAGCTGATTAGCTCATCATATGAAGAAATAAAGGTCTATGTTCATGTTTAAGACAACATAAAACCAGTGAATCGACTAATCGTATCGATAATTCTATTCGTTAACAGTGTGGTGTCTCCATGCAGCCATGATGATGACCAAGTTAAATCACGTCTGATACGATAAGCAGATCCACTAGCTTTAGGTCATTTAAACATATACACTATGAAGAAAGAGTAACTAGATCGGCTATTTTAGTTAGAGGGTCCATGAAGCACGAGCAAGATCTATCTGTCGAAACCATGATCCGATCTAGGATCGAGCAAATCTAATCTTGAATGCATATCAGTGGGGTTTGGAAATACAGCTGTAATAAGCATGGCAAACCAAATCTAATTGTTCTTAGATCAAACCATAATTTAAACAGATATCTCGAACGCACAACATGTAACAATCAAGATTGACAAAATAGTCGATGAGAAGCTTAGATCAGCTATTTTCCTTTGATGTAAGCGTGTGAAGCCTTTAGATAGCCGAACTAAACAACTTTTAGGCTTGAGCTAGTTTGTCAATCTTGATTGGGTAAGTTATTGTTGAAAAGAAGTTATAGCTCATACATGTAAGTCCTACTAAAGCATTGGATATTCAAAACCCAATTAAGACTGGTCTAGAAGGCCGACGGTCTTAACTACAACCTCTTCGTAATGATGTATTAGATTCATCTCAACCTGGTCTAGAAGGCCGTCGGGCTTCAATGAAAACAACACATCATACTAGATTGTCCCCTACTTTTTGAGAAGTACATGCAATTGCTATTCGTGAAAGCTTGACTGGATCAACTAATTAGTCGATATAGGGTCCACGAAGCACGAACAAGTTCATTCTTTCATTATAGTCGATCTTAAGATCAAAGCAAACCTGATCTAATATTATTGATGGTTATCAGTAACACTAAATAGATCTAAATCAACCTTAGAATCAGCTATAACAATTGAAGTCTTGAACACACGGGGGTCGACAAACCAGATATCATTTGAATAGATCGACTGTTCTCATAACAGATTGAAACATGCCAAATTAGGTGTGAACAATAAATCTAGATGGATTTTAAGCTTAATCTGGTTCATCAATCTCGATTGGGCAGGATATTGTTTAAAGAATATGCAATATAAACAGAACAATATCAATAACTTAATGAATTCATTAGATCGCCAATTTAATAAAGCCGGAACTAGCCTGAAGCATCACATGTACGAGATTGAAGAAATGCAGCCTTACACATGACAATTCAAACCGATAACTAGCTTATATCTAAGCATAACGAGAGGTCGGTCGACCTGATGCAGCCTCATTAAATGTAAACACAAGACATGACAATACTCACAAGTAAACCGGAGGTCGGTCGATCCGATGCAACCCTGCTTACTGGAAGTCTCGCCGAGATCTACTCTACTCCTACTCCTAAGGGGTGGCCGGAGGCCGAAAGGGTTGTTTGTTTGATTGATAGATACCATTTTACAGATGCCGGGGTGTATATATTTATACCCTGTTCTTCACAAAGTCCAGACTCAACACGAGTCGTATAAATATAGAAACTAAATAAAAACTACCAAAAAGATAACTTGGACTCTACTTTTCCTTATTTGTAGAGCTCCGCCCTTTAAATCTTCACGTGGACCACCGTAACTGATCCGGGGTCAAAGTCCTCCAATATGAAACCTTCTTTGTTTTTGATATTGTCAGTCAATTCCTTCCTTATCGGACATGCTTACTAAAAACTGGTGTCAACAACTGGCTATATCAATAATGGTCCCTTGTCCTCCGGAAGCCACGTTCGCGGCCATGTTCCCCGTCCCGTCCTGGTTGTTTGCTTCACGGATCGAAACAGCTGCGGGTGGCCGGTTTTGCTAGGCTTGTTCAAGGTATGATGTTTACAAAACCGAGTGGCAGATCATTTCTTTGCGCAATCGTTGTTTGTGCCGCGCATAGACAGGCGTGCGTGCAATACGGCGGATGTAAACAACGCAGCGACAGTATCATCCGATCCTGTGAAACTTGTGACCACTGGTAGAATGATGATTTTTTCTAGCGTCTCAATTTTTTTTACTGGCAGTTTGAGTTACCACGCGCCTGTAGAAATGAACTGGTGGACGTCAAGTCTAAAACCGCATGTAGAAATGTCTGTAGAAATCCATTTCTACAGGCGGTTCGTTAAGACAACCGCTAGTAGAAATAAATGTGTTTTTTAAAATTTGATTTTTTCAAACTATTTCGGATGAGAAAACACTCAAAATAAAAGTTGTTTGTCTCAAAAAGTTATGAAACTTTGTAAATTACAACTTTTTAATTTGAAGTCATCTTATCATCGAAAAATATGTTTGAATGGTCTCAAATTTGAAATTCAAATTTTATAAACGACCTCGGATGGAGAAATGACCAATACAAAAGTTGTTTGTCTCGAAAAGTTATGGAACTTTGTAGTTGACAATTTTTTGATTTGAAATCGTTTAGAACCTCAAACAAGCAAATTACACTCGGGTTTGTATAATATGTGGGGAACCGAAGGGGTATTTGAACACATGTGAGTGTGTGGTGCAGTGGTAGAGGAGCCTTCGCGCGAGGGCGAGGTCATGAGTTCGAATCCCACCGGCCGCGTTAGCCGCGGATTTTGCGCGAAAAATGTCGCGACTAGCGACTTCGACGGAGACGGGCGAGCGTTGGGCTGAGGGCTCTTCTCACTAATTAAAATATTTCCACAGGCGCTTCATAAGCAACCGTCTGTGTAGTATCGTTCTGTACTAGTGGACCCGACTCTAAAACACGCGCTTAACCATTCATCTTGTAAAAAAAACGCTAAATCGTACCATTCATAAATTTTTTTTACACAACACGGTTTGAATCTCTTAAGAAAAACGAAAATGAGATCCAAACAAATCCTTAAGTCCGCATTTTGGCATCTCGATCCGTCCCTTTGAGATTACTGAAGAAGATTCATAAAAACTCCTATTGTCTAATCATCTATAGCGTAAGGAAAAAAAGAGTCTCTTGAGGAGCTCCTAAGGTCAACAGAGTTAGGATTGGACCTCAAGCTTGAGGTGTACCCTTAACACTTTTTTTTAAAAAAAAAACAATGGTGAGAGAAGAAAGAGGCTCCTGAGCTTGGACGAGAGCTCCGCTATGGCTAACGGTGGCACCGCAGCTGCCACACATGCAGAAAATGACTTGGTCAGAACGGAACAAAGCATGTAGGGCGCGGGCAGACAACAGTTCTTGCAATGACAGATCTCGCTCTAGCGGTGGCAGAAGATGGCGAAGGCAATGACAAGGAGAAAAGGTTATGATGTCAATGGGAGAGAAGAGGGCATTGATTTTATGCGTATAATATACATGTCATACACCGAAACTTTTTTTTTGTTATATGTAAGAGAGAAAGATATTTTTTATAGATATATCACAACTTAAGACGAAGGTCGATCATACACACTATGGATACTCTAAAAAATATCTAGATTTTGTAGGTGTATCATACAAAACACACGCAAAACAAGTGTGTGTTGGACGTGAGTGCCATAAGGTGCAAAATATGTGTGTCATTTTTGACTATGAAAGACCATTCATGACTCAACTGTTTTACTTGACAAGTGAGATTATATAATTTACCGTCTTTACTTAAAGACCACGTAGATTTAATATAGTGCACATACTTTTCAGGACACCCGACACGAAAGTGGACTCACTTGACCCAAGTGACTGACTAAAGTATCCTGAAAAGTTGACCCCACCTAACACACTTTTTCGTCGAGATCTCGAACACGCTAAGAACACATGAGAACTCGTCAGAACTAAGAACCTCACTTTTACAACTTCTCTTTTAAGGAAATTTCAAGAACCCACCGAACTGCCCTTTCAACCCACAAACATCACTGTCTCGACAAGCAAGAGCCTGCGTCTCAAGTCAACTTTGACCGGATACCTTGACTCACCCCGGTGCGGTGCCCCGCCGCCGCGGCACCGGCTAACGGTTCGCCGCGGCCGGAGCTGCACGTGGGACGCGATCGCCGACGGTGGCCGCCGCAGAGGATAGATAACCCGACTCGCCGGCCGGGCGGCCGTGCGTGCGTGAACGCCTCTGCCTAGCTTGCACAACATAGCAATAGCGGTCGCGTGCCGGCGTGTCGAGAATGGAGATGCTTCCGTTGGTTTTGTTCTGCCGCGAGGATCTAGAGAAGAGCGGCCAACGGCGGCAGGCAGCCGGCAGCGGCAGCGGCAGGGGCAGCGCGCAAAGATTAGATTATTATTCTCTCGAGCGCAGAAAAGACACGATCGGAGGAGGGAAAGAGGGGAGGCGTCCGGCGTCGGCTGGCATATCCGCTCTCGGTATTGGATATTCGTTGCCCCAAACAGAATAATGCTTTGGAATCTTCGATGCCTCCCTGTTACTGGTGTGACTGCTTGCCTTTGGACTTTTTTTTGTGTGCATGTGAAAGCCTCGAATATGTCAAGCGTACCCAGCGGCTTGCATAGATTTATTATTATTTTTTGCATCGGATCTTCTTTGGGCATTCTTTTCTTAGCACAACAGTGCATAGCAGAACGAATTTTTTTCACTCCGATAAATACAGTAGAACTAAGGACAGTCTTGACTATTGACATGGCTAGTATGTATCGCCCGTAATAAATAAATTCAAGCGAGGCAAGTTTTGCCTAGAAAATTGTGGTCTAAATTCTTCAACAAAAAAAAAACGTGGCAGAAAAGTAGCTCTGCCCTACAACAGGCTACATCATCTCATCTCGCGTTGAATATTGAAGTCGAAACCTGTGGCAATCCAAATTATAATGGTCAATGGAACCTGCAACGCTGATTGGATTATCGGGCCTTGTGAGAGAGTTGCACACGGAATGAAGTTTTCATCTCCTTCAAACAATAATGCATGCCATTATTTTTATGGCTCACATGCAAGTGCCAAAAAAATGTACTAATAAATAGTGATGGTGACGTGCGAGGAGTAGGATATCTCGTGGCGATATTTCGTGCGGTTATTTTTCGTCGTATCCTTTGGATTTGAATCGAGTTTTGTTTCAAAAAAAAAAGGATATCCCATAGAAGTATTCAACATTTATTGTCTACCATATGGAAAATGGCATTATTCTAAGTTGTCTCCCCAAGTTGGGGCTTGCAAGCTAATAAAGCCAACCAACTTAAAAACTGCTCCCTCCGTCCCACTGAGAGTATCGCCCGAGAAACGTGTTTGTGACGAGGACACGGTTTTTTAATGACACTTTCAATGGGACGGAGGGAGTAAGAAACTACCAAACCACTTTCCTTTAGTAGCTGGTTTTGCACATTGGACCAAGACCACCAACACGCCATATTTTAATGAGCAAGATGGAAACCTTTTAATCTCCTAGTTTTAAAGGATTTATTTGTTTATTTCTGTATAATAGCGCTGGTTCAAAAAAACTGCATTGATATTTAGTTGGTAGCGTGTTTGGCTGAGCTAAAAACAAGCAGCATTCTCACACAAATTAAAAAAAACTATAACCAATTATATTTATAAATTGAAACATGTATCATGAGCAAATAAGCTAGCAACACATCACACATGATATTGCAGTCCAAGCATCAAATTGTATCAAAACTCAAGACAAAAGGCGAAAGGAATGCTGAAACCTACAAAGAGTTCAAAGTCCAAGCTCAATAGAAAATACTAGTGCTTTCAATCTTATTTCTTTTTGTCTAAAAAAAGTACTGTACTTTCTTTTTTTTAGAAACCTTTGGATGCAAGTCTTTATTGGAAATAATAGCAATTTAGTGATGCATAAATTAATTCCGACAATGAGAAAAAGATAAACAACATGTATCGTAGATATGTAATCTATCACTAGCAATATGATCTGATACATATCCAGACTATGTATCGCTAATAACACGAAGAACATAAAATAGAGGAACAGTGAGATTGAAGGCATGCTTACAGTGGGGTTGCGAGAAGACGACGCAGACCGTTGATGAAGACCGGCGAAGTCGGCGTAGAGGGAAGAAGACGTCCAGTGAGCAGTCGCGACGGCGCTTCCCAAAAACCTTATATGTCCCCTACTCCGTGCAGGGACGCGAGAAGACGTAGGCTTCGGAGATCCTGCTCTCCTGGCACCGATGGCACGTCGGCGGCGGGATGGGGTCGACAGCAGCAGCGCAGCACTAGGACAGAGGAGGAGGAGAATGTGATAACCCTAGAGAACGACGTCTCGTCTCTCTTTATACACACGCCGCGACTTCATCTTTAGAAAGAGACAACCGCGTAATCACAATATTAATGTGGTTGAACCTACCATTAGTGGACGAGTCAATCACCATTAATACGAGAATAATTGCTTGCTAAAACAGGCCAGCGCAATTTTCTCCATGCATGCAAAAATATCGAGTGACAAAAGGAAGATGCGCACCCGCAAGGCCTCGGTCGGACCATTCACGCGCATGTCGTGCGTCCCCGCGCGAGTCGCCTCGCCCCGCCACGAGGCGAGCGCGTGGGTTTCTTCCTTTGCCTCTCCTCAATAGCTTCAACTAGTTGGAGATAGCTCAACTATATAAGTTGGTCTCCCTCCTTCTAGAGTAGCAATGTGGGACTAAAGTCCCCCACCATACCATGTATGTGTGATGGGCCTTTGGGATTTATTTGGAATATTTATTTGGGCCAGGCCCAAATCTTCTAACAGTCTTCATCTGGTTGTGTGCTCGGTTCCTTCCTGCACCATCTTTCCATTATGTTCACTACCCATGTTTGAATTGTATAAAGTAACACCTCAAGTTCGAATTGTTTAGTTTTAGTGCCACCATGTCAATCCCTATGAAGTTTAACAAAGCCAACTATATGATGTCGAATTTTAGAGGTAGTAGTCTACTCCGTGTAAAGTTTTAGTTTCTTGTGTTTAGTCCTACTAAAAGAAAAAGCCATGTATCAGCTTGTCTATACATTTGAGGCTGTCATGATACAGACTTTGCATCCGCAAACATTGAGTTTTTCTCTTCATACAGGATGACTTGAATCATGCAGAATGCAAGAGCCCATGTGTCAGACACCCAAAACTTTGATCGATATATGCAACCAAATACGATTTTGTTTCGTACTGGACCAACACCAAAGACAACCAAACACGACCATATGCATGAGCTCAACCCAGCTCTTTTGGTCCTGCATAGCCCGACCATCCTGAATGAAGACGTCTTCTGCAACCAATCACACCCTATCTGGCTGCACAAGATGTGTTACTATGCTAGGGCCCTCGTAGAAGAAATGCCCATTAAGCCTTTGTTGAGTGTGGCATCCCTTGGTTTCCTTTAAAAATGCTACACTTAAATCTCTTAAACTCCCTTGTTTCATGTTGCATATTAGTATATTTAGGGTAGATTATTTATCATGCATAGCTTCATATGGTGAAGCGTGTTGGTCTGTCATGACCCGGTTCATGTTATCTTTGCTTTTGCCAATCACGACCACTTTTACATAATTACATTTCATGTTCTCGACTTGAAGCTGCTAGCCCTCTTTTCAAAGACTCGACAACGACTACATGACTTATTACAATATGTCTCCTTTATAAAGGAGGAATATTTCATGTTTCTTGTGTTTTTCTATGAGAATGAACTGGTTTCTATAAAATCATTGTTCACAGACATTAGTCTGTGAAATTTCCGTGTTGCAAAATGGACTTATAGTGTACCATATACTTTGGATGCTCAACATGTTTGTTGTGGTACTTACTTGTTACAACAAAGAAGTACATAAAAAATTGATAGGTGTTAAAATCTGTGTTTGAGTGATTGGATCTTAGTTAGGGTCTGTTTGGATTCCATCCACTAAACTTTAGTCAGTTTTAGTGGCTAAAATGTCAAACATCCCCACTAAAAGTGACTAAAAAGTCCTTTTAGTCCCTTTTAGTAGGGGTGATGCTACTAAAAGTGACTAAAGTTTAGTTACTAAAGTTTAGTGGGTGAGATCCAAACAACATCGCCTTAGACTATCCGCACTCACGTTCCTCTATTTTCATCCTCTATACTGCTTGGTCATCAAGATTCTCTCCTCTATACTTATTTCTTCCGCATCCATCCATCCTCTATCCACTGTAGACCCACTTGTCACTTTATCTAAATATATCCATGAGAGATCTAGTTTTGAAGAATTAATTGCAACGAATTCAATGGTGCAATCAAAATTTAATTTGGTTTTTTTGGTTTGTGAGTTATAACATTTTTTAGTTAATTGAAATAGTGGGATCCACCTGAGATTCTTTTTTCTCCCTTCTCCTCTCACATGCACCCTCTCTGGCCTCCTTTACCAGACATACGCTAGGACACTCAATTTGGCGGAGAGACTCTCACATAGCGGATGAAGTGGTTGTTTACAGTTATGCGCTGCATGGTGTCTGCAGGGTGTTCGGTCCGCTATCCGCGCATAGCAGACGCGGATAGCGGACGCGGTGCAGACAGTCTTAGACTGAGGTGTCTTCCTCGCCTGAATAATTGGGATAAAATTCACCTTATCAATTATAGCCCCAAATAAATGACATGACCCATTTTATTAATACACCGTTTGGGTGCCCGTACCATTTTTCATCCAAAGTGACGAAGCTGCGCGTCAGGCATAAAACCGCCACGGCGCGAGATATCGTCGTCCGGAATATTCTGAGCTTCCCATCACCACCTCCGCATATCCTCCTCCGTTCGTCGTCGTCCTCCTCTGCATCGGCCCCCCTATTTATCTCTCCTCCTCTGCCCTCCTCTCAACCTCCCCCGCACACTCCCAGTTCCACCACCACGAATTCTCCACCACCACAAGTCCACCACTCCGATCGAATTCCGGTCTCTCCCCACCTCGCGAATCGCAATGAAGTTCGGCAAGAGCCTGAACAACCAGATCGTGGAGACGCTCCCCGACTGGCGCGACAAGTTCCTGTCCTACAAGGACCTGAAGAAGCGGCTCAAGCAAATCGGCGCCGGCGCCGGCGCCGGCGAGCGGCGGAGCAAGCGCCAGCGCGTGGCCGACGGCGGCGGCTCGTCCTCGCCGGCGATGACCCCGGAGGAGGCCGGGTTTGTCGCCCTCCTCGACGCCGAGCTCGACAAGTTCAACGCCTTCTTCCTCGAGAAGGAGGAGGACTACGTCATCCGGCTCAAGGTAATTTTTCGCTTGACCGATCGATTCCTTGATCCAATTCCCACCCCCGCTCTCTCTCTCTCTCCCTCGGCGAATTTTGGTCTGATCCCTGTGTGTGTGGGTCGGATTGACGGGGCGCAGGAGTTACAGGACAGGGTGGTCACCGCCGCGGAGATGGGGTCGGCGGAGGAGCTGCTGCGGGTGCGGAAGGAGATCGTCGACTTCCACGGCGAGATGGTCCTGCTCGAGAACTACAGCGCGCTCAACTACACCGGTGAGCACGCGCCCCCCTGCCGTCCCCTGTTTCTCGTTACCGCTTGTCATGTTAGGTTAGAATAATTGAGATCGGCAACTGTGTAGTGTATCCAGGTCCCTTACCACGTGGGGACCGAACCAGAGACTAGGAATATTCTACGGTATCGTTTGACGTTTTATATATGAATTAAAAATGACTAGATCAATCTATTTTGTAGTATTATTAGTTGATTTGACGTAAGTTTGACATGGACCGTAGATTTTATGTCTCTTTAAAGAAGTCACGAACAAAATGTTCTACACGACCACAAATTTGAACTGCATTGTTCATTTTGTAAATGTCACCATTCTCTCCTCGTGACAAAAGGTCCTGACTGTAGTTTTTGCATTGAATTCAAACAGATTGGTCATACTTATCAATGCGCATAAGCATCACTATTTTCCAAATTTGTTGAACTCTGCGTTTTACTTGCATGGCTAGAGTACCAGTGAAACATGAAAAGTCTTATTCACCACCGTGGGTTATGTGGTGGTTCCATTAGACTGTGGGATGATAACGTAAAGTCTTATTCACCAGTGTGTGGGTCATGTGCTAAAAGTGTTGTTCCCACTAAACTTTGTGGAAGGATGTCAATGACTCAAATCAACTTAAATGTATTTCAAACTAGCAAATTTAAGGACTCATGGACTGACAACACTATTTGACTCATTTAGCTAGACATGAAATAACCATTTGTCTCATTTTTTTTAAATAACCATTTTTTCTTGCGTTATGCATAATGTTTTCTTCTCAATGAGAGAACCGCTTAGTTACTTGGTGTCATGCACAATCAGCTTTTTCGCACGGAAAGTGAAACTGAAGTACTGAGCTAAAGATGTAGCTTTGAGCCTTTGACCATACTCTACCTGATTATTCTATTAAAATCAGGTCTTAACATTGGAGCTCCGAAGATGCACATCTTGGTGCTTTCACTACACTTAAATGAAATGTTTCATGCTTTACTAAGATATATTATTTTCTGGTTTTATGTACTTATACACTTTCGTGCACAATAACTGAAGTGGAAGATACCTCTATCTAGAAAAATGTTGTCTGTAAAATTGTTCCCTTTTTTGATAAAGAATTGCTTTGGTATTCTGGATTATGGTCTAGAACACATTTTGGTTACATACATGTAAAATATCAAAATTCATTTTAACTATTTGAAGAAGTTCTTCTATGCTTTCTAATTCATAGAAGTTAGGTGGGGTTACAGCCATGTTCTTTAGACATATCCGTCTTGGCAGATTTTCAATTTTCTCTCCTTAAGGTGCAACAATGGATGATTCTGTTGGTAAATTAGTAGTAGTGAACTTGAACAAAGAAAAATCTCCTTATTAGTCTTGTGCTGACAGAGTTATGCTCTGTTTAACCAGGACTGGTCAAGATCCTCAAGAAGTACGACAAGAGGACCGGCGCACTGATACGCCTGCCCTTCATCCAGAACGTAATGCAGGAGCCGTTCTGCGCCACCGACGTCCTGTACAAGCTCGTCAAGGAGTGCGAGGAGATGCTGGACCAGCTCCTGCCCCGAAACCAGCGGTCTGTGCAAAGCGAAGATGGGAAAGAAGACAGTGACAGCGACGACAAGCCGGCGAAGCCCAGCGCCTCGCTGGCCAATGGCAATGGCACTAGGGACATGGAGCTGGAGGAAATCGAGGACATGGAGAGCATGTACATGAAGAGCACGGTGGCCGCGCTCAGGGCGCTCAGGGAGATAAGGAGCGGGAGCTCCACAGTGAGTGCATTCTCCCTGCCACCACTGCGGTGAGGGCCGACTTGCTGCCGCCGTTGCAGCTTTTTTAGATAAGGAAACAAAGTTGCAGATGACTGGGATGATTGTCAAGTTGTGATGTGCATTAAGCTTCGTGGCTTGTGCTCAAAGAAGATTTGCCACTTCGTTGCTGTGTCATGTATACAATGTTTGTTTTCATACATAACGTGGAAGTGTTGTAAAATTAGGTTTATACTTCCGTAAGTCACAAATATGTCACCACCAGTGGGTATAAATTCTGAGTACATGAACAACTTTTCCATGTTGCCTCTCTCTATATGTTAAAATTATAAGATATTTTAGCTTTCTAAATACATTGTCTAAAAAAGTCAAAACATCTTATAATTTAGAATGATAGGAGTAGGATCTAGAAAGTACCATAAACCCGCGCTCTGAGACCGCACCGCTAGGCTACTTAGGCCAAATTTTGGATCACTGTTTTACGGTTTACTTGTTGCTTCTTTTTTGAGCTAATAAGATGAAAAACAAAAGCAATCTGTATTCTTATTTTTGAAGAATTGAAAGAATTATCTCCTAATTCGGTTTTAGTGATTAATAATGACAAGTTATTTGTGGCTATAATTTCATTGGATTTAGTTTAAGGCTTTGTTTGGATGTACTCCCTCCGTGCCGAAATAAGTGTTTCTAGAAATCCGTGTTTTCCTTACAGACACGCTTTCCGGACGACACTTAAAAAGGGACGGAGGGAGTAGATATTAAAGGTGTTAGCACTATAGCAAGATGGGCCTTTAGCCGCAGTCCAAATTGGTCTTTAGCCCCGGGCATGAAGCCGGGGCTAAGGAATCGGAACTAAAGGCCCGACCTTTAGCCCCGGTTCCCTGTCCCGGGGCTAAAGGGGACCCGGTTGGTAATACCAACCGGGACTAAAGAGGCCCCTCTTTAGTCCCGGTTGGTATTACCAACCGGGGCTAAAGAGCCTCGGAGGCTGTCCTCTTTTTTTTCTTTTCAATTGGTTATTGTTTTCGGTTTTACAATTACATTAGGTTTTCTAATACGTTTTCTTCGCTGCTAATATATTACATTAGGTATTATAAACTAAGGTATTATAAACCGGTCACATTTTATAAACTAAGGTATTATATATTTCTAATTTTTGTAAACAAATGATTTAAATGATCTCTATTTCTCCAAAAAAATAAACTAATTAAACAGGTCACATTTTGTAAACTAAGGTATTATATATTTCTAATTTTTATAAACAAATAATTTAAATAATCTCTATTTCTCTAAAAAAAATTAAACTAAACTAATTAAACCGGTCACATTTTGCAAACTAAAGTATTATATATTTCTAATTTTTGTAAAAAATGATTTAAATGATCTCTATTTCTCTAAAAAATTAAAATAAACTAATTAAACGATCATATTTTGTTTTTAGGGTACTAATTTGAACTATCAAGTGAATGAACTCAAAATAGCTTCAAAAACCACATATATGTGGCGGCTAAAAAAATAAAAAACTGAAGCTAGTAACCTTTCAACGAGTCGATGGCGGCGTAGATGTGATGAAATAAATCAATCGCCGAAGATGTGTTAACAAACAAAAATCACTGGAGAAGAGAGCAAACAAGCAAGCAAAGTGACTGAATGAAGAAAAAATGAAGAGAGGGAGAGTTCGGGTACGGCTGAAGGTGGAAGAACAGTTCAAATATAGGGAGGGACATTTAGCCCCGGTCCTTATTCCTAGCCGGGGCTAAATGCCAACTGAACGCATCTTGGCCCCTAGTGGGTTTCGGTGATTGGATGAAACACAAGATTACTGTGACTAACGTGTGTTTTGCAGAAACATGATTGAGTTAGGTCATGATATTGGCGACGATACGGGCATATGGAGTTCATGTCCCCTGGCGATGGATATCGTTTCAGTTTTTAAAGGACGGACGATGAAGACGGTGGTAAGCTAGGCTAAGTGTCATATGGTGTTGGAGGACACTTAGGTAGTCTTAGGTCTTTGTTTTTCCTTTGGCCGTACTATAAAGGGGAGCGTGAATCAGTAGCTTGACCTAGATGAGTCTATTGAGGTAGGTGTGGCGCACACTTGTTATTTCATAGCCCTAGGTAGCTCAGAGAGATGCCTTATGTCGAGAGGATCAAAAGTCGTTAAGGTCGCGTCGCGATCCGAGTTGGTTTTGCCCTTGATATAGGCATCAGACGCTGGCCTAGTGAGCATCGGACACGTCCGATGCTCACTCAGACTAGGGTTTAGTCTGATGCGTGGCATCGGACGCGCCGATGTTGCCACATCGGACGCGCCCGTGCCACTGTTCACGTGCGCGTGAGCTTGGGGTAGCACCGGACGCTGGCATCGGACGCTGAGGGCCAGCGTCCGATGTCCATGTAGAGAGGTTCCAGAGAAGGTAAATCCACATCGGACGCGTCCGATGTGGTGGCATCAGACAATGCCCAGCGTCCGATGCTCCTTTAACAGGTCTGATAGAATGGTACAGTCGACCGTTGGTCGAGGTCATCGGCGCGTCCGAAGCCTAGCATCGGAGCGTCCGATGACCCCGCAGAGACCCCTGTTCGGTGCTCTTTTGGATGGTCGGTTGGGGGAGTATTTATACTCCTCCTCCTCATCCATTAGAGTGTTCTTGCCACTTCCATCTGCTGAGAGACACATTGTGAGTGTGAGAAAGTGCAAGAGCCCTAGTGAGGTTGAGTGAATTGCTAATTGAGAGAATTAGTGACCTCCTAGTGAGAATTGAGTAGCAAGTGTGCATCCATCCATCTCTTTGGCCTTGTCTTGGTCAAGTGAGAGTTCTAGCTTGTTACTCTTGGTGATCGGCATCACTTAGACGGCTTGGTGGTGATTGAAGAGCTTGGTGATCATCCGGAGGCTTTGTGGATGACCCAAGTCAAGTTGTGACCGGTAGCGAGCGATTCACCGGGTCAGAGTGGCGAAGAATCAGCTCATAGTGAGCACTTGATCCTTGTGCGGATCAAGGGGGAGCGATACCCTTGCGCGGGTGCTCCAACGAGGACTAGGGGGTGTGCCGACACCTCGATACCTCGACAAAAAGATCGTCTTGTCATCTCTACTCCTTTACTTACGCATTTACTTTCAAGCAATTCAATTCCGCATTATACTTGTTGTTCATTTACTATTGAATTGCTTTGCTAGAGTAGGAGTGGCATAGACTTGGTCTTTTGTGCGGTAGTATAGAGAGAAACACACTTCTAGGCACAAGGGGGTTAATTGGGCTTAATAGGTTTTAATTCTTGCTAAAGTTTTAGAAAAGCCCAATTCACCCCCCTCTTGGGCATCTTGACCCTTTCAATTGGTATCGGAGCCTCGTGCTCTCGATTTAGGCTTAACCGCCTAGAGTTAAGATGTCTGGAGGTGATGGACCACCTCCCATGTTCGAGGGAGACGACTTTCCATATTGGAAAATCCGTATGGAGTCGTACCTAGAAGCGGTTGATGTGAGATGCCACGAAGCCGCCATAACCGGGTTCCCCAAACCTAAGGAGGGCACTAGCCTCACGCCACATTAGGAAGAAAATGAAAAGTGGAATGCAAAAGACAAAAACATTCTATTTAGAGGCATTTGCAAGGATGTGTTTAACCGCGTCCAAAACCACAAGAATGCCCATGATCTATGGGATAACATTTGTGCTCTCCATGAGGGAACCAAGAGTGAGCGTGAGGAGCGCTATCATCTAGTCATGCAAAAGCTTCATTCCTTTGATATGCATGCTAATGAAAATGCAAATGAAATGTACTCACGCTTGAATGTTCTTGTAGAAGAGCTAAATGGACTTGGCCTCACACAAATGCAACCATCCGATGTTGTGAGGAAGATTCTTTGTGTCCTCCCAATTGATAAATATGGACACATTGTGACGGTGCTACATCAAGACGATCTTTTCACCGCTACACCAACTCAAATCTTGGGAAAGATCAATGCGCATGAGATGTACATGCACATCACACCAAGTGGTGGCTCTTCCACCGACAAGAAGAAGGACTTGGCCTTCAAAGCAATCCATGACAAGAAGGGCAAGCCCAAGGCTATTGAGGTGCATCATGAAAGCTCAAGTGATGAAGAGGATGATTCCAGCATTGCTCTCATGGTGAGAAGAACCACCAAGATGTTGAAGAAGCTTCACAAGAATGGAGTCAACTTTAACTCAAGAAAGAAGAAGTTCTTCACAAGTAGCAAGAGAAGGCCAATCTCCAAAATGGATTGCTACAATTGCGGTGAACTTGGCCATCTTGCTCATCAATGCACCAAGCCCAAGAAAGAGAGCTACAAGAACAAGCACAAGGGCAAGAAATATGACTCATCTAGTGAAGATGAGAAGAAGAGTGAGAAGCCATACAAGAAGGATGGCAAGAAGAAGAAGCAATACCACAAGAAAGGTGGCAAGGCCTACATTGTTGGTGATTGGCTCACCGACATTGACTCCTCCGGTGGTTCATCAAATGAAGATAGTGATGATGAGAAGGAGAAGGTGGCCGCACTAGTCATTGGCACCTCTACACCACCACCACCACCATCACCATCATCATCTACACACCTATGTCTTATGGCTAAGGGTGATCGGAAGGTACAAAATGATGACGACTCTAGTGATAGTGATAGTGATGGTGAATTTGAGGCACCTTCTTATGATGAACTTGTTGCATTGCTTAACAACTACTCTAAAATCATAAGAAAGACTAGAGCTAAAAATGAAAAGCTTGTTGATGAAAATGAATCTCTTGTTGAGAAGTATGAGCATGCTACACATGCTAGTGATGAGCTAAAAGATGAACTTGCCACTATGTCATCATCTATCAAGGAGCTCAAGTCCTCTAACAAGGAGCTCAAAGCTAAAAATGAAAAACTTGATAAGATGCATAGTGATCTTACCACTAGTTATGCTTTGCTCAAAGAGAAATATACTCAAGTCAAAGTAGATCATGATACACTTAGTGTTGCTTATGATATGCTTTCTCATGAGACACATGATGCTCCTAACCTTGTTGTTAAGTGTGACATAGCAACATCTTGTGAGGACTTGGTTAGTGAGCATGATAAGCAAAGAGCTAGTGGCAAGGGCAAGAAAGTGGTTGAGGCCGATCACTATGATGACTATGTCAAGATCAAAAATGAAAATGCAAAGCTCAAGGTTGATCTAGAGAAGCTTACAACCACCAAGCAAGTTGTCATTGAAACTCATGATGATGACTATAGTATGTCACTTGAGCTAGACATGCTAAAAGAAGAAAACAAGAGATTGAAGATGGAGAGGGACTACAAAATGACACCATCTCAATTGGAGCTCCAACAAGATAATGACAAGCTCAAGAAAGAGAAGGAGCACCTTACCACCAGATTGAAGAAATTCACCAAGGGTCAATGTCTTCAAAGTGAGCTACTCATGAACACCGTGATGAAGACAAATAGAAATGGCATTGGCTTCCTTGAAGAGAAGATGAAGCAACGCAAGAGCATCAGCATCACTAAGCCAAAGAAGAAGAAAATTGGAAGATGCTATGAGTGTGGAAAAGAAGGTCATTTTGCTCATGATTGTGAAGAGCCAAAACCCACACCCTTGCCCAAGCATGCTAGGCCCTTTGCTTTCAATGTTCACTACATGCTTAGACAAGACTCTAGTGGCAAGATGAAAGTCATGTTCATGGGGCCTCCTAACAAGAATAGGCCAAAGCAAATATGGGTTGCAAAGTCACTAGTTGAGAAGGTTAAGGGACCTCAACAAGTTTGGGTCCCAAAAGCTCAAGCTTGATTTCTTGTGTGTGTAGGTGAACTACAAGACCAGTGGATCTCATTGGGTGATTGATAGTGGTTGCACTCAACATATGACCGGTGATCCCCGGATGTTCACCTCACTAGAAGAGAATGTCGATGACCAAGAAAAGATTACATTTGGTGGCAACTCAAAGGGCAATGTCAAGGGATTGGGCAAAGTGGCAATATCAAATGATCATACCATCTCCAATGTGCTTCTTGTTGCATCATTGAGCTTCAACTTGCTATCCGTTGGGCAACTATGTGATCTTGACTTTCAATGTTTGTTCACTGACAAAGAAGTGGTTGTGACCAAGAAAGATGATACACAAGTGATATTCAAAGGCTTTAGATACAACAATCTCTATCTAGTGGATTTCTCCTCCGAAGATGCTAACTTGAAGACATGTTTGTTCACTAAGCAATCACTTGGTTGGCTATGGCATAGGAGATTGGCTCATGTGGGAATGAACACTCTCAATAAGCTATTGAAGAAGGATTTGGTTAGAGGCTTGAAGGATGTCAAATTTGAGAAGGACAAATTGTGTAGTGCATGTCAAGACAACAAGCAAGTTGCAAATACTCATCCAACCAAAGCCATTGTATCAACATCAAGAGAGCTAGAGCTACTTCACATGGATCTATTTGGGCCAACAACAAATGCTAGCTTGGGTGGAAATCTCTATTGCCTAGTGATTGTTGATGACTATTCTAGATACACTTGGGTATTCTTTCTTCATGACAAATCCGAAGCAACCCCTTCATTCAAGAAGTTTGCCAAGAGAGCCCAAAATGAGTTTGACTTGAAGATCAAGAAAATAAGAAGTGATAATGGAAGAGAATTTGACAACACCCACATTGAGGAATATTGTGATGAAGTTGGGATCAAGCATGAAGTCTCCGCAACCTATACACCACAACAAAATGGGGTAGTTGAGAGGAAGAACCGGACACTAATCACACTAGCAAGGTGTTAACACTGGATTTTGGTCAACATTGAGAAGATGACAGGTGGACCCAAAGAGCAGTGAGAAGAACATTCGGTAGACGGCCAAGCGGTCGGTTACTCCATTCAGGAAATAGATATGGCAAGAGAAGCCGATCACGAGGATAATCGACCATGACCGTGACAGATTAAACGAGTATTCAAGAAGCCAGAGGGGTCTGATCTCATTGGCCAGGAGTTGGATTTGGTGGCGTTGTGATGTGGCAAGCATGCAAAGAAGGCAATATATATAAAGCATGCACATATCGACGTCCACTTCTATATTTAGCATGAATGGCTTCACGATGAAGGAAAGGCTAGAAGACGGCATGCATGTTCAGTGTGCGGAGATGGGCGTGTAAGGCATTCGGCAAGTACCCATGCGGTCGGCTAGTTTCCAAGGATTCGGCAACTGCTCATGCGGCCGGCTATTTTGAGAAAAGGAGTTTCCATTGAAACGACTGAAGCAAGAGCCGATCAGGCAACAAAATTGCGACAATTAAGGCAATGAAGATTCCGAAAGGAGTTGAAGGCTAAGAGTATTGTATTTTCCTTTAATATTTCATAGTCGTGTCCTCTTAGGACTTGTATTGCGTCCAGGGTATAAATATAAACCCTTGGCTATTGTAAAAACTGTTCACAACCACATCAATACAAACCGGCCCCGTGCCGTCTTCGAGTCCCTAGTCGTGTCGTCGAGTTCTTCGAGAGAAATCATCGATCCGTCGACCTCCGTAAGTATCGGCAACCTTGCTATCATGTCTAGTATCATGCGGTGGATTTATATATGATGCAAGTAGTCTCGTATGTTAAGCTTAGTATCGTGCGGCGGATTTAAGCTTATGACGGGAAGTTTTTGCTTATGCCTTGTATCGTGCGGCGGATTAAGTCATGAGTAAAAATAGTTATCGGCTCTATTAGATTTGGCAGATCTATTAGATTCATTAAGTTATCAAGTGTTATTCGTTTTTATGTATTTAATTCTTGTAACACTCTTTTGCCCAATCTAGATTGATCTTTGTTTGGCCTTGTCGCACGAGTTTGCTTGTGCTCTCTTTTAATCATAAGATCATGATGGCTGAATCAACTTTCAATCTAGATTGCCACATGTTGTGGGTTCATGCATGTCAATCATGGTTAGGCTTTGATGCAACTGGGTGTCGTGCGGTAGATGCAGGTTTTAGATTAGTTTAATCGTGCTTGCTTGTTTGTTCCTTCTTCATGGACCCCAATTCGGCTGGTTTGCCGATTTTGGTTAAGCTTACACGAGTAATGAGCTTTTATAGATCTGTTCAAATACATGCATGCTTTTAGCTTGTTATAATTAGATTGTATCATGCGGTGGATTAATCTAATTATAAGGAGTGGTGTAGACTTATAGCAAGTGGTATCATGTGGTGGATTAGCTTCGCTTGAGTTTATGCCTGACGGGTTTATGAAGACTAAACGTGCGGCAGATTAGTTGGATTGGCCTATGCATGTGTTATTTGAGCAGATCTATTTTGGCAAGTTACGTGTTTACAACATCTCTAATCTGTTCGAGCATGTCTCTCCTTACACGTGTATTCGGCAGTTAATATGCTTTACATACTCTGTTTTTCATACTTACCGAATGATTTTACAAACATGCTCTGACAGACAGCTTCTATAGCTGTGTGCCGTCGTGATTGGCTTTTAAAGCCGTACATATGGAACTGTTTGGTCTCACCCGACACGTTCCAGAGGTATTCTCACGTTTTTATCCCTTGTTGGTTTTCAGGTCAAACCGACTGGCACGTCTCCGAAATCAACACACTCCGGGCACTCGATTGAAGCCAGCTTTTTCGGCTTGCTGTGTGCTTGGCGTGAGGTGTCACTTTTTGCGCTAACATACTTTTTGGCACGCTCGGTGGGACAACAATTCTTGTTTGATTATCAAAGCCGATTCAACGTGTACGCACGGGATAGCTGCTGATCAACTGAGTGTACATGACATCTACGAAGACGCAGATAACATGCATGGGTGGATTTGCTCCATGCAGGGACATAGAAACCAATTAAAGAAGCTAATGAACTTCTCCTAAAGATAGAATTGGCTGATATGGTTTCTCCTAAAAATAAAATGGCTTCAAATACATCATGCATGAATGTATCGGTCCCCAAATATATCATGGTACGGCATGCACATGGAGAGATAAATAAAAGGAAGATTTCCATGGAGATGTTCAAAGAGATAAAGTCCAAACTCAGATTTACTTGCATGTTGCTATAATAAGCCGATTGAGTATCAAGGGGTCATGCCGAGGGAAGTTGGTTGATAGCTAATTATCTGCATGTCATCTTTGGAATCGGCTATTCAGGAAAGGAATCAGTGGATACAACAACACGAGAAAATATACTAATTGGCCGATATGCATACAGGAATCAGCTGGAGTTATCATCGTGCACACATCCGCGCACCGCCGAACTCATATTCGTCCTCTACGGCACACTCAGCTTCATAAAAAATAACGTTCTTCGAAGCTACCGTGAGTTACCTGACAGCATGCTCACCTAAAGCATTCCAGTTCCTCAACAAGAAGAAAGTCAAAGACATACTAAGCAAAAGCCGATAAGACAGAACCTTCGGCTCCTATTAATATAACTTTACCTTTCCCTGAGTAACGCAAAAAGCTCAGTCTGGTGATAAGGTTACGAAAGGCTACATCAAAAGCACAAAGGACGTTAGCAACCGGACGGCCGATAGAAGACCATCGGCTAAAACGTTTTCAGCACACTTCATATTTAAAGAGATACCTTTGCTGATGGCCTTGAATAAGGTGGTGCCAACAAGACACATGCAACGGTGACAAGTTCACTTATAGTCAGAACAGCTACAAGATCTGAAGCAGCCAGTCATTTGCAGAAGAAGGATTGACGTTTATGATTGGCTTCAAATATTTTCAACCCGTATTCGGCGAAGACGTCTCGGATGAGAGAAAGGAGGACACCAGTGAATCATCGATTACGCCGCTGTGACTTCGTGTCAGGGGGCCTGAGATCAACACGCACACATCATACAACATCGAGCGATCCATCGTGAAGAAGGACAAAACGAATGGCTGCTTCATCTTCAACGGTGGTTTGTGTAATTTTACCCTCGCTTCTCTGATAGATTCAGAGCTTAAAATTAAAATCATTAAAAAGCGAAACCTCTCATGTTGCGTCTCTGCACTAAAAAAACCTAAAAAATTCCACTATATGAATATGTGATATAAATATTTTGGGTTATCCATTGTTGAAATGATAAATAGATGCTCTGTTTTATGTTTCACCTGTGTCTGGTTTATAACTTTGATTTCTTTAAGATTTGGGTCTAGTGGTTATTATATTTATCTTGAAGTCTTTGAAATTTGTGGGTTGCATAAAATTTAAACTTTGTCTGAAAGTAGTTGTGGGATATGAATAGAAGTAGAATTTGCTATGACATTATTTTGAGAGATACTTGAAATTCGGAGATTTGATGAAATAATAAAATTTACTTAATGTCATATTGAGCGCTGTCAAATCATTGTGACTACTAGTTGAGATTATAGTCATATTCTCAAGATCAAGATTCACGTACACGTTATAAACTAATAAGTTTTTTGCATGTGCATTCTCTCTTTGATTAAAAATATGAGGCTATTCTATAAATCTCAGAAATAAAAACGACGGACACGTGTCCGCCAGAACTGAGAAAGAAAAAGGGCAAACCGCCCAAATAAAAATATGAAAAAGAAAAGGTCAAGTGACCGCCAAATAAAATAAAAGATGGCCGAAGGCCCAGTAGCCTCATAATTTTAAAAGGTAGGGAGAATGACATATGCAAAAGAAAAAGTAATAAAAATATTCACTTGCACTTCTTGATCTAGATTTATGGCTTGTATATCCTTATGGTCGAGTCTTTGACTTTGCAATATTATGTGATACGATTTTATATAAATATAATGATAAAAACTTCGGATGAAAAGTGATCAAGAGATAAAAGATAAGGATTTCTGTGGCTATTCTGTTTTGCAATCGCTTGAGGACTCAGTGAGGACTAAAGCCCCATAATTAAAGAGACGGATGGATGAGTAAGGTACCATTTTATTCAAGTTTAAAAGAAATCTTGGTTATAAAATATGATACTTTTGAGATGTAGTCGGCATTGCAGCATCTTCTGATCAATAAAATAGAAGAACTATAATATTTATACACATATGCATTTGTAACTAACTTGTTTCCACATGTATTGGAGAATTATTGTTTTACAGGCAAAATTGTGGAAACATGGTGAAAAAATGTTATTGCTATCAGTGGATTTCTTGGCTTTTTGAAGAAGACAAACAGAGATCAAATAGTTCGAAGCATGACAATTCATACTCCGAACTAGGGGGGCCTGTGTTAACACTGGATTTTGGTCAACATTGAGAAGATGACAGGTGGACCCAACGAGCAGTGAGAAGAGCATTCGGTAGACGGCCAAGCGGTCAGTTACTCCATTCAGGAAATAGATATGGCAAGAGAAGCCGATCACGAGGATAATCGACCATGACCGTGACAGATTAAATGAGTATTCAAGAAGCCAGAGGGGTCTGATCTCATTGGCCAGGAGTTGGATTTGGTGGCGTTGTGATGTGGCAAGCATGCAAAGAAGGCAATATATATAAAGCATGCACATCTCGACGTCCACTTCTACATTTAGCATGAATGGCTTCACGATGAAGGAAAGGCTAGAAGACGACATGCATGTCCAGTGTGCGGAGATGGGCGTGTAAGGCATTCGACAAGTACCCATGCGGTCGGCTAGTTTCCAAGGATTCGGCAACTGCTCATGCGATTGGCTATTTTGAGAAAAGGCGTTTCCATTGAAACGACGGAAGCAAGAGCCGATCGGGCAACAAAATTGCGACAATTAAGGCAATGAAGATTCCGAAAGGAGTTGAAGGCCAAGAGTATTGTATTTTCCTTTAATATTTCATAGTCGTGTCTTCTTAGGACTTGTATTGCGTCCAGGGTATAAATATAAACCCTTGGCTATTGTAAAAACTGTTCACAACCACATCAATACAAACCGGCCCCGTGCCGTCTTCGAGTCCTTAGTCGTGTCGTCGAGTTCTTCGAGAGGAATCATCGATCCGTCGACCTCCGTAAGTACCGGCAACCTTGCTATCATGTCTAGTATCATGCGGTGGATTTAGATATGATGCAAGTAGTCTCGTATGTTAAGCTTAGTATCGTGCGGCGGATTTAAGCTTATGATGGGAAGTTTTTGCTTATGCCTTGTATCGTGCGGCGGATTAAGTCATGAGTAAAAATAGTTATCGGCTCTATTAGATTTGGCAGATCTAATAGATTCATTAAGTTATCAAGTGTTATATGTTTTTATGTATTTAATTCTTGTAACACTCTTTTGCCCAATCTAGATTGATCTTTGTTCGGCCTTGTCGCACGAGTTTGCTTGTGCTCTCTTTTAATCATAAGATCATGATGGCTGAATCAACTTTCAATCTAGATTGCCACATGTTGCGGGTTCATGCATGTCAATCATGGTTAGGCTTTGATGAAACTGGGTGTCGTGCGGCAGATGCAGGTTTTAGATTAGTTTAATCGTGCTTGCTTGTTTGTTCCTTCTTCATGGACCCCAATTCGGCTGGTTTACCGATTTTGGTTAAGCTTACACGAGTAATGAGCTTTTATAGATCTGTTCAAATACATGCATGCTTTTAGCTTGTTATAATTAGATTGTATCATGCGGTGGATTAATCTAATTATAAGGAGTGGTGTAGACTTATAGCAAGTGGTATCATGCGGTGGATTAGCTTCGCTTGAGTTTATGCCTGATGGGTTTATGAAGACTAAACGTGCGGCAGATTAGTTGGATTGGCCTATGCATGTGTTATTTGAGCAGATCTATTTTGGCAAGTTACCTGTTTACAACATCTCTAATCTGTTCGAGCATGTCTCTCCTTACATGTGTATTCGGCAGTTAATATGCTTTACATACTCTGTTTTTCATATTTGCCGAATGATTTTACAAACATGCTCTGACAGACAGCTTCTATAGCTGTGTGCCGTCGTGATTGGCTTTTAAAGCCGTACATATGGAACTGTCTAGTCTCACCCGACACGTTCCAGAGGTATTCTCACGTTTTTATCCCTTGTTGGTTTTCAGGTCAAACCGACTGGCACGTCTCCGGAATCAACACACTCCGGGCACCCGATTGAAGCCAGCTTTTTCGGCTTGCTGTGTGCTTGGCGCGAGGTGTCACTTTTTGCGCCAACACAAGGACAATGTTAGATGAGTACACTACACCAGAAAGATTTTGGGCGGAAGCAATCAACACCGCTTGCTATGCATCAAACCGGTTGTTCCCCCATCGTCTCCTTGGCAAGACCCCCTATGAGCTACTCAACAACAAGAAGCCGGATATATCATTCTTTAGAGTGTTTGGGTGCAAATGCTACATCTACAAGAAGCGCCAACACCTAGGGAAGTTCCAACGCCGATGTGATATTGGTTTTCTTGTTGGTTACTCATTGAAGTCCAAAGCATATCGAGTATTCAACCATGCCACCGGGATGGTAGAAGAAACATATGATGTGGAATTCGATGAATCTAATGGCTCTCAATGAGAGCATGAAAATCTTGATGATGTAGGTGATGAACCATTGAGGGAAGCAATGAAGAACATGTCGGTTGGAGCCATCAAGCCTAAAGATGATGATGATGATGTGCAAGTCATGGACAAGCCATCCTCATCCAATGTACCACAAGATTATAAAAATGGGAGAGAGCCATTTGAAGATACTCATGTCTCCCATGATCAAATGGTGGTACAAGCTCAAGATGTTGATGCTCCTCAAGCGGCCCCTCAAGTGGTTGATCAAAGGACTACTCCTCTACTATAAGCTCATCCTCAAGATCTCATCATAGGGAGTCCAACAAGGGGTGTAATGACTCGATCTCAAAAACTTGCTTTATTTATTGAACATCACTCCTTTGTGTCTCTTGTTGAGCCTACCATTGTAGATGAAGCTCTAGGTGATCCGGATTGGGTGAATGCTATGCATGAAGAATTAAACAACTTCACCCGCAACCAAGTTTGGACACTTGAAGAGCGACCTAAAGGCGCAAGAGTCATAGGAACAAAATGGGTGTTTAGGAACAAGCAAGATGATCAAGGCAAGGTTGTTAGAAACAAGGCAAGGCTGGTGGCAAAGGGGTTCTCTCAAGTTGAAGGTTTGGATTTTGGAGAGACCTTTGCACCGGTTGCAAGACTAGAAGCCATCCGTATCCTCCTTGCATATGCATAACATCATGACATTAAGTTATATCAAATGGATGTGAAAAGTGCATTTTTAAATGGCTTCATAAATGAACTAGTCTATGTTGATCAACCTCCCGGGTTTGAAGACCCTAGATATCCTAATCATGTTTATAGGTTGTCCAAGGCTCTATATGGGCTCAAGCAAGCCCCAAGAGCATGGTACGAGCGCCTCCGGGACTTCCTCATTGAGAAGGGCTTCACCATTGGGAAGGTCGACACCACACTATTCACCAAGAAGCTTGATGGAGAGATCTTCATTTGTCAAGTCTACGTCGATGATATCATCTTTGGCTCAACAAATGAAGCCTATTGCAAGGAATTTGGTGATTTGATGTCAAAGGAGTTCGAAATGTCCATGATTGGCGAGCTCACATTCTTCCTAGGCTTCTAAGTCAAGCAATTGAAGGAGGGGACTTTCATATCTCAAGAGAAGTATACAAAAGACCTCCTCAAGTGCTTCAACATGGATGATTGCAAGCCTATCAAGACTCCAATGCCAACAAACGGACATCTCGACCTAGATGTGGGAGGTAACCCGGTTGATCAAACTCTCTACCGCTCTATGATTGGTAGCTTGTTATATTTGATGGCATCTAGGCCCGACATCATGTTTAGTGTATGCATGTGTGCTCGCTTTCAAGCCGATCCTAGGGAATCACATCTCATAGCGGTGAAGAGAATCCTTAGGTACCTAAAGCACACCCCAAGCATTGGCCTTTGGTATCCCAAAGGAGCTAACTTCCAACTCATTGGGTATTCCGATTCGGATTACGCGGGTTGCAAAGTAGATAGAAAAAGCACATCCGGAGGGTGCCATTTGCTTGGGAGATCACTAGTTTCATGGAGTTCAAAAAAGCAAAATAGTGTGGCCTTGTCTACCGCCGAGGCAGAATACATAGCCGCGGGTGCTTGTTGTGCACAAATTCTTTACATGAAACAAACCCTTTTAGACTATGGTGTAGTTCTAGAAAGGGTACCTTTGTTGTGTGACAATGAGAGCGCGGTTAAGCTTGCTAACAACCCGGTTCAACACTCTCGCACCAAGCACATAGATATTCGCCATCACTTTCTTAGAGACCATGTTTCAAAGAAAGACATATCCTTAGAGGGAGTTAGAACCGAAGATCAATTGGCGGATATCTTCACAAAACCCCTAGATGAAAACACACTTTGTAGATTGCGAAGTGAGCTTAATGTGCTTGATCTAAGTAACTTTGTCAAACGGTGAAAGGGGGTTGTCTTTGCATTACATTGTATCATATGCCATGTTAATTATGCTTTGCACATAGGCTTGTCAGACGTGGTTAAGATAACCGTCCTAAAAAGCGTGTGAAGAAGCTTACCCATGAGCAAACTTGACAAGCAACCTAGATTCAAATTCCGTATTGCATTGCATATGCATGTGTGTTGCTTCGTCGTTTCTTTTTGGTTAAGTTTTGAGCAACCGTTGTGTTCGTCCACCGCTAGGGGGAGCATTTGAGGCTCCTAATGGTTAAGACCCCTAGTTTTGGTGGCCACATGTTGTCTCCTTGGAATTTATCGCCTATTTTCCCTAAAAATGATATGTAGCCTATGGCAAAATATTTATAAAATTGAGGGTTTATGCGAGGATGCTCATACTAGGTTCCAACTGGTGTTTATTTGCCTCTTATTGGTGTTGGAACTTGGTTGGGAGAGGGAGCTGCAACAGAAAACTTCAAAATAGTCCAAAATGTGGCATCGGACGCTGCCCTAGCGTCCGATGCCCTGCACTGTAGACAGCTCCGGCTGGAACAGTGTCAGGGTAGCTTCCGGTGTGCTACCATCGGTGCGACCGATGCTCCATCGGGCTGCGGCAACGGACGCGTCCGATGTGTTTTTGGCCGTTCTGGAGCTCTCTGGATAGGCATCGGAGCATCCGATGCCTCTTTCAGCGGCGCAATAAGTTCTTTTCACCGATGTCTGGACCCCACGTGTTCTTCCATCGTCATCTTCCTCGCGAACCCGCTCGCGCCCGAGCCCTCAGCGCCGCCGAGCCACACCCTAACCCTAGCCTCCTCGCCGCCACGCCCACCTTCGCTGGCCGCCGCGACCTTGCTCCGCCGCGCGACCCTGCTTCCCCACCACCAACCGACGAGCAATGTCGCGCTCCTCCTCGCCCGCCGCAGTCGTGAGCCTGCCGCCAGCTAGCTCGCCGGAGCCGAGCTCTCGACCCACCAGAGTCTCGTCGGCGTTGGCTCCTCTCTCGCTCGATGACGTTCCCGAGCTCATTTCCAGCGCCAGCGCCTTCTTCCTCGGCCCGTTGTACCTCCACAGTAAGCACCACCCCTCCGTTTCACATCAGTGCTCCCAAGGTGCTCGCCAAAATGCCCAAATGCATGTTCCTACTGTTTCTCGCCCCGTTTTTGCCCGAATTTCGTGCAGTCCTCCTTGGCGTGACTCATGGGTGCCGGAACATCAGTGTCTTACCTCGTGCTTGGCTCGTTTCGTCGTTCGTCAGGTAGCAAAGCCATTCCCCTTCGTATCCCGCTTGCTTTGCTTCCATAGGGATTTCTCGTCTCTAGAATATATGTTTCTTATATATCTCCTATCTATTCTATGCAGCTAGTCAGTGTCAGTGACAGCTTGGCAGTTAGGCAGTGACAGCTAACCCGGGGCCAAGCCCGCGGGTAAGGATCGAGGCCAAGCCTCGCAAGTGTCAGCACAGCCGGTTTCTCAGTGACAGGTGGAGTCTCTTTGGCCGTGGATTTCTTGTCAGCTTGGTTCAGCGACAGTTGGTTCTTTCAGTGTCCTTTCAGCTTCCTTCGGTGGCAGTGTGTCTCGTTCTTGTCAGCCATGCCGTGCTGTAAGAACATTGGTGGTGGCCCAGGGGACTCTCCTCCCCGTCCCCCCTTCCGGTCAGAGGCCCGGGAAGGGGAAGCTGATCACGCGCAGGAAGCGCTCTAGGGAGCAGCCGGAGTGAATTGTCGAGATGGCAGACTAGAGGGGGGGTGAATAGTCCTTTCTAAAATTAAACGTACCGGCTAATCGAAATAAATGCGGAATTAATAACTATCGGTCTAGCCGAGACTACACCCCTCTATCTATATTCTCAAACACCTTATAAAAGATCCTAAACAAAGCAATAAAGGTGTCGGGCTAGCTAAAGCTCACCTAAACAATTCTAGCTTGCAAGGTTACACAAACCTAAGCAACTAGTATTCAATCAATCGGGGAGCTCCTACACATTCCACTAAGCAAAAGCACAAAGCCTAATCTCACTAGCAATGCTCAATAATAAGGCTACACAAGCCAAATTAGAGAGCTCAACTTAGCTACACAAACTAAGCAATGTGACTAGCAAGACTACAAGTCAACTAGTCACTCACAGGATTAACTTCTATGCTACACAAGCTAAGAAGGTAACTAGCATGCTACACAAGATAACTAATTACAAGAGCAACTACACTAGCACATGTATATGAACAAGTAAGTATGAGCTAGTGAATAGAGTTTGCAAACCATCGAGAAGATGAACACGAAGTTGACACGGTGATTTTTCCCGAGGTTCACTTGGTTGCCACCAAGCTAGTCCCCGTTGTGTCGACCACACACTTTGGTAGTTCAGCGGCTAATAGGCACCACACCTAGCTCGACACTCGAGCGCCGCAAGAACTCACCCACAAGTGAGGGTAACTCAATGACATGCTCTACTAGAGTTGCTCTTCGCGATCCCCGCGGGGCGAGCACAATGCCCCTCACAATCCTTCTCCGGAGCCACGCACAATCTTCACGCGGGCTTCACGACGGAGACTCGATCACCAAGCCATCTAGGAGGTGGCAACCTCCAAGAGTAACAAGCACCACCGGCTTGCAACACGAACACCTAGTGCCACTCGATGCAATCTCTCAAAGCAACGCACTAGAATCGCTCACTCACAATAGATTCGCACACTAGCAAGCACAAGCGAGTTAGAGGGCTCCTAAGCACTCCCCAACCATGGACACTAAGTCCCTAGGGTGCTCAACCTTTGCCAAGGGCCGGCCACCCCTTTATTTATAGAGGGGAGCCACAAACTAGCCGTTTTCCCCTTTTCCCGAGCTCCCACGCCTTCGGTCGGTACTACTGACCAAAGGGTCGGTACTACAGGCGGTCCAAAAGACCGTTAGAAACGACTTTCTAACACGGTCAGTAGTAGGGTCGGTGGTACCGGCCTCGGTACTACTGGCCTTATAGCGGTACTACCGGTAGGCCAAATCTAGATCTACACAGAATGCTCCCAAACTTCCTCCAAACCTCGGTACCACCGACCCCTAGGGTCGGTACTACCGTGGCCCGGTACTACCGGTCATATGGCGGTACTACCGGTAGGCCAAACCATCTCCCGAACAGAGATTTTGCGCGCTGCGTACAGGGGTCGGTAGTAGGGTCGGTACTACCAACTTCAGGGCGGTACTACCGACTTCAGCATCCTGAACTCCTCGCTAAAACGGCCATAACTCTTAGCTCCGAACTCCGATTTCGATGATCTTGGACATTTTGGAAAGCTTATTCAGAGGGATACACATTCCACATACAAAGCTAATCCAACTCACAAAGGGTTAGTACAGAATTCTAATCCAAGATCCATCGCTTCTCTTTTTCAACCAAAGCTTTCTCCGAAAACTTCTCCGAGTTGATCCAATTCAACTCCACCACCTTCTCCTTTGCAAATGTGCCAACACCACCAAGTGTATACAACCTTGTGCATGTGTGTTAGCATTTTCACAAACATTTTTCAAAGGATTTTCACTTGCTCTCACCACGCCACTCGATCCTAGTAACATCGCAAAGTTAGATCGCTCAAGTGGCACTAGATGACCGATATGCAAACAAGTTTGCTCCTCTTGATAGTACGGCCATCTATCCTAAACCTGGTCATAATCTTCTCTACGCACCTATGACCGGTGAAATGAAATGCCCTATAAGTATACCTTTGCCTTGCGCATTTCATTCCATCTCCTTCGGTGTTGATGCAACACATGCACCAACCTATCATCAAATGATATGATCCACTTCATATCATCACATGACCTCCATGGTCCATCGATCTTGACCTCACTTGCTCTTCACCATTGCTTCGGTCCTTCGGCACCAAGTCTTTGCTCAAGCCTCCCGACACTCGGTACCAACGGCTTCAAAGCCTCCAACTTGCCCTTCACCTTCACAATCGGTCCATCAAGCAAAGTATTGTCTTGATCTTCACCATCTTAGCCACATGACTCCATGTCATGTCTCATATGCAATAAGCTCCTTCATTACTCATTCACATGTGAACTAATTTCCTGTGTATCTCACATAAGCACATATTAGTTCACCTAGGTTGTCACTCAATTACCAAAACCAAACAAGGACCTTTCAGGGAGGCCGATCAAGCCAGGGCAGTGGCATACGCTGCAGAGCGTGCAAAGCAAGGTGGCCGTGGAGGCGGTTTACGTATAGAGGATCAGCTATCTCCAGAGCAGCGCAGAGCCGTGGAGGAGGTCGAGCATTTTCACCACTCGCCGACTGGCACGCTTATGGCTGCCGGTCGCCGGACGACGTTCACCTCTCCGGGTGTGGAGCCCAAGAGCTCAGGGCAGGGCTAGGCAGAGGCCGAGGCAGCTGAGGTACCAGAGGCAGCTGAGGCAGAGGCTGAGGCTGAGGAGGAGGTTCTTGAGGAGGTTCCCCGGCTCCGGTCCACTCGTCGCAGGACTGCGGTGCCACCCCGGCCCGACGTCCCTCTGCGGGGAGCACATGCTCCGTCGAGGCGTGCGCCCTCGCCGATCCCGCGACTAGACCTCCGGGCAGCTACTTGCTCACAGATTTAGACTCTGAGACTTGTACCCGTCGAGCAGTGGTTCCCCAGGGAGAGGCAGCAACAGGCATGCGCCGCTTTCTATACAGTGCTTCAGGAGGATTTCTATCAGGGATACAGGAACGCCGGCATCTGCTTGCGTTCACAGCGTGTTTGTCCTCTGGAGGCCGTCGTCACAGCAGCTGGAGAGCAGATTCGCCCATTCTCACCTATCTACCTGGTCTGGCGGACCTTCTGGGCGGTCTGTCTCATATATTGAGGACTGGGTGTTTCAGTTTTACGTTTCACTTTGGGTGCACCCAGACAGGGAGACGATAGAGTTCGCATTTGAGGGGAGCACTACAGGCTGTTTTCTTCTGAGATCCGAGGTTGGTTTGTACTGCGACACTCTCAGACTCGGATCCATGACCTGTGCTACGACAGGACGGAGCCACCCCGCCGCCCTCACAGTGGTGCACAGCCGTCGACTAACTTGGTCCGCCCCTGCTTCACTGAGCCCTTCGGCGAGGGTTCGAGTCGCGTGCCTAGGGATCTCACCCCTACGACTCGGATCCTCAACGAGGTTCTTCGGTGGACCTTGCTTCCTAGGGTGGGCTTCCGAGAGGGACTTTCTCGTCTGCAGCTTTGGTTACTTGCATACATGGTCAAGCAACAGGAGTTCGACGTCTGGGACGTCATTCTGTGTGAGATGGAGGACACCATCGCAGAGGGCATCAAGGCCCGCCGACAGCTACCATATGCCCATTGGATTTCCTATATACTGTGGAAGGTAGCTGCTACCACCGACTCTCACCCACTCAGTCTCTCACCGGCTCTGCGACCGTGTTCCCTGAGTATAACATGAGTCAGCTGTTGGGACACGGTCGGGACCGCAGGCAGCAAGAGCAGCAGGGTCCGTCTAGCTCGCGACAGCGTCCAGAGGTACCAAAGTCCGCCTAGGAGCAGGACGAGGCTGTCCGAGCCCTCGCAGAGCAGGAGTTAGCTGACCTAGAGGGCGGTGACATGTACGTTGCAGAGGACCCCACCGACAACTCCGACGAGGACTACCACCTCCCGCCTCACTACCAGCTTCGAGCTCATGACTCTCAGGCTGGGACGAGTGGTACTGCTTCCTCCGACCCCGCGCTCCTCGCGATACTCTCTCGGATGGAGGAGCAGCAGAGGACAGTGACACAAGATGTCCAGAGGCTAGCACAGGAGCAGCAGCGCCTAGCTCAGGCTCAGGCCCTTGCACAGCAGCATGCCCAGGAGAGGTCCGATGCACTCCAGAGGGCCAGCAGGCTTCGGGCTCCTCTTCTTCAGCCTCCGAGGCCTTTCTTCAGCAGTTCGAGTTCACTCAGAGGTCTCCAGAGTCTGCACCTGGCTCGTCTGCACCACCTCCGCCCTCCGACGCTTAGTTTGGCGCTTGATGCCAAAGGGGGAGAGTGGCCGAGTATAGTGATAGGGGGAGCGATGTGAGAGGGTCTTGGATCTTTTGATGTGTTATGTTCACATACGCTCTTTACTTATCGTATCTTTTGCACATTACTTTGTTATATATGTGTGCTATGGACCTTGTGACATGATTGTGCTCACTATGATATTCTATATGACATGTCATTTTGTTTAACTCGTATACTTGCGCTCAATTCTCACTTGTTATGTATTCGAGCTCTTTACTCTTGCACTTGCTATTCACTCTAACTTGTTGAGTGCAGGATGATGGCATGATATGTATGAGCTTGCCCCTAATCGTTTTGTCTTATTCATTGCAAGTTCATACATGTCATGAATTAAAAACCTCTTCTATCTATACTCGATCTCGTGTTGTCATCAATCACCAAAAAGGGGGGAGATTGAACGCATCTTGGCCCCTAGTGGGTTTCAGGGATTGGATGAAACACAAGATTACTGTGACTAACGTGTGTTTTGCAGAAACAGGATTGAGTTAGGTCACGGTAATGGCGACGATACGGGCATATGGAGTTCATGTCCCCTGGCGATGGATATCGTTTCAGTTTTTAAAGGACGGACGACGAAGACGGTGGTAAACTAGGCTAAGTGTCATATGGTGTTGGAGGACACTTAGGTAGTCTTAGGTCTTTGTTTTTCCTTTGGCCGTACTATAAAGGGGAGCGTGAATCAGTAGCTTGACCTAGATGAGTCTATTGAGGTAGGTGTGGTGCACACTTGTTATTTCATAGCCCTAGGTAGCTCAAAGAGATGCCTTATGTCGAGAGGATCAAAAGTCGTTAAGGTCGCGTCGCGATCCGAGTTGGTTTTGCCCTTGATATAGGCATCAGACGCTGGCCTAGTGAGCATCGGACACGTCCGATGCTCACTCAGACTAGGGTTTAGTCTGGTGCGTGGCATCGGACGCGCCGATGTTGCCACATCGGACGCGCCGATGTTGCCACATCGGACGCGCCCGTGCCACTGTTCACGTGCGCGTGAGCTTGGGGTAGCACCGAACGCTGGCATCGGACGCTGAGGGCCAGCGTCCGATGTCCATGTAGAGAGGTTCCAGAGAAGGTAAATCCACATCGAACGCGTCCGATGTGGTGGCATCAGACACTGCCCTCCTTTAACAGGTCTGACAGAATGGTACAATCGACCGTTGGTCGAGGTCATCGGCGCGTCTGATGCCTAGCATCGGAGCGTCCGATGACCCCGCAGAGACCCTTGTTCGGTGCTCTTTTGGATGGCTGGTTAGGGAAGTATTTATACTCCTCCTCCTCATCCATTAGAGTGTTCTTGCCACTTCCATCTACTGAGAGACACATTGTGAGTGTGAGAAAGTGCAAGAGCCCTAGTGAGGTTGAGTGAATTGCTAATTGAGAGAATTAGTGACCTCCTAGTGAGAATTGAGTAGCAAGTGTGCATCCATCCATCTCTTTGGCCTTGTCTTGGTCAAGTGAGAGTTCCAACTTGTTACTCTTGGTGATCGGCATCACCTAGACGGCTTGGTGGTGATTGAAGAGCTTGGTGATCATCCGGAGGTTTTGTGGATGACCCAAGTCAAGTTGTGACCGGTAGCGAGCGATTCACCGGGCTGGAGTAGCGAAGAATCAGCTCGTAGTGAGCACTTGATCCATGCACGGATCAAGGGGGAGCGATACCCTTGCGCGGGTGCTCCAACGAGGACTAGGGGGTGTGCCGACACCTCGATACCTCGGCAAAAAGATCATCTTGTCATCTTTACTCCTTTACTTACGCATTTACTTTCAAGCAATTCAATTCCGCATTATACTTGTTGTTCATTTACTATTGAATTGCTTTGCTAGAGTAGGAGTGGCATAGACTTTGGTCTTTTGTGCGGTAGAATAGAGAGAAACACACTTCTAGGCACAAGGGGGTTAATTGGGCTTAATAGGTTTTAATTCTTGCTAAAGTTTTAGAAAAGCCCAATTCACCCCGCCTCTTGGGCATCTTGATCCTTTCACCAACATTTAGCCCCGGCTGGATACACCAACCGGGGCAAAACCTTTAGCCCCGGTTGGTGTTAGATTGCCCTTTAGCCCTGGTTGGTAACACCAACCGGGACTAAAGGCCCCTCTGACAAATGAGCCATTGGGCTGGGGAACTTTAGTCCCGGTTGGTGTTACCAACTAGGGCTAAAGACCTCTCTAGTCCCGGACGCAAATTTTTCCGTGACTAATGCTGATTTTGCAAATCGTCCAAAGGCATGTTCTCTAGTAGTGTAGCATTGAATGAGATATAATACAAAATCAGGTTTTTTGAGGAAAAATACCAAATCAGGTTGGTATTGGAAATAACTTACAATACCAAAGCTATTATCTAGATGCACACAGAATTGACCCATCTTCTCTCCCATCTCCACCGCACTACCGACTCTTTCTGTAACTGCAGAGGAGAGTTGTTTCCCATAACCACTAGAGCATGTTGAAGAAGTAGATGATCGCCACAGTTGGGAAAGAGGAACGCCGACCGAACCTAGGCTTGGGCGCACACGGAGAGGGAGGTGTCAGGGGAGCTCACCCGTGGCCATGAGGGAGCTCTATCCCGCCCATGGATGTGCCTCCACGACTGCTCTCACCTCCATGGCCGCTCCACAACCATCCGCCTCCGCAACTGCTCATGACACCAGATGCAGAGGAAGAAGGGGGCGCCGAATGCGAGATCGCTGCGAAAGCATCTAGGCCCCTAGTCGGTTTCTTTGATTGGATGACAACATAATATTATTATGACTAATGTGTGTTTTGCAGAAACAGAGAGTGTTAGGTCACAATAATGGCGATGATACAGTCAAATGGTTTTCATGCCCTCTAAGCGACGAAAATCGATTCGGTTTTCAAAGGACAGATGACGAAGACGGAGATAGGCTAGTTCTAAGTGTCACATGGTGTTGGAGGACACTAAAATTAGTTTAAGCCTTTGTTTTTCCTTTTGTCGTATTATAAATGGGAGAGTGAATGAGTGGTTTGACCTAGGTGAGTCTATTGAGATAGGCACACTTGGTATTTCATAGCTCTAGGTAGCTCAGAGATAGCCCTTATGTCGTGAGGAACAAAAGTTGTGAAGGTAGTGTCGCGATCCAAAGTCGTTTTGGCCCTCAGAAGGGCATCGGACGCTGCCCTTGCTGGAATCAGACGCGCGTCTGATGCCAACAGGAAGTGACTGTGTTGGACTCGCCGCATCGGACGTGACGGAGGGGGCGCATCGGACACGGCGGTAGCACTGTTCACTGAGATTGAAAATCAGCGCCACCTCGAACGCTGACATCGGACGCTGAGAGGCAGCGTGCGATGACCATCCGGAGAGGTTCTAGAGAGGTCATTTTGCCATCGGACGCTGCCAGCGTTCGATGCCACTGTGACATGTGTTGTCAGACACAGTACACACTACCGTTACACGGGGCATCAACGTGTCTGATGCCCTTTTCCTGCGATGTTTCAAACGCCTCGTGGGGTGTGTGTGGGAGTATAAATACTCTACCACCTCCTCCATTTGGGCTCTCTTGCCCATTTGATCAGCTGAGAACATCCTTGAGTGTGCAAGAGCCCTAGTGAGGTTGTGAGATTTGCTAATTGTGAGATTAGTCGCCTCATTAGTGAGTTGTGAGTAGCAAGTGTGCATCCATCCATCTCTTTGGCCTTGCGTCGGTCAAGTGATAGTTCTTGCTTGTTACTCTTGGTGATCGACATCACCTAGACGACTTGGTGGTGATCGGAGAGCTTGGTGATCACCTAGAGACTTTGTGGATGACCCAACTCAAATTGTGACCGGTAGTGGGCGATTCACCGGGTTGGAGTGGCAAAGAATCAGCTCGTAGTGAGCACTTGATCCTTGCGCTGATCAAGGGGGAGCGATCCCCTTGCGTGGGTGCTGCAACGAGGACTAGGGGGTGTGCTGACACCTCGAAACCTTGGCAAAACATCGCAGCTTCCTCTCTACTCTCTTTACTTTCACATTTACTTTGTGTATTTCAATTCTCGCATTTACTTCTTGCAATTACATTGTTGAAATGTCATGCTAGGGTAGGATTGGAACTAGATGTAGTCTTTTGTGCGGTATAATTAGTGAAAACACACTTGTAGGCACAAAGGGGTGACATTGGGCTATTGTAGGGCTTATTTATTGAAAGAAATTTTAGATTAGCTCAATTCACCCCCCTCTTGGGCATCTTGATCCTTTCAATTGGTATCGGAGCCTCGTGCTCTCGATTTAGGCTTAACCGCTTAGAGTTAAGATGTCCGAAGGTGATCGACCACCTCCCATGTTCGAGGGAGACGACTTTCCATATTGGAAAATCTGTATGGAGTCGTATCTAGAGGCGGTTGACAAAAAAATAATCTCACAAATAATTAACTGTCAGACCGAAGAACTTCTGTGCTCGAGCATAGAACCTCTCCGGTTTGTACTGAAAATAAAGCGTGTGTAAAACTGAGGTGAGAAACAGATCGACTAAAATTCCCAGCTTCCTTGCGGTCGCAGCTTTGTTGTTCACCAAGTCCCTACAACTAGATAGTAGTATACAAGTAGATCGGAGAGAAAACAAATATTGCAAATTGAATGTAGAAGAGAGACAACAACAACAAGATAGAGACAAGATATTTACTCTGAGGTTCAGCTTTGCCAACAAGGCTAGCCTACGTCCCCGTTGTTGAGGGAGCCACAAAGGCTTGGAGTCTCTTCCAACTCTGACCTCTTCTCAAGCGAATCACCAAGATTCAAGCTTGAGGATTCCACTAAGCATCACAAAGGGCAATACAAACTTCCCGATGCTCAACCAGAACCAATTGGGAGCTTCCGGGCAACCTCTAGCTGTCTAGGAGCCCACGCTCCAAGAGTAATGAACACAAAGTGCAAGCTAGAGGGAGAACCACGACTCTCAGTTGTAAGCTCAAGTGCTCTCTAATCCAATCTCTTACTTAGGAATCACCAAGAATGCAAGGGAGAGTTTGAATCGCCAACAATGGAGGAGAGAGTGTGTTTCACGAACTCGGGATAAGTCTGAGTGAGTGGGCTACCGTTGGGAGGAAGAGAGGACTTCTGCGCTCAAACAGAGAACGTCTGCGCTCGAACAGAGAACGTCTGCACTCAAACATCTTTGCGCTCGAACACAGAGGTTCTCGAGCACATAGATTCTGTGTTGAAACACAGAACCTCTGCGGTCTGGCCAGAACAGATTTAATAGGTAATTTTGCTGGCTTTCTTTTGGGCTTTTGGGTTTATTTTTGATGTGGCATGAGAGCACATGGTTCCCCAACAGCCTGCAGTTTATGTCGCGGAACCGTCCTGATTATAAGAACTCAAGTACCGTGTTAGCCAAATTCGTCTGACATCGACCCATACTTGAATCCATATAACCCCGGTAGTCCGAAAATCTCGAATGATTTCAAACATCGTACAATATACAGGATCGCATTGTTCAAGTACCACATTCGTAAGGATTCACCATCGATAAACGAAACCGAATTTAAACATCAGAGTGCGGAAGTAAAAGAGTTATTACAATATTGAGTTTCAAAGTTGCGGAAGCTGAAATAAGTTTGAAACACGACCACCACACATGTGGTCCGAATAACAATGTTTTTGACAACTCACTCCTCCTTTTTCAGATAATGTGCCACCAATAGTCTTAGCCCAGCAAAAGCAAAGGAGAAGCTTCTAGACGACCCTGCCCTGGGCCTACTCCTCATCACCCTCCACGGGGTAGAGGCAATGCTTGCAATAGCCGTAGTACACCTGGCCATCTGCAACAAATGGGATAAACCCTGAGTACGGGAATGTACTCAACTAGACTTACCCGTCCAACTGAAAATAAAGACACCAAGGGTATGCACAGATTTTTGGTGGAGCGGGATCTTTAGTTGCGAAAAGCTTAAATTAAGGGGAAGAACAATTAATGATATCAGTGAGCAGTCAAGTTTTAAACCTACCTCTCCCTCTAGATTTGCACCTGAACTACCCATTCACTTGAGTCTAACAAACAATAATATAACCATATCCAGTTGACATAAATCATCTTTTAGTTGAACCTTAAACATCACATGGAGTTGTATCGTGGTGAAGCTCGCCATAGTTTCCCACTAACCGGGGGAGACGGCGACTCGAATCGAATTCCAAACCAGCTGGTGAAAGACCTTTAATACCAACCCACACTTTCCCCGTCGGGTCCATGCATTGGGTAACCGCTCGATGCTTGTTCGTGGTGGTAATCGTCGCGGCTCACAGCACGGACCACCCAATTGGAACTATACGATGGCCATTCCGAGGCAGATCGTGTTTCCATACTAGAGGGTGCGACACGGGTTGAGACCGGCCTGAACAACGTCTAACCGGCTTTGGGGTCGATGATTACAGCACCGACATATCCCTAAGTAAAAGGGCGCGTTCAAAAATGAACGAGGGCCAACATCGATACAAACCTACACGATCCAACGGACGAACTGCCCCAAGTTTCCAAACTTGTGCCTTGCCTTCCAGTTGACCGTATTTCATTACTACTCAGGTTCTTTTCCACGACAGCAAATATAGCCAACCGTGATCCGGTACATACCCACCATGGGTATTACGGGAACATCCTTAACTACTACTTTTATTAAGCAGACTAAGCAATTCTACATTATAAATAAGTAACAGGATAACAAGGCAGGTGTAAACAATAATCAAGGAAGGGTAATGCATCAAGTAGGATTCAAACAACTCCTATACCTAATGCATCACAGTATAAAAGTACTCAAGTAATTTGATTGTAAATACTAGGAGACTTAAAATGCTTCGGGGCTTGCCTTGGGAAAAGACCGAGGCCTCGTGGGAGGGGCACTCGGGCAGGTTAGTTTCCGGCGCGGGGTCGGCCTCCTCGGTTCTGGTCAGCTCCGGGATCTCCTGCTCGTCGTTTGCTTTCGGCTCCTGGTCGGGCTCCGGGACTATCGATCCTATTAGCAAGGCGGTGGATAATTAAATAATGCAAGGTGCAACAGTGGTTGTATGAAATGTAAACATTTCTTTGCAAACCAACAAAACCAACTTGTTGAACCACTTTTGACATTGAGGAAAAACACTTATTTACCTCATAAAACAAAAGCATTAATTCAACTATTTCTTATTTATTAATTCAAAGAAATCCAGGTTTGAACTGCAAGTGTATTTTTCTAAACTCAGAAAAATCCACAAAAATTCCAGAAGGTAACTAACACTAACTGAACTTCACTGCATAAAATTCAGCAAGAGATAAATTACAGAACAGTAGATACAAAAAGATGAAATCAACTGCTCAAAAGGTACTTTGAACTAGCTTTTCTCATGAAAAGTGTCAAACAGCAGATTCCATATTTTTCCTAGCTTTATCCACCTATAACCACTCTACTGCAGAAAATTTACTGTCAAAGCATAAACACATTAACCTACACAAAATAAACAAGTTTACTCCAAAATAAACCTTTTGAACTATAACCCTACTGGAAAAGGATGATGTCCTCATTTTCATATTTTTTTCAGACTCTATTTCACATTTCATATTTGTCAAGAAAGTTCCATGAACAGAAACATTATATTCTTTTCTACATGAATTTTCTAAGAAAACACAGAAAAGCTCATTTGTACAACAACTCCTTATTTTTCCATACACAACTTATTCTTAGCATTTTTCTTGGCCTAAACATAACATACAAAGAATACACAAATTTTGCCATATTTTATTTTCACCTATAAATCACTTTAACCATTATTTTAAGAAAACAGCTAAAAAGTAAATTAAACCTAAACAGATACTTCTTCTACAGAAATAGTGCCTCACAAATTTTTCACAGATGCATAACTAGACAAGAAACCTACACAAATTTTGCCATGAATTAATTTAACCAGAAAGCATATAAACTGATTTATCCAAACAAAAGCACATAAACTGGATTAAATAGAAATAGCATAATAAACTTTCATCAAAAATACTTTCATATTTTTCCATGACAGATCTACTCATGAACAAGTGATCAAAACTGAAAACGCCTCATTTGGATTATTAAAACGTGCTACACAAAATAAACAAGCTTTTCTGGAAAATAAAACAAAAAGGAAAAACATTTAAACTCTCCCGGCCTGGCTTCGTGGACTCAGCCCGGGTGAGGCTGACGCGCGGGGCCCGTGTGGTCAACAGTCCCACCTGTCGGTGGAAGCCGAACAGGGGACGACCTTTGACCGACGATTCCTCGCCGACGGTGAGGTCGCCGGCGGGGAGGTAGGGCTCGATGAGCTTGCCTTGACGAGGCGGATCGAGTGGTGGTGGTGGTTTGGCCAGTGCATGGTCGTAGCTCACCGGCGGCGAGCCGAGGCAGACGGTGGTGGCGGTGATGCACGGCTACGCCGTTTCCGGCGGTCGCCGCCCAAATTGACATGCACGGCTACGCCGTTTCCGGCGGTCGCCGGCCAAATGGTCCTGGTGGTTGGTTTGGCTCGGGATGCTCCGGTGGAGCTTGGCCACATGCGCGGCCATGGCGGACAGTGGCGGCGCTCGGTCGGGAAGAGGAGGGGGTTAGGGAGCGGTATAGACCTCGCGGAGGCGTGTTCTCACCTTGCCTTGGCCTGAGGAAGCTTGTCGGTGAAAGAGGGAGGTGGCGAAGCTCGAGGTGGTGCAGAACAGGTTCGGGCTCCGGGCGGCGCTGATGGCGACCGCGGCAGCGCTCCTCGAGTTCCAGTGTCGGTGAAGCTCGGCGGATGGTGCGGAGGTGCGCACCGTGTGTGCGGGGTGAAGGCGGAGTGGCTAGCGGGAGGAATCGGACAGTGGGAGCGGAGGAGGTCGGAACGGCGGTGGCGAGTGGTGGTGTCGAACGGTGGCGAGCGGTGGAGTGCTCGGCTCGTTCGTTCACGGGAGAGAGGGAATTGGCGAGGGCGAGTGCAAGTGCGAGTGAGAGTGAGTGAGGAGGGGTGAGCGCGAGCGGAGCTCGGTTTTGCTCGTGGCTCAGCCGGCCGGCGGTCGTGGCGGGGCCCGGCGCGGCGTGCTGCGAGTGGCGGCACGGCGAGCGAGGGTAGCACGGCAGGCAAGGCGGGCGTGGAGTGGGAAAGCAAGATTGCTTGCGTGCTCGGGTGAGAGGAGATCAAGCGGCGAGTGGTCGGAAGGGATTTGGCGCAGAGAAGAGCGGCCACGCAGCGGCTCGGCTGCGTACGGCGCGGCCGTGTCGGGCGAGCGGCGCGGCGCGGCGCGGGCGAGCGCGGGAGCGGGCGTGGGCCGGCGCGGCGCTGGATGGGCCGGAAAGGCCGGTTAGGCAGAAAGGGTAGCGCGGGAAGAAAACATTTTTCCTTTTTCTTTTTCCAAATTTCTTTAAACTTTGACCATTCAAAAACTTAAAACTAGGTTTTGACCCAAAAATAAAAGTTGCTCAAAATAATTTTCTCTACAACTTTTGTATAAGACACTTTTTTTGAAACTCATTTTCACAACCTCCACATACATAAAGCCAAATTTTTGAGCTATAAATCATTTTGTTTTTCACACTTTTAATTATAAAACCATATAGAACTAAATCAAGGTGTCAATATAGAAAGTGTTATACTCATAATTATCCTTTTTATAAAATTATTTTCCAAGACAGAAATCCATTTAAACAACCAAGTCTTATAGAAATCAAAATCCAAATAAACAAACAAAGGCAAAAAGCACCTTCATGCACATGAAATGATGCAATGCATTGCTCATGAGTTTTAGTAGCTAAAAGTAGTTCCTAATGCAGTGCTTGACACTAGGGTGTCACAGTTTATGTCCCCCTTGGTAGTACGACATACCTATACTCAAGAAAAAGAGAATATAAATAATTAACCACTTTGAGTCCTCAATATCTTCATATGTCATTTCTTCTCAAAGTCACTTCATAGGGGTTGCAACCAATTGACTGTCTCATCTCTTTGAGCAAATATACTTTGAGCATGTGACTTGAACCATTTCACCATATGTGAGTTGAACTTCATGGCTTCAAGTCACTTCCACTAATGATTTGATTCTTAACACAATATGACTCCTCATAGCTTGATTAGTACCTCGACTCAATGCAAGTACTCTCTTCTTCACCCTAGCCATAGTACCTCGGTCTCCATGACCTTCACCTTCGCTTAGTACCTCGAAGCCCTTTCCTTGCTATCTTCACTCTATCAAGCCATACTCAAGTCACATCATATTAAGCATCCATTGAAAACCATTTCTTCAATATTGTGATCCTTGCTTGAATATCTTCTAAATATGAATGTTGAGATCAATCAAGCTTCACATAGAGTGTCATATATGAATCAACATTAATATGGTCAAGCCAATTCACGATTCCTTATGTCCTCCTCATTTTGGCTTGACATTCTACCTTCACACTTCTAGCTTGATCAAGTGCAAAGTGATTCTCTAAATATTTATCCATACAAGCAAACCAATGTAGAGATGACATATATGCAATATGAGTTAAGTCCTTGTCATTTGACCTTTGCTTGACATTTACTCACTTGTGCATTCTTGATTCATTCTTCAACCTTGATCAAAGCTAGTTCACTGTCAAACTCTTTTTGCTCATGAAAAACAACCCATTGTTGAGACCATTCCAATATCATCAATCCATGTCTCACTTGTCATTTATCAAATATGCTTGCTTTCTCATGATGCTATGATATCCCACGACATAGAAGCCATATTATCAACTCTATTTGCATTGTTGTCTTTTGCTTGAACAAGATTGTTTCCATGATCTTCCAATACAACAATACACAATTTTGGCCTTTATTTCAACACTATGTGGTATACCATCAAGTTTGATTTTCTTGTTGAACCTTTGATACACTTAGCAAACTTGAGTTGTCATTCAATTCACCAAAACCCACTAAGGGCTAGATGCACTTACATGAATGCGCAAGGCAAAGGTATATTTGTAGGGCATTTTATTTCGCCGGTCATACGTGTGTAAAGAAGTTGATGACCGGGTTTACGATAGATGGTCGTACTATCAAGAGGAGCAAACTTGTTTGCATATCGGTCATCTAGTGCCACTTGAGCGATCTAACATTGCGTTGCTACTAGGATCGAGTGGCGTGGTGAGTAAAAGTGAAGATCCTTTGAAAATAATTGTGAAAATGCTAACACACATGCACAAGATGGTGTTCACTTGGTGGTGTTGGCGCATTTGCAAAAGGAGATGAAGTGTTGTGCTCTAGGGGCATCGGACGCTGGTCCGAGGAGCATCGGACGCTGGGCCGAGTGTCCGATAGCAAACCCTAGAGAGTCTGTTTGCTCAGAGGAGCATCGGTCGCTGGAGGCATGAACATCGGACGCTGGTCCGAGCGTCCGGTGGCAGTGATGTGGCAAGAGCTATCTTAGCAAGGAGCATCAGACGCTAGCCTGCGTTCGATGAGGAACCATGAGACACATCCAATGTGTTTCTACCCTCTCTGGATCCTCTCTGGTGTGTCATCGGACGCTGGGATCGAGAGTCTGATGCAAAGGGCCCGGTGCGTCCGATGTGACGCTATTCTTGAGTTGAAAAAGAAAAGTGATTGATCTTGGATTGGAAAACTGTATTGATCCTTTGTGATTTGGATCATGTATTCATGTGGGTTGTGTAGCCCTCTGAATAAGCTTTCCAAAATGTCCAAGATCATCGAATTCTGAGGTCGGAGCTAAGAGTTATGGTCATTTTAGTGCAAAGCTCAGGCTGCTGTTTTTAAAGTGGCGGAGTGTCCGGGAATTATAGCCGGACTGTTCGCCAGCTATTTTCGAAACAACGAGTTTTCTGCACAGGTTCTGCCTAGGTGATCGGGGTTGAACGGCAGACAGTCCGGGACTATATGGTGGACTTTCCGCAGTTCAAATTTCTGTGTCTAACGATAGTTCGCGGTAAGAGCCGGACAGTCCGAGATTTGGGGCCGGACAGTCCGGAATAGCCGTTTCAGCTCGGGAAAAAGGAGAAAACGGCTAGTTGGTTGCTCTCCTCTATAAATAGAGGTGTGGCCGGCCCTTGGGGCTAGTTGAGCACCCTATGGACTTTGTGTCCATGCTTGGGAGTGCTTGAGAGCCATCTAACTCACATATGCTCGATAGTGATCATCCAATTGTGTGAGAGAGCGATTCTAGTGCGGTGCATGAGAGATTGCAACTGTTGGCACTAGGTGTTCATGTTGCAAGCCGGTGGTGCTTGTTAATCTTAGAGGTTGCCACCTCCTAAACGGCTTGGTGATTGTGTCTCCGTTGTGAAGCTCGCAAGAAGATTGTGCGTGGTTCCGGAGAAGGCTTTGTGAGGGGCATAGTGCTCGCCCCGCGGGAATCGCAAAGAGCAACTCTAGTTGAGCGAGGTGTGAAGAGCGCCAAGTGGTCCGACCGGATCGGAAGCTAGAGCTCTTGGTGAGCACTCCATGGTGGAGAGTGTGACTTGAGGGTCACCACTAGCAAGAGGATCGGCAACAACCTTGGGCTTGCCTCAACGGGGACTAGCTTGGTGACAATCAAGTGAACCTCGAGATAAAATCACCGTGTCAACCTTGTTCATCCAGTTGGTTTGCATTCCCCATACACAAACTTGTATTTACTTTCATATATATTGTGCTTGTGTAGTTGCTCTTGTAATTAGTTAGCTTGTATAGCTTGCTAATTACCTTCTTTGCTTGTGTAGCTTAGAAGTAGCTCTCTTGCGTGACTAATTGGCTTGAGTAGCCTTGTTAGTTACATTGCTTAGGTTGTGTAGCTAAGTAATTTGAGCTCTCTAATTTGGCTTGTGTAGCCTTGTTATTGAGCATTGCTAGTGAACTTAGGCTTTGTGCTTTTGCTTAGTGGTATGTGTAGGAGCTCCCCGGTTGATTGAGTACTAGTTGCTTAGGTTTGTGTAACTTTGCAAGCTATAATTGTTTAGGTGAGCTCTAGCTAGCCTGACACCTTATTTGCTTTGTTTAGGATCTTTTATAAGGTGCTTGAGAGTATAGATAGAGGTGTGTAATCTTGGCTAGACCGATAGTTGTTAATTCCGCTTTCGTTTCGGTTAGCCGGTACGATTAATTTTAGAAAGGACTATTCATCCCCTCTAGTCCTCCATCTCGACCCTTCGCATGCGCAATCAAAAACGACAACCGTTATATCCGAACTACAACATGTGCACAAATGTACTAAATGAGGCACGAAGAATGCTGACCGCTTGTCGTGTACAGAGAATGATGATGCATAACTACTTTCCAAGCCAAACACTTAACCAGATATGAGCTTCAAATCATTAGCCATCAATCAAGACAAAACGGGGGGTAGCAATAGCATGAAAATCATCATATTTGTCCCTGTATTCTGGGCTCACGGCTCATCCAGGTCATCTGAACTGAGATTCCATAGTACAATTAACCCTAGGTACCACTATCAGGCATCAGTAACTTTCACCATAGTACAATTAACCCTAGGTACCACTATCAGGCATCAGTAACTTTCACCCTAGGCACATTTTCACCGAAAACCGAACCGAACCGAACCAAAACCGAGCCGAAATGTCGGTTTTTCGGTTGTTCGGTTCGGTGTTGATTTTGGTTTGTACACAGTTCGGTGTTCGGCTTCAGCCTCGGTTTCTATGCCAAACCGAACCTAACAACCGATGTTAGACACCGCAATCCCGCGACATGACTCGTGACTCCCTCAGTCCAGTCGGTCAGTCGCTCGGCTCGGTCCCTCCCTCCCCGCTCCCTAGTATACTTCCTTTGGCCCACTTAGCCCAATAGTGAATAGGCAATACGCAATAGCCCACGGTGGCAATCACTCAATCAGGCAAGGCACGAGGCCACTCCACCCTAACCCTATCGCTATGAGCTATCCCAGTCCCAGCCGCCAACCAGGGTGGATCAAGGCGCCGAGGGCGGGCAGGCGGCGGCGACGCAGCGCACCCCGAGCCGGCGGCAGGCGGCGGGGGCGCAGCGCACCCAGCAGTCCCGAACAGCCCGTACCCAGGTGGCCGCGGCCTGCCTGCGCGGTCAGCGGCCTCGAGGCTTCGCGGGCGCGACGTGGGCTACGCCGATCGCCGGTGCTGTGGAGTGGAGCCGTGGTCGTCCAGCAGCTGGGCAGCGACGGCCGACGAGCAGGGGTAGCGGCGGTGGACCGCATCGGCATCAGAGCAGGAGCAGTCGCGCCGGCGAATCCTAATAATCCGGGCACTTCGTCAGTTCGCTCCGTCGTGAAGCTCCCTAATCTTAAGTGTTTGAACTTTGTATGGTGACTGTACTGTGTCGTGCTTGCTGTGAAAGTGTGAATTTTGCCATCCATTGGTACTTGCTGTCAATGATATCAGGTCTGAATCCTGCTGCTTGTACTGTCTTGTTATGCCATCGGTTTATACAGTTTAAAACGGAAAACCAAACTGTAAAACCGAAACCGAAATTGTCGGTTTCTAGTATTTTTGACAACCAATCGGTGCTTATTTCATGTAAACCGAAGTTATAGAAAACCGAATAAACCGAACCGAACTGTCGGTTTAAACCGAACGCCCAGGGTGCCTTGAGTGAGCTGAACGACACTAACAGTCATCAGAAGCAACACTGACACAGAGAAGCAAAACACGATGTTGACACCATCGTTGAGGTAGCTGGAGACTGTTAGCGGAACGGCCTCAACGGCTTGGCTGACTAGGCCTCCACTTCTCCAGGCGCACGATCCCATCTCGCCCGAGTCTCCAGCGCATCCACTCGTCACGGCGTCCGCCCCGTATTCTCTCGCCGCGGCGTCCGTCGCATGGCGCCCACGCCCGCATGTAACTCGCGTCCGCGCACTCGCCTAGTGTAACACCCCGGGTATTTGATTAATTAAAATAAATTAGAATTTAAATAGGAAATGATAAAACCCTAGATGGAGGAAAAATCCTAACCAGATGTTTGTAGCATTCATGCAGTTGCATAATTTTATTGGGTGAAAAAGAATTTTATTAACCCGAATAGGGCGAATCGGTTTTATTCTATTTAAAAATAAATAAAAGATTTATGAAAAAAATTATAAAATTTCAAACTCAAAATTTTATTTTCCAAACCTAGGGAAAATGTTTTCAAAATTTTACAAACTGATTTGGTTTCAAATAGATTTGGATTTGAATTGAAAAAGAATTTACAAAAAGGGAAAAGAAAAAGTAAAGGCAAAAGGGCCCAACCCCATTTTCCCTCACCCCTCTCCTTCCGGCCGACCCAACCATCTCCACCCGCCTCCCCTTGGCCCGCCATTTTCCGCTCGGCCCGCGTCCACTTTTCTCCCTCCTTGGCCCCAAACGATCCAGCCGGCCGCCTCCCTTCTCCTTGTTTTGGCCCAGCCGACCCAACTCCTCTCCCTCCACTCTCGAATCCGCTCCGGCCCGCACGCCCTCCCGCCGCGCGCCCCAGGCCAGACCGCGTTGCAGCCCAGGCAAGCCGCGGGCGCTCCCTCCCCTCCCTTCTTCCGCTCGCAAGGCGGCCTCGCCGCGCATCTCCCCTTCTCTCACTGACAAACGGGCCCCAGCCGTCAGCCCTGTCTTCAACCTCCAACGGCCCCCTCCGACTCTTCCGCGCGCACCGGATACGCCCGAGCCCTGCGGTCTCCCCTTCGCCTCTCCATCCCTTTAAGGGCCACCAGAGAAACACTACCACCATGCCGCCGCCACCCTGCTACCGCTGCATCTCATCCGAGTGCTCCCTCCCCCACCAGCGCCCTCACCGACGCCACGCCGCCATTACCGAGCTCGGTGAGAAGCTCGGCGTCACAAGCAGAGGTCGCCACCGCCCTCCTTCTGTGCACGCTTTTGGACTCACCGAGCGGCACCGAAACCGGGAGGCCATTCATCGGGAGACATCGGCGCCCGGGGACAAGTTCGCCGACCCCGCTGGAGTTCCGGGCCGCCAGCATCGCCTTCCCCGTCGTCCTTCCCCTCCGAGCCTTCTCCGACGGCGCGAAACCCCTAGGTGATCTCGCCGTCCTCCTTTCTCTCCCTTGGTGTTGTTGGTTCGGTCAGTTATGGCCCGTAGGGTCCCCTCCGCGCACTCCGGCGAGCCTCCACGTTCGGATTCATGGCGCCACCATGCCTGCTCGGAGCGCCGCTGCGCGCAGTGTCGTCGGCGCCGCCTCCTTCTCCCCAAACCTGTGTCGGTCGTTAGATTTGTCTCGGGTGGCTGAGATTAGATCGTTTCCTGAACCGGTATGCGCCGGGTCTACAAGACCCGTGCACCCCGACTCTCTATCCGCGTCAGCCGGTCCACCGGTGGCGTGGTGCACCGGACCAATCCCTGAGTGCCACCTGCCGCCGTGTCAGCGCCACGCCAGCCGCCTTCGCCACGCGTCGCGCGTTTTACAAAAGAGACCCTGCTTTTCATCGAAATCAACCCGTCGTCCGTTCGGCATTGTTCACTGAGTCTGGTAAACCTTTGGGTTTAACCCTGTACACTTGGGAAAACGAGGCACCGTCCCCGGGTCCACCGTGAACCGCGAACCAGAGGGTTGTGCGCCCCGTCCACGGCACAGCCGTGCACCGAACCAGTGACGCGCCGCCACGTGTCACCAGCGCCGGCGCCGCCGACCGTCCCTGCGCCTTTTGCATAAAGGACCCTCAACTTTGTGTTAATCAACCCGTCGTCCACTCCTACTATTCCTTGAGTCTGCGTTTTCTTTCAATATAAACCCTGTCCTTTCTCCAAAATGAGGCCCGATCCAAGTGTCTTTTAAATTCAGATTTTATTTATTTAAAATACGAAAATGAGTTCAAATGATTTACAGATTTGCCACTCAGATTCAAATGCTCATATCTTTTGCGTTTTAACTCCGTTTTGACCCGTTCAACTTGTGTTAGATTCGTCTCGACGAGCTCTACGCAGTAGATAAGTTTTTTTCGTTTTTCTACTGTATGATGTACTATTTCTTATATGCTTTGTTTGGGCCATGTGATGATGCTTGATCCAGCGAGTGCGAGCTACGTGGAACCCCAGGATTCAGCCTGTGCCCTTGTTGATTCGACCCAGCCCGCAGGCAAGTGTCCTTGAACATCTTGCTCCTGTATTTATTTTATTTTGAGTTTAGAGTAGTTAGATCTTGTAGATGCATGCAGTCTTAAATTGAATCCCATGTTTTGGTTTACTAGAACTTGATTATATTTGCCTTGACACCTGGTTTGGGATGATATGGGTAGAAGTCATGCTTAGCCCTGCTGTCTTGGGATGGGATGGTGGTTAAATAATTAATTCTGATTAATGATCTATGGAACATGGACTGATAATGAGTAGTATGGTGAGTAGGCAAATCCGGGAGGATGGACCGTACTGGTGGTTTTTGTGTCGTGGGACTCGGCAGTTGTATTTGGTTTTTGGTTCTAGGCTCGTGCTAGATTATCTTGCCTGGATCCCTAGGACCCGGTTCTCAGAGCATGTAACCCGGTTACACAGCACAACCATGAGGTCTGGATGGGCTGAATCTGGCTAATTAATTAGTTTCCTCCAAGTTATGCTACACGAGGTTTGTTTAGTGGCTCAAGAGGGGTCCCTTGGGGTCGTAGACTTATGGACAGGGGAGAAACCTTAGAGTATGTGTAACATAGGCTTGAAGGGGCTTTGTAAAGGCCTTGTAGTGCGACCCCGCTGTGCACCTTGGCAGTGTTTAGCGTGATGGGGAACGCATGACTCATGAGTAATGATGTGCAAACTTTGTAGAGTATAAAACTGATATATCAGCTGTGCTCACGGTCACGAGCGGCTTGGACTTCTTCGAGATTAGTTTGTGGGTTGATTCTGGTTCGTTAGAGAAGCCTTATGTGGTCATTAGTCCCATATGACATGGGTACAGAGGCTTCTTCTACGCGGGTTACTGCTTGGTACGGGAGTGATTCCCAGGCTCGGGCGCAGACCTGGTGTTATTACGGAAGGTAGCTCTCTATGTCGTGACGTATGGAACTAATACACATAGGACTCCTTGTAACGGCCTGGTTCGGATCATCTAAGGGACTTCAGGTGTGGTTTGTCTGATGGACTTCAAGTGTGGGTTTGCTTGGTGTGACTCCAAGTGTGGTTGCTTGGTGGACTCCAAGTGTTGGTTGCTCGGTGTGACTCCAAGTGTGGTTTGCTCGGTGCGACTCCGAGTGTGGTTACTGTTCTGTTGGAGACTGTGGTTATAACCTAGTAAATAGGTGCATAGGATTAATAGGGTTTATAGGATGTTGTTGATGCAAAAAATGACACCTTGCGCCGAGACACACAGCAAGCCGAACGAGGCTAGCTTCAATCGGGTGCCCGGAGTGTGCTGAATCCGGTGATGTGCCAGTCGGTTTGACCTGAAAACCAACAAGGGATAAAGCGTGAGAATACCTCTGGAACATGCTGGGTAAAACTAGACAGTTCCATATGTACGGCTTTGGAAGCCAGTCACGACGGCACACAGCTATAGAAGCTGTCTGTCAGAGCATGTTTGCAAAGCCATTCGGCAAGTATGAGAACAGAGTATATGAAGCATATTAACTGCCGAATGCAAAAGGAAGACATGCTTGAACGAAACAAGGATATTATAAACAGGCAACTTGCAAGAATAGATCTATTCAAATAACACGTGCATAGGCTAATCCAATTAATCTGCCACACGTTTAGTCTTCATGAACCCGTCAAGCATAAACTTAAGCGAAGCTAATCCACCGCATGATACCACTTGCTATAAGTCTATACCACTTGTTATAATCAGATTAATCCACCGCATGATACAATCTAATTATAACAAGCTAAAAGCACGCATATACTTGAATAGATCTATAAAAACTCGTTACTCATGTAAGCATAACCAAAATCGGCAAACTAGCTGAGTTGGGGTCCATGAGGAAGGAACATACAAACAAAACATGATCAAACTAATCTAAAACCTGCATCTGCCGCACGACACTCAGTTCTATCAAAGCATAAACATGATTAACATGTATGAACCCGCAACATGTAACAACCTAGATTGAAAGCTAATCCGGCCATCATGATCTTATGATTAGCAAAACACAAGTAAACTTGTGAAACAAGGCCGAATAGAGATCAATCTAGATTGGGCAAAAGAGTGTTACAGGAATTAAATAAATAAAACACATAACACATGATAACTTAATGAATCTACTAGATCTGCCAAATCTAATAGAGCCGATAACTATTTTTACTCATGTTTTAATCCGCCGCACGATACAAGGCATAAGCAAAAACTTCCCGTCATAAGCTTAAATCCGCCGCACGATACTAAGATTAACATACGAGACTACTTGCATCATATCTAAATCCACCGCATGATACTAGACATGATAACAAGGTTGCCGGTACTTACGGAGGTCGACGGATCGATGTTTCCTCTCGAAGAACTCGACGACACGACTTAGGGACTCGAAGATGGCACGGGGCCGGTTTGTATTGATGTGGTTGTGAACAATTTATACAATGACCGACGATACATATTTATATCCTGTACTAATGGCTACTAATAAGCTACGTACATGACTTGCCAAGTAAATATCTAAATAAAAGGAAATATAAAGATATACGGACTCTAATTTTCCTTATGTAGAATCTGTGTCAATGAAGCTTTTTTGTCTGACTCCCTGTACGTGTGATTAATTCAGGCGGTAACTTCCCTTTCTTTAATTATAATAATCACTTTTGCCTTCACGAGTAGATGCTTGACGTCAATCATGTCTTCTTTATTTTTTCTTGCTTGACCAATCCGATGACGCAAATATTAGAACTCTTGGACTCCTCCTCCTACACGACGTCTGTACGCTTCATCGTTGCATGTTACTCCCGCTGATGTACGCTAGAGCCGACTAGTTCCAACTCTTAATTTTATGGAATAAATCAGCCAAAAACTGGTGTCAACAGATGTGTTGCTTTAGGCGCTTGAGTCAAACAAAGACAGCCTACCTTTATTTTGAGTCTCATAAGCATATATTTCCTACACTTGCGGAGTACATTTCGATGTACTCACCCTTGCTCTTTGAACCCCCTGCTACCCCACCCAGACGTTGGAGTCTACGACGCGGAGCAAGAGTACCGAGAAGACGGTGGATCCGACCCAGACGACCTGCACTAGGATGGCGCAGCCCCCGGTCGACCCTCCTGTGGAGTGGCGTCCAGTTTCCGCGAGTCTACATCAGAGTCTGTTGAGAGTCTGTACTTTTCTTTCAGACCTGAGGGTCATTTTTGTAATAATGTTCGATATATTAATAAAGCATTGTTTTGATATTTACTATGATGTGGATATATGTATGAAAATTGATCCTGGCATACATATATTGTGCTCTAATTTTGTTCTTAAAATTGGGGTGTCACACCTGGCACAAGGCACCCATGTATTCTATAAGTGTAAATGATCTCTGACGAATACAAGTGTTGGTTGCCATAACTGTCCTTTACATGGTATCAGCGTCAAAGGTTCCCCTTGACAATCCCTCTGCCTAAGCTTCCGTTTTCATGGCGCCTTCCATCTCCTCCTCCTCCTCCTCCGATGGCGAGCCTGCTGAACCCACCCCCTTACGCGCCCCCGGTTCAGGCGTTCTCGGCCCCCGTCCGTCGTTCAACCCTCAGCAGGCGATGACGGCGGGTCAGGCGCCTCCCACGGCGCCCCCAGTGGATCCCTACAACACCGCCGCCCTCTACGCCGCTCTGCAGTCTGCCAGCAGTGCCACCCCACCACCGAGTGCCTCTGACTGGTATCTTGATACGGGCGCGACATCCCACATGTCCTCGTCGTCTGGTAAATTCAACCCCTCCTCCCTACACCCTTCTTCCTCTATGATCACAGTGGGCAACGACGCTCAAATGTCGGTTACACATCGTGCCCATTGCGTCATCCCCACTGCATCCTCTCCCCTTCACATGAATGGCATTCTTATTTCCCCATCACTCATTAAGAACTTGATTTCCGTTCGTCGCCTAACCCGCGACAATAATGTTTCCATTGAATTTGACCCTGTTGGCTTCTCTATCAAGGATCTAGCTACCAGGGCGGAGATGCTCTGATGTGAGAGCGGTGGTGACCTCTATCCTCTCCGGCTACCGCATCATCACGCCCTCACTGCTTCTGCCGACGTCCACCTCTGGCATCAGCGGCTTGGACACCCCGGCACTCCAGTCCTTTCTCAAGTTTTACAACAGTTTGATTTTCAGTGTAATAAATCATCTTCTCATACTTGCTCATCCTGTCAAATGGGCAAGCATACTAGATTGCCATTCAGCTCCTCTACTTCGTCCACATTTTCCCCTTTTCAACTTTTACATTCTGATGTATGGACTTCTCCAGTTTATAGTCATTCTGGTTATAAATACTACGTTGTGTTCTTGGATGATTACACGCATTATTTATGGACCTTCCCAGTTCGTCAAAAATCTGATGTCTTGCCCACAATTCGGGCCTTCCTTGCCTATGTCCATACTCAATTCCGTCTCCCGGTTCTTGCTCTGCAGACCGACAACGGCAAGGAGTTCGACTCCAATGCCCTGCGTCTTCTCTTCTCTGCCCATGGCATTCAGCTGCGTCTCTCGTGTCCGTACACGTCGCAGCAAAATGGGAAGGCCGAGCGTGTGTTACAGACTCTTAACGATTGTTTTCGCACTATGCTTCTTCACAGTGCAGCTCCAGTGGAGTTCTGGGCCGAGGCGCTCGTCACCGCCACGTACCTCGTCAACAGACGCCCATGCCGCGCCACTGGCACGACCACACCATTCGAGCTCCTCTTCGGCATCGCTCCTACATACGACGAGCTCCGGGTTTTTGGCTGCCGTTGCTACCCCAACACCACGGCCACTGCGCGGCACAAGCTCGACGCCCAATCCACACGGTGCATCTTCCTCGGCTACCCGTCCGATCACCGCGGGTACCGGTGCTACGACGTCACGTCGCGCCGCGTGCTCACATCACGCCATGTGGTGTTCGTCGAGACTGAGTTCCCGTTCCGAGCGGCTACTGCACCACCGTCTCCCACCGTGCCGCTCCACGACGACACTTCCTCGCCCTCGGCTCCACCCATTCGACAACCGCGTGTGCGAGTGACACCGGCAGCTCCGTCTACGCCACCACGACTTGCTGACGACCTGCTGTAGTGCCCCAAACGGGCGCGCACTGCTCGCACGCACAAAGCACCGTCCCCGAGCCTGGAGCAGCAGCCGGCGCCGTCCACGTCTCCAACTGCTGATCCGGGGGCGTCAACCACGAACACGGGTGCTCGGTCAAGTTCCTCGCCTGCAGCTCCGTCAGCACCCATTGGCCATCCTATGGTCACCCGGGCTTGCGCGGGCATTCACAAGCCAAATCCGCGCTATGACATGGCTGCCTCTGATGCCATCTCGCCTGTTCCAACCAGCATGCGAGCTGCACTCAAAGATCCTCACTGGCATGCTGCAATGCAGTGTGAATTTGATGCATTGCAGGCTAACCAGACTTGGCGTCTCGTTCCTCATCCACCACATGCACGGATCATCACCGGCAAGTGGGTGTTCAAGCACAAGATGAACCCCGACGGCACGTTGGAACGTTACAAAGCCCGGTGGGTTGTTCGCGGCTTCCATCAGCGCCCCGACGTCGATTTTGGCGAGACATTCTCACCGGTCGTCAAACCGGCGACCATACGCACGGTGCTCACCCTCGTCGCGACGCATCGTTGGCCGGCACATCAGTTGGACGTCTCCAACGCGTTCCTTCATGGCAACCTCCGCGAGCACGTCTACTGTCAACAACTGACAGGCTTCGTCGATCCACAACAGCCCGACAGCGTCTGCCTCCTCTCCAGATCGCTCTACGGCCTCCGACAAGCTCCGCGTGCCTGGTTCGAACGCTTCGTCGGCCTCATCACTTCTCTGGGCTTCGTGCAGTCCAAGGCTGATCCGTCCCTGTTCGTGCTGCATCGCCATGGGTCAACGACCTACCTACTTCTGTACGTGGATGACATGATTTTGTCCGCGTCAACTGCAGCTCTACTCCGGCGAATCATCGAACAGCTGCAGTCTGCGTTCGCCGTCAAGGACATGGGTCCTGTGCGGCACTTCCTCGGCATCAGCGTACAGCGTCGCAGCGACGGCTTCTTCCTCTCACAAGCTCAGTACGCCGACGACCTTCTTGAGCGCGCTGGGATGGCCAATTGAAAACCAGTTGCGACACCAGCCGACACCAATCCCAAGCCATCCAAAGACGCCGGCACCCTGATCAGTGACGCCAGCACCTACCGGAGCCTTGCCGGCGCTTTGCAATACTTGACAATTACTCGTCCCGATATTGCTTACGCTGTGCAGCAGGTTTGCCTGCATATGCATGCACCTCGAGACGTCCATGTCACGATGTTGAAGCGCATCCTTCGTTACATCAAGGGCACCAGCAAGCTCGGCATCCAGCTCCGGACTGCGACGTGCCCGGTGATCACCGCGTACTCCGACGCGGACTGGGCTGGGTGCCCGGACACCAGAAGGTCGACGTCTGGCTTCTGCGTGTTCTTCGGCGACTCCCTCATCTCGTGGTCCTCCAAGAGGCAAACCACGGTGTCCCGCTCAAGTGCGGAGGCGGAGTACCGAGCGATCGCCAATGCCGTCTCCGAATGTTCTTGGCTCCGGCATCTGTTGGGCGAACTCCTGTGCAAGGTGCCCTCGGCGACCGTCGCCTTCTGCGACAACATCTCTAGCGTCTACATGGCACACAATCCAGTTCATCATCGGAGGACCAAGCACATTGAGCTTGACATTCATTTCGTGCGCGAGAAGGTGCAGCTTGGCGAACTTCGTGTCACGCACGTTCCCAGTGCTCGTCAGCTCGCCGATGTCTTCACCAAGGGCTTGCCGTCTGCGCTGTTCCTCGATTTTAGAGACAGCCTCTCCGTCCAGCTACCCAGCGACGTCAAGACTGCGGGGGGTGTTAGCGGAACGGCCTCAACGGCTTGGCTGACTAGGCCTCCACTTCTCCAGGCGCACGATCCCATCTCGCCCGAGTCTCCAGCGCATCCACTCGTCACGGCGTCCGCCCCGTATTCGCTCGCCGCGGCGTCCGTCGCATGGCGCCCACGCCCGCACGTAACTCGCGTCCGCGCACTCGCCTGGCTCAAGGCACCCATGTATTCTATAAGTGTAAATGATCTCTGATGAATACAAGTGTCGGTTGCCATAACTCTCCTTTACAGAGACGTTGGTGTCGACCCACTTCTCTGCGGCCTTCATGCTAGTGGCCATAATCGACAGCAAGTCGTTGGGGATGTCGACCATCACCTCCAGCCCGCTCTTCTTGAGGGCGTTCATGGTGCCCTCCTCGGCGTCGAATAGCTTGACCTTCTGGAACCCATTGTCCTTGAACATCCGCACCATCGTTTCTGGCGGCAGCGGGTGGTTTGCCTGCGTCCCCCAGTTCGCCCCTATCGCACCGACACCGGCTGTCGCGAAGCACAGCCAATAAACCAACAGGACGTTCGCCACCGCCGCTCCATGGCCGAACCGGGAACCCATGGAAGGATTATCCCAGCTCCAAATCACGGGGGTGATTTTGGTGCTCTGCACCAAGAACTCCCCAAGTTCAGATCTTGGAGATGGACAGCTAAAGTAGAGAGAGAATGGAAACCGGCGAGAGCAAACCTTCAAGAACAGTTCCAGAAATCTTATTCTTGCGCTCACAAAACCTCAGGGGAGAAGAAAAGTTGAAATCTCTGCTGGAAAGAGGAGTAAGGGCTAAAAAAGCTCTAAGAGGCCAGAAGGATTTTCCCAACAACTTGAGAATATATGTGAACTATTAAGAGCCCCCAAAAGCCAAAGCACAAATATTTGGGAATAAATGAACTCCACCTACAGTGGACCATGAGAGGGGATTTCCTGTGATTGCAAAATGCAGACGCTCACATGGTAAACACCTCAGTTAGCACCTTGGCAGTGTTTAGCGTGACGGAAAAATTAACGACTTGTGGGTAAAGATGTGTAACATCTGCAGAGTGTAAAACTGATATATCAGCCGTGCTCACGGTCACGAGCGGGCTTGGACTTCTTAGAGATCAGTTGGTTGGTTCTAGTTCGGGTTCTAGTTGTCTCATGAACTTCAGGTGTGGTTTGCCTGATGGACTTCAAGTGTGGGTTTGCTTGGTGGATTCCAAGTGTGGTTGCTTGGTGGATTCCAAGTGTTGGTTGCTCGGTGGACTTCGAGTGTTGGTTCTATTTATAGGAGATGGTGGTTAGTAAATAGGTGTGTAGGAACAATAGGATTAATAGGATGTGTCACTTTAGGTGCTCATGTCAAACAGAGTTAGCCTACCTTTATTATTAGCCACAGGTCACATTATTTTCTACACTTGCGGAGTACATTTTGATATACTCACCCTTCCTCTTTGTCCCTCTGCCTAGTACAACTTGCGGAGTACACTTGCTGGAGGCTACAACGAGGAGCAGGAGTACCCAGATGACAGTGGCTTCGACCCAGACAAGTTGTACTAGGCTGGTGCTACCCCCGGTCGACCTTTCTGTGAAGATGGCGTCCAGTTTCCACGAGTCAGTTATGAGAGTCAGTACTTTTCTTTTAGGGTCGAGGGTCATTTATGTAATAATGTTTGATCATGTAATACAATATTGATTTTGATACTATTATGACGTCGATATATGTATGAATATTGATCCTGACATACATATACTGTGCACTCGATTTTGTTCTTAAAATCGGGGTGCGATACTTGAGTACTAGTTGCTTATGTTTGTGTAACCTTGCTAGCGAATTATTTAGGTGAGTCCTTGCTAGCTCGACACCTTATTTGCTTTGTTTAGGATCTTTTTTTAAGGTGTTTGAGAGTATAGGTAGAGGGGTATGGTCTTAGGTAGACCGATAGTTTTAATTTTGTATTTATTTCGGTTAGCCGGTGAGATTAATTCTAAAAAAAGATTATTCACCCTGCAGAAAGGCACTAGATTAGTCTGGCGCTACCATTTGCGAGGCACCGGATCAAATGCTCCCAACTTCTATGCAGGGGATAACGACTAGTTGGTTTATGGGCTCTATAAATACTAGTGTGGTTGGCTCTTTTTAGACTCTTGTTTCCCTTGGCTGACATTAGTGCATACATCGGACTCAAGCAAATACTTCGACTCAGTTGCTAACTTGTCGATTGCATTTGTGTGGGATTAAGAGTGATCTAGTGTTTTCATTTTGCGGGTTTGTATTTGGTGGCACTAGGTGGCCTTTGTGGATCAGGATCTATTACTCTTGGTGATTATTGTCGCCTAGCCAGCTTGATGCTTGTAGATCAAGGATCATTGAGAAGCACTTAGTGATTGTTGCCACCTTCGATCATTGGCCATTGTGAGAGGCTTTGTGCTCATCCCGCAAGAGATTCACGAAGAGCAACTATAGTCAAATCAATTAAGATTTGGAGACTATCACTACTACAGAAAACGGCTTTAGCCCCGGTTGGGAACGGGCTTTAGCCCCGGTTTTCCCAACCGGGACTAGCAATCCGGGACTAAAGGTCCCCACCTTTAGTCCTGGTTGCTTCCAACCGGGGCTAAAGGCTCCCACGAGAAAAAATAAATGTGCATCTGTGGATTCGAACTCGGCACCTCTCGTCTCAGGCACGCTTACCAACTGAGCTACACAACCCACGTGATACAGTTCTGGACGTTTTCCTTTTGAATCCACTCGGGAAGGACTTTTAACCCCGGTTGGTAACACCAACCGGGGCTAAAAGGACCTTTAGTCCTGGTTGGTAACACCAACCGGGGCTAAAGGGTCACCCTTTAGTCTCGGTTGGTATTACTAATCGGGACTAAAGGCTGAGGGATCTTTAGTCCGGGTTAGTAATACCAATCGGGACTAAAGGTTCACCTTTAGTCTCGATTGGTTTTACCAACCGGGACTAAAAGTCTTTAGTCCCAGACACAATTTTGTGTCGAGACTATAGCTCAGTTGATAGATCGGCCAAAGACCATTTCTGTTGTAGTGTATCCTTACTCCTTAGTGATCTATTGGCTTCTTAGTGAAGTGGTGATCTAAGGATCTACCTCAATGGGGGCATAGTTTGCTAGCTCAAGAGACCGCAAAGCTTAAGAGGGGAGGTGAATTAGGCGATTTAAAAACTATTTTAACTATTACCTCTACTTTATGTCTAGTAAAAATCTATGTTTGTAACTGGGTCTCGCAAAAAAAAAACTATGCAATAATTAATCTATCTAGATGTGTAACTGAACTTGTTCGCTTGACCTTATTAGTCGACTTATTAGTCATACTATAACTTATTCTCTCACAGAACACTATTGAAACAACTAAAATCAAATAAGTTCAAGCGAACAGGTTTTAATAGGTGTGTTGGGTTCTAATTCTATCACTAGTCTACTAAGTTAAACTTGAAAAATAAGCACACAACCTAAGTAAGCAATAAATAAAGTGTGAAAGGTAAATTGAGATAGAGAGGAGAAGGTTGCCCATGATGCATAGGACATGGCAAGAGAGGAGGCCGATACGGATGACGAGCACGGGTAGGGCGAGCCCGGCGGCGGCATGAAGGTTGACCGCGGGAAGGACGAGCCTGTCGATAGCGCAGAGATTGAGCTCGCTAGCGACACGAAGGATGAGCCTACCGGCGATGCAGTGGTCCAGCGTGGGATGGCGTGAAGGACGAGCGCAAGTATAGGAGACTGCCAGTGACGCAAAATATAAGAGTGAGAAAACTAGCACAGAGGATGAGCACACAAAGAAGGGAGGTGACAGTCTCAATTTGGGAAGCAGAGAGATTTTGCTCAAAACTCACTCTTCCGATTCTGATTTCACGTGTAAACGTCATAGGGCGTGGAAGCGCGGGAAAGAAGTTGAGGCCGAAGCGTTGCGTTTGGAACCTGAAATCTTTTTTTTTTTGACAAAATCAAATGAAGATAATTTTATATGAATATTATAAATCTTGACATCTACAACTTTCTAGTTTTAAGTTCTTTCATTTGAAATCATTAATATGCTAAAATAATTAATAGCATACTCATACTTGAGAGTATTTTTGAATTTTCATATTCAGTAGTTTAATATTGTTAAAGCCAAATCTAACAAAAATGACGTAGAGAGAAAAAAAAAGTTTAGAGCAGTGGCACCCGTGAGAACTCTAATTCTTTAATGACTTAGGTCATCCGTAATGGCTAGCTATTAAGCTAATAGCTAGCTATTATGACGTGGATAAGGTAGAAATAGGATAAAAAGTAGTCAGTAGCGACGAACAAATAGCTAGTCTATTTCATGTAGTTCAATAATCTGAGAGAATAAACATGTGAATACAATAGAATAAATATAAAAATGCATAAAATAATCTTTGCTATTATCTCTCACCTCCACATAAGCTACTCCCTCCATCCTAAATTACTTTGACCACTTGTTTCTTTAAAAGTATTTGTTGTAAAGTGATATATGTATATTTTTATAAAAGTGCTTTTGAAGACAAATTTATTTATATAATTATACATCTCTAAACTCAAAAATAATTTAAAAGTTATTTATGATTTATATTTTCAATGTTTGACTTAAACCTTATTCAAAACGTCATCTATTTTCTATACGGAGGAAGTAATTACTAACTTTTATAATGCCTCACAGTTTATAGCCAACCTTTCGTGAGCTTTTTTTTTCACCGGAAGCAAGACAAAAGCTGTCCTAAATAGGGCCTATTTCTTATCGGCACACTCGCCGCTCACCTTCTTACTCCCTTGACGTTTGGAAGACAGGGAGGATGATCGCATACAAGTTAGAGAAACACAAGGATATTCTTGCAAAAACAACACACGCTGGTTGCAGCGTACATGCCACAATATATCTAAGAGCAAAACGACAAAAAATACAATTTGAGAGTTGATGTTACTAGATGACAGCCTCTCAAAAATCAATGGAACCTGGTGCATTTTACTCTACATACATCTCACCACCTCAGGGCAGACCGTGTTAAGGTATAGATAAAAGAACTTACACAACAATGTTTTACATCTACAAATCTAGCGAGGTGTAGCTATCCTAAGAAACATGTATATTGTACATTGTACACGCTACGGCCTTCATAGGGTCATGGTTCTGATGGTCATCTCCTTTAGTGTAGTAACAGATCTGTGGAACAACTTCAGACTACGTCCAACTTTGTCCTGCAGGGCCAATAAACAGAACGTTTTAATACTCCAGACCAAATTAATCATCATAATCTATGTGAAAGCATCTTTGCTCGCTTAAATTTATTGCTTAGCTATTTTACAACCAAATCCATATACTTTGATTTCTTGTTAATAGTGTAGCAGCATATCCCAGCATTAAACATCTAATTTCTACTCCCTCATCTGAAATTATAAGTCGTTCCAAAAATCTTGTAAAGTCAAAATATCTCAAGCTTGACCAAATTTATATAATATAAGATATTCGGCAAGACTTATGAGTCGACTAATAAGCTCAAACAGCTGATTTGTTGTGAGAGAAAAATACTGTTCCACTGCTAATCTGTATGGATTAAAGGCGGCTTGTAGCTCAAGCGAACAAAGCCAAATAGCCAATATCATTTATGATACCAACTACGTATGAGTATGATTAGATTCTTCATTAATTATATTTTTATAGTATACTTATTTGATGTCATAAATATTTGTATTTATAATTTTGGTCAAACTTGAGATGTTTTGACTCTCCAAGATTTTTGGAATGACTTATAATTTGGAACGGGGAGAGTAGATGCCAAGAGTATGAAAGCAGAGTGAACACCACGGTAGCCACCTAAAGCCCTAGTATATAGTACATATATTGAGCTTTACCTCTTTCAAATGCTCTAGTCTCTCCAGTACAGGAAGGAGTTCATCAGAAAATGAAGAAAGACCTTTTGAAGAAGCACTGCAATGCAGACAAAATTGTTGAATTTCTAATGTAAGAACAGAATAGTGGGCTATAGAAGCTTTAGTTAAACCGATAAGCATTCTTACTCGTCTTGAAAATGAATAAGGAGAATAGTAACAGCACATTCCGTTATTTGGAGTAGAAGGGTTATAAGCTGGTCTCGGTTGCCAGCCAAGCAACACAAATCTATCATTGCAATGTACCTCCTGCAAATAAATAAAAAAACTGTTACAGCACATATTGAAGGATTAGTTAGACAAAATAAGCCAGTGTCAGAACAAAAAATATTGTGAAGATTCTGAGACAAAAATAAGAGCTTACCTCTTACGGATGTTATCATTGGGAGAGATGCAATCTTGCTTCATGCATACTTTTATTATCTCATCAACCTCTTTTCTGGACAATTCATTCAAGTCACGGATCTAGATAACAAATTCAGACAAGTTAGCTTTAGTTATTGCAGGAAAAGTATGAACTAATACAGAATTCCAGATAATATTGAACATTTCACTCAATTCCATATCTGTATTTCGAGTTCACATGTTGCCAAGTATAACTTATCTTCTACATACTTTAACCCGTTAAAACAAAATTCACTTCAAGTAAATTTGTGACCATGCAGGTCAGAAACACCAATACCTTGTTTAAAAGCATATATTTTTCTTCACCTACTCTTTCTAGGGCAAGTGTTACTGAATTCAGAAGATCAGAAACCATTTGTAGTGTTGGGTGCTGCTGATCACTATTATGGCCATGCGAAACCTGCAAATTCAAGGTGTTGCAAATACAGTCAGTGTCAAAATATTTGGACATAAGAACTAATCCCTCAGCTCCTCATTTGTGCTGCTTGATTTTCTTTTAAGAAAAACTCAACTTGCAACAGCCACATTTTTCTTAGCAGAGGGAAGGTTTCAAGTATTACTCACTTGAAATCGCATGTTCTTCTTTGTTGCCAGAACATAAAGGTAAGAGACAAGACTGAAGCAAAGACCAAATGCTATCAATTCTGACTTATGATTCTGTTTAGCAGCATGCAGAAGTATTAGAAAAGATACATGGGTGCATAAAGCCATCATTACAATATAACTATTATAAAGAGGACTAAGCTCACCTCAATCATGTTTGGTGATTGCATAAAATTTAGAGACCCAAAGTCGAGGCTAAAAAGACAATGCATCAAGGAAAATAGATCTTGAATATAGCTGCATTCCTCATTTTCCTCATATGCCCAAACCTACAAAGTTTTTAGCACCTCTGAACCTCTACAACAGATTAAAAGTTGCCAAAATCAAATACGAAATGAACAGCAAACCTTGCTGAGAATAGAAACCGCCATGCTAAGCTGTTCCAATGTGAGCAAATTAGCTCCAGTCATGTTCTCCCTTAAAATGCTATTAAAAACCGACTGATGCTGCTTCGCGAAGTCCACTATCTCTCGTACAATCTTATTCTTCACCTGAATCAAGAGTTAAACTTTATAAGGGACATTAATATGGAAAATTCACAGAAGAACTAAAGGACAGATTCATCGTGCAAAACAGGGGCGGAGCCCAGTGGAGGCGAAACTGGGCTCCCGCCCCCCCTTGCCTGCTGCAAATTATGAATGTTCACTTCTCCGGTAGAACACTAGAACACCGCAGATCAAAAAAAAAAGAACACAAGCTTGACACATCCATGACTGAATGTTACTGCTAGAATGGTTTCGCGATGCATGGCTACTTGCTAGCAGGCTTCGGAACCTTGCAGCAGGCTAACACATAGAAACATGTGCGACAGCACGGAAGTGCACCAACGCATGCAAACATCAAGGCAATCGAGTGCACCAGATGAGCGCTCAGCCAGATCAAAGCAGCAAGCAAATAGGAGACCACAAAGATGTGAATTTGGCAGGATGAATACGGAGACAAACCGAGATGGGGAGGGAAATCTATCCATTTATTTTTTAATCAAAGCACTCATAACTGTAGCAACAGTATAAATATTAGTTAGCATTAGGAAAATTAGCCCCTCCTACGTTTTAGTTGACCCTCCGCCACTGGTGCAAAATTCATCACCAAGGCAACAAAAGTTATGTAGCATACAGCTACCAAAACTCCACATATATACCAACATACAGTTTCCTCTTAGTTGACATTACATTGTAACAAACCACAGATACCAATTTAATTCATTGATGTTTTTCAAATTTATCACAATAAAATTGTGCGATGATTGTACTCTTAACACTCAGTTCAGTTTAAGAGATAAGCCAATAATGTTTAGCAGACACCATACATACATATGTCAGGCAAAAAAAATCTGGATATTCAAAATAAGCCAACCTCAAGAAAATCAGCTGAGTCCACAAGTGATGTAAAAGAGGTGACTATTCGCAGTACAGGTGTAATAAGTGACCTCTTCTTGTCAATTTCACCAGTCCGTTCTTTTACGACTTTGGAGATTGCCCTTGGATTTCCCTAACAATATACAAAACTGTAAGTGTGAATTCATAAACCATATACAGTTATATTTGGGAGCAAGTGACACCTTTTTCTGCCCACCCATGAGGTTGCATGATGAAAGATTTTGTAAAGCGCCCATAGACAACAGAATCTGAGAGCCATGCTTGCCATAATGATGACTTATTCTCAGCAGTAATGAAAACTGAGCATCCACAGTACAAAACCGCTGTGAAGATTCTGATGCCAATGACGAATCCTGGAAAATACCGAGAAAACTGATGACACAACATATCTGGGTAAAATTGCAGACACGAAGAGGGGCAGGGTGAATAGATTGTAAAAACAAAACCTGCATGAGGCATTTTCTAGACAAACCATTTTCATTTTCAGAAGTGATTCATAGCTCATCTTTAGCATATATAATGTCTACTACAAGAGGAAAATGATACATGGTTCAGGCTTCATAAAACAAGACAGATGTTTGTTGTACACCGCCTTTCAGGAAAAAAGTTCCAGAAATTATGAATATTCTCAAATACAATTACAAAACAAATATCAATCCATTTCGAGCAAGTTCAGATATCCAAATACCTTGTATAGCGGATTAGTGGCAAAATGTTAATGTAACTTTAGCCCCATATATCCAACTAAACTTAAACAAATTCATTGTTCAACATATAAAGAAATAAAAGACACATTAATTTTGAAAGATTGTGCCCAAGCAGAGTGCTAAATAAAGTGTGCACAATGCTGTACATACGTGAATAGCTTAGATAATACGGCAATGGAAAAGGATGATACCATATTTGCATCTCTACTGTTTGCTGTGAAAACAAACACAAACAGGAATGACATGCTATCAAATAGGATATTAAATCAATACAAAAAAATTCTATTCTAAACAAATTGAAAAAATTGTCCACTATAAATCCCTTCTTGAAGTTGAAACAAGAAAATCAAAACCAGCAATTAGGTAGATGCATTGAAAATCCTTTAGTTTTCCAGGAACGTCCTACCATCTCTTCCCATCTAAAGGATTGGCAGTTCCCCCTGAGACACTTTAGTATGCACTATCCAACTCTTACCAGGTCACCAATGTAAGTTACAATTCTCCTATTTTCACAGTACCCACCCGAGCATGCATAAAAAGAAAAGGAGTCCACAGAGTCATTTGTTTTCAAGAAAATCAGAAATATGAAAGTGGCATGAATGCATGATAGCTAAAGCCTCCAACTAGGGCAGCAGATTTCAAAATGGAAAAAAAACAAGATAGAGTAGTGGCAATACAGACCTTTGACAAATAGTTTGTAACATCACTCAGACATGATCTAAGAATCCCTCGACTTTGAAGTTGATTTAAGAAATACTTTTCATGGTCAATACTAATTAATGCATCAAGAACATAAAAGGAAATTGCTTTCCCAGCTTCACTACCATGGACAGCATCCTTAGTAACCTGTAACAAGAATACAAAGAATGAACAGAGTATCAGATTATCTGTATGGTGACTGGTTCGTTTAATCATCTTCAAGCCTCAACAAGACGTGATATTATAGTTGGTCAAAAGCACTAAGAATATGGGTGGCCAAAGAGCCAGCCCATCTATCTTTCACATCAAGAGATAAGGATTAAGAAACCGATTGGATAAGTTGGGAACGTATCTAGTGCAAACCATAGCCTTCGTGAAAACCCGTGCAAACCACAACAAAAAAGTTGTTTAAATTCACCAAAAAAATCACACATGTAGATGATATGATGATACACAACCTTATAAAATATCTTATCCAAAATCGAATTCATTTGTGAGATATAAAAATAACAAATTTCTAACAAATCATGTGGAAAACTTTCTGGCTTAAAATTTGTTATTTTTATAACTCACAAACGAAGTCGATTTTGGACAAGATATTTTACAAGGTTGTGTATCATCATACCATCTACATGTGTGATTTTTTTGTTGAATTTAGACGATTTTTTTATCGTGGTTTGCACTAGATACGTTCCCGGATAAGTTAGTTGTTTTTTAGGACAATTATTAAATTATTAGCTGCCCGCTCTATATATACAGAGGCATGGCACCATAGCAGTCATCGGGAATCAAGCAATCAATGAAGAATTAGTCCCAAGTATTCCCAATAGTCTAGTCTTCCTCCAAGCCAACCCTTACCAGCTATCTTAGTGCTTATCTCTAAAGATCTTATACTTTGCCTGGACCTCAGAAATTATAACTGTTGATGATTGAGAACCAGCTAACTGCTAGAATGCAGAGTCAGCCAATTACAAATTAAATATGGAATTCGGCAAAAAATAAACGCAATAACACTGGAACTACTGCAACAAAATATATCCAGATACAAATCTCGCATGCAAATATACAACAATTTGTTGGAAATTAGCACAGGTAATTGGGGCTGATCTGATATTATTAGCCTTAGAGGCAATGAAAACTGCAGGGATACATATATATAGGGCAGCAAACTTGGCTGCCAAGAAGCTGTTGCAAAAGTAAAGCATATTCTAAAGTAAATACTAAGCATATTCCTAATGGATAAGCACAAGAGTTAAAGAGGTCTATCAATCTCCCCCTAAGTCTTGTGTGTATGCTTCTGAGCAACCTGGACCATCCCAATCTTGGCGCGGAGCTCCTGGAACTTGACTCGCCCAAGGGACTTGGTCAGGAAATCAGCAAGCTGGTCTTGCGTGTTGATGTAGCCAGCCTTGATGCTCCCCTCATCCAGGCAGTCTCTGATGAAGTGATACCTCACCCTGATGTGCTTACTGCGCTCGTGGAAGACGGGGTTCTTTGCCAAAGCCAAGGCGGACTTGCTGTCCACCCTCAGCTCCACGGGTAATGCATCTCTACCAATGAGATCGCCGAGCAGCCGAGCGAGCCAGATGGCTTGAGTCGAAGCGGTAGTGGCTGCGATGTACTCTGCCTCGCAGCTGGACAGAGCCACCACCTGCTGCTTGACCGACTGCCAGCTGATCAGACACTTGCCAAGGAAGAATAGCGTCCCGCTGGTGCTCTTGCTTGTGTCAATGTCGCCGGCGTGGTCACTGTCGCTGTACCCGATGAAGTACGCCGCACCGGGGCACCTCGGGTAGTGCAGGCCGTAGTCAGAGGTACCCGCAACATAGCGAATAATCCTCTTGACGGCTTGCTGATGCTCCGCCGTCGGTCGCTGCATGAACCGACTGACGTAGCCCACGGCGAACGCCAAGTCCGGCCGCGTGTGGACGAGGTAGCGAAGGCTGCCCACAATGCGCCGGTACTGCATGGCGTCGCCCTCCTCCGCCGTGCTGTCGCGGCTCAGCTTCAGCCTCTCCTCCATAGGAGTGTGGGCTGGGTTGCAGTCGATGAGCCCGCCTAGCTCGATGATGCGCTTGGCGTAGGCGGTCTGGCGAAGGGAGATGCCGGAGCTGTCCTGGTGGACCTCAATTCCCAGGTAGAAAGAGAAAAGCCCCAGGTCGCTCATCTGAAAGACGATCCTCATCTCCGCCTTGAATGCCTCAATCTCGTCCTCCTTGGTGCCGGTGATCACCAAGTCGTCGACGTAGACGCCCACCAGCAGGGCGTTGCCTCTCTTGCCCCGCCGGTAGACAACAGCCTCGTGAGGGCTCTGCTGGAACCCCATCTGCTTAAGGGTGGAGTCCAGCTTGGCGTTCCAAGCTCGAGGCGCCTGCCGCAAGCCGTAGAGGGCCTTGCGCAGGCGAAGAACCTTGTTCTCCTTGCCGGGGATTACAAAACCCGATGGCTGACGGACGTAGACCTCCTCCTTCAAGTCGCCGTTGAGAAAGGCAGACTTGACGTCCATGTGGTGGACATGCCAGCCCTCCTGGGCTGCCAAAGCGAGTAGTAGGCGAACGGACTCCATGCGTGCAACGGGTGCGAAGGCATCGTCGAAGTCGACTCCCTCCTGCTGAACGAACCTGCGCGCCACGAGTCGTGCCTTGTGCTTGATCACAGCACCAGCCTCATCCTTCTTGAGCTTGAACACCCACTTCAGGGTGATGGCGCGGTGGCCGGCAGGAAGATCCGCCAGCTCCCACGTGTGGTTCCGCTCGACGGCGTCCATCTCCTGCTTCATCGCAGCACGCCATGCCGCGTCTCCTTCCGCCTCAGCGAAGGAGCGGGGCTCGTCGTCATCGTGCGCCAAGTGCAGCTCCCCCTCGAAGTCGTGTTGCGCCAGTCCAGGGACGGGCAACTCGCCGAGGAGGTTGTCCATGGTGCGGTAGCGCAGAGGCTCGTCGTCGTGGTAGGCGTCGACGCGGTCCTCATCGTCGGTCAGCGGAGTGGCGAACTCCACCGAGCGCTGCTCGTCGTGGACCGGAGCTGCTGTGGCCGATCCCGGTGGTGTGGCCGCCGGTGCAGGAGAGCGTGGAGTGGCCGGTGCAGGAGACCCAGGAACCGGTGCTGGAGAGCCAGGAGCCGGTGCTGGTGCAGAGCGGATCGTAGTCGGTGCCGAAGGTGGCAAAGCGTGGGGTGTGGCCGGTGCCGAAGGTGGTGGACTCGCCGGAGCTGGAGGCGAGTGAGGAGTCAAGGCGACCGAACTCGGTGAAGACGAGCTGCTAGCTCCCCCGGCTCCCTCGAAGTGGACGTACTCGACGACGAAGTCTCGGAGGGTCGAAGTCGAGCCGTCGTCCACCGCCTTGTCCCATGCCCAGCCTCGTCCCTCGTCGAACACAACGTCACACGAGATGCGGACGCGCTGTGTCGCGGGGTCGAGGATGCGATAGGCCTTGACGCCCTCTGCGTAGCCGATGAAGACCCCAGGTGCACTCCGGTCGTCGAGCTTGCCGACGTGGCCGAGCTCCTTGGCGAACGCGAGGCACCCGAAGACGCGAAGGTGGCTGACCGTTGGCTTGCGCTCGTGCCAGGCCTCGTACGGCGTCTTGCCGTCAAGCGCCTTGGTGGGCGAGCGGTTGAGGAGGTGGACAGCCGTCATCACCGCCTCTCCCCAGTAGATCGCCGGCAGCCCTCTCTGCTTGAGGAGGGCGCGGGCAGTGGCCACCACTATCTGGTTGCGTTGCTCGACGACGCCGTTCTGCTGCGGGGTGTACGGGGCGGAGAAGTGGCGCTGGATCCCCTCATCGGCGCAGTACGCCGCGAACTCAGCCGTCGTGAACTCGCCGCCGTTGTCCGTGCGCAGCACCCGAAGCTTGCGGCCGCACTCCTTCTCGGCAGCAGCTTGATGGCGCTTGATGGCGTCCGCAGCTGCCCCCTTGGTGTCGAGCAGGACAGCCCACATGAAGCGGGACACGTCGTCGACGAGGAGGAAGTAGCGCCGTCCTCCGGGTGTAGCAGGGGTCACGGGGCCGCAGAGGTCGCCATGTACAAGCTCCAGCCTCTCCTTGGCCCGGAAGCTCGCCTGGCGAGGGAAGGGCAGCCGGCGCTGCTTGGTGACAACGCAGGTGTCGCAGAACTGCTCCACGTGGTCGACGTGCGGCATCCCCCGCACCATCTCCTTGCTGCCCAGCTGCTTCAGGGCCTCAAAATTGAGGTGCCCGAAGCGCTCGTGCCACCGCCATGCGTCGTCGTCGCGGCGGGCAGCAAGACAGAGGAGCTGCGCCACCTGCACGTGAGGGACGTAGAGGCGATTCCTCCCTCTGTTCACCTTGGCGAGGAGCCTCCGACTGCTGTCCCAGATGCGCAGCACCGCGTGCTCGATCTCCACGCGCGAGCCGTTCTCATCCAGCTGTCCCAAGCTGATGATGGAGTTCCTCAGCGCGGGGATGTAGTACACGCCCGTGAGTAGCCGGTGCTCGCCGGTCTTGGCGGTGAAGACGACGGAGCCGACTCCCTTGATCTCTACGGCGGAGGCGTCCCCGAACTTGACGGAGCCTCGCACGCCGGAGTCCAAGTCAGAAAAGAACTCCCGCCGCCCGGTCATGTGATGGGTGGCGCCGGAGTCGAGGTACTAGCAGTCGATCTTGTCGTCGCTGGCGGAGCCGAGGAAGGCGTGGGCGCGCGGCTCGTCGAGGTGGAGAAGCGCGGCGGCGGTCGGCGCAGGAGAGGAGCACAGCTCAATGTCCCCATGGATGTAGAACAGAGCCAGCTCATCACCCTCCTGTGCCTGCGCGACGTGAGCCTGACCGCCGCGCCTCGCCTGCCGGCAGTCCCTGGCCCAATGGCCGGTCTTGCCGCAGTTCTTGCAAATGTCGTCCCGGTTCGGCTTGCGCTCGCCGTCGGCGCCGTCAGGAGCGCCACCACGCGCCTGGGGAGCCTTGTCCCGCTTGCGCGGCCGACGCTTGTGAGTGCTCGACGACGGTGCAGCCTCGCCCTTCCGCCGCTCCTCCTGCCGAGCGAGCCACTGCTCCTCGGTGTAGAGAAGCTTGCCACCGGCGTTGGTCGGCTGCGAGGGAGCCTTCCAACGCTCGTCGATGGCCTTGAGGCGACCCGTCACCTCCTCGATCGTCAACGAGGTGAACTCCAGCAGGATCTCGATCGACACAGCAACCTGCTTGTACTTGTCGGGGACGACGCGGAGAAGCTTCTCGACAGCCTCCTCATCGAACTTGGTGTCGCCGTACCGCAGGAGCTGCTGCTGCAGAGTGGTGAGGCGGATGGCGAAGTCCTCGACGGGCTTGAAGATCATGTCCCCCCACTCCTTCTGCAGCCGCTGCAGCGTGGATCGCCGCGCGTGGTCGCTGCCGATGCGCGCCGCGGTGATGGCGTCCCAAGCGTCCTTGGCGGTCTCCTTGGCCGCAAGGGTGGTCTGCATCTCCACCGGTACAGCGGCGAGAAGCGCCTCCATCGCCCGCCGATCCTCGGTGAAGTCGATGTCGCCGTACCGTATCGCGTCCCACATGTGGCGCGCCTGCAGCTTGACCTTCATCACCATCGACCACTCGTTGAAGTTGGTCTTGGTGAGCATAGGCCAGCCGCTGCCAGCGCCGACGTCCTTGACGATGGTCTGGACTGAGTGGAGGAGACCCCGGTCGGCCACGGCGACCACGGCGCCGCTCTGGAGAAGGGGAGGCGCGTCGCCTGTGAGGGCTGCGTGCACCAGCGTCCCATCTCCCCAGCTCGCGTCCGTACGGGCCATGTGCGAGCCGTGCTCGAGCATCACGCGCCCGCATCCTCGCTGCGCCTCCAGCTGCTCAGCCAGCTCGCGCCTGCGCTGCTCCTCAAGCGCGCGCTGGATGCGCGGGTCCCGAGCAACTTCTGCGTCGCGGTCGCGGCCGAGCCCACGCGCTCCTGCTGCTCCTCGTGGAAGCCGTGGCCGAAGACGTGTGCCTGCGCGCCGCGCTCCTCGCGCGCGAGCCAGCGGTTGGCGTCGCGGGCTGCGCGATCCTCCCAGTCATCCTCGCGTCCAGCCCAGCCGAAGCCACGACCACCGAGCTCGCGGTCGAAGCCACGCGCATCAGCGGCTCCCAACCCCGCAGCGGCGCCTGGATGCGGTCACTCGCGTCCGTCGCGGCCCGCGTCGAAGTCGCGGTTGCGGAGGTTGCGCACATCCTCCTCCCGCTCGAGGTCGCGGTCGTCCGCACGTCCGCCTCCTCCTCTCGCGCCCGCACGGCCCGCTGCAGCACCTGGGCGTGCCTGCTCGCGCCTGGGGGAGCCCGCTCGGGGGTCGCGGCCTGCTGCGCCGTCGTCCGCCCGACGCGGCTCTGCCTCCAGGCGGAGCGCCGCCACCTCCACCGCGGCTGCCTCTGCTGCTGCAGCCGCGTCCGCCGCCGCCTCGGCCGCGCGCGCTGCTGCCAGCTCGGCGTCCGCGAGGCGCTGCACGCGCGCAGCAGCCGCCGCCCGCTGCTCCGCCTCCCTCCTCTCTGCCTCCGGTTCCTCCACGGGGCGCGCAGCTGCGGCCCGAGCGCGCTCCAGTCGCTCGGTGGACCGCGCAGCCGTGGCCTCAAGCGCTGCGAGATCGTCGTCGCCATCGATGGCCGCCTGCCTGCGCCGCCCGCTGGAGGTAGTAGAGTGGCTAGAGGAAGAAGAGAGGGAACGTAGAGACATGGTTGTGGATTGGGATGAGGAAGGGAAGAACTAGGAAAGGAACTAGGCTCTAGATACCATTTGTTGGAAATTAGCACAGGTAATTGGGGCTGATCTGATATCATTAGCCTTAGAGGCAATGAAAACTGCAGGGATACATATATAGGGCAGCAAACTTGGCTGCCAAGAAGCTGTTGCAAAAGTAAAGCATATTCTAAAGTAGATACTAAGCATATTCCTAATGGATAAGCACAAGAGTTAAAGAGGTCTATCACAAATGTCCCTTTGAGTTCCCTTAAGTCCTTAACACCATATCCAAACAAAACTATCAATGCCAATTATAGTTCTACTTTAACAATATTGTTAAGAGTATATTTGGTAGGTGGGATACTGTAACCTAGTACTACCATATGTGTCGAGGGAGGTGTTTTGTCTCCCAAGTAGTACTCTATATATACCGCTTGAGAGGATCAATGCATTAAATCCTTCCTGCTTTCAGATATGATACACGGCTCTAATGTGTTTTCAATTTTATTTTACTATCACAGCATGGCAAGTATTTAGAATAACCATAAACTGGACTAAAGTGTGTCAACAAAGTAGGCAGTAACTCATTCCTGGACTAAGTGCCTAGAGTTAAAAGGATAAATGTACTGGGATCAGCGGTGATGTATGTTGGATAGAGTGATTGAATTGAATGGGCCAACTCCTAGAGGGGTAGCAATAGTAGCAGTTGTTACATGGGCCTAGACTCATTAACTCTAACACCCCCCGCAGTCTGAACTACCGGCGCAGCGGAGTTTCAAGACTGGGCACGAAAAGAGGCACATCACACGAGCCCCCCCACAGACTCAACTAGCCACTAGTAATGTTGAGACTGGAGCGAAACTCGGAGAACGTCGAAGACGGGAGGCCCTTGGTGAAGATGTCTGCAAACTGGGAGGTGGTCGGGACATGGAGTACCCGAACATCACCGATGGCCACCCGGTCGCGGACAAAGTGGAGGTCGATCTCCACATGCTTGGTCCGCTGGTGCTGAACGGGGTTGGTGGAGAGGTACACTGCACTGACGTTGTCGCAGTAGACCAGCGTGCTCCGGGTCAGGGGACTGTGGAGCTCCCCAAGGAGCTGCCGGAGCCAGGACGCCTCAGCCACGCCGTTAGCAACAGCGCGGTACTCTGCCTCGGCACTGGAGCGGGACACCACCGGCTGGCGCTTGGACGACCAGGACACCAAGTTGCCGCCGAGGAAGACAGCATAGCCGGAGGTGGACCGGCGAGTGTCCGGACACCCGGCCCAGTCAGCATCGGTGTAGACGACAAGCTCGGTGGAGGTAGACCGGTGGAGAAGCAGGCCGTAGTCGACGGTGTCGCGGAGGTAGCGGAGGAGGCGCTTGAGGGCTGTGAGGTGAGGCTCGCGCGGATCATGCATATGAAGGCAAATCTGCTGAACTGCATATGTGATGTCCGGGCGGGTGAAGGTGAGGTACTGAAGCGCCCCCGCAAGACTCCTGTACGCGGTAGGGTCAGTGACTGTGGTGCCCTCGGTCTCTGACAGCTTGGCCTGAGTGTCAACAGGGGTGGAGCAGGGCTTGCAGTCAGTCATCCTAGCTCGCTCCAGGATATCAAGAGTATACTGCCGCTGGTGAAAAAAGAGACCCCCGGGACGAGGCGCAACAGTGACCCCGAGGAAGTGATGGAGCACACCGAGGTCCTTCATCGCGAACTCCTGCTGAAGAGAGGTGATGATCCGCCGCAGTAGTGTCGGGCTGGAAGCAGTGAGCACAATGTCATCAACATAGAGCAGCAGATAGGCAGTCTCCCCACCGCGGTGGTAGATGAACAGCGAAGTGTCTGACTTGGCCTCCACAAACCCCAGAGTGAGCAGCAATGTAGCAAAACGAGAGTACCACGCCCGAGGGGCCTGTTTGAGGCCGTGGAGTGACTTGTTGAGGCGGCAGACCAGATCAGGGCGAGTAGAGTCAGCGAAGCCCGCCGGCTGACTGCAGTAGACTGTCTCAGCAAGTGTCCCGTGGAGAAAAGCATTCTTGACATCCAGCTGATGCACGGGCCAAGAGCGAGAGAGAGCCAGTGAGAGAACCGTGCGGACTGTAGCTGGCTTCACCACGGGACTGAACGTCTCGTCATAGTCAACTCCAGGCCGCTGAGTGAAACCCCGTGGTACCCAGCGAGCCTTGTACCGCTCAAGAGTGCCATCAGCCCGACGCTTGTGTGTCCATATCCACTTGCCGGTGACGACATTGGAGCCGGGTGGACGGGGCACCAGATCCCAAGTCTGGTTGGCGAGAAGAGCCGCGTACTCCTCCATCGCACGACGCCAGTGAGGGTCGGCCAGGGCGTCGCGCACGGAAGAGGGTACCGGAGAGACCCGCGTCTCGTCACGCGTCGCGGCAAGAGCCCGAGGCCGCAACACCCCCGCCGCATGCCGCGTCACCATGGGGTGAACATGACGCGGGTGGCGGTGTAGAATAGGGGGGTGGTACACGGGCGGCTCGACCCGAGCAGCCGGCGGCGGCGGCGGCGGCGTCGACGGCGGAGAGGCAGTCACGGGAGGAGACCGAGGTGGCGACGACGGTGACGGAGCCAGCACCGGGGGCGGTGGGGCCGCCCGCGCACGGCGCTGGTAGACACGCACCGGCTGGGCGAAGCGCACGGGAGGTGCCGCAGGCGCCGGACCCGCGTCGGGCGCAGGGTCGGGCGCAGCCCCGGGGAACGTGGTCGCCGGACCGGCGCACGGCGCAGAGGCCGGCGTAGCTCCAGAGGGCGGGAATCCGGGGCAGTAGCCCGGCGGAGGGCGCGGTGGAGCAGTCCCGGAGTACGGCGAGCCGGGACACGGGCCCGGCGGAGGGCGCGGGAGAGCAGGAGAGCCGGGGCATGAGCCTGGCGGAGCGCGTGGTGGAGGACCTGCAGGGTAAAACAGTAAAGGTGGCTGGACCACCGCGTCAGTAGGAAACAAGGAGGAGAGGTCAAGGTCGGAGGTGGGAGGTGGTGTGGAGGTGGGAGTAGAGGTAGTGGTAGAGAAGGGGAAGTCGGCCTCGTCGAACACAACGTGTCGGGAAATGAGGACGCGACGAGAGGAGAGGTCAAAGCAACGGTACCCCTTGTGATCCGGGGAGTACCCGAGGAAGACACACCGAGTCGACCGGGGAGCCAGCTTGTGAGGAGCAGTGGCAGTGGTGTTAGGGTAACACGCACACCCGAAGACACGGAGGTGGTCGTAGCGAGGAGGGGTACTGAAGAGGGCGTGGTGAGGAGTGGGAGCGGGACAGGCAGTGGAAGGTAAACGGTTGAGAAGATAGGTGGTGTGAAGACCCTCGGCCCAGAAGCGGGCAGGAAGAGAGGCCTGCAAGAGGAGGGTGCGGATGGTGTCGTTGGTGGTACGAATCATGCGCTCGGCCTTGCCGTTCTGGGAGGAGGTGTAGGGGCACGACATGCGCAACTGCATACCGTGAGAGAGGAAAAAGGCACGAGACGTGGAGTTATCGAACTCACGCCCGTTGTCACACTGAACGGCCTTGATGGTGAGGCCGAACTGAGTGGACACCCAGGCAAAGAAGTGGAGGAGCGTGGAGAAAGTGTCAGACTTGGCACGAAGAGGAAAAGTCCAGGAATAGTGAGAAAAATCATCCACTAACACAAGGTAGTATTTATAGCCAGAGATGCTAGGGACAGGAGATGTCTACAGATCGCAATGGACAAGGTCAAAGATATGGGCCACATGGGAAGAGGAAGTAGGAAAAGGAAGACGAACATGTCGGCCCAGTTGGCACGCATGACACAAATGCTCATCTCGAGCTCGAGTACATGGTATGGTAGAGGTACGACTAAGCTGTGTCAAGGCATCGCGGCCAGGGTGACCAAGGCGACGGTGCCAAGTAGTAGAGGAGGTGGTGGTGGTGACAGCAGCGGACGGAGGGGAAGGTGAAGACCATGGAGCAGAAGTAGGAAACCGAAGAGTGTAAAGGGGCCCCGTGCTGTCACAGCGGAGAAGAGGACGCTGGGAAGCCAAATACTTGACGGTGAGACCAGAAGGGTCGAATTCAACCGAACAGGAGTTGTCAGCTGTGAAACGACGAATAGAAAGAAGGTTGTGAACCATATTGGGAGCAACCAGGACATCGGGGAGAAGAAAGGAGCCATGAGTGTTAGCGGCACCCACGGACGTGACCGGAAGGCAAGAGCCATTCGCGACCATGATGGACGAAGGGTGAGTCGAAGAGGGAGGGTGAACGGAATAGAGGAGACCAGGATTGGGAGTGGTGTGGTAGGTGGCTCCCGAGTCAGCGATCCAGTCGGAACTGACTGGAGGTGTCAGGCCCAGGGCGCTGAAAGAGCGGGCCAAGGTCGTCGGATCCCAAACGGCAGGTCCCGGTAGGGTCCCGAGGGGTGGACACGGCCACGGGAACGGAGGAGCGCCCGGGACAGCCCCAGCGAACATGGCTGTCGGTGTGTGCATGGGGCGAGACTCGTCGCCGGCCGCCTGGAAGGGCAGCATGGAAATGCGCCCGGACCATGGGTTGGTGAAGGAGGACCAGGGGGCACCCCAGGTAGCCGGTGGGGTTGGAGGTAGGCCGGCGGGCGGCGGGGGCAGGCCGTGGGGCGGCTGCAGAAGAGCGCCGCCGGGGTGGGAGCCGTCCGCGCCGCGGGTGCCGCCCGCGCCGCTTCTGCCAGGAAGCAGGTCGGCGGGGGCACCAGCCCGGCCGGGCCATGGAGGAGGGCGCTGCCCGCACCACCCGCGCCGCCCGCGCTCGTGCAGCGGCTGCAGCGGCGGCGGCGGCGAGGGCAGCGGTGAGGGTATTGTCGGGTTGGGGAAGAATCGATGGAGGAGGGGGTGCCGGGAAGTATCCAGCGGCACTGGCGCTCAAGGCCAGGGCCCCCCAGCCGGCACCAAGAGCAGCAGCGTCCGCACCCCGGAGTCCGCCACTCGCTGCAGCAGTGTCGGGAAGAAGGCCAGGCGGCTGCTGGTCAGCGCCAGGCAGCAGGCCACCAGCCCTAGCCACCCTTGTGCCAGGCGGAAGGAGGGGCGGGGGGCCAGGTCCGCCGTGCGTGGCGCGCCCGGCTGCAGGGCACCGGTGCCGTGGTCGCCCGCGCCTGGCTGCAGGGCGCCTGAGCCGTGGCCGCCCGCGGCCGGCTGCAGGTCGCCGGCGCCATGGCCGCCCGGCGGGAGGGGGCCAGCCGCGTCCGGCGGGAAGAGGGCGGCCGCGCCCAGCGGCGGCAGGAGCAGGTCGTCAGGGCCGCCCGCGCCCTGCGGGAGAACGCCGGCCGCGCCCGGGACGGGGAGGGAAGGAGGTGGGCGGCTGCAGCACCCGCGGCGGCAGCGCCCGCGGCAGCACTTGCGCCGGCGGCGGCGGCCAGGGCTGCAGGTGCTCTGCCCGGCAGCTGCGCGCGCGCGTCGGGGTTCCAGGGCGTGGGGAGGGGGAAGGAGGAGGGAGAGGGGGGAGGGGAGGGAGGAGGGCCGGCCATGGCCGTGGCCGGCCGGCGGCTGTCAGTTGGGAGAGGTGGGGAGGAGAAAACCCTAGCTTGATACCATGTTGGATAGAGTGATTGAATTGAATGGGCCAACCCCTAGAGGGGTAGCAATAGTAGCAGCTGTTACATGGGCCTCATGGGCCTAGACTCATTAACTCTAACAATGTAAAAGAAACCGATAGGGATCAGAAGCTGTCTTAGTACAATGATCAGAATTATACTGCACTACTCCCTCCATCCCAAATTATAGGACATTCCAAGAACCTTGGAGAGTCAAAAGTTTTTTAACTTTGACCAAAATTTTAGAGAGAAACATAAAGATTTATGACATCTAGTATGTATGTTATGAAAATATAACTAATGAAGAATCTCATTGTACTTAGTTGGTATCATAAATATTATTATATTATTATATAAATTTGGTCAAAGTTGAAAAACTTTGACTCTCCAAGATTCTTGGAATGTCTTATAATTTGGAATGGAGGGAGTACAAAATAAAAAAATGTGATGTAACACACAGTCACACACATGTTCTTTACTGATTTATTAATAGGAATAACAGGTATTTTTAGGTTGGCGTGTTATATGTGATGACAGGCCGAGTGACTGATATCACCAATCCGCCATCAGGCAGACATGCTAACAATTAACAGTGAGTTCTGTTTCCCTTGCACAAACACAAACATATTAAAAATATGTGAACGTCACATGAACAAAATGGCATACCAAATCAATGATAGCTTGAGCTTCCTTCCTTATGATGGAAAAGTTGGCATGTGCTAATTCATTGTGCTCCTTTAGAACCTTTAGAAGAACAAAGAACTATCAGGCAATAGTCACTATATAAAAGGAAGTAAGGTAATGCAACAGAGATGGACCTTTTGAAGAGTGATGTCCTCATCATCACCCTCTTCCTCCTCCAGTAGCAAGAACCGAAGAACAGATGGAGGGACATCAGAGTCAAGAATGCTACTACAATACTGAAAATAACTCAGTAATAATGCATATTGCCTGCAGAGGGCAACTGAAAGTCAGTATTCACAGAAGGTGAAGAAGAACATTGAAACAATGAGTCGGTTAGTGGCGCTAACAGTCACCAATTACATCTACATTACCGTCTTCTCAAGGTTTCAGATGATTCATTTCTTAGCGTTGCCATCACAAGCTTGAATAGCAATGAGTTACAAGCTGCATTTGGTAGCTGCTTTGACGAAATAATATCAAGGCAAGTAACTGCATCAGAATCTGTACCAGCTGGGCATATGAATCTTTCATCCCGCAGTTTAGCCATACAGGTCAACGATACCTTAAAATGACCACCCAAATAAGTTCAGAACAGGTATAGAAGGTGTGGTACAAGACTAGGAGAATGGAATTTAAGAAATAAGAACAAGCTACTCACATTCGTTAAAACATATGCCATTTTCACTGAACAATCAGGAGATGTCGTGGCATTCAATGAAGCATCAAGCAGCCTGCATAAGTCAATATTGGTACAGTTATCGAAATAATAGTTTTCCATTTTGCATGAAGGGAGGCATCACTCACTCAAACAATAGCTGAGAACGGTCCTCAAATAATGACATCCTTCTTGATACAGCAACCTGGTTTTCATAAACAGAAATCAATGCATCACAGAAATTTTCCAACCTACAAAAAGGATAAGCAGATGAGGATAAACCCAACTCACTTCAACAATCTGTGACCAGCCAGTTAACATGTGAAGTTGGGCAGCCTGCTCTTCAAGATTTTTGTTATATCGCCAAGCCCATTTCAGCAAATGATGAACTGATTCTTTTAGTCCGGCTTTCTCAGACTCACTTAATTGCGGGTTTAATTCTTGTGACATCTAAATAACAAAAGAACAAATTTATTAAACACAAGATCAATTTTTAAAGAAAAAATCAAACAAAAAAGGACGCATAAAATGAACACACAACCTGGAGAAGTTTTTCATGGAAAGCATCAAGATCAATCAGTCGATCACCTCTCTCTGAATAATAATATACACCACCATTTTCAAAAGTTGCAGAGTTCCTTAGGATCTCTTCAATCTGTGCACCAAATATAGTGAGAACTAAAAAAAAACTAAGGAACTCGAGGGTTAAAGGCCATACCTTCGATTCAATTCCCAGGTTGGAAAGAAGCTGTGGATACTTCATTGAAGTGTCCGGACATCTGAATTGTAGAACCTCAAGCAAGTCCAAAACCTAAGTACAACATTTCAAATGATATAAGGTTCTGGACAATGGATATGTTGATCAAATGTCATACTTGACCAGCAAATGAATAAGGTTTTAAACTCTCCTTATCTAACTAGTTTTTAAAAACCATATATGGTGTATGGTGTGCATGTCACTGCAGATTTCAATGGCCACATGAAAGCAAGCTTAATAAGAACCATGAAAGTATACAGACATAGCTTTGCACAAACAAAACTTAAAAAGGTTAAAAAGTCATGAAAAAATGTACATATAAGACACGATTTATTCATCACCAAGAAAAAAACAGCAGACTTTTTTAGTCCCAAGCAATTTGGTGAAGGCTAGAGATGAAAACTAACAAGAGACAACATTGACAAAAAACAAAAGTTTAAAAGAAAAAACATAAAAAGTAGAGTGATAAGCTAGGTTATGTCTTGGGCACATGGATTGCTGGTTCCATTCCACACCTCCTACCCAAGGATTCATCACCTTGAAAAAAAAAAGAGGGACTGGGGGATAACAGATGCCTAATGTTACCTTATTTCTCTTTGCTGGTACATCGCTAATGCTAGTCAAAGCACGTGAATCGAACAAACTTGGGCTCTGGAAGTTCTCAGCACACTGACCAAAAGTATGATAAAGAATAGCCATGCAGGCTTCCCTGTATACAGATGATGATATATCGGATATATGTAATGCCAGTGCTAACATCTTTAGCAACCATGCCCTCTGAAAATAAACAAACCAGGTTTTAACAGAATGAAAAATACCAACATAGTTAAATATGGCAGGACTCAGGAGACCATCAAAAGCAATAGCAACCTAAAAACAGCCATGCACCTAACTTTTGCTATCCAAATGCAATTTATAAATAGTAGAATTTCAATGTTTTGAATATGCAATCCTGTGTGACTGGAGCACTGTTATTACTGTGCCGATCCAATTGTAACCCAAGTAGTAACTACTGTGCCATTTATCATGGATAATCCAATAGAAGGTTCATTTTAGTATTTTACAATACATTGGCATCATGAAACATTAGCAAAGGTTACATGCGCACTTGCACTTTTATTAATTTTGAGTGTCCTAAGTAATTAAGATTGTGACGAAAGAAGAAAAGCTCGATGTATACCTCATGGAGCATGCTGATACGAAGAGATTGGTTACTGTTCCTTTTCGGAAGCGGTGTCACTCCAATGTTTCCAACATGCTGACATTAGTGGGCAAGCAAAATATTAGTTCTAACTAAATGTTGTTATACTGACGCAAAAGAACAGACAAGAAATTAAACCTTAGAAAAGAACTGGTACTTCTTTGTACTCAGGAGATCCATAACAGGTCCACAAGTTAAAGGATCAAGACATAACTCGTAGAGAAGCTGAATTAAGATGGAGAAAATGCAATTATAATTATAACATAAGATGAAAAATATCACATCTGACTACTAAGCCAAAAAAATCAAACCTGAAAACTGAATTCGTGAAGTAAGGCATTTATATCTGGCTTTGTCGCTTTTTCAAGATTGTCAAGGATTATCTTCAAACAACTGAGATATAACAAGGTGAGTTGGATTGAATTAATAAAATATATCACTATATAAAGGCAGAGTCTGGAGTTAACCTGTAGTGGGATTTTGGTTTTAGAACCGTTTGCTCAATGGATCCATTGACATCAAATCCCAAGAGCAAATGTGTAACGTTTGGAGCTGGACGACAAATATTGTCAACAAGCAACTGCATATATATATAAAAATGATTAGCATAATTAAAACACAGCCCGCTAAATGGATCTCCAAGGTCAAAGGAAATACAAATCACAACCTGCAGTATTAGAACTCCAACATCATATTTCGTGTCTTCTATGACCTGAAAATCATCAAACCGGAACTCCAAGCAAGCAGCATAATCTTCTATTACCATTTTTCCAACATCAGCTTTCAAAAGCAACTGTACCAAACCAACAATTCTAGAACTGCCATAGAATAAACAGGCCGTAAGAACACAAATAAGCAAACTAGCATACTACAATTTGTTACAGAAATTTCATATATGGAATTAAAAGTAGACATTTAATAGCAAAGTGACAGGCAGTGAGGCAGCACAAAGGGAAAACATAAGTAACTTGAATATACCTCAGGATGCCCATAATTTTGATAGAACACTGTTGAATTTGGGGAAGATAATCATATCGTACAAACTCTAGCAATGCTACAATCTGTCTGTGACTTTGAGCTAATATAACATCCAATGGCTGCATAATACCAAATGAAAGCAGGAAAACAGTTAGATGAAGTAACGACCAGGCAAAAGCCCACAGTTGAGATAGACGAAGTTCAAAACCTGGTAGAGTGGCCGAAAAACATCAGCAAGAGCCAGATCTCTCTCCATAACCAGAATAAATATTTCAAGAGACAGATGGACAGCTTTCTCCAAAATGATACCGTATGTTTGGGAAGTTCGCTCATTGATAAGAGAGTCAACACCCACTAATATGATGTTCATAATATTCCGGAAAGCAACTTTCCCACTCATGAAATCCTGAGTCAGAATTCCACAACCACAAATAATAAATAATGTACAAAATAGAGGTGCAATAGAAGTCTATGCAAAACTTTAGTATCTTCAAACATACATACATACATACATACATACATGGGATACAACATATGCCAAAGAGCAAAAGGCAAACAAGCAAGCACTTATCCATCTAAGCAAAGCATATTAATTCAGGTGATCTGAAGGACATAAACATATATCTCTACTAAAGATAAAGAAAAGCATTTAAAACAAGAACATCACCATATATATTGTGATTTGTGAACATGAAATATCAAATCAGTAGTACATTCTAGAAAGAACAATTATTTTTTAGCTCATACTACTGCTATAAAGAAAGTATACATGGAAAGAAATCTCGCACCTCACTATTTGACTGGTACAGTTCTGAATACAGCAGACAATATGTATTCTTCTATGTTTGTTAGAAATATTCAGATAAATAGCCTTCCAAGTTCATACATAATCCTAAGTTCTAACCATAGCACATATCTCCACCAGATAAATAGCCTTCCAAGTTCATACATAATCCTAAGTTCTAACCATAGCACATATCTCCACCTCTACTATGTGATCCTGAAAACATGCTAAATGCCTGTCAACCCTAGCTAAGAAATATTATAGGCTCAAGGAGGGAATCTTCAGTAAAGAGTGTGCAACATTTGCAATGATAAGTGTTCCAATAGCAACATGATTTTCAATCAACTTCTAAGTAGTATAAACAATCCCAGACAGAGCATCAGTAATATGTTATCAATCTCAAAATCAGTACATGGACATACTTTGAGTAGTTCTAGCAGAGGGAGCTGTCTCTCGATAGAGGAAGGAGTTAATGTGTTCACAGAAGCATAAATATCATCATCCTTCATGTCATACATGCTCAAAACCCTGTATAAACAATAGTCAATTAGTTACCAAGTGGACTGCTGCATTTTACAGCAAAAAATGTCTCAGGAATTGGAAGCTCAAAGAAGCTATCCTGTTATAAGGCCATATTTGCATCATCAGGGTTCACATTGCATGGTTCCCCATCCAAAAAAAAAGCAATTAGATTTTCAAACAAAAAAATCATTCTACTCACATGCGGAAATGCTCCAAGCAGGCAAGTGCGAGCTCCCATTTCTCCAAGGGGTCAGCATAAGCTCTTTGAGGAAAAGGACCAAAGACATCCTCATAAACAAACTTAAAGATACCCATGAACCTGTTAGAAAAAGCATCTTGATCTCAAAGATATTGAAGGTGAGGATATGAAACAAAAAAGAAGTTAAAAGTATGCACCTCCTGCCTTTGTCACTTATGTTTCTTTCTTCTACAATAAGTGCATTGATCAATCTGAGGAAAGATATGGTTGAGGGGTAACTCTCCCTCCTCGCTTCTACTTCATTCAACTCAAACCTCATATCATAAACCTACCACCAACATAGAACAATTAGATATTGTAGTTTTCTCAAATAGATGATAGACTACAGTAGTATTTTCCATATGAATATTAGTAGACCTTATGTTAGATTCGGCTGATAGTTGATTTTACACCAAAGATCAGACAAAAGAGAGATGACTTAGGGTAGGCTAGAGTTGAAACCAAACAAGAGCCCCTAGTCACGATTCAGGCACGTCAATGGCTGCTTTCCATGCACTCCTATCCAAACATAGATCTCTAGGTATATCTCAACCTTTCAAATCTCTTTATTGTCTCCCCCCATGTCAATTTCAGTCTTCCTCTACCTCTCACATTAATATCTTGACCTAGAACACCACAATGCACCGGTGCCTCTGAATGTCTCCTTTGGACATGGCCAAACTACCTCAACCGATGTTGGACAAGCTCTTCTTCAATTGGTGCTACCCCTAGACGGTCGCGTATATCGTTCCGAACTTGGTCCAACCTTGTGTGTCATGTCAGGCCGCTGGGCCCAAAGCAGGCCGACATGAACAGTACCCGCGAGTACTGTAGTGTCACGGGTATTGTTCACGCGGTACTGTAGCGCCACTGCCGCCGTCAGATTAGATTAGGGTTTGATTAGATTATTTAAGGGCTAAGTTATCCCAAGACTATAAATAGAGGGACTATGTATCCTTTCAATCTAAGCAAAGCAATGAAGAAAGAACAAACAATCCAATTCCCCCAAATACTCTACTCCCCCTCCACGCCGACTTTGCCCGGCCATCTTCCCGGCATTGGTTATCTCCCAAATGAACTAAGGTTCATGACATTGTGTGACCACAAAATATTTGTTGACTCATAGGTTGAACAAAAATAAATGAGAAAAAAACGAATTGGGTTGCAACATCAACAATCTTTAGTTTTTGTTTTCCAATGCATCAGATATTCAGATGACAGGCACCAAATCCTCCGATGGAGGAAGCCGTAGTTGCTTTAAGACCTAAGAAACAGGCCTTGCTTCACATAAACTAAGTGTTTTGTTAGTTTTTTCGTTAAAAATTAACACTAAGGACAAAAGGCAACTAGTAAAATGCATAACGGTCTGAATTTTTTAATTTTTAACCTTTTCCAATTAATAGTTTAAAATAACCCACCTAAACAAACATTTGCAAATCTAACCCTTTTGCCCGTGCCAAGCGGTTGACATGGCACCGGGCTTGTCACGCTGAAGGCATTGACGCGACAGCGCTATCGCCCCAGTCTGCATGGTGTGACAGCGGCGGTTAAACGCTTCTCTCCACGCGCCGCTCGTCTTCCACTCCATCTCTTTTTCCTCCTGCTATTAACGCGGCTCACCCATGCGTGGTTCAAGAGGAAGAGAGAGAGATGGATGAAGACAAGCAGCATATCGTTTTTTTAACTGTGGCTGCCACGCCAAGCAGAATGGCATGATAGCGCTACCTCTCCAACGCGTTCAGCACAAGCCTGGCACCATGTCACCCAGTTGCACCATCGTGGCAACATTGCCGTGCCGATGCATGCGACGTGGCAACGTGGTCCTGTCATGCCACAACAATTGGTGCTGCCAAAAGAGTTAGATTTGCAAATATTTTTTTGAGTGAGTTAATTTTAAAATAAGGTTACACAAAATAGCTCCGTCTCGGGTGCAAAGACAGAGATGAAAGACTCTGTCCTCACTTTGATATTTTTTCCATATTGAGGGGGTCAAAGACATGGACCCTCGACTAGGGAACATTGTCCCTGACCCAGGTAGCGGGGCCATTTTCGACCCAGCCGTGTAAAAACCTCTAGTGAGTTGCATATCACGTTCCTCGATCCCGTCGACTAGGAAAGTTTGTGACTGCTCCAGGGTATCAACAAACTTTAGTTGCTGCTTCCATTGTATCATTCAAGTGATGGATACCAAACCTTTCCTTACAAGAGGCTGACTAGTTAAGAACCAGAACTTACATTACCTAACCTAAGTGCTTGCTAGTTGTCATAAATAATTGGCATTCTAAGAAAGTTATGGTTTCAGAGATTAGGTATTAAGGCAACCAAAACAAGATAGAACTAGGGAATAAACATCAAATAGTAAAATCATATAAACTGAGAAATAGTTGAGTCCCAACTATAAAATATAAACCACAATCAAACATAGTAGCGTCCAGATAAGAGCACTAAGGGTAAGGGAAATGATAGACTAGAGACTAAGAAGCAAGGTTGAGAGCTATATGAAATACTAAATGTCTAAATGTGTCATTATGAATATCATTCACAGATTGTCACAACAGAAAAAAAAAACTTTGTATACTAGGTTAATTTTCCTATATCATTGTACTTAATAAAAAATATGTGAAAAAGAAGATCGATTTTTTTTATACTCTGTCTGATCACAAAATAGTGTCATTTCGGGTGGCATTCAGTCAACATGTTTTAACTTTGACCATAAACGTTGCTTTTGAACATATCAGTTTAAATTTTATCTTGAAAAAATTTTCATAATACATTAACATTACAGATTTTATATTATCCGTATGTTTTACGTAAGCAATTAGTGGTTAAAGTAATAGACTAATAGGTTGATGGTTGTGACCAGGTCCAGAACGACACTTTTATGACTAGACTAGAGGAATTATCTTGCTTTGCTTGAGGACCAAAAAAATGAGTTAGAAAGTAGCCAGAAAAATTAGGAAATTAGTGAAATGGTGAACATTAAGGGTACCTGTGTTGCTGTATGGTGACCTAATGGGGTCATAACCACCGGAAGATCATATTGCTCAAGATAATTCCAAATAGCATCTTTTAGTAGGGGTGACACTTTGATAAATGCAGTTATTGAATTTCGCAAAGCCCCCTGCATATGTTACGAGAAAACATAACTGCCACCTAACTAAAAAAGAAAAGGATGCCAGATCTCAGATGGACTCAAAACATAAATGCTTGTACCTTCAAGTACGGAGGCACATTTTCATAGCTGAGAAGCTTGAATAAAGGTTCAATATCAGGGAACCACTTCTTGCGGTCCATAGGATTCCCATTTTCCACCACCTACAGCATGTTCACAATCTAATGATTTATCTAATCAAATAGACAATTCAAAGCAACTTCCATTGAGAAAACAAATTACAGCAGCAACAGTAATCATTATGCATGGCTAGTACAGCTGAGGGACCAGAAGCATATTGATTCATTGAAATTTCGACTAAGCTTCCAGAATATCAATGTAGCTGTATGCCTGTAACAGAACCTCTCAATGGGTTATAAGATAAGCAAGACTGATATGCTGAGACATAGGCTGATTAAATTTTCTGATTTTTCAAAAAAAACATGCATAGCTGATGATGTTTCAGTCACAACTAAAAAATTGAAGTGTAGCCTATGATGCCACAACTTCAGGATGACGATATAGCCATGGAAAGTGGAGGGTAATGCTAAAGGTAATATATAAAGTGATTCCAAAATCATCATCGTGAGAGGTGCAAGGGCAGTTTACTGTGAACAAAGCTGACCAAGACGAACAAAATAGATGAATAAGTGCAAGAAATCTCACACCTTCTGAAGAACAGCTAAATATGCAACAAGTGCCTGTGCATCACCCTCGGGAAAATCAGGCAGTATGTTTGCAGAAGATTGAATTGATTTTTTGAACTTCTCCTCATAGATAGATAAGCAATCAAACAAAGTGCTCCAACCCACTGAACGGTAAGTTTTTCCCTGGAGAAGCTCATAGACTTTGGCAGCACCAACTTCGTTGGAAGCCTGAAAAAATTGTTCAGTCAGCGCAAACAATGGAAAACTGAACAGAGCAGTAACCACAATGCATACCAATGTACTGAGAAGTCCGAGGAAGGCCACAAGAGTTTGTGTGTTGGTGTGGTCTTCTCCTGCATATATAACAAAGGTCCACAGTTCCTCATTTCCACTCCCTAGCTCAGGCTCTTTCTGAAAAGAACACACACAAAAAACAAATGTTATTGCTATGTAAACTTCTCAAACCAAAACACAGTAAAAAAAGGAACATTTGAGAGATCATACAAAATATCGTGCCTTATTGAGAACGGTGGACTTACAGTTTTGCACATATAGACTGAAAAAGGCTAATCAAATAGATGTGTTCAATAGAAATGCAGTAACCTTATGAGCATCTAATGTGCGTTCAAAATATTATTACTGCTTTGTGTACATTTGTAAGATCCATCACGAGGTTCGAAGTGATGCCGAGAAAATATTTAAAATTCACAAATGAAAATGCATGATCATGCTTCTGACGGTCACAATCACAACAGATGAAAGCAGTTACTAGACTAGAGAAATAAAATCTTAACCTTGAATCAGAAACGAGTCAAGAGTCTACAAAACAGTCAAACTAAACGTTGCATTACACTACGCAGGCCAACAGTAGTTGAAATAGATGCATCAATTACATTTCATTGCATGTCATCTTAAGTGTCTGACTGCCTTGAGGGTATCCAACTCAGTAAAAGAAAATATTGGTCGTGAGAAACAGAAACAACAATCGAGCTTGGACACATGTTGCATCTGACTTGGACTCAAGTTCACAAACCGGCAAAAAGAAAATGAACACTGGTGTCCTAGTAGCATTTGATAGTCATTCAATTTATCATTGATATAGGCCCTAGAATGGTATTTGAAAATGTTTTTACATCCCAAAACGACTCATGTGAGTGCAGAATGTTGTGTGCACATGCAAAAAGTTCTTTAAAAAAAGTCCATTTTGCCCAGGACACAGAAGAAAAAAGATAGCAATGCAGGAATAATGCATGATGCATCGATTGATTTCTACTTTTACTTTGCAACAGTGCATTTGCATCTATTGCCTGGGAAGAACTAACACCAGCTATTACCAAGTGGTCACACAAGATGACATAAATATATCACTATAAAAAAAAGGACAAGACGTCACATGGGAGGACGCAAGACTCATGTCAAGCTAAATCATACATATTTTCAGGTCCACAGATTTGATTCGACTATATAAATGACAGAAGCATTACCTGATAGATTTCTCTAACTAGTTCCAGCAGGGATACAAAAGGTTCCTTAGTGGGCTGATCAACTTGTTCCCCATTTCTACTAAGATCTTCCCGATGACCCCGCGGTGGCCCATATGGACTGAGGACAGCCATTGCTTTCTCCTTAGTTTCCTTTATCTGTCAAGAAGATAATATTATCAATTTTGCACACAGAATTAAGAAAGTTACTTGCATGTTATCCCCATCCACTGGTGGAGCTACGTGGAGGCGAACCTGGGCGGTTGCCCCCCTCCCCCTGCTTGTTGCCATCACCAGTACAGCAGCTTGCTTTTTGTAGTTTGTGCATAGAGTGCATGCATGTTTGCTCTCGGCTGAAGTGACCACCAATGCATAGTCGTGTGCCGTCGCCAATGCACGAGGTTATTCTTGCTGGCTTGTGGGTGTGGCCACACTTGCTGGCTTATTTTATTCATAGATGTTCACGATTGCACCCCCACCCCCACCCCCACCCCCCCTTCTCCTTTTATCTCTAGCTCCGCCACTGTCCCCATCATAGGACAGGGACACTAATCATATAGTGACCACCAGAGGTTGCAAGACAGGAAATGGATACTCCCTCATGTTTAGATATATGACACCACTGACTTTTCGCACATGAAGTTTGGCCATTTATCTTTTAGAAAAAAAAATATATGCATGTATTTTTTATTTTGTTATGAGTTGTGACTTGTTATATCATTAAAGATACTGCCAGCATGACTAATATTCTTGCATATTTGCAATAAATATTTCAATAGGATGAATGGTCAAAGCTTGTGTGAAAAAGTCAACAGTGTCATATGTTTACGGACAAAGGGAGTATTCTACTAGGGGTTTTTTTTCTCAAACAAGTGTATTCTACTAGGTTACTATATGCTTCAATAAAGTACTCCTCTAACCTTATCTCTAGAAGTAGGATGGGAAATGAAGCACATCATTAGCTTGTGAGTGTAGCCAGTGTACATGTAGACGATGTCCTCATCATCATTCTGCATTAGATGAGAAGAAATAATGATAACCAATAAAAAATAATGTACTATATTATCTAAATAAAATATGTTTGATATTCTTGGAAACAAACTTTGACCACTAAGGAAATAATACATGGGAATTATCAATACTTGCCACAAGAAATACTAACATCTCTTTCGGTGGAGCCAATCTATGATTCTACATGTAGACAAGCTTTGATAGCGGACATAAATACAATAGTAGCATGATCAAATTCAACAGCAATTACACATGAGCATGTTCTGTTGCCATTACAAAGCGTCAGGATGCAATGAAACAATTTTTTGGTTGGTTGGGTCACCCTGCCGGCCTGCCCTATGGCAGCGTTAGGTTGGGTGCACCAAGACAAGACACATAATAATAATAAATGGAAACAAGATGTTACCATGGTGTTCATTTACATAAGGATACTCTACACGCCTACCTTATCAACTTTAAGATATACTAATATCACATAATATGCACTAATCATGTTTGGCTGAACCTGCTCCCCATATAAGGTCGACTTGCACGGTTCCCATGGGCTTGGATTTCAAGAGAACAAGGATTTCAAATGGAGGAAAGATTATGACAGGAGTGAAGCTAGAAACAACAAAAAAACCTATTGGAACCAACAGAAGTCAACTAGATAAAGATGGATTTTTTTAATTTGATTCTAGTATGTCACGGTGCAAATCAAACTAATACAATTGGTAGAGACAACAGATTAACATGACAAAGGGGAAACATACAGAGAAATTTATTGGGGCAAGATTATGCAAACACATTAGAATATAATACGTGGAGGACACTAAACATTTTAAAAAAAAACTGCACAACCCTTAGGACTATGGTTAACTGGATAAGTGGACATACAGTGGAATGAGACTGCATTGAAATCAAGATTTGGAATAAGACTGCATTGGAACCCAGATTTGTTATACCTTGTATGCAGCTGTTTTCAAAATTTGCTCCCGCAAAAACTCAAAAGAATTTTGACGACAGATAGTTTCCAGACATGACAAAATATCTGACATTTCTCTTGAATTACTTCGATCTTGAGTTAGCATCAAATGAACAGACCATGCAAGTCTCACAACACCAACAAACCCTTCAATAGTCGTATTGTTACCTGTCCTCATCACCTAAAAGAAATCATAGATTGCAATGATAAAACATTTGTATGTTCAATCACAGTATTAAACAGTGATCAGTGAAGATGCACATATCAAAGCTTACAAGTTCATGAAATTCGCGTCTAAATGAGGAATCAGACGATGACAATGATGCTTTCTCAAGAGCACTTAGGGCATCAGAAATAAAAGTTGCCACAAGAGAGAACAGAACTCCATAGGTGATCTGCAATGATAAAGTTAGTAACTTTTTGTATCAACATCGCACTATACAGATGCACACAAACAACAACATGTCAACAACCGTCATGCCATTCCAAAGTAATTGGTTCAAATATCAAACCTGGAGCTCCACGCTACTATTTTGATTTGCTTCAGCTGCACAGTCTTTCAATATTGAAAATACATCCTTAACCTCCCTGGGGCCTAAATGAAATTGCATAAAGCATGAGTCCATGCTTCCCATAAATTGACATGTCCAAAAGGTTATACAAGCACAGCACAAAGGCTCATGCCAATAAATGATTAACATCACCTGGTAAGCACTAGGAAAAAAGTTCAATTTGTTGCGTTCAAAAAAAAGCTCAATTTGATAAGACGCAATTTAAAATAAGTTTTAACTTACTCATTAGTTTAATAAGTGCAGAAAGAGCGAGGCAGTGGCTCAAACTTAATCTCTCTCTTGCGACAATTGCCCTTCTTTCTACAAGAGCCCCTCTGAAATCAAGCACATAACGCTCAGAGCTTGGTCGGCCAATTCCAGCTGGTTCTTCCCGGTTCAGCTCCTTTATGGAAAGGTAAATATATCTCAATCATCGTTTCTCACAAAGAAAAAGAACTAAAACTTTGAGGTGCATTTTTAAAATGATTTTTAAGCTGTACTAATTGCTAAGAAGTAGCTAGAATTAACTAGCGTCAGATATAGCTGCAAAGAAAAATAATAAATAGGTGACCAGGGAGAAGCCAGCATAAACCAACATAGCTTGTACACTATTTTACATGTTGTTAAGTAGTTAAACTTGAGCCCAAAGGAACCATTCTTTGAGTGCTGAGTTTGCAGGACGTGGCCTTAACATCAGCATGATTGTTTTTTTTTCAAAAATGTGCCAATTCAATTTGTTGAACAAAAATGAAAAGGCATGCAAATGATGTATTCAAGTTTCGTCAGGTCCAACCTTTACAAGGGCAATTATCCGTTGCCGAAGACCATCATTAAATAAAGGCTGGAGTTGTTCCTCTATTTCAGACATCAGAACAGAATCAAGACCTTGGTCAAGTGCAACAGACTACAAAAGTCATGGAAAAAACATCAAAATCATCCTTGAAGAAAAGTTATTCCACAATTAGAATGAAAATGATTAGTATATTACTCGCAACAGAATGTACAGAGCGGTTATAAGATCCCTTCTCTCCATGTACCATAGTCCAGCTGCAAGTCTATATATTTCCAATGGCTCTCGACCATACAAAACCCACTGAAAAATCACCACATGAATGCATGTAAGATGGTCAAATAACAGTTCGAACTCGGCTAACAACAATAGAGCAATGAACTTGAATTCTGCAAATAATACCTCTCTGTTAGCATCAACTAGCAAACGAACACACTCAATCTCATTAAGACCGAGTTCATCACTTAACTTAAGCGCCTGAAAACATGTAGATATAAATTTGAAGTCTTGAGAAAAGCAAAAGTGAAACTGCTAAATACTGCTGTAATAAATCAAAGACATAAGTAGATCAATAGACAAAAAGACAGGTTATGCTCTCATGGGGATTCGTAGAGACAAATAAAAAGACAAGTTGTGCCTCACGGGGATTCATAATTATTAAGAGCATCCAGCTAGCACAGTATAGTGCAGAATATATTGCACTTGTTTTATCACCGATAAATCATGCGATATACTTTTGTTGTGCAACTTTAAGTGTACGATGTGACAAGACAAAAGCCTACAGGAAAAGGTGGTAGCTTGAGCATTGCTCTCCACTTAATAACAGTAATAATGTTGCACCAGGCCAGGAATCTATAAGCATGTTCATACTTTTACTACCTGGTGTCCAAGTTAGCAACATCCTAGCATTTAATTAGCAAGGGCATTGATGTGATAAAGACACTATCTTCTCAATCCTTTGAGAAAAAAGAGTCATCAAGTGTTAGACTGTCAAATGTGATATTAATCCATCGCACTAAGCCAAGTGCTATGAAGTACAAAAAACCAACCTTGTCCACAGAACATTGTAGTAGAAGCCACATTCGACTATCATCCCCATTCCCCAAAAGCAAAAAAAAAATAGCAGACACTAAAGTCCCAAGCAAATTGTGGTATGGATGTATGATAGAGTTGAAACTCAGGTTGAGCTGTTAAGGTATAATAGTCAAGGGTATTAATGTAATCTCCTAGTCTAGGGTTTCTCTTGTGTCTATATAGTTGCCATTGAGGCCACAACCATCCAATTCAGTCTCCCTTATTCGTAACATGAGCTACTAATCCAGAAGACACTAATCCACCATAACATAAAATACTGGCACTCATCCGTTCCAAAATGTAATTTTAGTCGGTCCAAGTCAATCATATGAACTTATTTTGGCTGATTTCGTCTGTTTCAATAGTGTTCTGTGAGATAGAATAAGTCGGAGTACGGCTGATAAGTTCAAGTAAATTGTACCAAGTTTACAGAAAAATATACCAACATCTACAAAAACAAGTAAATGTTATCAAGACATAGTTCATGCTGAATTTGACAAAAGTAATTTAGTGTTGTAAATGTTAGTGCATTTTCTACACCCTTGATCAAAGGAAGAGAAGTTTGACTTAAGAAAAAACTAAAATGATCTACACTTCAAAACAGAGGGAGAATAAGGGCCTGTTTGGATCACCTCGGAACTAGTTTGTAGAACTATTTGCTAGATGACTAAAGTTTAGTTCATAAAGTTTAGCCCAGTGCTAGTTAGAATTTTGGATACATGAACTAATAGCTACTAGTCCACTTTAGCTCTCTATCTTGCCATCTAGTGAACCAGTTGTTGGTGGAGGTATGGACTCAACTTTAATCTACCTGTTTGGATGGCCTAGGACTAAACTTTAGTGGTATCCATACAGTCCCTAACATAAGAGCATCTCCAAGAGGTCGCAAAACACTCTCCCAATCCATGATTTTTAGTAAAACTATTAAAAACACATCTCCAACAGCTCCCAATCTTTTAGCACTTGGAAAAAATAAACCCCGAGCGTGGAAAGATCCATGCACTCGTGCTCGCGCAGAAAAATACTTTCCCGGTCCTACTTCCACTTCGCGCCGTTGTCATGGCTGTCGCTGGCTGGCTGGCCGTCTGGGGAGGGAAAGGTGGAATTTTGCCCTTCATGCCGTGGCCGCCGCTGCTGATGGAGTCGATCGATCCAAGGAGGTGCAGCATCAGATCCCGCAGCCACGAGGTCGGTCGAGGCACGGCCGCGAAGATCCATCCTCTGGCGGATCCACCCGGCGCCGGAGAAGGGCGCCAAGAGCATGCTCACTCGCCGCCGCTTCTCACGAACGCTGCGGCATGGCAGCAGCTGCTCTCACAATACTACGCAAAGCCTGGGAGTGCTGCTCCGAAACGATTTCTGGATAAGTACGTGTGAATGTGAAGGAGAATGGATGGCCGGTTTCTGGATACGTACAAGTGAAGGAGAAACTATCGAAAAGTGGGACTTCTTTGATTTTTTAGAGATATTGGAAACTGTTGGAGATAGGTTACTCCTTATTCTTTTTTAGGAGTTGGAATAATCATAAGTTTACCAAGTGATTTGTTAGGAACTCTTGGAGATGCTCCAATGAACTTCAATACCGTGATGTTCAATACCAGACTACACAGAAAACAAAATACTAAGTAAAATATAGCTCATCTCGACAGAAGTCAGAAGTCATAGGGTTTACAAATGATAAAGTTATTTTTTTAGTCTCTGTTAGACTAGTTCGAACAAACAGGTTTGCACCGTGATGTACTAGCTAAAGGATAAAGCAGTATTCTCATTCCAGAGCTCTAACCAAGAGAACAAGCATTCGATCCAACCTTATCTTAGACAGCATAATCAGGCGACACTAGCTAAATGACTCTACACTACACTAAGTTATTGGGAAGGATGAAGGGAGCTTACAGTCTGCACGTCGGTGTCATCAAGAGTGATGGGTGGCATGCCTGGGAGCCGCACCTCCTTGCTCTCCACCTGAGTCCGATCAGACGCCTTAGGCCCCTGTCCACACACGCCAAAAACCCAGCCTAATCAAACCGAGTTCTAAGGCAGCCCTAACAAATCCTAGCACAATCAAGCGAATGTCCAGCATAGGGGTGCACCGGAAAGGAGAGTAGCGTGCGGAACGCGGGGGTGGCGTCGCGGACGGCGTGGAGGAGCTCCACGCGCTGCGCCGGCGACGGCGCCGCGGAGCCCAGCAGCGCCGCCTCGATGACAGAAAGGAGCTCTCGCGGCGGAAGCGGCGCCATCGCCGGTGAACAGACCCGGTCGCCGGCCGGAACCCTAGGAGGAGTCGGCGGAATGGGAGGGTACGGAAGGGATTCAAAACCCTAGTGAGCGAGCACGGGGTAGGCGGGCTTCTGGGTTTTGGGGGCGCTCAGGGAAACCCCGGCGGAGTACGCAGTAGGCTGTTCATCGAGGCAGACGAGACGAGACGCGCCGGCGGCGGCTGTGGCGAATTTTTTTTTATTAATAACCCAATTAAATAAAAAATTTTAAAATTAACACTGTCTAATTTTTTTTTTCAAAACTAACCCTTTTGCCGCGCCATCCCGCATGGCGCGGCAAAAGCGTTAGCCGCACCATGCATGGAGGCGCGGCAAAAGTGCCACCGTGGCACCGCCCGGCCACGCAGGCCCGAGCGGGCCCCGCCTGTCAGTTTGCCGCGCGGCGCGGCTAGTGCGTTTGCCGCGCCAGGCGGCCTGGCGCGTTCATCGTCTTTCCCGCGCCAGGCGGGGTGGCGCGGCAAAGCCCATCTAGATCTGGCCGCGCGGCCTGCAGCAGCCTCCTTCCCTCTGCTGCCCGCACCGCCTCCGCCGTCTGCGCCCGCGCCCGCCGCCGCTCCAGCCCGCCTCCGCTTGCGCCCGCGCCCGCCGCCGCTCCAGCCCGCCTCCGCTTGCGCCCGCGCCCGCCGCCGCTCCAGCCCGCCGCCGCTCCAGCCCAGCGGCCAGGCAGTGGCCGGGGCCACCCCCCTCTCCCTCTCCCGTGCTCAAGCACCGAAGTTAAGATTAGTTTTCTTTGTTAGTTCATTTTAGTTTTTGTTATATTTTTTGCAATAGTTAGTTATTTAATTATCAAAATGTTAGTTAGTGACTTAGATTTGGTAGTTTAGTGACTTAGGGTTAGTTAGTGGCCTAGGTTAGTTAGTTTAGTGCTTTAGGTTATGTTAATTAGTGTTAATAGGTTAGTTAGTTAGTGAATTAGGTAAGTTAGTTTAGGTATTAGTTTAGTTTGTTACTTAGTTAGGGTTTTAGTTTAGTTAGGGTATTAGGGTGTTAGTGAAGATATGTTAGTTAGGGTATTAGGTTATTTAGTTAGGGTATGATGAAATGTTAGTGAAGACATGGTAGTGAAGGCAACTTTGTAAGTAGTTACGTCATTCTTTACTTTTGAGAAGACAATCACTTGACCTTAGTTCCACTATTGACTTTGTAGATGGACACTGTATTCAGATTGTTTTATGGAGGCACAGTTAGTAAACGAGATGGGTTGTTTGATGATAACATGGAACAAGAACTCGAAGTATTTGATGAGCGTCCTTCTTTTACGGAGCTTATGTTGCGTCTGAAGGAGAAGTTCGATGGTGATTTCTCGTTGAAAGGGAGATTTGACAGTGGCAAGATTAGGGCGAACTATGCGTTGATGCCCTTGCGCAACCAGGCTGACTGGGCAAAATACCAGACGATCGTTATGGCATCCAATTCGACCATGGCTGAGATCGTGGTAGAGGATGGTAGGAGGAAGCAGGCAGAGGCGTCCAATGATGGCAACGAAGGTGAAGCACAGGAGGTAGGGGATGATGACGATGCAGCTCCGATGACTATGGACGTTGATGGTCACCCCACGCAGGAGACGGTGTATCCATCTGAAAATGTCCACGCTGACGTCGGTCAAATAAACAATGATTTTGATGTGGCCGACCTAGAGCGGCAGGAGCAGGAGGACCAGGAGGCACAATTGTTTGATGAAAACTATGATTCTGATGATGATTCAGATTATGACGAAGAAGAGGACAGTTATATTTGTGCTATGCCTGACCCGGTTCGTGGTATTCCACAACCGGTTCGTGCTATGCCACAACCGATTCCTCAGAATATGCATCCTCCAGGGAGACTAGTCACTGATATACCAGAGGATCATATACATTTTGATGCGTGGCGGCGTTTGAGCGAAGCGAGGTATTATGTTGTGCCCGATCCTTTGACTGAGACAGAGCTGCAGCAATTGAGGTCGGTTAACATGCAGTTTAGAGGCGTTCCAAGTTATAGGGATGTCAGTATGGTGGACCAGGCAGTTTGTGATACTGGATTGAATCTGTGCAAGCAAACACTGCATAACCATACAGATTGGATTCTTCAGAAGGGTATGATTTTCAACACTATGACTGAGCTGAAGCTTTTCCTTGAGAACTATGCTGTGCATCATCATCGATCGTACACGGTCAGCCATTCAGATATTAGTTTGAGGTACCACGTCAAGTGTTTGAGTCTTGGTTGTCCGTGGAGGCTGAATGCTCGCAAGAGAACTGATGACAAGTGGAGGATCAGTAAAGTAGTACAACCGCATACCTGTTTTACAAATAAGGGACAAGAAAAACATCCTCAATTGACGGCAAGATACCTTGCACGGCGTATTTTGGCATTTGTTGATGATGACGCCGACGTATCTGTTTCACAATTGCTTATCTCCATATTTGGATTCACAGGCTATAAGGTGACTTATGGAAAGGCGTGGCGTGCGAAGCAGATCGCCCTTGCAATTCGTTGGGGTGGTTGGGATGAAGCTTACAACAGGATTCCTCGGATTTTGTGTGCAATGGCATACTATAACTCTGGCCTTAAATGGTTTCCACACACCAATGGGCAGTATATAGACCGCAACACCGGCAAGGTTACACATGTGCTTCAGCGTGTATTTTGGTCTTTTGCACAAACAGAGCATGCGTATCAGTACTGTCGTCCAGTCATACTTGTGGACGGTACTTTCTTGACCGGAGCGTACAAGGGTGTGTTGATAATGGCGGCGGCTGTTGATCCCGAGGACCAGATAGTTCCAATTGCTTTCGCCTTGGCTGAGGGGGAGAACGTTGAGTCTTGGTCTTGGTTCATGGCCCTGCTACGGATACAAGTGTTAGGGCCTTCTCGGACAATATGTTTGATTTCGGACCGTCATGTTGGGTTGCTTCGTGCCGCAGAGGAGGAGATAGAGGGTTGTCCTCCTCTAGTGCACAGATGGTGCATGCGTCACTTTGCCGCCAATTTTTGGCGTCGGCAGAGAAAAAAGGAGGTTTGTGCCAAGGTGAAAGAGCTATGTTGTGTTAAAACTGAGCACAAATTCAAAGAAACAATGGAAGAGTTGGACAAAATGTTAAACAGTGCTGCCAGGGCCTGGATCGAGAGACAGATGGAACACAAGGAGAAGTGGGCGCTTGCTTACGATGAGGGCGGTTTCCGGTTCGGCATAATGACCACCAACTCATCGGAGTCTTTCAACAAGGTATTCACCGGTGTTAGAGCCTTGCCCGTTTCTGGAATCGTTGAGTACTCGTTTCACAAGACCAACGAGTATTTTGTGAAAAGGTGGTCCATTGCTCAAGACAACCTACAAACGGATGGTGAATTTGGAAAGGCGGGAAAGGAGCACATTCAGAAAAATGAGATCTGGGCAACGCAGCTAACTTGTGAGGCTTATGGACCAACCAGACAAATCTATAATGTTCGAGCAAAGGGTGGAACTACCATGGGCGGGGAACGCTACGGTGGTCGCAACTATCGGATCGATCTTGAAAGAGTGGAATGCAGTTGTAACGTGCCGCAGATAATGCATGCCCCTTGCTCTCACATGATTGCGTCCTGTAGAGCGCGCGGATATAACTACAAGGCCGTACCATATATGTCCGAGTACTATCGCCGGAGCAACACCGTCGCAATATGGCAGAGCAGCTTCGAGCCTTACCTTGATCCCACTCAATGGCCTCCATACTTGGGTAGAGACTTCATGCCTGATCCTGAGCTGCTGAAGTTAGGTAAGGGTAGGAGGAGGAAGAAGAGACTAAAGGGTGACATGGACAATATGGATAGGTATGGCGGGGGGGCTTTGACCAGACACCGAGCACGAACCTATGCTCTGTTTGCCACATGCCAGGGCATAATGCAGCCTTCCATCGTAGACAAACACAACAGGTGTACATATGTCTTCATTTGTTTTAATGCTTTATTATTTTTATCTTCACTTATATTAATTATTTGAATGCTTTTGCTATTATTGTACATATGTCTTTCATTTGTTTTAATGCTTTATTATTTTTGACGTTGTACTAACATGTTACCATGTTTTGTTTAAACAGGATGGCGAACCCTCCGGCGTACCCTCTCCTTGAGCCGTTCTACGACGGCGAGCACCGGGCGCACAGGCTCACCGACTACGCCCCTCCGGAGAGGTTGTCCTTGCTGAGGCCGCGCACCCACCTATGGCACCGGTGGGACGAGCGCTACGCACCCTTCCTACGGCGCGCGGGCTTCTTGGTGCTAGCCCGCGTTGCCAACGACGTGGTGTTGCAGCTCGACCCCGCGCTCCTCACCGCGCTGGCGGACAGGTGGCGTCCCGAGACGCACACCTTCCACCTAGCCTGTGGGGAGATGACCGTGACGTTACAGGACGTGGCCAAGATTTTTGGTCTACGCCTGGGCGGCCTCCCCGTGACGGGGATTCTTGACACCGACACGTGGATGGACACCGTCCACCAGTTCTGTGGTCGTACGCCCCCGACGACGCAGACGCTAAGAGGAACAAGTAAGAGGAACAAGTAAGCTAATTTTTTTTTCTAATTTAGTTGCATACGATGTGCTACTATCATTTTCTAACTTTTACTTTTTGTAAACAAACAGGAAGACTACTGGGGTGCCTTCGTCGTGGATCACCCAGCACTTTTCGTATTGCCCCCTCAACGCTGACCCACAGGTAGTCGAGAGGTATGCCAGAGTGTGGCTGTGGCACTTTATTGGGGCCTTCCTGTTTCCCGACTCATCGGGGAACACCATCAGCTGGATGTTCGTCCTCATCCTCGCACAGCCGTGGGAGAACATCGCCGGCTACAGCTGGGGGAGCGCTGTTCTAGCATGGCTGTACAGACAGCTGTGCGAGGGGTGCCGGCGGAGGCAGGCCTCCTCTAGCTTGGGAGGGTGTCTGCCCCTGCTCCAGGTTTGGGCCTGGCAGCGGCTGCCTGTGGGTCGTCCCAGCGTACGAGAGGAGGCGGTAAGTACATACCTCTTGCGTGTGTGTGCTTTTACAAATTTACAGTCATTTAACTGATTCAAATTGGAATGCAGGTGTGGAGGCACCCGGACACCCGACCCACTGCTCTGTTTGTCTGGTCCACGGCAGAGGCAGTTAGAGGCAACCCCCAGCGCCGCTACCACCTGTACACGGACTTGCTGGACGTCCTGACACAGCACCAGGTAATTCCGGAATGAGTTCAATTTTTTATATTGAAAAAGGAACATGACTAACTATGTCTGTTCATTACAAACAGGTCAGTTGGGACCCCTGGGACCTGTACGACAACGTGTTCGACCCGCCACGGAGCTGGACCGTGTAGATTGGCGTTGCACCGTCCCTCTTATCTGCTTCTACGTGGTCGAGATGCACTTGCCCATCAGGGTGATGCGTCAGTTCGGCCTACGACAGGAGTTTCCTCCACCTCTGATTAGCACGGATCAGAGGTTGCACAAGTAAGTATCCTCCACAGTGTTGTTCAGTTACTCTAGTAAATTCTATCTTATGCTCTAACAGATGGGTTTCCTTTGCAATGCAGGGTGAAGCGCCAAAGCAGACGGAAGAATCCCGTTGATTGGCGCGCGGAGCACGCCGATCATGTCCTGAGTTGGACAAACAGGTACCGGCAGGACGTTGACGACGGCGAGCCGTACGACCAGGGCGTCTTCGACCAGTACCTACAGTGGCTGCACCGGAGCACCCGGTTGCACATTAAGCCACCGTACTACGAGGCCACCGCTGAGGACGAGTCGGACGACGACGAGGACCCGTACGATGCTACCACTAGGGCATCGACTCAGCCTGACAGCCCCTCTACACAGCTACGTGGTAATATATCATGTCCTTCAACTATTGTTTGTGTTTCTGTACTTGGTGCACTTACCCCCTGGTCTTGTGTCGGCAGGCGTCGCAGCTGTCTCGGTACTCCGACGAGGCAGCGCAGCTTATACACCACACCAGCTCTACTGGGGACCACGACCCGGTACAGGCTTTTCTGCAGGTATCATAACACATTCGAACTGCACGTGTAAATTTTAAGAAGTCATAAACTGTACTAATATTTATTATTATTATTTTCTTATTTGCAGAAAATCAGGAAAGTGTCCTGTCCTCATAAGTGCTCTGCAGTTTTGATTCCCATAGACTTTTCAGTGTATAGGCTTTTCAGTGTATAAGCTTTTCAGTATATAGGCTTTTCAGTGATTAGATTTTTCAGCGAATAGCCTTTTCAGTTGCATTAACTACACACTCACAATGCAGCCGAGATAATTCACAAGTTCAAAACCAGGGCTCCGCCTATATAAACCCATCAGCGCCTTGCATATTCAACAACTTCAGCAGAGCTTGCGAGGTTCGTAGTAGAGATGTCTGGAGGTTCGTCCAAAGGCGGGAGAGGAAAGGGTGGGAGGAAGGGACCTCCCATTGTGTGGGAGGGATCTCTTAGTCCTGATTTCTTCTTAGAGGCACTATATGACTTTCCCGTTGAGAGCAAAAAGGATTTCAGCCGGGACCGTCCTCTTAGGGGATATGATAACCGTTTAGAGGACTGGCCAAAATGCCGCCATGGTGAGGACTGTTTGGTGCAGATGCTCCACGACGACCTGGAGGCAGGCCGACGTTTCTTCAAATGCCCGCGAGCATGGGTAACTTTATTTAATTGTTGTTGCTATGCCTCTCATGTTTGCTAATACTTAGTCATTTTGTGAATGACAGTCTTCTATTTCCGAAGAAAACTGCGGCTTCACCAGATGGGTGGATCCTCCTCCAATATGGCCGCATCAGGAATACATCTATTATCTGCAGCGTCGTATCGACGATCTTGAAAGAGAAGTTAAAAGCATGCTCAAGGACTATGATGATGACGACAGCGATGCAGGCGGTTCAGATGAAGCAATATGCCTTGATCCATATTGCAACTGCCCGCATCACAAGAACAAGGGGCCTCCACCGCCGCCCCCACCACCACCACCACCACCACCACCCGCAATGGGAGGCTATTACGGAGAAGGGTCTACTCAGTTTGCTATGTGGGACGGCTTCTAGACTACTTAGATCACTATGTGCGTGTTGTGTTGTGCCAATCAATTACCTAAGGCATGTTAGGATTAGTCTAGGACCTTTTAACCAAGTTACGGTAAAAGGTCCTCACATGCCATGTACTAGTTTGTTGTTTGTGTAATGGTTTGCTATATTCTATTTCTCGTACTTTATCCTACAAAAAATCAATGACACATGAACTACCGCAAACAATACAACAACATATAATAAAGCCGAACAAAGTGCAGTTCAAGACTACATAATCGAGGATCCGAAATAAACGGTACACGGAAGTACAAACCAAGAGTACAATACACTAACAAGTCCACCAAATGACAACAATGTTCATTACTCAATAATGACTACTGAACCTACCACACTACTGAGTGCAACGAGGCCATTTTCCATTCCTCACAGCATCCGGATCCTGCTCCATGGCAGCCTTGGCACGGCGCACACGCTCAAGCCTCTTCTCCCTCTCCCCCCTACGCTTAGCTGCATCCCTCATTCTTGCCTCTTCCTCATGCTGCTTTTGTGCTGCCTCTTCTTTGCGTCTATTCTCCAAACGCTCCTTGTCCTCCGCAGCCCACTTTTTCATCCTCTCTACGTGCTCCTTGTCCTCCGGCTTCATCTCAGTGTCGATCCACTGCTCGAAGTCACATAGTGGTGGAGGCTCCTGCAAAATATGACTAAATCAATTAGGTAATAAAATATAAATGATTTTTCATTCATGTATAGAACAAGCCATCAGCTTCTCACCATCAGTCCAATACGGATCTGTTTAGGTGTAGGGTCAAAGGCATAATTCTCACACATCCAATACCTCTGACCGTATGTGTGCTCCTCATCAGATATTGCGACCTTACAATCATCGCCGCAGTAGCACATGGGCACCGGAACACCGCTAGGCAATGGCAAACGGGCATAGGCATTGCCCGTGAGAGGCTGCCTACAATCATCAACGCAATAACAAATGAACATAACACAAAATTACTTCATTAAAACAGACAAATAAATCAACAATGTACCGATCTTACCTTGCCTTACTAGCTTTGCCACGCCGCGGCATCCTAACAATAAAAAATATGTCAACGCTACACATACATTCATGATTAATTATAAATCTACATAATGACATAACAAATATTACACAAAAAATTGTACACAAAATGAACAAAATATTAAACAAAACAGATATAAAAAGTCTAATACATGAACAAATCCATCATTAATTAACAACTAACGTCACGACAGTATCAAAATAAATATTGTCTACAAACCCTAACTTACAAAAATATGGTTCAATCCTACATTGCAAATATGGATAAAGAACAATAATATGGATCAAAATACCTCTTGTAGACAAGTTTGATTGAGGGAGGGAGATGAAGAGAGGAGGAATGAAATGAAATGAAATGGATTGGATTGAATTGGTTTGGTTTGGGAGAAGAGAGGAATGAGGAGGAGCCTGCTGCTCGGCGCGGCGGCCAGATCTAGATCGGCTTTGCCGCGCCACCCCGCCTGGCGCGGCAAATCCGTTGACCGCGCCAGCCCGCCTGGCGCGGCAAACGCACTAGCCGCGCCAGCCCGCCTGGCGCGGCAAAGCGACGAGAGGGGCCCACCAGGGCCTGCGTGGCCGGGCGGTGCCACGGTGGCGATTTTGCCGCGCCGCCATGCATGGTGCGGCTAACGCTTTTGCCGCGCCATTGGGGACGGCGCGGCAAAAGGGTTAGTTTTGCAAAAAAGAAATAGACAGTGTTATTTATGAAATTTTTTATTTAATTGGGTTATTAATAAAAAAAATTCGCTGTGGTATCTCCGCATCTGGGCCGTTCAGAAGTTGGGAAGGTGGCCTGTTTGGCCAAGCGCGGTCCAAAACGCGCTAATACCTTTTCCTCAAAAAAAAAGGCGCTAATACCTTCCTTTCTGGCTGGCTACTCATTAAAAACATTTTCAGGTAATAAAACGATTCCTTAATTTATTTTTGGGATTTGTTATATTTCAGGTGTCTGAAATATAGCATATTTTCAGGCGACAACTACAACATTCAGATCTTCATCTAATGGTCTAAACCTATTATCACAAATCACAAGAAATAAATAATTTTTTTTCTATACAAGGATAAAGACAAAACTATTCAAGCGTCTGAGATATAAAAAATATGTTTATTTTTTGATAAAATAAATAAAAAATCCCTCTAATACTTTTATGTGACTCTATAAAATAAACCTTAGCGAATTTCTCATTCAAGCAGTAAAATATTCAGTGTGCATTTCGCACTGCACATCGTGCCTCCTACATGGTTTTCAATCGGTATTTCTCCTTTTATCATATTTTCTTGTCCCTCTAGTGCGTCAGAGACAACCCAAAGATCATTTCAAAGAAATCCTTTTCACAAAGTTTCTTGAATTAAAAAGTAAATGGGGCTTCAGATAAGTGATCATACGTTAAGGCTATAGTAACCGGATGCTTAAAGGGTGTGTCCACTCAATACAAAACCCTATGCCTAGAGTTTGGTTGTGACTGGGCGTTGTTACAGGAGCTGGTTCAGACGTGTTCGAGGCCTCTCCGTGTGACCGGACACTAGTCTGGAAGCAATCGAACGTGCCTGAGGGCAGCGTCCGATCACAAATAGAGAGGTTCCAAAGAGGAATTTTATTGACCACTGATCGGACACGTGTTAGAGTTCGGTCAGTCCAAAGTACTGTTGATAAAGCTGACATCATTTAGCCATTAGGCACTGACCGGGCACGTCCGATGAGTATTAAAAGTGTTGAGTTGTACCTCAACAGATATGGTTTGAATTGGGGAGTATTAATAGACCTCTTACTCGTTCACGGGAGCTCTCTTGCTCATTTGAATTGCTGAGAAGACACTTAAGAGTGCAAGTAAGTGTAAGAGTCATCTAGTGAGGTGTTTGAGATTTGATAATTGCAAGATTAAGGACCTCATTAGTGTATAGCGAGTAGCAAGTGTGCATCTACCTTTCTCATTAGCCTTGTTTAGGTCAAGTGAGAGTTTATGTTTATTACTCTTGGTAATTGGCATCACCTAGACAGTTTGGTGGTGATCAGGAGCATATGGTGATCATTCGGTGGAGCTTGTGAATGACTCGTCTCATGTTGTGACCGGTTGTGGGCGATTCACCAGTGCAGAGAGACAAAGAATTAGCCTGGAGTGCGTACTTGGTCCTTGCGTGAACCAAGGAGATACCCTTGCGTGGTTGCTCCAACGAGAACTAGGAGGTGTGTCGACACCTCGGTATCTCAGAAAAACATCATTGTGTTCATTTACTTTCCATATTATTTTGAGTATTTCAATTTTGTCATATACATTCCTAGAATTACAATTCTAGAGTAGGATTGGAACTTAGGGTGCTAAATTTTTGTGCGCTAGGAGATAGAACACACTTTTAGGCATTTGAAGTGAAATGGGCTAGTGCTAGACTTTAATTATTGTAAAAAAAATTAGAATAGCTCAATTCATCTCCCTCTTGGACATCTTGATTCTTTCACTATGTTAGCACTCACTTAAAATAAATGACATATGAACCATGCAAAAACCACACCGATGATGTTGAACAAGGCGACAACACAGCCCACATACTACATGACATCTTTTCTCAAACACTACTAGAGAACAGGCCTTTGGACGATTTGCAAAATCAGCATTAGTCACGGAAAAATTTGCGCTCGAGACTAGAAAGGTCTTTAGCCCCGGTTGTTAACACCAACCGGGACTAAAGTTCCTGTTAACACTAGATTTTCGCACACACAAGGGTATTACAGGTGGGCCCAACTAGCAGAAGGAAGAGATTCGGCAAGCAATCGGCAACTGTTTGGTCCTCAGAGTTTCAGTAACTGTCTACGCGGTCGGCTATTTCACAAGGCAGTAGACTCCATTCGGGAAACGCGTGTTGCGAGTAAAGCCGGCTTGCGTGGGAAGATACGTGAAGATGGAAGATGCCGAAAGGTTTAGGAATATGATTTATGTTCCTTATTTTATTGTAAGTCGTAATCGTCTAGGACTTATACTTCGTCCAGGGTATAAATACAAACCCTCGACCATTGTAAAACTGTTCACAACCACATCAATACAAACCGGCCCCGTGCCATCTTCGAGTCCCTAAGTCGTGTCGTCGAGTTCTTCGAGAGGAATCATCGATCCGTCGACCTCCGTAAGTACCGGCAACCTTGCCATCATGTCTAGTATCATGCGGTGGATTTAGATATGATGCAAGTAGTCTCGTATGTTAAGCTTAGTATCGTGCGGCGGATTAAGTCATGAGTAAAAATAGTTATCGGCTCTGTTAGATTTGGCAGATCTAATAGATTCATCAAGTTATCATGTGTTATATGTTTTATTCATTTAATTCATACAACACCTTTTGCCCAATCTAGATTGATTTTCGTTCGGCCTTGTCGCATGAGTTTGCTCGCGCTTTGCTAATCATAAGATCATGATGGCCGAACTGACTTTCAATCTAGATTGTTACATGTTGTGGGTTCATGCATGTCGATCATGTTTAGGCTTTGATAGAGCTGGGTGCCGTGCGGCAGGTACAGGTTTTAGATTAGTTTAACCATGTTTGGCTTGTATGTTTCTTCTTCATGGACCCCAGTTCGGCTAGTTTGCCGATTCTGGTTAAGCTTACATGAGTAATGAGTACATATAGATCTGTTCAGATGTACGTGTGCTTTTAGCTTCTTATAATTAGATCGTATCATGCGGTGGATTAATCTAATTATAAGGAGTGGTGTAGATTTATAGCAAGTGGTATCATGCGGTGGATTAGCTTTGCTTGAGTTTGCACCTAACGGGTTTTATGAAGGCTAGACGTGCGGTAGACTAGCTGGATTAGCCTATGCATATGTTATCTGTATAGATTTATATTTACAGGTTGCCTTCTTTATCCTTTTGTTACATATGCGTTCGACATTCAATATGTTTATGAGATTCATCTTTTATACTTGCCGAATGACATTATAAACCTGTTCCGACAAACAGCTTCTATAGCTGTGTGCCATCGTGATTGGCTTTCAAAGCCGTACATATAGAACTGTCTGGTCTCACCCAGCATGTTCCAAGGTATTCTCACACTTTTGTCCCTTGTTGGTTTTCAGGTCAAACCGACTGGCACGTTTCCGGATTCAGTACGCTCCGGGCACCCGATTGAAGCCAGCCTCGTTCGGCTTGCTGTGTGCCTTGACGCGAGGTGACGAATTTTGCGTCAACACACTTTTTGGCACGTCTGGTGGGACACTTCATTTCAAGATGCCTGAGATTAACGAAGATCAAGTCTTCGAGGTGAGCATGGACGATTTGCCGCTGGAATCAAAAGATCTGTTGCAGCGAGCTTGTGATGAATTCCAGCGCAAGTGCTTGGAGATCTTCTCCAAGAATAAAAGCGGCAAAGTCTATCAGAAGCAGACGTTCCCGAAGGTTGTTCCTCATCACCAACTTGAGCTGCCTGATGGTAGCGAAGAAGCGGCTCTCCAGAAGATGGCGGAGATGATGCATAGGATCGTATCAGGAGCAGTGACCAGTCATCAGTCGGCTTTTCTGAGCACCTTTCGTGCTGTCATGGTCGATACTTTTGGTCCAAACGCAGATAAGCATTTTGAAGAAGCTGCTGGTCCAATACGAGGGCCATTGTTGTTCCAAGTACCTCAACGCCGGAGAGTTGCTGAAAACAGTGGAGCTGGCCCAAGCACGGGTGGAATGGTGTCTCAGGAAACACAACAACTTCCCCAGACCTATGGCCAGCTCACATTCGGCACAACAGGGAACGTCCCACCATCTGCTTCTAGAGTGTCTCCTGTGGCAAACAGGATACAGAAAGATATGTTTGGAGACGGATATCGGAAATTTATGGACTATAACTCGATTAGTGCTTTTTCGAATCCAGGCTACGGGAGTTCAGCAGGATTACATACTGGGGGCAAGCACAAACAGCTCCTGATTCAAACGTTGACCTCATCATGCATAAAATGGCTGATATGATGCAGAATCAGTTCGGCCTAAAGCCAAAGAATCAAACATACACATATAAGTCTCCTTACCCAGAGTGGTACAATCGGGTGGCTCTCCCTCCGAGAGTCAAGCCTCCTACTGACCTTACCAAGTTCTCAGGCCAAGACGACACCAGTACGAGAGAGCATATCAGCCGTTACCTGATGCAGCTTGGTGAAGCGTCGGCAGATGAAGCTTGGAGAATTCGATACTTCCCGTTGTCGTTGACAGGACCAGCCTTTTCTTGGTTCGCCTCTCTGCCGGCGAATTCTATCAATACATGGGCAGAGCTGGAGCAGAAGTTCCACTCATATTTCTTTACGGGAACCAGTGAAAAGAAGTTGGTCGATCTCATGAGCTTAAGGATGAAACTTGGCGAAACGCCACAAGAGTATCTGCGCCGATTCAGGGAAACCAAAAATCTTTGCTATTCTTTGAACTTGTCGGATGACCAATTGCCAGGAATAGCCATAGCTGGCATGTTGCCGAGTATCAAGGAAAAGCTGTTCGGCATGGAGTTTGAGGATCTCGGGCAATTATCACAAAGATTGGCGGCAATGAGCAATCAAGCTCAGGGATTCAAGAGGAACAATCAGTTCCAGAAAGGTGACATAGCTGTCGAGATGTATCAGGCTTTCCTTGAAGAAGCAGATGAATATGATGATAAAGATGAGGTGGCTGCAGCTGAGATAACCTGGTCTAAAGAACCGACTCAAGTCAATCAACGGTGGCTGAGGCAACACAAAGGTACTTATGACTTTGATGTGTCCAAGTCGAACAAATTATTTGAATACTTATTGAAGGAGGGACGCATCAAGTTGTCGGAAGGTCATCCTATGCTGCTTCCTGAGGGCGTCAAAGACAAGAAGTATTGTGGTTTCCACAACACTAAGTCTCATTCCATAAATGATTGTCGAGTGTTCAGAGATCGGATCCAGAAGGCTATTCAAGGTGGACATTTGAGGTTTGATGGAAAAATGAAGATTGATGGTAGCCCTTTTGAGCAGAATACTGTGTCTTTCTCTGTTAACATGATCAATGTGGCCGATCCTAGGGGTAATGGTAAGATGAAAGTTTTAACCTCTAATAGAGCGAGGGAAGCTAGCACTATTGATCCTGATCGGCAGATTACGAAAGGAGAACTTCAGCGGAGAGTTCGGTTCCAAGATAGCCGAATCGAGATGGGTAATACCTCCAGGCCCAGGGTCACGACGCGCATTTTGTTGAATAAGTGACATCGGGAACAGGAACGGTACTAGAAGTAGAGGCTTTATGAAGAACGGAAGTTCCTGGAGGGGCAGCGAAGGGCTAAAAGGTTTTGCCCCGGTTGGTGTATCCAGACGGGGCTAAATGTTGGAATTTAGCCCCGGCTGGGGATAAGTTCCGGGGCTAAATGTCCCTCCCTATATTTGAATTGCTCTTCCACCTCCAGCCGTGTGCCCGAGCTCCTGTCTTCATTTTTTCTTCATTCAGTCACTCTTGCTTGTTTGCTCTCTTCTCCGGTGATTTTTGTTTGTTAACACATCTCCGGCGATTGATTTATTTCATCACATCTACGCCGCCATCGACTGCTTGAAAGGTTACTAGCTTCAGTTTTTCATTTTTGTAGCTGCCATATATATATATATATATATATATGGTTTTTGAAGCTATTTTGAGTTCATTGACTTGATAGTTCAAATTAGTACTCTAAAAATGAAATATGACTGTTTAATTAGTTTATTTTAATCTTTTAGAGAAATAAAGATCATTTAAATTGTTTTTTAGAAAAATTAGAAATATATAATACTTTAGTTTACAAAATGTGACTAGTTTAATTAGTTTAGTTTCATTTTTTTGAGAAATAGAGATTATTTAAATCATTTTGTTTATAAAAATTAGAAATATATAATACTTTAGTTTACAAAATATGACCGGTTTAATTAGTTTATTTTATTTTTTGGAGAAATAGAGATCATTTAAATCATTTGTTTACAAAAATTAGAAATATATAATACTTTAGTTTACATAATATGACCGGTTTAATTAGTTTATTTTAATCTTTTAAAGAAATAGAGATCATTTAAATCATTTTTTATAAAAATTAGAAATATATAATACTTCAGTTTACAAAATGTGACTGGTTTAATTAGTTTAGTTTATTTTTTTAGAGAAATAGAGATTATTTAAATCATTTATTTATAAAAAATAGAAATATATAATACTTTAGTTTACAAAATGTGACCGGATTAATTAGTTTATTTTTTTGGAGAAATAGAGATCATTTAAATCATTTGTTTATAAAAATTAGAAATATATAATATAATACTTTAGTTTACTGCTCAACTACAAATGCAGAAGGATGCCTGCTTGGTATGTTGTTTTCGAGGGCACCAAGCCAGGTATTTACACCAGTTTGGGCCGAGTGCAGTCAGTATGTCTTCAAAGTTAAGAGAGCTGTGCATAAAAAGTACAAGTCTTTTGAGGAAGCTTCTGCAGCTCTAGAGGCTTTCAACTCAAGAATCAACTCAATTCCTACTACCCCTACCCCTACCTTACCTTCCTATCAGGTTGGAGTGGCAGACAGTCCATCTTGTTGGACTGTGATGTGAAAAAAATGTGCAGGTGTTGTTAGTTGCTTTGGTTGTGGCCAAGTGGATGAGGCTGCACTGTTATCTTGATGTAATAATTAATTAGACAAGTTCAACTGCTACTACTTATATGCCACCAGTGATGCTTACTAAATTTGGGTATCATGAACTTGTTTATAAATTTGAGCTAGAAAATTAAATTTGTTGATAAGAATGAGATATATAATTATGTTATATGTCATTTTATAATTTCATTTGTTTATAAGAATGAGAGATATAATTATGTGATATGTCATATAATGCAGACGATGACACGTCATTGGATGTACAATGTCGATCGTCGCTCAAAAGAGTTCATTGATGGCGTGCATTATTTTTTAAGAGTGGCCGAGGCAAACAAGCGGAATGGTTTTATGTGCTGCCCATGTGCCCTTTGTAATAATTCGAAGGAATATTCTAGGTCAAGTAGTCTTCACTCACACTTGTTCAAGTCGGGTTTCATGCCAAACTATAGTTGTTGGACGAAGCATGGAGAAACTGGGGTTATGATGAAAGAAGGTGAAGAAGAACAATTGGACCCTGACGATGACATTATTGCTCAATACTGTGACTTTGGTGATACTGCAATGGGGGAAGGTGAAGAAGAGGCAAGTGCAGAAGACACACTCGCTGAAGATGATGCTCTTGGTGATGTCATTCGTGATGCACAAAGAGATTGCAAAAGTGAAAAAAAGAAGACTAAGTTTGACTGTATGCTAGAGGATCATAGGAAATTACTATACCCGTCTGCTGCAGATGGACAAAAAAAGTTGGGTACAACACTTGAGTTGCTACAATGGAAGACACAGAATGGTGTATCTGACAAGGCATTTGGACAATTATTGAAGATTATAAAACAAAAGATGCTTCTGAAGCCTAACGAATTGCCCGCCACTACGTACGAAGCAAAACAAGTCGTCTGTCCTTTGGGTTTAGAAATCCAGAAGATACATGCATGTCCTAATGAGTGCATCCTGTACCGTGGCGAGGAATACGAGAATTTGGATGAATGCCCTGTATGTAAAGCGTCACGATATAAGATCAGGCGAGATGACCCTGGCGATGTTGAGGGTGAAGAACGTCCCCGGAAGAAAATCTCTGCCAAGGTTATCTGGTACGCTCCTATAATACCACGCCTGAAACGTCTGTTCAGAAACAAGGACCATGCAAAGTTGGTGCGATGGCACAAAGAAGACCGTAAGGTAGACAACATGTTGAGACACCCCGCTGATGGGTCCTAGTGGAGAGCAATAGATAGAGAATTTCCGGAATTTGCAAAAGACGCTAGAAACTTAAGGTTTGGTTTAAGTACGGACGGGATGATTTCTTTTGGGGAACAGAGCAGTAGTCATAGCACGTGGCCTGTTACTCTATGTATCTGCAACTTTCCTCCATGGTTATGCATAAAGCGGAAGTTCATTATGATGCCAGTGCTCATCCAAGGCCCGAGGCAGCCTGACAACGACATCGATGTCTACCTGAGGCCATTAGTTGAGGAACTCCTACTTTTATGGAGTAAATCAGGTGTACGTGTATGGGATGATTACAAACAGGAATACTTTGACCTGCGAGCATTGTTGTTCGTAACAATCAATGATTGGCCTGCTCTAAGTAATCTTTCAGGACAGACAAACAAGGGATATAATGCATGCACATATTGTTTTGATGACATGAATAGTATATATTTTAAAAAATGTAGAAAGGTAGTGTACCTTGGGCATCGTCGATTTCTTTCTGTGAATCACCAGGTTAGAAAGAAAGGCAAGCATTTTAAAGGTGAGACAGACCACCGGAGCAAGCCTCGCAACAGAACTGGGGAAGATGTACTTGAGATGATCAAGGATGTGAAAGTAGTCTTTGGAAAGGGGACGGGCAGTGAACCTGTTCCGAAAGATGCTACGGGACACACACCCATGTGGAAGAAGAAGTCAATATTTTGGGAGCTACCCTATTGGCATGTACTAGAGGCCCGCCACGCGATCGACGTGATGCACCTGACAAAGAATCTTTGTGTCAACCTTCTAGGATTCATAGGTGTGTATGGGAAGTCTAAGGATACACTTGAAGCATGACAAGACTTGCAGCGCATGAAAGAACGAGACAACCTACATCCAGAGAAGACAGATGATGGAAACCATTACTTAAGACCTGCTAGCTATACTCTTAGCAATGAAGAGAAAGAAATCATGTTTGAATGCCTAAACAACATCAAGGTCCCATCTGGATTCTCCTCCAATATAAAGGGAATAATAAATATGCAAGAGAAGAAATTCCTAAACTTAAAGTCGCATGACTGCCACATGCTTATGACGCAATTGCTTCTGGTTGCTTTAAGAGGAATTCTACCTCCACATGTACGTCTGGCCACTGTGAAGCTATGTGCATTCCTCAATGCAATTTTTCAGAAGGCAATTAATCCACTAGAACTAGCTACTCTACATAATGATGTGGTTCAATGTCTTGTGAGCTTTGAGTTGGTGTTCCCTCCATCCTTCTTTAATATCATGACACACCTCCTAGTTCACCTGGTCAAGGAGATTCATATTCTCGGTCCTGTGTTCCTACACAACATGTTCCCCTTCGAGAGGTTCATGGGAGTACTGAAAAAATATGTTCACCAACGTGCTCGGCCAGAAGGAAGCATTGCCAAGGGCTATGAGACAGAGAAGGTCATTGAGTTCTGTATTGACTTTATTCCTGACCTTGACCCGATTGATGTTCCTGAATCGCGGCACGAGGGGAGGCTGTGTGGAAAGGGGACACTAGGGAAGAAAACATATATCGGTACGGGAAACGATTATTTCAATAAAGCGCACTACACAGTTCTTCAAAACGCATCTGTGGTGGATCCATATATCGAGGTACACAAGGAGTTCCTACGATCCCAATTTCCTGGGAAGAATGAAGTTTGGATTACACGTGAGCACATGAATACTTTTAGCACTTGGTTGCGAAAAGAATGTATGGATGATAACAATATTGATGAGCAACTATATTTGTTGGCTAGGCAACCATCATGGCACATCCTCACGTACAAAGGGTATGATATAAATGGAAACACATTTTACACCATTGCCCAAGATAAAAGGAGCACAAACCAAAATAGTGGTATTCACGTAGATGCCACAGACCCAAATGGGAAGAGGCAAACATATTATGGCCGCATAGAGGAGATTTGGGAACTAGACTACGCACCTAATTTTAAAGTCCCTTTGTTTCGATGCCAATGGATCAAGACGACCGGAGGCGGAGTAACAGTTGACAAGGAGTATGGAATGACAACAGTGGATCTCAACAATATTGGATACAAAGATGAACCATTCATCCTTGCTGCTGATGTGAATCAGGTGTTCTACGTGAAAGACATGTCTACAAAACCCAAGAGAGAGAAAATGATGATAAATCAACCAAAGAGCCAAAACGCCACATAGTTCTTTCAGGAAGAAGAAACATCAAGAGAATTGAGGACAAGTCAGATATGTCAGAAGATTATGAAAGGGATGACCGAATACCGTCCTTCAGTGTGAGCAAAGATCCAAGCATCCTGCTAAATACTGAGGAGACTCCATGGTTACGACATGATCATAACCAAGGGACATACGTCAAGAAAAAGATCACCAGTGTACCCGCTTGATATATAGTTATGCTTTATGTATTATAGTTTTTTTGTAATTAATAATAATTATGGATAGTCATGGTTCGTTGATGTCGATGTCGAAATGACTTGATTTATTTTTGGCAAACATATAAGCCCAAATTGATGCCCCACAAGAGGTGTTAGATTTTTCTGATCATTGTTTTAATTATTACTTTTTTGTCTGTGCCGAATGAGATAAAAGCTGGTGAATTTCACCTCCGACCCTCTGCGGTTTTTTATATGAACTACACAAATTTATCTTTTTAAATTATACTGCAATTTAACAGTGAATTTCTCTATCGTGTATTTGGACAATGAAAGATGAACAACCCAAAATTTAACATTCAGATAATGCAAAAACAATTTTCCTATCGAGAACCAGTTGTTTCAGATATTTAAATTTAACATTATATTTTTGCATTAACAAAATATGAATTGTTATTTACATTTATATTCATTATTATAAGAAAAGAAAGGAATCTATACAATAAGGTAAAACGAAATATAACTGTTATTTTAAAGTAATTTTATGCCTAGTATTGAATTTACTATGCAATTAACAAGTATTACAACGTATTAATATAGTGAAAACCTAATACAAAACTCAAAATACAGAAATCCCAAAACAGTGGCGGAAAAGAACCTTTAGTCCCAGGCCGTGGAACCACCCGGAACTAAAGGTACATTTAGTCCCGGGGCGTAAGCACGCTCGGGACTAAAGGTCCAACCCTTTAGTCCCGGGTGGGCTTACGCCCCGGGAGCCACGGCCCGGGACTAAAGCCTCCCCTCGTATATAGGGCACAGCGCCCTCCTCCTTCTTCAGCTCGACGTCAGACCGCCTGCGCCGCCGCCTCCCTCGTCGTCTCCAATCCAGTGTCGCGCTGCCGCCGTCCTCGACCTCCCTCGCCGACGTCCGCCTCGCCGTCGTCCTCTTCCACGCCGCCCTCCGCCCTCCGTCGATCTTCGTCCTCTCGCGCGGCCTCGTCCACTCTCCCTCGCCGTGGCCCTCGCCCTCGCCGCCGTACGCCTCCCTCGGCTGGGACTACGACGACCGTTCGCCGTTCGTCGTCGTTGTCGCCTCGTCGTCCTCGCGCCGCCGGTGAGGAGGGCACCGTCGGCCGCGTGCAGTGCGTGTGTGTGTGCGCGCGTGTTGTGTGCAGTGCGTGTGTGTGTGTGCATTGTGTGTGCACTGTGTGTGTGCGTGTGTGAAGAATAGAAGAAAAGTGATATATATAGAAAATAAATAAGTATAGAAAATGATTATAAATACATATATATTTATAGAAAAAGAAAAAAATGATATATATAGAAAATGAATGATTATAAAAAATGATTATAAATACATATATATTTATAGAAAAAGGAAAAAAATGATATATACAGAAAATGAATGATTATAGAAAATGATTATAAATACATATATATATTTATTGAAAAAGAAAAATGATATGTATAGACAATGAATGATTATAGAAAATGAATGATTATGTGATATATATGTTTTTTACTCTAACAAAATATATGTTTATACATGTAGATAAAAAGAGATTGGTCGCATTGACCTCGCCGCCGTCCACCGTCATCCTCACCGAGACGTCATCCTCAACGTCGTCCGTCGCCGTCCTCACCGCGACATCATCCTCGCCGTCGTCTGTCGTCGTCCTCACCGCGACGTCATCCTCGCTGCCGTCCGTCGTCGTCCTCTCGTCAACGATGTGTCCTTTGTGATAGATGGAGGCTACATTTTGGTTCACTTAGGTATATTTACAAATATATGTTTATGGAATATTCACTTAAATCACTTAGATATATATATTTTGGTTCACTTAGATATGATATGTAAATATTTATTTATATATTTATGGAATAATCATTCGCCAGTATATGTTTATGGAATAATCACTTAAATATGACTTTTCGTGTACGTCGGTAGTGTTATTTTTACGAATATGGTCTTTATCAACAGCAGTGCTAATCAACAATTAGAAGGTGATGACAACAATAATCAAGAAGTAGATGATGAGAGTCAATATTTTGTTGATTATGAAGAAATCAAGCAAGAAAATACTGGCGAGGTATACCTACAATCTCTATGTGCACATTTAATTCTAAAAAATTTATAAATGTATTTATAATCTACGTTCCTACATACGTAGCCCTCCGGATCGACAACGACTACTAGGAAGAGTAGGACCGTATGAGGTCCGAAGAAGCTGCTGGATGGCCGGTACATTATCTCGGAATTCGACGAGGAAACAGGTCAAGTACTTGGAGAACATGCACAAAAATTTGTTGGCCACTATGGGTACCTTGTAAGGGATAAGATCCCGATCAATGCTCGTGAGTTGTAACACCTCTGGTGTTTAATATGTAATTAACCTGATATGTCATCATCTTTAGTCTTTAATCATTCTTGCCATGCATTATGTTTGCCTAGCTTGTTTTGCTTTTACCTTTTTTTTGAGGTGACTTATGTAGTGATCTCTTTTTCGAAAACCCTAAAGGCCCAAATCTTCCTTGAGGGCAAAATGGTAATTTCACCTCTGTGCCTAGCTTTGTGTAATTCTTGTTCTTTTCGATGTCTTGAAGTTTTGTTGTGTTAATCAAAATCAAAATCAGATTTCAAGTTCCTTTTGAAAAACCCTGAATTCCAAACCCTGGATTTTATCTCTCTTTTGTAATTCAAAAAAAATTATTCAAAATTTGGAGCTGGTCCAAAAAGCAAAGTTGTAGACCTGGTCAAGAGAAACAACTTTGGTATTTACAAACTTTCAAGTTTTTGTACAAAGTTTGAAGTAATTTTTAAATTCATTCAAACTCCAGTTTTTGTCCCCTTTTTAAGTTTTCAAGATTATTTCAAAAACTAATGAGTTTCAGAGAAAGTGTATAATAGCAAAGTTATAGGTTTTGACAAAAGGGACAACTTTTGTGTTTACAGATTTCCAAGTTTCAATATAAAATCTAAAGTAATTTTTAATTTGTTAAAATCCCAAAAGTGTCCCCTTTTCAAAATTTAAATATGATTCAAAAAACTATTTGGATTTTGAAAACGTTCTTGTTGACAAAGTTGTAGATCTCCTTTTTCTGCACAACTTTGGTGTTTTGAGTTTCTGTTGCTCAGTTCAAATTTTGGGAGTATTTTGCAAAATACAGAAAGTCAAACCCTACACCCTAGCCCTATTCATCTTCTACCTAGGGCCAGGGGGGGCCCGGCCATGGCAGCTCGCCGGCGCCGCGTGCGCCACGCGCCTGGCAGCTGCTCGCCTGCCTCCAACCTGCCGCCGCTGTCCGCGCCATCATGCCGCACCCGCACGCGCCAAAGTTGACCCGTGCCCCGTCCCCTACTGCTCCCTGCGCGTCGCCGCCGTGTGGCCATCGCCGGCGAGCTCTTGCGCCCGGGTCCTGAGCGATATTCTCGCTCCCTTTTCCCATCAACCGACAGCACGCGCGCACGCCCGACCTTATCCCTGCCATAGCACGCCCCGAGCGGCAGCACGCTTGGCTATAAAAGCCACCCGCCGGCCGCCGTTCCTCCGCCACCGTCGCCAGCTCACTCCAGAGCCTCCGCCGCTCAACCACCTAGCCCGGAAGCTCCGCCTTGAGCTCGCGAAGCTTCCCAGCCCCTCAATTTTACCTCCGCCGCCTCCAATCGCCCGGCGAAACCCCATCTTCCCAAACTCCGGCGAAACACCGGTGAGCACGGGATTGAGAAATACTCTCTCCCCGGCCGTGATCTTTCCTCCCCGACCCCTGCTTCATCTTCCTTGCCTCCTTGCGCTCCTAACCCGCTCCTGGTGACCGTGTTTGGTGTACAGAGCCGCCGGCACGCCGCTCGCCGCCGAGAGAGCTCCGCCGAAGCACCGCCAACGTCGAGCTCCCTCCTTCGACCCTTGTTCCGCCGCCGAGCCCTGCCTCCGACCCGTGGTAAGCTCTCGAAGCCCCGGTCTCTGCTTTCACTGTCTAGCTCGAGCCAGGCCTCGAGCGGACTCACGCACCCTCGCCACTTCGCCGAGCCTAGCCTCGAGCAAGCATGCACCCTCCGCTTCGCCCGAGCCAGGCCTCGGCGAACACTTGCTCTCCGCTTCGCCCGAGCCAGGCCTCGGCGAACACTTGCTCTCCGCTTCGCCCGAGCCAGACCTCGGCGAACACTTGTTTCCGTCTCGCCCGAGCCTCCCAGTCAGGCCTCGGACGGACGCTTGTTTCCGTCTCGCCCGAGCCTTCCAGCCAGGTCTCGGACGGACGATTGTTTCCGTCTCGCCCGAGCCTCCCAGCCAGGCCTCGGACGGACGACTGTTTCCGCCTCGCCGCGATTCGCCCGAGCTCTGCCCGTTTCGCCCGAGCCCTTCGAGGATGGAGCACAGTGCTCTCTTTTTTTTTTGAAAAAGCGTGAATAGTGTTCTGTTTTCTCTTTTTTGTGTGAATTAATCTGTTGTTTCTTAAATCCTGAAAAAATTATGGTATACTCCTTGCACTGTGTAGTATTTTAGAAAAATATGAAACTTGACTTTTCTGCAAGAATTTAAAAATGTAAAATCCCTCTTTTAATTAATAAATGGATGGTTTTGGATTTTTAGAAAATCATTTATAACTCCAAAAATCATGAGATAAATTTTTGTGAGCTTCCTATGCCATGTTTAGTCTCTGGTGAAATTTTGAAGTCTTTTGGAACAAGTTGATTTTTGAGCATTTATTTTAATTGTTAAATAGTATCTTTTGTTAATTAATGTCTGATTTTAATTGAGCGCCTTAATGACCTCCAAAAATTATGAAATTTGTTTTGCCATCTATCTACACCATAATAAACTTATGAGATTAATTTGGTAATTTTTGGAGCAACTGCATAAAATGACCCTTTTAAAATAATTAAGAAAAATAGAAAAAGTGATTACGATTCTTGTTGCATGCCCTGTGTTGCATTGTTCATGCTAGCATACTCATGTGCATGCATCATTGCATTCATATAGTCACCGAAGAAGGAGTCAAAGTCGAGGCCGCCGCCGACGAACCTGCTCCTGAAGTAACCCCGAGCTTCGACCTCTGCACCTCCAACCCTGAGCCAGCTGTCTTTGCTCTTCAAGGCAAGCCCCGGTGCATTTAGCCTTTCCTTGCTTTTATAAAAGTTTTACTTAAATGCTTTTGAGTTAAATTACTGCATTAGGTGATAGGAGTTGTGTGATGACCCATTACCTGCACTTTACCCCCACCAAAGATCCCCTACCCTGTTTAAAAACTATTTGCAAAATGCTTAGCATTGCTATACAATAGATTTGCAATAAAAATGCCAATTTCAAAAGTGTGATCACTTAAAGAATCTTTTGGGAATTTGGCTTTACTCCCCGACCATTGCCTAGGTATCTGATCCGTACCTAGTCAATCGCGAGGAGAGGTTGTCCGAGCGTACGATGCCGTCATGTTGTAGTCTGGGACTCAATAGTTGACACCGACCGGGACAGGGTTGAAAAACTGACAGGACTATTACGCTTGGGTGAGATATAACCAAGGTATAGTTCTGGCTGGAAAATTAGGGACCATCCGTATGGGGGCCTGCTAGTCAAGACTTGTAACTATTCACATACTTCGGAAAGCTCTGGCTCCGAGAAATCCTTGATTGGGACCGACAACCGCGCACTGGGAGTGGAGAGATGGCGGAAGTAGCATGTACCCACGTGGTCGTCGTACCTGGATAGGAGTGGTGTACTGTACTTCCGGGTAGCGTAGGACCGGTCCAATCTTGGAGGAATCGTGGTAGACGGGTTGGCCTATGCAAGCTTGGGTGCTACATATGCCGTGTGAATAGGGATCCTCAGCTGAGTATTATTTATCCGGATTAACGTTGCTCCTCGGTTATGGAGACTTGGTCACTGACTGTCAACGGAGAGTGATTCTCAACTAGGTATGTTTTGAAATGCACAATGAATCATAGACAATGAAGAATTGAGAAATGCTTGAATCTTTCCAAAATAAAACAAGGTTTACAAAATGCTTTTTCTGCAAAATACTTAAGCCTTACCTTGACTACCCTAAGCCTTTCATTCCTGAGTCTTCTCCCCTTTTTCTTTAGTCGGGTAAGTCTTGTTGAGTACCCTAGTACTCAGGGTTTGTTAACCCCCTGTTGCAGGTTTCTCCTAAGTGACGTTGATCATGATCGTGTCAGTGGGCTTGACGTGATCTGGTCGTTCTTCCTCTCCAACTTAGGTACTCCGCCTAAGTATGGTTCTGTAATACTATTCTGCTTCCTCGACACCGGTTGTATTTATGCAAAAAGTAACACCTTCATGTTTTATAAAGGTTATCTATCTTGCTTCCGCACTCCGATGGTATTTTATATCAAATGTTGTAATGTTGTAATTATTCCAACCTTCATGATGATGATCCTGTGGCTCGTGGATAATTTGGGGTTCCCTCGAGGACGCCCGATAGATCTTTCCTGTGATGTGGTACATGTGCACAGTCATTAGAGCTCGGGGAGACGGTGACGTGTGCGGGTGGGCCACATTACCGGGAGGTTCTGCCACATGAGTGGAAGGAAAAGAAAAGTGCTCCTCATATAAGTTTTGTCTTTGATCGTGACAAGGAACTGGTTTGGCAAGATGTCCTTGCACATTTCACACTTGAAACAGATGATAGAAATTTGAAGGAAAGAGTTAGGAATTGGACTATGAAGAAAATGGCAACACTATTCTAGGGTTGGAAGAAAAAATTGTACAACACATTTATCAAGAAGGACCTAACTCCGGACTTCAACACTAAGGCCTACGTCAAGTTGAGGCCATTTTGGGATGAGTTTGTAGAATTTAAGAAATCAGAAGAGGGTGAGGCACGGGTCCGAAGGAACTGACAAAATGCCCGACAAAAACAATACCACCATCACTTGGGATCAGGTGGCTACAAGAGTGTCATTCCTAAGTGGGAAAGAATGGAACGAGAGATTCTAGCCAAGGGCATCGAACCATAATCAATCAACTGGCCTGAGCGCGCCAAGTATTGTTTTTTTGGTCATGGAGGAATCCTGGACCTACAGACAGGAAGGGTAGTGTATGGCACAAAACTCCAAAGAGCAGCCGAAAGATTGGCTTATGCTCGAGACATGGCTGACAGTGGCGTGTGGGAGCCGAACAGAGAAAAGGATGAGCTGACATACGCCCTGGAGAATCCTGAGCACGGTGGGAGAACAAGAGGCTATGGGGAGTTGTCGTGGGAGCATGCCTTCCCAAAAGACAAAGAGACCTATAGAAGTCGCGCAAGAAAGAAGGAGGAGGAGGCAGAGCGGATGCGAAGGATGGAGGAAATGGTTATGCAGTCACAGACCGAGGCTCGTGAAGCGGTAGAGCGAGAAAAGCACTTGAAGACAAAATGAGTGAGGAAATCAAAAGGCAAGTGCAGTTAGCAGTAAGTTCCATGCAAAGACAATCTGCATCAGAGCCGGGAGTCAACATCAGCCCCCTGGTCAGTTGAAAAGCAGTTGCGCTTCCACAGAGGTGCCAACGATTCAAGGTGACGTAGGGCTGCGCTTCCTCGTGGATGACATCACTGATCCTCTCACGACATGTGAGCTGCACATTCCACAGGGGAATGACACAATAATGGTGACTATTGGTGTTGTATCTCCTATTGACCCTACGAAGACACCAAGATGCCATGGGGCATTAGTACCATCTGGTTATGCTAGTGTCTCGGTGGATAGAGTAGTGAAAGGGCATAGCAATGCGACTCTTGACATTGAAGGAGCTGATGGTGAGAAGACTTTAGGAGAAGCGGAGAAGGCATTCATATGTTGGCGTAAGTGCTATATCATTATTCCTGGGGCACCTCAACAAACTAACCCTAGGTGCCGATGAAACATTTTTCTTTCACTAGTTATGTATTGGCTTAAATATAATTGTTTACTCATACCATGTTGTTTTCACAACAGGACCTCTCCCGACCTAAGTCATAGTGCTGCGGGCGATGCAATGAAACACACAGCTGCATCCCCACCGGCTCCATCCCCTCCACGACCGGCTCCATCCCCGCCACGACCAACTCCATCCCCTCCACGACCGGCTCCATCTCCACCACGGGCTCCATACCCTCCACCACGGGCTCCATCCCCGCCGCCACTGGCCCCATCTCCTCCACCACGGGCTCCATCCCCGCCACCGACTACACCAAAGAAGAGGTCAGCCACACAAATGAAGGCATCAGCCCCACCGCCACTGAAGAAGAAAGCCTCTTCAGAAAGAAGACAAGTTATTCCTAAGATGACGAAACTTCCATATGAGATGACTGATGAGGAAACTAATGCTGCAGCGAAAGCACATTTGGACCAATTATGGGCGGACAACGCGGCTAAAATTAAAGCGAAGAAAAACCCATAGAAGTTGTACCTTTTTGTATGTCCTGATATGCTCAGGAAAAAGGTGGATGCTCATCAGAAAAAGGTGCATGATTCTCGTAAGAAATCGCCACTATCAGACTATGATCGCACTATCACCAAGTCACTTGAGGAGGAGAAGCAGAAACAGAAGAGAGCAAACAAGGGTGTCCCATAGCTCGGGGAACAATCAAAACAATCAGTGCCCCCGCTATATATTGCGAATGAATATGGTTCTAACATGAAAGCGCTAGAACAACTTGATGTGGATCCTGAGCATCTTGATGCATTTTTCGCAGAAACTGGTCTAACCTTGTCCCAAATGCTCGGTGAATCAGCCATCGAAAGTGCTCCGCAAATTGATCACTGGAAGAAGAATTATGTATATGGCCAGAGTCTATACAACCCTGCGGCCCTCAGAGAACTTGACACTCAAATGTACTTGGTAAACCAGTGGTACATGACAGCGTGTAGCAAAAAAATGGATGATTGGATTTGCGTTAGAATTAGAGACCATCATTACTTTCGTGGTGATGATATTATACTTGTCCAATTCACTGAGTTACACCAGCTATGCCACCTGGATGCTCTAGACAAATCTCTAGTCAGCTGCTTTTGTTTGTAAGTGATCCTTCGTTTTAATAATCTCACTCTAGCATATGCATATGTAAATGTAATTATACTAACACTAGCTAGCGTGTCTATACATATACAGGAACATGATGAGAGACCTCGTACGTACAAATGACAAGGAGGTTGGTTTCATTGATCCATATATCGTATTCTCGCTCCCAAACAAAGATTCCGACTATGATATATGGAGAAATGAAGCAGAGAGGAATCTCCGGAGGTTCTTGATCAACCAAAAGAACAAAAGATATATACTCTTCCCCTACAACTTTAGGTTGGTGTTGTTATCATGTGCATATTTAATTTTACTAACTCAATTCTTATGATATATGTTGACTATATAAGCAAATTAATGCAACTTTCACTGGATATTAATTGTCATCGATCTCTCCGAAACTCAATTGCTAATCTATGACTCATTGAGAAAACCACTCGGAGATTACCAAGATATCATAGACATTATCCAAGGGTAACTTTCGATCTCTAAAGATTAATTTCTACACTTTAAATCTACAATAGTTAATTATGATCTATTTATTGTGCAGCGTTTGGGCCTGGTTCGTTCCGAAACACCGTCCGGATTTGAAAGTGACACTTCCTCCTCCTATCCAGTTTCAAGTAAGTTGTATTAGCTCCCCGCGTCTTTACCACTAAAGCATGTTTCATCACACGCGCGAGATGACGAGATAGTAATCTTTTTACATCGTGCAGTGGGTTCTACGGCAACCACCAGGGAACAATTTGTGTGGGTACTACGTTTGCGAGTTTCTCTTGGTGTATGCGAAAAGAACTCCTGTAGAGAGACAGAAAGTATGTAACATGTATACATAATAATAATCCCATGTATTTCTTTATTGCTATTAAATAAATCTTATGTATATTAATGCATTTTTCTTTTTTTTGCAAATTGAAGGACTTATGGTTGAAGAACCAGGTGTTGGAAATGGTGCGACTCAAAGGAATTCAAGAGACAATCGCAGGATTTCTTAATGACCATGTCCTCAAAGCCGGCACCAAGTTCTACTATAACCCGGAAGAACCAGTGAAACCAAACCAAGACGAACATTTGTATGATATTTAAGTGACGGTCAATATTTGTGTTGTAAATACCAAGGATGCATGGATAATGCTGTAAATTTTATGTGCATAAATATATTATACATATAATATGTATAGCTAGCTAGTAGCTCGATCAATATATATATATATATATATATATAGTTTCATATTTTATGTGTGTATTTGTAAATTTATGTGTATATATACGCACATACATACATTAGCAGCGAAGAATATGTATTTGAAACCCTAATGTATAATGTATTAGCAGCAAAGAAAACATATTAGAAAACCTAATGTAATTGTAAAACTGAAAACACAATAACCAATTGAAAAGAAAAAGAAAAAGAAAAAAAGAAAAAAGAAAAAAGAGGACAGCCCCCGAGGGTCTTTAGCCCCGGTTGATAATACCAACCGGGACTAAAGAGGCCAGCCATCGGGGCCTGGCTCGGGACCTCTTTAGTCCCAGTTGGTATTACCAACCGGGGCTAAAGGTCCTATGCCCTGGGAGGGTTACAATTTTGAAGACGCAGTACTAATTAGTGAACGTTTGGTATATGAGGATATTTATACTTCTTTTCACATCCGAAAATATGAAATTCAGACGGATACGACAAGCCAGAAGAACATTTACTCCGCAATTTGGACAGAAATGGAGTTGTTTGGTTGGGATCCTGGATTCTACATCTTGGAACCAGGCCAATTTGGGAGCGGCTTTGTGATAATGGAACCAACCGGCAAAAAGCATTAACGATGCAAAAATCAATGCACCAATTGCGGTACAATAGAGTTGTAATTCACTAGTTATTCCGGATGCTCGCCAAATCTGAAAAAAACCAGAGGTTATGGGACGGGGAACCGGGGCTAAAGGTCGGGCCTTTAGTCTCGATTCCTTAGCCCCGGCTCCATGCCCGGGGCTAAAGGCCATTTTGGACTGGGGCTAAAGGCCCATCGTGCAGTAGTGAAAGATCGAACCATGTGTGTCTCCAGACAATGCGATGAAATGGAATGGAACGTCCTCACACAGAGAATAATGACACACGAGAGCACGTAACAAACATCGCGTGTGCTTTGTATCGTACACATGTACTGGCTAGCACCCACCACCAGATGTATGCAAATGCATGCGATGTGTACGCATACACCGGTGCCCAACAATCATCTAGTCTAGAAATATAGTCACATCTCGCATCTGGACAACTATAATAGCCTTATTACTCCATCTCCCTCACGCCATTGCCAATGCCTTACACGTTAGTACTTCCCTAACAATAACTTTAGAGACGACAAGAGATTTACAGGTGTCATCTTTCTCCCTTGGTTGTCCGTTGCCACTTGTTTGTCGTTCAAATACCATATTTTTTTTATAGCTATATAGGACACCTATATCGAAATAACACCGCTAAAGTTTCATATTATAGAAACACGCCCCTCGCCACCAAACAACAGGTGTGTGTATCTTACACCGAGAGACATTTAGAACATGACTACCACACGTAGCCACCGTCTTTTAACACTAGGGATCAGTGGGCGCCCTTTGGCCTCGTCCTCCTGGCCTGGGCTAGCTGCAGCTGCAAAGCAATCTGCCACCATTTCTGTTACGAATGAGTCCATGGTTTTGTGCAACGTAATGGACCTCGGAAGGCACCATCATCTCAAGCAAGATTATATTCGGCATGTACACTCAAGCACATAGACAGTATGCACGACATTACATTGTGCAGCTGGAAAGCCAGCCCCATAGGAGGGCTGCCAAATCGACAGCTCCGCGCCCTTGGAAATCCTAGTCACTTATTTCTTGGCACCTGACCGATCTACCCTTGGAGCACACGGTGTACGATGCTGCCACATCTGGCATCGGAGGGCATAGAGGACAATTGCTGCTGGAGTGGGATCGAGAGCTTTGTCAGTACTCAGTGAACACGGCACCTGATGACGATGAACAGTGGGCAGGAATGGTGGCTATAAAAGGCGCCCTTCCCCCACCATGGCTCAAGAACAAGGGAAGCCATCTCCTCATCAAGAAGGGCATCAGATTGAGCTTCCTTACTCGATCGAGGTAATTCTTAGTTTGTTTACTGACATTACATTTGTCATATAAGAATGATTTCTGACATGGGCGCGGTTACGTTGTCATGCATGCGTCGTCATGGTATTTTTCAGGCAAGGGCTTGCTCTGAATTGACCGGCCGGCGATATGGCGGCGACAATGGCAGTGACGACGATGGTGACGAGGAGCAAGGAGAGCTGGTCGACCTTGCAGGTCCCGGCGGCTGCGTTCCCTTGGAAGCCACGAGGAGGCAAGACGAGCCTCGAGTTCCCCCGGCGGGCCATGTTCGCCAGCGTCGGCCTCAACGTGTGCGCGGGCGTCCCGGCGGGGCGCGACCCGCAGGAGCCCGATCCCAAGGCTCGCCCCGCCGACAACTGCGACGTCGCGCGCCAGCTTGGCTTCGCTGTGCCCGGGCATCAGCAGCAGCAGCAGCAGGAGGAGGAGGCCGCGAAGAAGAAGAGGAAGGGCGGCGGCGGCGGCGGCGGGAAGAAGAAGAAGCATCAGCTGGGCGATCTGAGGAAGGTGATGAGGGTCAAGATCGCCAACCCGCACCTGCGGCGCCTGGTTAGCGGCGCCATCGCCGGCGCCGTGTCGAGGACGTTCGTGGCGCCGCTGGAGACGATCCGGACGCACCTCATGGTCGGCAGCATCGGCGTCGACACCATGGCCGGGGTGTTCCAGTGGATCATGCAGAACGAGGGGTGGACCGGCCTGTTCCGCGGCAACGCCGTCAACGTCTTCCGCGTCGCCCCGAGCAAGGCCATCGAGGTACGAGCTAGTACGACAACCCAGAATCCATGGTGGTCGTGTGTGCATCAGTGACTACTACTACACCTTCCTATCTAAGCTCTGATGTTTTGCTTCTATGGTGGTGGTGGTGGTGCGCAGCATTTCACCTACGACACGGCCAAGAAGTTCCTAACCCCGAAGGGCGACGAGCCGCCGAAGGTCCCGATCCCCACGCCGCTGGTTGCCGGAGCTCTGGCCGGATTCGCCTCGACCTTGTGCACCTATCCCATGGAGCTGATCAAGACCAGGATCACCATTGAGGTGAGAGCAGCAATTAACAAACACACGTACAGCATCATCATCTCGCAAAGTTTTCGCAATAATGGCCTCTCACTGTCACTGCTGTGACCACCATCTTACACGTACAGAAGGACGCATACGACAGCGTGGCACACGCGTTCGTGAAGATCGTGCGCGACGAGGGCCCGTCGGAGCTGTACCGGGGGCTGGCACCCAGCCTGATCGGCGTGGTGCCGTACGCGGCCTGCAACTTCTACGCCTACGAGACGCTGAAGCGGCTCTACCGCCGCGCCACGGGGCGGCGCCCCGGCGCGGACGTGGGCCCCGTGGCGACGCTGCTCATCGGGTCGGCGGCGGGCGCCATCGCCAGCACGGCCACGTTCCCGCTGGAGGTGGCCCGCAAGCAGATGCAGGTGGGCGCCGTGGGCGGGAGGCAGGTGTACCAGAACGTCTTCCACGCCATCTACTGCATCCTCAAGAAGGAGGGCGCCGCCGGCTTGTACCGGGGGCTCGGCCCTAGCTGCATCAAGCTCATGCCCGCCGCCGGCATCGCCTTCATGTGCTACGAGGCGTGCAAGAAGATCCTCGTCGACAAGGAGGAGCAGGACGAGGAGGAGGACAACGTGGACGACGAGGCCGGCGCCGGAGACGACGACAAGACGAAGATTGAGTGATTAAAAAGTTCGTTCTCCTCGACCAAGAAGATGGCAAGCAATGTCGTCAAGCATGGAACTGGGAAACAAATGGACAAAGTATATTTGGAGAGTTTTGATATGGTGTTTTCGGGTCTGATGTTTATTTGTCTCATATATAACAAAAGGTACCATGTTTGGAGTCGAAGTTAATGGTATCGTGTTGCCCTTCATGTTACTTCTCTATTTGCCTATCTGGAGCTCAAATTGTTGTTATGTTGCATGTTCCGTGTAAGAATTACATACTATATTTGTCTATTCCAATTTTGAAGCCCAAACCATTGTGTTCTTTTTCGTTTATTACACAGTACAGCTCATTCACTCACAACACGCGCGCACACACACCTCTATGAACACACCTACGCTACCTCTTTGGAACCACGAATGTGAATCATGTGGTGCCATGTTCTTCTTCGTTTATTACACAACATAGCTCATAGACTCACAACACGCGCACACTTACCTTTATGAACACACGTACGCTACCTCTTTAGGACCACGGGAATCGTGCGGTGCCGTATGGGTACCGTGGGTGCCGATCCACGGTATAGGAAACACGAGAGTTAGTTTATTTTCATGGTTCCGATGTCGTGTGCGGTTGAAAGAATCATCGATATCGCCAAGGCCCGGTGTGATTCGATTCTTTCCATTGTCATAGCAGAAAACACAATCTCAAACACATCCTTTATTGAGAGTCCGAGGCATGAATAGCAAGTTAGCCTTCCAACTCTCTACCTTCATAAAACACCGAATTTGAGCGCCACACCATTGTCGCCTCTAAAATCAGCAAGGGTGTTTAGATGGGAGATGGTGTTCGTGTTCATATTTTATCTTTGGGCTGTTCTTCGACATCTAGCTCGTGCCGTTGTATGTGCCCTCGCCTACCACCAGCTGACCTCCGTCATCGACAGCCTCTGCCGCCACCCTTGCTGCCCCCGTCTCCCCCAAACCCTTTCTAAGCCTCCTCCTAAGGCCACAGACCACAATCCAAACCCATGCTTGGTGTGCGAGAGTGGCGCTTGAAATCGATATCGATTGCAGGCATCTGTTGTGTATAAGAGATGTGTCACCAGCAAACAGAAGATGCACGTACATCAGAAGCAACAGGATATCTTCTAAATAGAAAATAGTGATGAATCAAGAGTATCATACTAAACACAACTTGTACCATACCAACCTAAATGAATCAAGTAAAAGCACACTAAATAGGCTGCGCCCTTAATTGATTATACAAGCAATCGTCTCTTGCTGCCGACTCGACAAACTATGAAAAGAACAAAATCTAGCTGCAGAACAGTAAATAAGCTACAACAGGGTGCTTGCGGTATTCAGCTTTGTTCCTCGGCCTCATTAGCCTCCCTCTCTTCTGCAGCCGCTGCCATCAGCTCATCAAATTTCTCCGTCTTGCCAAGCAATATTTCAATCTGCGCATTATAAGAGTATAAGAAAGGAGACCAACAAATAAACTTGAAAAATGCGTCACTGACCATGGGCAGGACATTTACCTTGGCCTTCTGGATAGTTCGGGACCTAGTTTCATCTTTGACATCAACAGTAGATGTCATGATCTCTGCATGTGATTGTCGACAAGGTTAGGATGAAAAGAGAACAGAACTCTATGAACATTTACTTTATTACAAAAAAAGACTCACTCTTCTCGACAGCAAGGCCATTATTTTTCAGAATTTCTGCTACTGTCACCACCGTTGCAATGGCTGAAAAGAGTACAAGGCAAAACTTAGCAGGTTCAGTAGTGCAAAAAGAGCATACGCAATAGAAAATTCATTCATAACATAATGCCTGAAGTGTAAATTAACATAGCATATATTGATGCAAATTTGAGCTTAGAAATTGTCTGCAACAAAATTGATGGCAAAATGCTGTACATGATGACTAAATCAAGTTGTGGCCAAAGCAGAATGGCGGACTCAACAACAGAGGACAAGACTTCAACCACAACTCTCATCAGCAAGCTATGAGGGCACTAGTTTTTATGATCACATACACTGGAAGTTCCAGAACTCTAAACACTTCTCCTAGTAGAGAAACAACCATCCCCACAATTGATCCAATGATTGTCAGTAACACTCTTCCATGTTCTATCAGAGAAGCTAACCATAACTAATTCAAAACCAAAGTTACTTTCTATGTTTAAACCGTGGCCTTGGGAGGCAATATTGATTTGTTCAGGGATACTAGACCCAAGAACGCATGAAACCCAGTCCTGAACCAAGCTTTTTAAGGCAAATATATGCCCCATTATTACTATGTAAGCCTTTAATGCCACCTCGCACTACCGTATGGCCCAAATTCACCACCCACTTCTGTGCCCAATTCCACACCATCTACTGCATGTCTGTATGCCCTCATGTGGATACACTCTCACACCATGGAGAAAGACCTGACACAGATAGTGCCAATGTGAACTAAAGTTATCAGAGCACTAGTCGCTCTAAACGCTAGTTGCTCTGCATTTACTCTGTATCAACCACTTGTTCTCAAGGTAATGAATAATACTACAATGACCTTTAGGTGCACCTCCAACCCTTTTTAGTTCAAATATCTGTACTACTTCAAAATGAGATCTCATTTAGTATAAATATTTAGGGTTGGAGCCTTGGAGGTGCACCTAAGGGTCACTAATTTGCACCCTTGACATTTGGCAACTACAAAGATACCACACGTTGACAATCATGTACATAGGATGGAATAATGAATCATCGCTACACATCTTAACACAAACCAACTACAAAATCTCAATCACTTGCAGGCACAGCTATGAGGAGATTAAATGAACGGTAAAGGTGTTCTATTTATTATAACAAACTCAGGAGGCAAAAGATTTACCCATGCCGAGGGCCGACAGCTCCACTTCGGTGTGCAGCTGCATGTACCTCTGCACAAGAACAGCATCAAACAACAGATTAGTACTCTGTTTGCATCCCCTATACTCGAGAATACGTTCAAATCCAGTCAAATCGCCGCCGGCAAATACATCTCGACGGGCAAAACCCCAACTAGAAGGAAGCCCTTTTTATTTAGCATTAAACCCCGCGAACAAATCGAAATCCTAACCATAAGAAATCCCAAAATAACCGTAAAATCATGTTGTTATGACCCACCACGAAAGAAAAAAAAAATTGGATTTATTTATTTCCCTCCTCACCTTGGCGAGGTTGACATAGAAGAAGAGGGGCTTCTTGGTGTTGGAGACCTGGATGCGGTTCTTCTTGTGCCCCTCCGCCCCGGCACCGGCACCAGCCGCGGCTCCTCCGCCCGAGATGCTGAGGTTGTTCACGGCCTCGGTGACCTCCTCCATCGTCGTCGCCGCGAGAAAATTTGAGAGCTTGGTGACGGGCGAGAGAGGCAACGGGATTTCGGCGGCGATGGATGGAATTGGAAGGGAAGCCCTATCGCTGCCGCGTTTTATACGGGGTAGGGTTACGGCGGTAGGCGGGGTGTCCGGTTATCTTTTGCTAAAATAGGGGTCCGGTTATCTTCCCAATATACTACAGTATGATTTTTAAGGAAGAATAAAAAAAAATCTATCTCCAACAACATCCAAACTCATCCTTCAATCTTTTAGCACTTAGGGGAACCCTCCCATAAAGCATCTCCAATAATGCTCTAAAAACATGATTATTTCTAACCAACTCCTAAAGAAATATTGGAAAAAATAAATAAGACCATCTCCAACAATTTTCAATAATTCACTTCTAAAACACAGAAGATAATTTTATATTAGAAATCCTATATATACTATATTTAAATTATTCCAAACACTTATATATACATTATTTCTCTCTTATACACCCTTAGACACACGGAATTTGTGTGCGTTGGGTGTTTTTTTTAATTTGCTAAAAAAAAATTGGAAGGTGGTGTTGAAAGCTCTTAGAGATGCTTTTTTTTAATAAAAATTATAGATCAGGAGGAGGTTTTATTGAGTACGTCTAAAGTTGCGTTGAGACTGTCCACACTCATGTTACTCTATTTTCATCCTCTATACTGTCTAGTCATCAAGATTCTCTCCTCTATACTCATTTCTCCTGCATCCATCCATCCTCTATATCATCATCTATCCACTGTGGGCTCACTTATCACTTTATCTAAATATATCCATGAGAAATCTAGTTTTAAAGAATTAATTACAACGAATTCAATTGTGCAATCGAAATTTAATTTGAAATTTTGGTTTGTAAGATATAACATTTTTTAAGTTTGAAATAGCGGGCCCCACCCAAGATTCTCTCCCCTCCCCACCGCCTCTCTCACGCGAGCGCCTGCACTCTGCTCCCGCATTCTACGCTAAACCGCTGCCGCTCCGCTCCCTTTAGCGTACACGCGCGCGTAGAGGACACAATACAGGCTGTCGCTGCAGCTTTTTTTCTACGGTAAACCATTTTAGCGTGAGCGGTAGCGGAACCAGTGCGGATGGTCTGACTCCCCGGCTCCCGGAAGCAGACGTGCTCAAGCTGGTGCGCCGCGTGGTGGCCGCCCGGCGCCCGAGCGTTGATCGTCGTCCACGGCGGCCAGGCGGTCAGGCAACTCCCTCTCTTAGTGCCGCGGCTCGATGGGGCTGGAGCGAATAGCGGGAGGAGCACCATCCCCAATACTACGCGGCTCGCTCAATCAACTATGTGTTTGAGTGGCGAGGTGGTGCAGAGTCTCCTTCGCGCGCTAAGGAGAAGACCGGCTATGCGGCGGCAAGGAGCTCCTAGACTCGCGTACTGCATTGGCAATCTCGTCACCACCGCCGGCACCGAGCAGCAGGTCTTGCGCCTCGAGCTCCCCCACTCCATCCGCGAGTCGCTTCTGATCGCCACCGCATCGACTTGAAGGGGCCTCTCGTCCATGTCGAGTACGTCGAGTGGGGAGGCTTCGTGATGAACGGTGTTGACATTCAAAAGTGTCACGAGCGAAATATAAGGGTAGAAGATGTATTCGGGTCATTTTGAAGACGAATGTATCTTCTAATGCTCTATAATTGAAAGAGTAGATATTCCAAGTGAGATAGAGCTGGTCGCTTGACATCTTCCGACCAGTTATACTACTGCCGACCAGGCGAAGTTGGTCGGAAGACTTAGAATGATGATGAATGTCAATCCAGGCGCCGGTTCGGGAATCTTTGCTCTACATAGGTTGTAAAGATCTATTGATCAGTATGATTGGTTTTGGGCTGTTGCGTGCGAAGCCCATTAAGCCAGTTTAGCTGGTTCGAGAATCAATCGAATCAGGTTTGCCTTATATAATCCGGATTGGACTCTTGGATTCCATGTTTTGATGGAGTCCAGGTAGAAAACTTGAAGATCGTATCTGGAGATGTTTCCTATTGGGATAAGACCAACCCCCTCTATATATATGAGAGGATCATGGCCAATTGAGGCATCCAACCTTGATCGACAAAATCAATCTACTTGTCGGTGTTTGTTAACCGGCAACTCGTCTTGAGTAATCTCAGACGATTTGTTCGGTGGGGATCGGCGTTCGTAGGACTCGGCGAGTACACAGGGACAACGATTTATACTGGTTCAGGCCGCTGAATAGCGTAATACCTTACGTCCAGTGCGGCGTGTGCCTTGTGTATGATTATGATTCAATGTTCGATTCTCGGAGCTCGCACCTGCTTCCCCTTATATATCCGGGTGAAGCATAGCGCAGACCGAGTCCTAGTTGGTTACATCAGAGGAGTCATATTCTAATTACAAGACTTCCTTTAAGAACTCAACTAGATTACAAAAAGAGTCCCAATCCTAATACGCTTCGTATCAAGTCTTCGGATCTCAATGTCGTCCGGGATTAGTCGGAGGAATCATCTTCTGATGATATCTCTGACATCCTGGTCCGTCAAGCCCCCGAGCTCTTCATCATTTTCTCAGATCATTATCTTCTGGTTTCTCTTTGAGAATCTCTGAGTAATATCTTGGGAAATTTTGAAGTGCTCCATAGGTAAAGAACTTCCATGGCGTGCACTTTTTCCCAAAAAGTGCACCCATAGGGTGTAGCCCCCGAGCCTCTTGTTATTTATAATAACTTTGAGGATCTTTTGAGCCTTTTCCAAGTAAATCTTTGGGTAAGAAAAAACATTTTCTTTATAGATTATACCCTGCAGCCCCCGAGCCTGAGTTCCGAGTACTTTAGTAGTCGGCACTTGGGATCTTCAGAAATATATGATCAGATAATCTATCAAAGAAAATGAAGAGTCGAAACATGACACCAAATCGTTGCTTAAACTGTCCGAGTAATAAATATTCAGCTTCAGGTGGGTAATGTTTTCAACAAACATCCCGTATCACCCCCCACTAAATAAAAATTACCATGGGGCCAGCGATAATTGACCGGTGACTGTTCCAGCTGTGTGTAATAATGATGTTTGTCGTTTTCTGCAACTGCAAACTTTGTCGTCTTCCTCTTGAAGTGCGCATGAGAATCAATCACCAGTGCCAAGCTTCACATGTGGCACAGTGCATAGGTTGAATTATTGGTCCGTCAATCACTTTCGTCCATGAACATAGTCTATAGACCAAGAGGATCCGTCTATAAATACCCTGCCTGGGAAGCAAGGAGTTCATATCCTTTAGGAGTATAGAACTTCTCTTAGTCCCATAAAGTTTATAGTAGTGATAGTGGGAATGGTCGAGCCCCCGGGTGTCTTCCTTCTATAAATTAGATGAGGTACCCAGAAGAACTCTTGTGAAGGGACCATCCGCAAGGGTGGTTTCCAAGTGGTCGCGAGCAGAGGGATACAGAGGTGCGCCTAGAAGAACTCTTGTGACTACCACTCGTAGATAACCTCGGAGTCACAGGTTGTCAAAAGGCGGCGAGTGTGATGGTCTTCCCCGGAGTTCCTTGAGCATTGGGGTAGTACCTAAAACTCACCTTGGGAAGCACTGAAAAGGCTCATGTGTCTACCCAAGGTTCTGTGTCTGCTTTACTATGTCTCACTGAACCCAGTCCTTGGTGCATTAGGCATCAAGACTCTGTACCTTGATTACACTAGAGTAGCATTTTACATCCTGATTGTACTTCTGCTGATAATCGTTGTATCTCAAGATGTTGCCATATATCTCTGTTGTAATTCTGAGTAATAATAAATAAAATCCGGGTACTTGGAATATTTTCCGAGTCCTCTGTCTTGTTATCCGAGTACTAAATGTGTCTTGTGAAAGAAGGAAGCTTCTCTGTTTAGCTGGAGCTGACGCCGTTTGTAGCGCTTTCTCACCCGTTAGGGTTTTGAACAGTCTCTTAACGCCGTTTGTGAAAGATGAACGGTTGCCAAAACAGATCTATAATAAGCCGTCGTTGGGCTGTATGTCCCTTACGCTTTCATCAAGCCATTGCCTTCAGAGTTAGAAATCCCCTAGCGAACCATTAGTTGATGCGTAGAAAGTCTCTCGTTATCAACATGGGTCCCAAGAGACAAGTCGCTGGTGATAAGAAGGTTAGGATCACCACCACCGGAAAGCCGAAGCATCCCAATCCCCCAACTGACATATTGGCATGGAAAAAACCAGACACCATCTTGTCAGAGTTGGCGTTCTTGGCGCAACAAGGATTACTTCGAGCACAACCGCTTGATGGATGGAGAGTGCCCACCGATCACCGCGCTCCTGCCCCCAACACTACTGAAATAGTGATGTTCAAGTCCTTTGTTGAGCGGGGATTAGGGCTTCCTGCTTCTGACTTTTTCTGTGGATTGCTACACTATTATGGTTTGACTCTCAACCATATCACTCCAAATGCCTGCTTCCACATTGCAATTTTTACCCATCTGTGTGAAGCTTTTCTGGGTATCTGCCCTTCCTTTACTCTCTTCCGCTATTTCATCTGGGTGAAGTGTCAACCCAGTGATGCTAGTGTAGAGGTAGTCGGTGGTGCTAGCATCCAGTTAAGGTTAGAGGTAGCTAGTCAGTACATAGCTGTAGATTTGTCTGATTCTGTCAAAGACTGGGCTTCCGGCTGGTTTTATATGGCAAACCCTCCACCGGCGCTTCGTCGTCACGACGGGTGGCCTCCGCAAAAGTGCTGTGAGTGGAGAGACAAGATTAGTGCTGAAGGATTAGAGACTATCTGACCTCTTATTGATTCCATAGAGGCATTAAAGCACGACGGCTTGACCGGGTACTCCGTCATCCAAGATTTTGTTGCACGACGCATCCATCCTCTGCAACAGCGAGCCAATTTTGGCTTCGAGTACCTGGGTAAGAATGACCCGGGACGTCATGCCGTCGAACAGTTGTCAGACTGTGAAGTCTTATGGAGGGTGAATCGGCTTCTCAAGAGTCGTGAACACCTTGCTCCAGTGGTGACAACATTCTCCGCCATTAATCCTCCGCCTCAGGTAAATATATGATTTACCATGTCTTCGAAGTTCTGAATAAATATCCTTCTGATCTGACTGAATGTTCTTCTTTTTTAGGGCCAGGGGAGAGATGACAATGATTGTCCTCCCCTACCGCCAGCAAATGAAGAAGGTGGAGGCATAGTTTTGGAGGGTCCTATCCGAAGTGAGGATCTTCCCAACAAACCGAGCTCTCCTGAAGATCTTGACTGGCTTGACACAGATTCAACTGACTCTGATGTCATGCTTATAGACCCAAAAGCTGAGGGTAGCTGGAAAAGGTCGCCGACTCCACTTCAAGACGCCGGGGAAACTATCCCAAAGAAGGCTCGCACTGGTAGGCGCCGTGCTGTTCGAAAAGTACGTTTGTCACCAGTTCTGGCTGAAAAGCATTGTAATATGGGTGCTCCTGGTAAGGGGAAACCCGAGTACTCTATTGTCCTTTTGTATCTGGATTTTGATAAACTCTTGTCTTATATATGGCGATGTACCAGATGCTGAGACAACTCAAGGGACTTCAAGTGATGTAATCCATGAAGGAACTCTGGTTCCGGATCCGCTTCTGAAACAGCCTCTCTTGAAGTTGCCGAAGCCATTGAAGCTCGTGAAGTAAGTTTTCAGCTTTTGTAGAGTGTTCACAGATTGCTGATACTAACATGAGTATTCGTCTGTTTGTAGGAAAACGAAACCAGATGCAACAACCTCGAGTACCGTTCTTGATTCCCAGGCGGTAGAGGAGTCGGGGTCGCTGGCCAAGGATGATTCCAGCGTGCCGCCAACTTTTAGCCAGGTAGATCCGCTGCCTGGCTCCTCTCCGTCCAAGTCTCAGGCCGATGCGGCCCCTGATTCGGATGTTCTCCCATTGCCTCAGGTTGGTTGGCCATTCTCCATCTTTCGTTCTCCTGCTCAGCTGGAGTTTGACCGGGTATTCAATGACTGATTTTTCTGTACGCGACAGCCGGATGAACCAACCCTCGACATGGTCTTGGCGGATATCCGTATAGAAGATTCATCTCGTCAACATGGAGGGTCTGTAGATGTCCCCGAATCCTCACGCCAGGGGGCGACTCTTGACGTATCCGGGTATGACCAGGACCTCACCCGGTTGAAGGAGCTGAGTGATCAAGTGAGGGCTCCTGTTGAAGCTCTTCACCAATTTGTTGAGGTAAGATTCTCAATTTCTTCTTATCGTACTGTAGTCACGTCCGAGTACTCACAGTAGTGTTTTTATGTAGGCCTTTGACTTCAAGGTTAGGGATCAGGTCACCCGGATCCGCCAGGAGATGTCCCATGAGAACCAGAAGCTCCAGGACTATATTGCCCAGGACCAAATTAGTCAAAAGGTAGCCACCCAGCTTCTGCATAACCGCATCAATGAACTCCAAGGCAACCTCAAGGAGGTGGTCGTGGATCGTGATGCTGCAAACGACCGTGAGGTTGGGCTGATAGCTAAGGCCGCCTCTATGGAGCAGAAGATGAAGGAGCTGAAGAAGGCTTCCAAAAAGCAGCTTGAAGGTAAACCTTTAGTTTTCTGTGTCAGTCGATTCCATAGTGTCAATCTGATTATATGATAGCCGACTGATATTTATGTAGATGCGAATAAGCTAGCTTCTGGGTGGCAGAGCGCATTCAATCGGAAGCAGGCGGAGCTTGAGGAGGTATTTGCTAATGCGCAAAGTACTCTTCAGGAAGCCAAATTGATGCGTGAGGGTGCTGACCGGGACCTTCTGCAGGCTCTGAAGTCTACTAAGGAGTCGCGGGAGGCCCTCGAGTCTTCGCAAGCTTCTCTGAAGGCGTTGGAGCATGCCGTCGAGCCCATCCTGAACATGATTCCGGCGCCAGAAGGAGTTGAGGAGTCTTTGATTGATCGGGCCAAGGCTGCGCCTGGGCGACTGGCTCAATATATCAAAGATATGCCGATTTCTGTGGTGCAAGGTCTGATGGCGACGCTGCGGTTGCATCTGTCGTCTTTCGACCTGTCTGCTCTGATGACCCTCCCTGAAGGCAAAGGTGACGAGGACCTTGCAGCGACGCAAGAGGAGGTGAAGACCGCGGCGGAGGAGTACTCGCAGATTCTAGATCTTGTAGAGTAATTTATTCTCCTTAGTCTTTCCAGCGCGGCTTGTATCCCCTGCAAACGATTATTATGAAATATCAAAAATATTGGTTACTTTTGAATCTCATGGATTTCATATATGATCAACTCCTTATTGCGAGAAATTTCTTCGGCAATAGGTTGATTTTACTTTATGTGGATGTATGACCAGGCGTCTGATTAGACGAGTCTATCCGAGTGCTCTCTAGCACTTTTATAGTGGGTCGTATGACTTTGTTTCTCTAGTGATTGTGTAGAGAACTTGGTCTTGCCCGAGTACTACTCTTAGTACCTTTGTTCAAGGGATAATTCTGATCAGGCACCTCTTGAAGGACCGTAACCGTGGATCCTTCTGGGTGGATCATATCCTCTTGATGATCGCAGCTTGGGTGCGAAGATAGATGGACCTCTGTCCGGTAAATATGTAACAGGGTGGGTACTATTTCACCTTGTTATGCCTTATAGAAACTAGTATCTACTACGATAGATACCATATCACTATAGGCTGGTAGCCGGGTGTTAAGTCGTACTACCTTGTGAGTTGTATTGAGCTCGAAGCTCGTAACTCAAATATGGTTATCGCTGAACCAATCCGTCCGAGTAATATTAAATATTAGTCGGTGGTAAACCCTGCTATTGCAGAGATTTTTATGTGACTGATTAGTCGTGATGAGATGTAGAAAAAGTCTGGATAATTTGTAAAGTTCTTGTTTCTGATGAACTCCAAACTTTATTAATATTCGACTAATAAATACAAATGCCCTGAGTCAGAATTGCAGCGTAGTCCTTAAGTATGGAATTTCTTCAAGTGCTCAATATTCCATGAATTTGGCAGTGGAGATCCATCTTCAGTGACTAGCTCAAATGACCCGGGTCTTGTTACTTTGGATACAATGTAAGGTCCTTCCCATGGACTCATAAGCTTGTGGCGCCCTGTAGTATTCTGAATTTTCTTCAGGACCAGGTCGCCTACTTGAAAAGTGCGGTGATGGACGTTCTTGTTGTAGTAGCGCCTCATCCCTTGAAGGTACCTTGCTGACTGAAAGAGTACGGTTAATCGGGCTTCTTCAAGGCTGTCGACTTCTAGCCGCCTGGTGTCATCAGCTTCGCCTTCGTTATACTGCTCTGTTCGTGGGGCGTTCTAGATTAAGTCAGCCGGGAGGATCGCTTCAGTGCCATATACCAGGAAGAAAGGAGTTTGGCCTATTGCCCGACTTCGTTGTGTCCGTAGCCCCCAGACTACTTTGGGCAGTTCTTCGACCCACTTTCCGCCGTGATCTTTTAGGAGGTCAAATAGTCTTGGTTTTAACCCTGCAAGAATCAGGACGTTTGCTCGTTCAACTTGGCCGTTGGACTGTGGATGGGCCACTGATGCATAGTTTATCCTGATTCCGCAGTCGCTGGCCCATGACTTGAATTCAGTAGCCGTGAAAGGGGACCCAAGATCAGTGATGATTCTGTGCGGCATCCTAAAGCGGTGAAAGATGCTCCGCATGAATTGTACTGATTTGGATGCATTGAACTTGATCAAGGGCATGTACTCGACCCACTTTGTGAATTTGTCAATTGCGACGTAGATGTACTCGAATCCGCCTGGAGCACGCTTAAGAGGACCCACCATGTCAAGTCCCCAGCATGAGAAAGGCCAGGATGGAGGAATACAGATCAATTCATGTGCAGGTACATGCTGCTGCTTGGTAAAGAACTGGCACGATTGACAGTGACGGACTAAGTCTTCTGCGTCTTTCAAGGCTGAGGGCCAATAGTACCCTGATCTGAAGATTTTTCTGACTAGAGTCCTTGAAGCTGCGTAGTTACCGCAACACCCAGAGTGAACTTCATTTAAGATTTCCCTGCCTTCTTCTGGTGAAATGCATTTGAGGAGGATTCCTGATGAAGCTCCGCGTCGATACAGCTTGTCGCCGACTAAAACATAGTTTTTGCTACGTCTGGTGACTTGCTCTGCGGCAGTTTTATCACTTGGCAGTTTATGCTCTTTGAAGTAGTCAATGAAGACTTGTGTCCAGTCGGGTGCTAGCGTTAGAACCACGATGGATGGTGCTGACTCAGCCTCTTCCTTCTCTTGGATTGACGGCTTGGATAATTCATGTACAAAGGTACCACTAGGGACCAAGGCTCTGTCGAATCCTAATTTTGCTAGGATGTCTGCTGCCACATTGAGGTCCCGGGTAATATGAATGAGTTCTAGCCCAAAAAAGTGTTTTTCTAGCTTGCGGACTTCCGTGCAATAAGCGTTCATTGTTTCCTTTGTGCAATCTCAGTCTTTGTTGACTTGGTGAATTACTACAGAAGAATCGCCATAGACTAGGAGTCGCCTGATGCCCAGTGCGACTGCTAGCTTAAGTCCATGGAGTAGTGCTTCATATTCTGCTTCGTTGTTGGTAGCAGGCCACAATATCTGCAGAACGTACTTGAGCTGCTCTCCGGCGGGTGATACTAGAAGTACTCCGGCTCCTGCTCCTCCGAGTTTTAGGGACCCGTCGAAGTACATCTTCCAGTGGTCAGGAATAGCGTTGTCTTGGGTCTGCTGTATCTCTGTCCACTCAGCGACGAAATCAGCTAGAGCCTGTGACTTGATTGCTTTCCTCAGAGTGAACTTGATGTTGAGTGTTCCCAGTTCAACTGCCCACTTGGAAATTCTCCCAGTGGCGTCACGATTATGGAGGATTTCTCCCAGAGGAAAATCCGTGACGACTGTAATCTCATGAGCTTCGAAGTAATGTCGTAGCTTTCTTGAAGATATGAGTAGAGCATAGAGTAATTTCTGTACTTGTGGGTATCTGGCCTTCGAATCGGAGAGTACCTCGCTAATGTAGTACACTGGTTGCTAGGTGTGGTAGATGTGCTTGTCATCATTGCGCTCAACCACGATTGCTGTGCTTACAACGTGTGTGATAGCTGCGATATAAAGCATCATCGGCTCCCTGGGTTTTGGTGGTGTCAGTATAGGTGAATTGGTTAGGTATCCTTTGATTTGTTCAAAGGCCCTGTCCGCTTCTTTAGTCCACTAAAATTTATCGCCAGCCTTGAGTAATTTGAAGAAAGGTAATCCCTTTTCTCCTAGCTGTGAGATAAATTGATTTAGTGCAGCCATGCACCCGGTGAGCTTCTGAACATCCCTGACTGAGGTAGGTGGTTTCATGTTGATGATAGCTGTGATTTGTTTTTGGCTAGCCTCGATGCCCCGATGGCTGAGAAGAAAACCGAGTAATTGTCCCGAAGGTACTCCGAAGACGCATTTTGTAGGATTGAGTCTCCATTGGTATGCGCGTAGTCGGTTGAAAGTTTCCTCTAGGTCTAATATCAGAGTAGTCGGATCCTTTGTATTTATGACCACATCATCAACATAAGCTTCTGCATTTCGGCCAATTTGGTCACCCAAACAATCTTGGATGGCTCGTTGATAAGTGGCTCCTGCATTCTTTAACCCAAAGGACATGGTTTTATAACAGTAGGCGCCGAAAGGAGTTATAAACGATGTCTTGGGTTGGTCTTCTTCCTTGAGGGCAATCTGATGGTACCCAGAATAGCAATCCAAAAAGGATAAAAGAGCGGAGCCTGCGGTGGCGTCAACTATTTGATCTATCCTTGGTAATCCGAAAGGATCTTTTGGACAGTGTTTGTTGAGGTCTGTGTAGTCAACACACATGCGCCACTCGGCGGAGTTCTTTTTCTTGACTAGCACTGGGTTAGCTAACCACTCGGGGTGGAGGATTTCTCTGATGAATCCAGCTGCTAGTAGTTTGGCTATTTCCTTCTTGATTGCCTCTTTTTTCTCTGGTGAAAATCGTCGTAGTCTTTGCTTGATAGGTCTGGACCCTTCTTTTAGCTCCAGTTTGTGCTCAGCCAAGTTCCTGGGGACTCCAGGCATATCAGCCGGTTTCCAAGCAAATATATCTCTGTTTGCTCTAAGGAACTTGGTGAGCGCGAATTCCTATTCTTCAGATAGGTGACCGCTGATCACTGCCGTCTTGGACGAGTCACCGGTTTCTAGGTCAATATGTTTTGTAGAGACTGCTATTGATGGTTGGATAGTACCCGCCTTCTTGGTTGGGATTTCTGAATCTCCAGGCTTGGTATTATGCACCATCTGAGCGAGTTCTTGTAACTCCCGGGTGAGTTGAGCTTTTTCAGCGATCTGGACAGCCTCTGTTGATGGTCCTTAAACACATGTTTTACCATCAACATTTGACCCTAAAATCCACCAAAAAGGCATGAAATGTAGTCAAATAGGTTTCAAACTAACCGAATTCCACATGTCCATAGAATTTTATTTGAATGCAGGATTTGAACCAAATTTGGACATATGGACCCACCAGAGGCCAAGCCCACTCAGCAGGGCCCAAATGGGCCTAAGGGGGGTGGCGCCTGCCACCCCTAGGTGGCGCCCGCCACCCCTAGGTGGCGCCCGCCACCTCTAAGTGGCGCCCGCCACTTGGGTTGGCCCAAACTCCACTCCCTGCCACGTCACCGATCCGTGTGACCTCCCCAAGGCCAAATCTTGGCCCTTGGTCACTAGGTCAGTGGCATCGGACGGCTCGGGGAGGAGTGGCGTGGATCAAGGCTGAATGGCGGTTGCTAGGACATGCAACCGACCTCCAAACCGCCTTGGACAACCACCTGGATGCCGTTGAAGCCAAGGCGGTGCATCCAATGGTGAGGGAGGTGGCGACCGCCACCTAGGGCTGGCGCCCGCCACTAGGGTTAGCCTTAGGTCGGCTGGCTGCCCCCTATAAGTACCCCCCTCACTCATTTGGGCTATAAATACCCCCCTGAGGCATCAGTACCAGATATCCCATACAAGAGAAGCAAAGCAAGTAGAAGCAAGCAAGTGAGAGCTTAGAGAGCTTAGGCAAGTAGGTAGCTAGTAGAGCAAGGCATCTTTGCCCTCGCGGTAGCGCTGCTCAAGGCTTAGCTCAAGAGTAGAGGCGTGCGAGTGATCGGTTCTGAAGCTGGGAAGAGTCTTCCTTCATCTCAAGTTCAGGTTTTGCTCTTGTATCTCAAACACTTTACTATATTCTAGTTCATCATTTCAAGTATTACTTTATTCTACTTATCAGTATTGAGTGGTATACTTGATTGATTGCTTGAGTGCCTAGCTATCCTACAGTTCAATTCACTTAGCCATAGTAGTTAATCTCTAGTGTGCTTAGTGATTGATCTTTGCTAATAGGTTGCTTAGTTAGTTTAGTGTTTATCTTATTACGTCAAGTGTTTGCTCTGACGTCCGCAAGGGTGTCTCTATTCAAAGCTAGGGTAGAGATAGTTAGAATATAGTTAAGCGTGGTGCTTAGTTATAGACTTACCTTCAGATACGGCTGGACCCCCGGATAGTTGTGGTAGCAAGCAGGTGGTGACAGCCCTGTGCGCCTTGAATTCCACCACGTAGTTGGTCCAGTTTAACAGTAAGGCTCGTTGTGCTAGCGTTCAACCTAAGTAAGTGGTAAAGGCTAGTACGCCTCGATACTTGACAAGATAGGAATAAATCTATACTCAACTTAGTTGCTTTATTGTCTTTTGCCTGCCTTGCTTCGTAACTATCTTGCTTCATAGTTATCTTGCTCTGTGGTTATCTAGGAGTAGTTAGTTATCCTTAGTTATCACATTCTATCTATCTATTTAGTTATCCACCTTACCTTACCATCCATTTCATCCTTACCTATCCACCCATATATTCTTTCTAGCCTTTCATCCCCTCTTTTCCCTTCTCTCCTTTTCCCTTTTCTCTTTTCTTCGACTCTCATCCCCTCCTTGACTTGACTCATACACCACCCTAGCCTTCCCTTGGGATCAAATAAATCGACACCTGGTACTCCCAGGCGAAGTGCTACTACGATAGTTCTGTGCGCTTGCAGAACCTCCTCCTGGTAGATTGCATTCTCTCTAGCTAGCTCCTACTAGTGTTGGGATTGACAACCCCGCTTGGCATTAGTAGATAGCTGCTTTAGCTCCACTCCTTTAGGTATAGTGACCGGTCTTGCTTCAAGCATTTCTGATGCCGTTGCCGGGGATAGACTCCATAGTCTACTCCTAGTAACAACGTTAGCAAGTGCCAACAAGCATTCCTGGGCCGTTACCGGGGATAGTTGCCTAGCTCTATCTTTAGTGAAGCTAAGAACTACCAACAACCTTAGTGTCGCAATCAAATGATCGCTTCAAGTCACCTCTGAAAGTTAGGATTCCTTTAGGACCCGACATCTTCAGGAGAAGGTACGGGTAGTGCGGCATTGCCATAAACTTGGCGTTGGCTGGTCTTCCAAATATGGCGTGGTAAGATGACTCAAAGTCGGCTACCTCGAAACTGATGTACTCAGTCCGATAGTTGATCTGAGTTCCAAAAGTTACGGGTAATATGATTCTTCCGAGTGGTACAACCGCCTTTCCGGGTACTATGCCGTAGAAGGGGGCACTTGATGGTGTGAGCTGTGTTGCGAGATCCAGGTTCATCTTGCGTAGGGTGCTTGCGAAAATGACGTTAAGTCCTGCCCCTCCGTCGATGAGTACTCTGCTCAATGTAAACCCAGCGACCGTGGGATCTAGGACTAGCGGGTAGTGCCCTGCGTTGGAGACGCTGGTCCATTGGTCTGCTCGGGAGAAGCTGATCGGGTGCTCAGACCAGTCAAGGTACCTAGGAGTCGCTGATTCTGTAGACATGATCTCCCGTAGTGAAAGCTTCTGGAGCCTCTTACTGTCGTTGGTAGTTACTCCCCCGAAAATGACATTGATAGTCCCTTTGGGGTGTTGGAAACCACCGGTGTCTTGTGGAGGGTCCTTAGCTTTCTTCTTGCCTTTGTCCTTCTTGTTTTTGTTGAAGTCGGAGTTCAGGCCTCGCTCCTTAAGTTGTCGACAGTGCCTTGCCTGATGTCCGGCTTTCGGATGAATGGGGCACGGTCCGTCGAGTAAGTCATCAAAGGTAAATGGCTTGTTCCCCTTCTTCTGAGGCTCCATGGCAGCAACAGTATTATCTCCTGCCCTTTTCCGGGTGTTTTGCTGCGATGTCTGGTTGCCTCTCTGGTTGTTCCCTCGATCACCCTGCGTGTTTCTATCGGGGAAACACTCCTGTGTACGTTCTTCTGTCGCCATCATGGAGTTTACGGCCCGATGGAACTCGTCAGCGGTGGTCGGGTCCTGCTTGATGAAATCTTTGTAGTTGTACCTTTCGCAGATGCCATTGCCAAAGAGGTCAATTACTTCTCTATCTGTGATGTCGGATAGTGTGGAGCGGATCTCTGAGAAACGCCTATAGTATTCCCGCATTGATTCGTTTTTCTGTTGCTTGCAGGTTCTGAGCTTAGTCCGGGGGTCTGATCTCTCTGGGACACCCGCAAAGTTTTCGATGAAGATACGATGGAGTTGCTCCCAGGAGTCGATGGACTCGGGTTTAAGCCTGTCGAACCAAGCAAGCGACATTGTTTCTAAAGCCATTGGGAGATAGAGTGCCTTGACGTCGTTGCTTCCACCGGCCAGCTCAACTACTTGAGCGTACAGCCTGAGCCATCGTTTAGGTTTTGTCTTCCCGTTGTACTTTGAATAGTTTCTGGGTTTGAATTTTGGCGGGAACGGGACTGCTCGTAGCCTTTGGGAGAAGCAGGGGAAGTGATTGATTGCGTCGGATGCTGCGACTGCGATTCCTCTGTATGAAGATTCGGCTCCTCCCTCAGCTTGGTCGGGTACTCGGTGGCCCAGACGACTCCTTACTGGGATTCGACCGAGTCGCTCTTGAACAGGCCGCCTCTGGCTAGGGTGAGAGGAAGCTTGCTCGTCAGCCAGAGACTCGAGGTTCCGTCCCCGAAGTTGTAGCGCGGTAGTCTGAAGCATGACCAATCGTCGCTCTTCCTCAGGGGTGCGATTGTCTTTGGCTCCCATCTCTGTGGCTAGGGCCATGATGTTCTGGTAGGGTGTCTGGAAAACCTTGTGACCAGCGACTCTCATAAACTCGGGCTCGAGGTTGCGGGAGCAATCGGCTCATCGGCGATTGTGATCGTTTTGTGATTGATACTCCTGATCACGTTGGGCGCGAGCATGATTTTCTGCGTCCTCTTCTAGGCATCTCTGAGTGTTATATTCTTCGAGTCGTACATTATAGCGGTCGACTGCCTCCTTGCGGTGATTTGCGCGCCTTCTGCGAGCTTCTTTTGCTTGATTCTTTCTAATTCTCTCAGCTTTTAAGGACTCGGTTTCTGCGGGTCCTTCAGGATCATTGTCAGATATCATACTTGGAGTTTCGTCATCCTGGAAGACATCTGGAGGGGTCGGTGGTCGTAGAGATGACTGATGCCCCACCATGAAGACTTCACGGGTGTAGCCTTGGATTATTGATCCTGGCGTGACCGACTCCAAGGTAGAAGTGCTGAAGATTAGTTCTGTTGAGGTGTCGAGTTCCTCAAGGGGGAGCTGATGTCCGTGTTGATATGGAAGCTGCTGATCAATTGTGCCAACCAGCCTGGCCGGAGCTGGCTGTATTGGCCAATGGACGATGTTTCCCTCATTGGTAGAGCTGAAGACGAGTCCTTGCTGAGCTCCCGTCAAAGGTATCTGTTGATACTCTTTGAATCTTGAGTCAGTTAAGTCTTGGAGGTTTCGAGCTGAATTTCGTAGCCCGAAGGTGATGCCATGTCTGATCTCCGAGTCCTTTTCGTTCTCAAAGTTTGAGTTCGAATAGGAGTCGGGCGCTTCAGGTTGGTTCTCGGAATCTCGTGGATCTTGGACTGCAAGATTTGCTAGGTTCTGGGTGAGATCATCCATCTTTGGTGTGGCTTGCACTTTTGGATTAGTGTGAAGTTGTCGATGCAGCTTTCCTTGATCATCCGCGATGCAAGTCCATGAACCAAAAACGAAAATTGATCCCACCGAGAACATGTTGTCGTGGTTCGCCGGGCTCTTGGTCGTCGAATCGCCGAAAGCCCCTACCTGGCGCGCCAGCTGTCGGTGTTTGTTAACCGGCAACTCGTCTTGAGTAATCTCAGACGATTTGTTCGGTGGGGATCGGCGTTCGTAGGACTCGGCGAGTACACAGGGACAACGATTTATACTGGTTCAGGCCGCTGAATAGCGTAATACCTTACGTCCAGTGCGGCGTGTGCCTTGTGTATGATTATGATTCAATGTTCGATTCTCGGAGCTCGCACCTGCTTCCCCTTATATATCCGGGTGAAGCATAGCGCAGACCGAGTCCTAGTTGGTTACATCAGAGGAGTCATATTCTAATTACAAGACTTCCTTTAAGAACTCAACTAGATTAAAAAAGAGTCCCAATCCTAATACGCTTCATATAAGTGTTCGGATCTCAATGCCGTCCGGGATTAGTTGGAGGAATCATCTTCTGATGATATCTCTGTCATCCTGGTCCGTCACTACTATCCCTTTTACCATTCTTTTCTCTACTTTGCTGTTCGACGCGTCTCCCGGCGAGGCTCGGCGGCGTTCTAGACGTCTTTGATGGTCCTAGAACAACCTCTACGTGCTTCTCCTCGACGGGTCTTCCCGAGAGAAGTTCTAGAGTTATCAACACAAGGGACTAAAACCCTAAATCGATTTAAACCGGTCTCCAGATCAGTTTTCATCGGTTCAAACGAGTTCCTTGCTGTCTCAGGTTGATCTGCAACCTCTTCGACCGTTCGAGCTCTGCTAGTGTGTGATTCAGATCCTTTCCGACATCAACAAACGGCAAGCCGCGCAAAGCGGGCCGCCTCGTCATGGTCGCCGGCGGGAGCGGGATCACTCCGGATATATACCAAGTGTTCAGGCTCAAACACATGTGAGTGGACGACATCATGCCATCATGGAGATCCCTGGCGAGTACACGTTCGTGCTCGACGTGCCTGGCCTCTCCAAGTCCGACATCCAGGTGAGAATGGAGGAGGACCGTGTGCTGCTGGTGACTGGTGAGGAAGGGCGGCAGCGGGAAGCTGAAGCGCGAGGAGGAGGAACGGGACGGCGAAGGCTGTCGCCTTCGCTCTAAAACAAGGTCTTCTTTAGACTGCATCAAACTTCCAACTTTATTCACTCTCTCTATCATATCAACAGTGTTTGGTTGATCGTTTGTATGATTAATTTTGGCTGTTTCAATAATGTCATGTGAGAGAGAATAAACCGAAGTACGGTTGATAAGCCGACTGATAAGCTAAAAGAACGAGCAATATTTGGACGTATGCATGAAACATTAAATGTTAGTAAAATAAATAACTAATTGCACAGATTACTTGTAAATTACGAGACGAATCTTTTGAACCTATTTACTATATGATTGAACAATATTTGTCAAATACAAACGAAAGTACTACAGTAACAAAGTTGAAAAAAAAATTCAGCATCTAAACAAGGTCTAAGTTCTGAATAGGTGGTACGGAGTATTGCATTGCATTTACTCGCAGGCCCAAGTGATGCGGAGTGAACAACTGATGAAGATGTGACTTGGCGACTTCGCTAAAGAAAATTAATGCTAAGATGATGTTGTCGAAAACAAAATTAATCCAAAGGTGCCTTGAGAGTGGCAATTACTTGCGCTTGGATGTAGGAACGGCCCGAAGCTTTTCGCACCATGAAATAGCAAAATTAATCGTATGACCTAGCAGCCTAGCTTCGTGGACGTGGTAGTGGTACTGACCATTTCGGCCTTCGTGGACGTCAGCAGCATCACAGCTGACAGGGCCGGTGGCTTCGGTCTTCGGCCTTTGCACTGATTGAGAATCACTACTTGACTCGCCCCCGTATAAATTTTTGGAGTGTGCCAATATTTTTTTGGCGTTGGATAAGATTGTTGTTGGAGTTTCTTTTCGTATAAACCTTGTCTCTAGCCTTGTTTAGTTGCAATTAATTTGGCATTTTTTACAAAATTACTGTAGCAATTCTAAATCAAAGATTAAGAGAACATGATCTAAATACAAAACTAATTACACGGGTGCACGGAAAATCGCGAGATCTATCTATTAAGCCTAATTAATCGATCATTAGCGACTATTTACTATAGCACAACATTATCTAATCATGATCTAATTAGGCTCATTATAAAGGTCTCTCAATTTTACCGAGGGTTGTAGAATGAGTTTCATCATTAATTCACGTTTAATACTCTAAATTAGTGTTCCAAGATTTACTGTAGAACGTAAATTTTTTTGACGATGCAACTAAACAAGGCCTGTTTGGTAGGACTTATATAAACCGACTGATAAGCTGAAACGACTGATTTGTTGCGAGAGAAAAATATTATTCTAACGGCTGATAAGCTGGCTCATAAACTGAAGCGAACAAATCCCTTATTTTTCACTATAAGATGTTAAATATGGACACTCTTGGAGATAGTTGTATCTAAAGCAACAATTTACCACTCGCTTGATTTAGTAGCAAATCTTTGTCCTAGCCACTGTTCACACTCCCTCGATCACAAAAATATATTTCATGATCAATCTAATAACACTTAGTTAATATTATAAAAAATATATAGTGTTTCAATAAACTTAGTCTAAGATGGTTTAAAACTAGAATGGCATCCATTGGGGTAGATGAGAATGAGGGCAATTGCCACTCGAAGATTCTCAAAACAATGCATAAACATTTTGTTTTCTAAATGTATCCACTTAAAAGGGCACCTTTTTTTATCGCGCAAAAGATTTGCACGTCTTTATACTAAAGTAGAGAAAAAGTTTAGTACAACATGCCGTTACGGCGCCCTAGAGGTTCGAAAAGTTGTACATGGGCGCTTAGTGTACTGAGATCCATCAACACACAGATTAGGACAGGAAATTATTACAGGGGACAAAACTACAAACTGAAGAATTTCCGCAATCATAGTTTCCAGTAATTTCCATGTTAATCTATTACAAATCTAAAAAGAACAAAACATGGACATCTCTTTCGTGCGGTATTCGTTTCACTCCGTCGTCCTGCCCATGCGACCCGCAGGCCGCAGCTCCCCTCCCGTCCCCCTCCCGCACGCAGAAGGAAAGCGCTTTCTACGGCCTCCCCTCTCGTACACAGAAGGAAAATTGCGCTCTCAGCAGAAAGAAATCGCGGTGGTGCAGCCGCGCCCGCCTGCCCAACGCCGACACCCGTGCGAGCCCTGCCCCAGCCACGGTGTTGCAGCCATGCCCGCCCAATGCTAACGCCGACGACCGTGCGAGCCCTGTCGCTGCCCCAACCAACGCAGCGACGCCGGACCGTTGCCGGCCGCCACCACCAAAGCCTCGGGCCTCCACTGGAACCCTAGGGTCCGCTAAGCCTCGGGCCACCCCCGTTCAGCCGGAGCTGCAGGGGCGACCGGCGAGGAGTGGCCGTATCCTGTCGAGCAGGAGGCAGGAGCACAACAAGCGAAGAAGGCCTCGCACATCCAGTTCACAGACTACGTCGCGGCATACCAGAGCTTCTTCAACGCCTCCTGCACCCTCGCTCGCTCCTGCCACCGGGTGTGCCAACCTCTTCCTGCTGTTTGTATTCGGATCTGATCTATACATGTATTATGCCTGCTATTTAGAGTTTGGTGCGGCAAATCTAGGGAGCGTTTGATAGATATATTAAAATACAAGTAGCACCTTCTATTGCCTTCTCCATATTTACCATCAAGAAGACCGTCCAAAGATAGCAGAAGTAAAACTCCAATTAAAAGAATATTTAAAGTATCTTTGTATGGCTATTGCCACTTTGACCATGTCCACGCTCTTGTGTACTCGATTTCTTATTTTAATTTGATATCTTAAGTTAAGATATTTTCTCTTCATTTCTTGTCATTCGGAAACTTATGGTGGAGATAGCCTTGTAGCTTTGGGTTGGATAGAAGTCACCAGATAGGAGATCCTACGTTTGGTTAGGAGTTGGGTGCTAGATCGAAGGGGAATTGGAGAATGTAGTTGGAGTGTTTTTTATCATTTCGTTAGAAGCTGAGGGCATGTGTTACCTTTTATTTTCGTGGAAATGGTCGATCAAAACAATAATAGATATACTTTGATAAGCCGACCTGCAGATTTACACTTGAGCAAAAATATTTGAAAAGTAGTAAGTAATGAAGTAAACAGTGTTGTCTTTTTTCTCGAAAAACGCGGAAGATCTGCGTCTCATTATATTAAGAAGAAAGAGTAAACAATGTTGTTAGGTTACAATTACAATTTTCAGTAACAGTACTGTGACAGTGCCATATAATAATAATAAAATTCAAATGAGTCATAACAAAACATAACTCTAAATGTCTCATCATCACATATCCTGATCTCATTTGCACTGCCTATCCAAATGACACCAGGGTGAGAAGGATGAAGAACCTTAGAGATTTTTATACTCAAACCTTCTAAAATGTGTATAAATTTTGCTCATTTCGCCAATTCCAGGTGTTGCTGATCCAATCGTGAACACTCGCCCCCCATCGTGGACAACGGCCACCCATCCTAGGTACTATTGATCGGCATACGGCCGCCCATCAATTCAAATTTATTTTCCATCCCGTCTACTAATCATGGTCCAGCAATTGCATTCGAAGCTATAGACAGTTCAGTTAGATGCGAATTGCTTTCACCATGTCCTGTTTCTCCTGCTGCCTGCTCGGTCATCTCCCTGATCTTGACGTCGGCATCAGGGATGATGATCTCACACATGACACGCACTACTGTTTCTCAATCAATAAATTTGTCTTGCTAAATTACAAAATTATGCACCCAACTATTTATCGAAGGCATCGACATATTGTTCTCATGCTCTTCATGCAAAGACCGAAAAGTGAGTTTTCTCATCTTCTCCAAAATCACCACCTATTTATCCGAGCTTTGAGAATTGAACCAATGGAACATGAGTTGCAGGTTGTTTCACCTTACTACTTTGAGGTGCATGCAGAGAGTACCAAAAAGCATCCATCCAGCTACTTTTTGCTGGAAAATAGAAATAGTCTGCATGATGTATTGAGGGCATGGACAAATTCTACATTAGACTTAGACATTTTGTCTGCAATACAGAAGGCAAAAGGCCTAGCACCTTAGAAGAGAACATTCACATGCAAAGCCTGCAAAAGTTTGTTATTCCTCCCCTCATCCCTGCCTTGCTCAGCTTTCTTAATTGCTCAAATGTTGATATATATAATATTTCATTCATGTTCATTCAGCACACTCTGCAGTGAAAAATTTGCTTTGTTTTGTGATTCATGTTTTGAGTCCAAGAGGGCTAAGAATAATAGCAGGTAACCTTTGTATCAGATATGTCCATTCCATTTTATCACATTGAAATATTTTTTGGTTGTTTATGTGCCCTGCTTTGGCTTTGGGTCAAGTAAATTGGATTACCGTTCTACTGTTAGCATCCAATTGTCTTAGGTGCTTAATTCAGGGTTCTCAAATTTAGCTCAACCAATCATTTTTTTAGATAATAGCTCAATCAATCACTTATGCTGATTTTTTAAAAAAATACAGTCCATGACTCAATTTTGTTAGGAATGAGATTATCTCCGCAGTTCATCTTTCATAGCTCAAAAGAGCACCGTGAGAGTAATATTTGATATTATTTGCAAAAAAGGTGACAGTAAGCTGCATCTAAATGATCCATCCCTCTTTCCTTTCCCTTTTCCTTACTATTGTTTACTAGGAGGAAATTTTTTCCTGTGACAAATTTTCCCATTTCTATTGTTTCCTATGTGAAAGCATCAAGATGCCCAAGAGGGGGGGGGGGTGAATTGGGCTTTTCTAAAACTTCTTGCAAGAATAAAACCTATCAAGCCCCAATTAACCCCCTAGTGCCTAGAAGTGTGTTTCTCTTTATTCTACCGCACAAAAGATCAAGTCTATGCCACTCCTACTCTAGAAAAGCAATCCAATATAGAATGAACAACAAGTAGTAATGTGGAATTGAATTGCTTGAAAGTAAATGCGTAGGTAAAAGAGTAGAGATGACTCGACGATCTTTTTGCCGAGGTATCGAGGTGTCGGCACACCCCCCTAGTCCTCGTTGGAGCACCCGCGCAAGGGTATCGCTCCCCCTTGATCCGCGCAAGGATCAAGTGCTCACTACGAGCTGATTCTTCGCCACTCCGGCCCGGTGAATCGCTCGCTACCGGTCACAAGCTTGCTTGGGTCATCCACAATGCCACCGGATGCTATCCAAGCTTCACGATCGCCACCAAGCCATCTAGGTGATGCCGATCACCAAGAGTAACAAGCTAGAACTCTCACTTGACCAACACAAGGCCAAAGAGATGGATGGATGCACACTTGCTACTCAATTCTCACTAGGAGGTGTCTAATTCTCACAATTAGCAAATCACTCAACCTCACTAGGGCTCTTGCACTATCTCACACTCACAATGTGTCTCTCAGCAGATGGAAGTGGCAAGAACACTCAAATGGATGGAGGGAAGGAAGTATATATACTCCCTCAACCGGCCATCCAAAAACAGGACAAGACAGGGTTTCTGCGGGGGCATCGGACGCTCCGATGCCTAGCATCGGACGCTCCGATGACCTAGCATCGGACGCTCCGATGACCTCGACCAAGGGTCGACTGTACCCTCTTGTCAGACCTGTTAAAGGGACATCGGACGCTGGGCAGCGTCCGATGCCACCACATCGGACGCGTCCGATGTGGATTTACCCTCTCTGGAACCTCTCTGCATGCCCATCGGACGCTGGCCCTCAGCGTCCGATGCCTGCGTCCGATGTGGCCTCAAGTTCACGCGCACGTGAACAGTGGCACGGGCGCGTCCGATGCTAACACATCGGCGCGTCCGATGCCACGCACTAGACAAAACCCTAGTCGAGGTGAGCATCGGACGCGTCCGATGCTCACTTGGCCAGCGTCCGATGCCCTTTACAAGGGCAGACTCAACTCGGATCGCGAAGCGGCCTAAACGACTTTTGATCCACTCAACTTAAGGCATCTCTCTGAGCTACCTAGGGCTATGAAATAACAAGTGTGCACCACACCTACCTCAATAGTCTCATCTAGGTCAAGCTACTGATTCATGCTCCCCTTTATAGTACGGCCAAAGGAAAAACAAAGACCTAAGACTACCTAAGTATCCTCCAACACCATATGACACTTAGCCTAGTCTATCACCATCTTTGTCATCCGTCCTTTGAAAACCGAAACGATATCCATCGCCAGGGGACATGAACTCCATATGCCCGTATCGTCGCCATTACCGTGACCTAACTCATTCCCGTTTCTGCAAAACACACGTTAGTTACAGTAATCTTGTGTTTCATCCAATCACTGAAACCACTTAGGGTCAAGATGCGTTCAATCTCCCCCTTTTTGGTGATTGATGACAACACGAGATCGAGTATAGAGAGAAGAGGTTTTTAAATCATGACACGTATGATCTTGCAAAGGATAAGAGAAAATCATTAGGGGCAAGCTCATACATATCATGTCATCATCCTGCACTCAACAAGTTAGAATGAATAACAAGTGCAAGAGTGAAAGAGCTCATATACATAACCAAGTGAGAATTAAGCGCAAGTAATGAGCGAAACTAAATGACATGACATATCATATATCATAGTGAGCACACACATGTCATAAAGGTCCATAGCATAAGTATATAACATAAATATGCACAAAAGATGCGATAAGTAAAGAGCGTATGTGAAAGAAACACAACATAAGACATCGAAACCCTCTCACATCGCTCCCCCCTATCGCTATACTCATCCACTCTCCCCCTTTGGCATCAAGCGCTAAACTACGCGTCGGAGGGCAGAGGTGGTGCAGACGAGCCAGGAGCAGTCTCCGGAGAGCGCTGAGAGAACTCAAACTGCTGTAGGTACTCCTCTGAGTCGGAAGAAGTGGCGCCGGTAGCCTGCTGACCCTGGGAAGCTGGAAGTGGAAGAGAAGCGGTCCGGGTCGGCTCTGGCACTGACTGCTCTGTCTCTGTCGCAGTCTCAGTAGTGGTGTCAACCTGAGGATCGGAGTGCGGAAGCTCTGGAATAACTGACAACTCAGGCTGAACTAACGTGGTCGTCTCGGACTGCACAGGCTCTGTCTGCTCTGAAGACGCGACGGAGCTCGGGAGGGTCTCAGTGGTAGAAGTCACTGGAGCTGTCGTCGTCTGTGCGGGATCTGGCAGGTTTGGCGTAGGGAAGCCCGTAAGCTCACTGAAAGTAGCCGACAAGTAAGGTTGGACAAAAAACTCGAAGCTCGTTAGCTCGCTCGGCTCGTGGCTGGCTCGGCTCGGCTCGATTCGGCTCGTTATGCTAACGAGCCGAGCCGAGCCAAGATTTTAGCTCGTTAGCTATAACGAGCTAACTCGAGCCAGCTCGCGAGCCGCTCGCGAGCCAAACGAGCCAAGCTTTTAAGGAAAAAGCAACAGATCTTATATAATTTTTTCTATTATTTCGTATTTTGTACTTTATAATTTGGTTGATGACTGATCTAGACCCTATAAATTTATGATTATTATGATTTTATCATTTTATTTTTAATGAATATACAGTATAATAATTTTATATGTTATTATACATGTATATACATTAACATTTATTAATTTTTAGTTCGTTTTAAGGTTGTTGATGTGTTACTTTTATATTATAACTATTATTAAACTTTAGATAAATATAAATACTATATTTTATATACTTTTTATATCTGGCTCGTGAGCCTAACGAGCCAGCTCGAGCTTTTAACGAGCCGAGCCGAGCTGGCGTTCTGGCTCGTTAAGATAACGAGCCGAGCCGAGCTAGCTCGTTATCTTAACGAGCCCGAACGAGCCGAGCCGAGCCGAGCCAACTCGGCTCGATATCCAGCCTTACCGACAAGTCTCGGGTCACAGAAGTAGTCGTCGCAAACACAGACTCGGTCGGCCTGGGAGTGAAACCGGTCCGCAGTGGACTGAAAAGCGGGGCCCGCCCGAAGGAGTGGTGAAGCTCATAAACTGTGAAGAGCTGGGGCCCGTGAGCTGCTGCGAAAACGGCGGTGGCTGTCCAAACTGCTGCTGCTGCTGAGGTGGGACAGGTGGCTACCACTGAAGCTGCTGCTGTGGGAGAGACTGCTGCCACTGCCACTGAGGAGGACCGCTGGCAAGTCGCTCCATGAAGCTAAGCGTCTGCTGCTGGAGTGCCAGCATCTGTCGCTGCAGGGCGTCTGAGCGCTCCTGAGCCTGCTGCTGTGCTAGTGCCTGCGGCTGTGCCAGACGCTGCTGCTCCTGGGTGAGCCTCTGAACATCCTGGGTCACTATCCTCTGCTGCTCCTCCATCTGAGCTAAGATCGCAAGAAGTGCGGGGTCGGAGGAAGCAGTACCAGACGTCCCGACCTGTGAGTCGTGTGCTCGAGGCTGGTAGTGGGGCGGGAGCTGGTAGTCCTCGTCTGAGCTGTCGGTGGGGTCCTCTGCGACGTACGTGTCACCACGCTCGAGCTCTACTAGCTCCTGCTCTGCGAGAGCCTGGACGGCCTCGTCCTGCTCCTGTGCTGACTCTGGGACCTCAGGCCTCTGTCGTGAACTAGACAGAGCATCCTGCTGCTGCTGCCTGTGGTCCCGACCGTGTCCCAGAAGCTGACTCATGTTGTAGACGGGGAGCACGGTCGCGGAGTGCGTAAGTGACTCAGCTGGACGACCCCCTGTAGTGACAGCTACCTTCCAAAGGATATAGGAGATCCAGTGAGCGTAAGGTAGCTATCTCCGGGCCTTGATGCCCTCGGCCACTGTATCCTCCATCTCACAAAGAATGACGTCCCAGACATTGAACTCCTGCTGCCTGACCATGTAAACTAGTAGCCACAGCTGCAGTCTGGAGAGGCCCTCTCGGAAACCAACCCTGGGAAGCAAGGTCCGCCGAAGAACCTCGTTGAGGATCCGAGTCGTAGGGGTGAGATCCCTAGGCGCGCGACTCGAACCCTCACCGAAGGGCTCAGTGAAGCAGGGGCGGACCAAGTCTGTCGACGGCTGGGCACCACCATGAGGGCGGCGGGGTGGCTCCGTCCTGTCGTAGCACAAGTCGTGGATCCGGGTCTGTGAGTGTCTCAAACAAAACCAACTCCGGATCTCTGACGAGAACAGCCTGTAGTGCTCCCCCTCGAATGCAAACTCAATCGTCTCTCTGTTCGGGTGCACCCAAAGTGAGGCGTAGAACTGGAAGACCCAATCCTCAATGTATGAGCCAGACCGCCCCAGAAGGTCAGCCAGACCATGTAGATACGTGAGGATGGGACGAATCTGCTCTCCCGCTGCTGTAACCACGACCTCTAGCGGACACACGCGCTGAGAGCGAAGACAAATACCGGCGTTCCGGTAGCCCTGGTAAAAGTTCTCCTGCAGCACGGTGTAGAAGGCTGCGCTGGCCTGCTGCTGCCTCTCTCGGGGAAACCACTGCTCAACTGGCACTAAGCAAAGAGTCTGAATCTGGGATCAGGTGGCCGCCCGGAGGTCCAGTCACGGGGTCAGCGGGGGCGCACGCCTCGACGGAGCACGTGCTCCCCGCAGAGGAACGTCGGGCCGAGGTGGCACCGCAGTCCTGCGACGAGTGGACCGGCGCCGGGGAACCTCCTCAGGGACCTCCTCCTCTGCCTCAGCCTCTGGTGCCTCTGCCTCTGCTGCCTCAGCTGCCGCGGCCTCTGCCTGGCCCTGCCCTGAGCTCTCGGGCTCCACTCCCGGAGACGTGAACGTCGTCCGGCGACCGGCAGCCATAAGCGTGCCAGTCGGGGAGTGGTGGAACTGCTCGACCCGCTCTATGGCTCTGCGCTGCTCTGGGGACAACTAATCCTCGATCCTGAGTCCGCCAGCACGACCTCCCTACTCGGCACACTCTGCGGCGGCCACAACCTCTCTGGCCTGGTCGGCCTCATGCTGCTCTCCGGTGCGCTTCCAGCCCGTAATCAGCTTCCCCTTCCCGGGCCTCTGACTGGAAGGGGGGGACGCGGAGGAGAGTCCCCTGGACCGCCACCGATGTTCTTGCAGCGCATAGTTGACAAGAACAAGTCACACTGCCTCTGAAGGAACTGTCTGCCACTGAAAGATCTACTGACACTGAGAACACGCGTACAGTCCAACGGACACTGAAGCCCCGGACAAAGTAAACTCCCCCTGACACTGATCCCTGTCGCTGACACTCGCGAGGCTTGGCCTCGATCCTTACCCGCGGGCTTGGCCCCGGGTTGTCTGACACTGCCCAACTACCAAGGTGACAACTGTCACTGACGCTGACTCGCTGCGAGAGAGACGGGAGATATATAAGCATATATAGTCTAGAGGGGAGAAAAGATCTTTGGAAGCAGAGCATGTAGATAAGAGAAGAGTTTGGCTTCGCTACCTGACGAACCGACAAAACGATCCAAGATGAGATAAGGACTGACGTTCCGGCACCCACACGTCACACCAAAGAGAACTGCACAAGATTTAGGCGAGAACAGAGGTTAAAACATGGATGAACGACCATTGGGGCATTTCGTCGAACAGTGGGGGTGCACTGAATCGTGGAGGGAGGGTGGTAGCTTACTGCGAGGGCACAACCGCCTGGGGAGAGGTCGCTGGAGGGGCGAAGCTCGCACGGAGTTAAGGAAGACCTTGGGGCTCTTGGGGCTTGCTTGAGCCCATATAGCACCTTGGACAACCTATAAACATGATTAGGATATCTAGGGTCTTCAAACCCGGGAGGTTGATCAACATAGACTAGTTCATTTATGAAGCCATTTAAAAATGCACTTTTCACATCCATTTGATATAATTTAATGTCATGATGTGATGCATATGCAAGGAGGATACGAATGGCTTCGAGTCTTGCAACCGGTGCAAAGGTCTCTCCAAAATCCAAACCTTCAACTTGAGAGAACCCCTTTGCAACTAGCCTTGCCTTGTTTCTAACAACCTTGCCTTGATCATCTTGTTTGTTTCTAAACACCCATTTTGTTCCAATGACTCTTGCGCCTTTGGGTCGCTCTTCAAGTGTGCAAACTTGGTTGCGGGTGAAGTTGTTTAATTCTTCATGCATAGCATTCACCCAATCCGGATCACCTAGAGCTTCATCTACAATGGTAGGCTCAACAAGAGACACAAAGGAGTGATGTTCAATAAATAAAGCAAGCTTTTGAGATCGAGTCATTACACCCCTTGTTGGACTCCCTATGATGAGATCTTGAGGATGAGCTTGTATTAGAGGAGTAGTTCTTTGATCAACCACTTGAGGGGCCGCTTGTGGAGCATCAACATCTTGAGCTTGTACCACCATTTGATCATGGGAGACATGAGTATCTTCGAATGGATCCCTCCCATCTTTGTCATCAACATGTGGTACATTGGATGAGGATGGCTTATCAATGACTTGCACATCATCATCATCATCTTTAGGCTTGATGGCTCCAACCGGCATGTTCTTCATTGCTTCCCTTAATGGTTCATCACCTACATCATCAAGATTTTCATGCTCTCCTTGAGAGCCATTAGATTCATCGAATTCCACATCATATGTTTCTTCTACCATCCCGGTGGCATGGTTGAATACTCGATATGCTTTGGACTTCTGTTAACACCAGATTTTCGCACGCATGAGGATATGACAGGTGGACCCAGCCAGCAGAGAAGAAAGGATTTGACAAGCAATCAGACGGCTATTTGGTCCTCAAGATTTCGATGAATGTCTGTGCGGTCGGCTATCTTACAGAGAGGTGGTTCCATTCGGGAAATGGATGTTGCAGATGAAGCCGGCTTGCATAGGAAGGCATATGGCTATGAAAGATGCCGAGAGGATTAGGAATAGATTTCGTATCTTTCCATATTTTATCATTGTAAAATCGTAATCGTCTAGGAATCGTATTTCGTCCAGGGTATAAATATAAGCCCTCGACCATTGTAAAATTGTTCACAACCACATCAATACAAACCGGCCCCGTGCCATCTTCGAGTCCCTAAGTCGTGTCGTCGAGTTCTTCGAGAGGAAACATCGATCCGTCGACCTCCGTAAGTACCAGCAACCTTGTTATCATGTCTAGTATCATGCGGTGGATTTAGATATGATGCAAGTAGTCTCGTATGTTAAGCTTAGTATCGTGCGGCGGATTTAAGCTTATGACGAGAAGTTTTTGCTTGTGCCTTGTATCGTGCGGTGGATTAAGACATGATTAAAAATAGTTATCGACTCTATTAGATTTGGCAGATCTAGTAGATTCATTAAGTTATCATGTGTTATGTGTTTTATTTATTTAATTCTTGAAACACTCTTTTGCCCAATCTATATTGATCTCTATTCGGCCTTGTTTCACAAGTTTACTTGTGCTTTGCTAATCATAAGATCATGATAGCCGGATCAGTTTTTAATCTAGGTTGTTACATGTTGTGGGTTCATACATGTCGATCATGTTTATGCTTTGATAGAACTGGGTGTCGTGCGGCAGATACATGTTTTAGATTAGTTTGATCATGTTTGCTTGTATGTTTCCTTCCTCATGGACCCCAACCCGGCTAGTTTGCCGATTTTGGTTAAGCCTACACGAGTAATGAGCTCTTATAGATCTGTACAGATATATGCATGCTTTTAGCTTGTTATAATTAGATTGTATCATGCGGTGGATTGATCTAATTATAAGAAGTGGTATAGACTTATAGAAAGTGGTATCATGCGATGGATTAGCTTTGCTTAAGTTTATGCTTGACGGGTTTTTGAAGACTAAACATGCGGCAGATTAGTTGGATTGGCCTATGCATGTATTATTTGAACAGATCTATTCTTGCAAGTTGCCTGTTTATAATATCTTTGATTCGTTCAAGCATGTCTTTCTTTTGCATTCGGCAGTTAATATGCTTTCACACACTCTGTTCTCATACTTGCCGAATAGCTTTGTAAACATGCTCTGACAGACAGCTTCTGTAGCTGTGTGCCGTCGTGATTGGCTTTCGAAGCCGTACATATGGAACTGTCTGGTTTTATCCAGCATGTTCCAGAGGTATTCTCACGTTTTATCCCTTGTTGGTTTTCAGGTCAAACCGACTGGCACATCTCCGGATTCAGCACACTCCGGGCACCCGATTGAAGCTAGCCTCGTTCGGCTTGCTGTGTGTCCTGGCGCAAGGTGTCACTTTTTGTGTCAACACACTTTTTGGCACGCCCGGTGGGACAAGATTCTCCGCTTCAAGATGCCTGAGATCAACGATGATCAGATTCTGGATGTAACTATGGACGACTTATCGCCAGACCTGAAGAGTCTAATACAACAGACTTGTGAGGAGCTTCAGGACAAGTGCCTGATGACCTTTTCCAAGAACAAGAGCGGCAAGATTTACCAGAAAGAACCGTTCCCGAAGATTCTTCCTCATCATCAACCTGATATCCCCAATGAAGAAGAAGCTATTCGGAAGATGACTGAAATAATACATAAGGTTGTATCAGAAGCCGTGACCAATCATCAGTCGGCTTTCTTGAACACTTTTCGTGCTATCATAGTCAATACTTTCGGTCCAACCATGGATAAATGCTTTGAAGAAGCTGTTGGTCCGATGCAGGGACCATTGTTGTTTCAAGTACCTCAACGTCGGAAGATTGCCGAAAACGGTGGAGCTGGTATGAGCACAGGGGGGATGGTTCCTCATGAGACACAACAGCCACCCACAACCTATGGCCAGCTCGCATTCGGCACGACAGGGAATGTCCCGCAATCTGCTTCTAAAGTGTCTCCTGCAGCAAACAGGATACAGAAGAATATGTTCGGAGATGGATATCATGAGTTCATTGATTATAACTCAATTAATGCTCTTCCAAATCCAGGCTATAAGAGTTCGGCAGGGCTACATCTTGGGGGGCAGGCACAAGCAGCTCCTGATCCGAATATTGACCTCATCATGCATAAGATGGCTGGTATGATGCAAAATCAATTCGGCCTGAAACCTAAGAATCAAACTTACACATACAAGTCCCCTTATCCAGAGTGGTACAATCGGGTAGCTCTTCCTCCAAGGGTGAAGCCTCCTACTGATTTCACCAAGTTTTCAGGCCAGGATGACACCAGTACTATAGAACACATCGGTCGCTACTTGATGCAACTTGGAGAAGCATCTACAGATGAGGCTTGGAGGATTTGGTACTTCCCGTTGTCATTAATAGGACCAGCTTTCTCGTGGTTTTCTTCTCTGCCAACAAATTCTATCAATACATGGGCAGAGCTAGAGCAGAAATTCCACTCATATTTCTTTACGGGTACCAGCGAGAAAAAGTTGGTCGATCTCATGAGCCTAAGAATGAAACCTGGTGAGACGCCACAAGAATATCTACGCCGATTCAGGGAGACCAAGAATCTTTGCTATTCTCTGAATTTGCCGGATGATCAACTGCCGGAAATAGCCATAGCTGGCATGTTGCTGAGTATCAAAGAGAGGCTATTCGGCATGGAGTTTGATGACCTCGGGCAGTTATCACAAAAGTTGGCAACGATGAGTAATCAAGCCCAGGGATTCAAGAGGAATAATCAGTTCCAGAAGGGTGATGTGGCTGCCAAGATGTATCAGGCTTTCCTAGAAGAAGCGACTGAGTACAATGATGAAGATGAAATAGCTGCAGCCGAGATAGTCTGGGATAAAGAACCGATCCAAGTCAACCAGCGATGGCTGAGGCAGCAGAAAGGTACTTATGACTTTGATGTTTCCAAGTCAGATAAATTATTTGAGTACTTGTTGAAAGAAGGACGCATCAAGTTGCCGGAAGGTCATCCTATGCTGCATCCTGAAGGGGTCAAGGACAAGAAATATTGTGGTTTTCACAATACTAGATCCCACTCCATAAACGATTGCCGAGTGTTCAGAATGCGGATCCAGAAAGCTATCTAGGACGGGCATCTGAGGTTTGATGGGAAGATGAAAATTGATGGTAGCCCTTTTGGATAGAATACTGTGTCCTTCTCTGTTAACATGATCAACGCAGCGGATCCCAGGGATAAGAGCAAAATGAAAGTTTTAACCTCTGATAGAGCAAGGGAAGCTGGTGCCGTTGACCCTAATCAGCAGATTACAAAGAGAGAGCTTCAACAGAGGGTTCGGTTCCAAAATAGCCGAACTGAGACGGGTGAAACTTCCAGACCCAGGGTCACGACGCGCATCTTGTTGAATAAATGGTGTCGGGAGCAGGAACGATACCAGAAGCAGAGAATTTATGAAGAACAGAAGTTCCTGGAAAAACAACGAAGGTACGAAGAAGAGATGTACCGGGAAGAACAGGAAGGTACGAAGGATCAGGAACAGTCTCATTGGGAATGCTCGTTCTTCCAGTATTGTTGGAACGAAGGCTTGAAGCTGCCTGTTAAGAACAACTGCCCTGAGTGCAGTAATCAGTACTCCGAGTATAGGCAGTCTCGAGTCAACCGCCGATCTGTCCATGAGAGGCTTGGGGCATGAATCCCTGAGGACGATCGGCGCGTAAAAATTAATAATTCCGAAGATCGGCAGGGAAGAGGATTTGCCGATCAAAGTTGGGCCCGCACTGAAGAAGAAGAGTACCGCGAGTATGTCTGGCAGAGAGGACAGTGGTGTCCACCAGGATTGAGGAGAAGCCAGAAAAGGAGGGTGCAGCGCCTAAGAAATAGAGAGTTAGAACAAGCAAATGCCAAAGTAAAGCGAGTTTGGCGCCCCAAAGAGAAGCCAGATGAGGGTGATCGTTCGGCTGACACATGCATGGCTTTCTTTCTTCCATCGGAATTTATAGCTCCCGAAGAACAGGATTTCCAAGACGAAGTGTATTCAAATTTTGATGAAGATGAATTCCAAGAGTTGTTGGCCCATCTTGTCTTGGCTCAAAGTGCAGTATTCGATAAACCAGCTAAGCATCGACACCTGAAGCCATTGTATATGAGAGGCTATGTTAATGGCAAGCCATTGACAAAGATGTTCATTGATGGAGGGGCTGCCATAAATATCATGCCGTATACCACTTTCAGAAAACTTGGGATGACAAGTGAAGACTTGCTGAAGACCGACATGGTGTTGAGAGACTTTGCTGGCAATTCTTCTGATACTCGGGGAGCAGTCCATGTTGAGTTGACGATCAGGACTAAGACCTTAATCACTACCTTTTTCGTCATTGATGGCAAGGGGGCATACAGTTTGCTATTGGGAAGAGATTGGATACATGCAAACTGCTGTGTGCCGTCAACTATGCATCAGTTCCTCATCCAGTGGATCGGAGATGACATCGAAATCGTCCATGCTGATGATTCGGTGAGTGTTGCTAATACATAACCCATCTACTGGGAATATGATGGTGTTGAGTGCTTTTCTGGAAGAGCTTGGGAAGCAGGTCCTGTAAACGTTTTCAATGAGGACCAACGGCCGATTCAGACAATCGGCTCTCAGAGCAACTTTTAATGAGTAATATAATTGAGGTAATGGAGAAGAATCGGGACCAAGTTCTATGTCGGCTGACAAGGAATAAAGTGTTGATGATGAAGCCGAGGACATGATTAATATGCACGAATTTGAGTCCGGTATAGGTTAAAGTTGGTAAACTTTTGGGGGAAATCTGCCTGTTTCTCCATTGCCAGAGCTAGAGAAGGGTCAAGAGTTCACGCGAAGTGACGTACAACGAAGAGTCTTGGTGAAATTAAAAAGTATATGAAGGCACTTCCACAACTTGGTAATCATTTCAAGTTGTACGTGGCGGCCGATAGCCTTATAGCAGGATCGGCCCTTATTTTAAAATTTAAAAGATAAATAGCAGCTAGCTTTAGCCGAAAATGTTAGACCCAGAAAGGGGTATTCGGCTGAAAAGAGGTTTCGATTATATACACATCACTCGTGGACTAAGCTTTGGCACAACTTGTTAAGAGCCGAACGCATGTAACTTGGGGAATACTTATGTACAGCCGATGTAAAGCATCGCCTTTAGCAGAAAAAATGTTCCAAGAATTCAAGTCATAGCCGATATTATTTATATCGCCTTTAGTACAAGATATTTATGACCCTGGTGGCCCTAGCATTTTTCGAGTTGGTAGGTTTATTGGAAGAAGAGAAAGATGAAGTGCAGTAAGTGCAATGCCAGGTGACATGACATATCGGAGATAAGATCTAGTCGGCTAAGATGACGTCATACATTCGGCAAACGCTCTTCTGAAGAAATGTTGCGAATAGAGAAGGTCACTGAGGGATCGAAAAATGCAAATAAGCATGATTTAGAGGAGAATAAGTTTCATATATTGCAAGCCTCATTCATAGATCCATCCTAATACAAACTACCCTTGAAATATTTTGTTTACAATGGATTGTGGATCAGTGATCTCAGCAATGGCAGTAGCATGGTTGTCATAGATCTCAAGGTCTTCAAATTCATCTGGATCCCCGCTTACGAAGCCAACTGGTAGGAGGGAGTAATCTTCTTTGGTCCAAGAGCTCATTGCCGCTAACCCGAAGGAAACCCCAGCGTGCACACCTTGGATGACGGCCTGATCGATACGACCATCCACGGCATCAAGACGAGCCTCAGCTGAGTCTCCATGAGCATTCACCTTAAGTGCAACTCTGTTTGTTGTTGCTTTCAAGCGGTCATTCTCTGCAGACAAGGCTGACAAGAAAAAAGGGGATATTAGGCGGAGGCAAACTCGATCAGGAGAGGAGGAAGAACCAAGGCTCTGCTAACCTGTGATGAAGCTACAGAGTTGCTTCCGTTGGTCTGCCCACTTAGCTTCCTCGATACTATGCTTCTTGGATGCGTTTTCCAGTTTCTTCCGGGCCTTATCCTTTTCCTCGCGGTATCGAAGAGCATCTAGAGGAACTCGAGCTTGGCTGGATGAAGACCCCACCCTGAGAAGGACGACGGATCAAGGATGGATGAGCAAGAAGAACTATCGCAAGGGGGCAGGGGACTATCTTTTACCTATGGCACCAGTGAGTTATTGCTTGACTTTCTCCTGCTTCGTCTCTGTCAAGGTGCCTGTCGTGGTCACCTTTGCCTGTCATTGATGGAAACGCAAGCAAGAGATATTCTTTCTGGCTTGCTAGAAGCCGAGAAATAGAAATTTTTGCAAATCAAACTATTTGACTGGAGATAAGAGTGACAACTTGTGTAGGGTCATATTTATAGAACCATGACTTGCATACTGGAGGACCAAGCATCGAAGTAGGGTTTTCACGGCTTATGGGCCGTTATTGGGCCAGGCTGGATTTTTGATGATTGGAAGAGGTCATGACTCCAGAGTCAGAAAGCTGATAGGATTCGGCTAAGAGTCGGTCAGTTTTAACTAGTAGTCTGGGAACTCATGTTGCCGATTGACATTGAGAGCAGAGAGCTGAAGATCGAAAAGTCCTTTAAGAGCTGCTACCTTAATATCATCATGGATCGGAAGGCTAAGAGAAAGCCGAAACTTTGAATCTAGGATGACCAATTACAACAAATTGTCCGCAAGACGAAGATATCTGATGCTATTATCAGCAGTAGCCGATGTAGTATACATCGTTGTTGAAGTAAAAAAAATCAAATCAGTGGCTGGTGCGCAAAATGGAGCACGCATTGATCTCGAAGGATCAATTGCAGATTGATTTCAAAGCCGGACAAACGAAAGGAGCTTCTTATTTTACAGAAGGAGGGTTCAAGTTTACAATAGAAAATTAGTTCGTCCATCCTATCCTATGTCTGATCGGGAGGTCATGATCGAAGGAATCAGCCAGATCTGTTCCAGCTTCCTTCATATCATCTACGGAGTATGCTACCCTGTACTCTAGTCCTCGCTCGCAAACGTCAAAATTGCGGTAATCGGCTCCAGAGTGAATCCGTACCGCGTTGAAGGCAAGTGCTGCGCCATATCCCATACCGGCTCTGGAAATGTCGGGGAGGGCTCGGTTGACTTCGTTTACCCGCCTCAAGGCTGTTGTACCCAGTACGTTGGCCGTGACGGCAAGGTTAGCAATAGCTGCTTCGAGAGAATGAAGCTTGGTCTCCAGAGCTAAAAGGGGAAGAGTCGGTAAAAGCAGAAAGGAAAAATAAAAGGAAGATGATGAAAGGATGCTTACCGGCAGCCCGTTCCCGAGCGACATTACGCTCTCGAGAGATTCGGTTGATCTCCCGATCCTTCTTGTCCAAATCGAATTGAAGATCTGCAATCTTCTGGAACAGGACCTTGGGGAGGTCGTCTCCGGCCCTCCTAATGAAAGTGGTGAGGTAAGAATAAATGCTTTGTTTTGAGACAAAATAAAGAAGAGAACAACCTCCTTATAGAGGTGCTGGAAGCACCAAGCTCGGAGCTATGGCGGCTCGCTGTGGAAGACATCCTCTAGAGAGAGATATGACAAGAGAAAAGAGGGTTTTTTGAGTCTAAGCAGAGGAGTTCAGAGTGCACAAGTCAAAACAGGGCGAAAGAGGGTTTTAAAGAATCCCAGAGGGCGCATCGGGAGATGAGTCGGCAGGTATAGCAATTATAGCATGTGAAGGCGAACGCTTCCGGAGGTTCCACGTTAGAAAGGAATTTTGGAATAAATATTTATCCCAAAATTAGGGGGCATGTGTTAACACCAGATTTTCGCACGCATGAGGATATGACAGGTGGACCCAGCCAGCAGAGAAGAAAGGATTCGGCAAGCAATCAGACGGCTATTTGGTCCTCAAGAATTCGATGAATGTCTGTGTGGTCGGCTATCTTACAGAGAGGTGGTTCCATTCGGGAAATGGATGTTGCAGATGAAGCCGGCTTGCATGGGAAGGCATATGGCTATGAAAGATGCCGAGAGGATTAGGAATAGATTTCATATCTTTCCATATTTTATCATTGTAAAATCGTAATCGCCTAGGACTCATATTTCGTCCAGGGTATAAATATAAGCCCTCGACCATTGTAAAATTGTTCACAACCACATCAATACAAACCGGCCCCGTGCCATCTTCGAGTCCCTAAGTCGTGTCGTTGAGTTCTTCGAGAGGAAACATCGATCCGTCGACCTCCGTAAGTACCGGCAACCTTGTTATCATGTCTAGTATCATGCGGTGGATTTAGATATGATGCAAGTAGTCTCGTATGTTAAGCTTAGTATCGTGCGGCGGATTTAAGCTTATGACAGGAAGTTTTTGCTTGTGCCTTGTATCGTGCGGCGGATTAAGACATGAGTAAAAATAGTTATCGACTCTATTAGATTTGGCAGATCTAGTAGATTCATTAAGTTATCATGTGTTATGTGTTTTATTTATTTAATTCCTGTAACACTCTTTTGCCCAATCTAGATTGATCTCTATTCGGCCTTGTTTCACAAGTTTACTTGTGCTTTGCTAATCATAAGATCATGATAGCCGGATCAGTTTTCAATCTAGGTTGTTACATGTTGTGGGTTCATACATGTCGATCATGTTTCTGCTTTGATAGAACTGGGTGTCGTGCGACAGATATAGGTTTTAGATTAGTTTGATCATGTTTGCTTGTATGTTTCCTTCCTCATGGACCCCAACCCGGCTAGTTTGCCGATTTTGGTCAAGCCTATACGAGTAATGAGCTCTTATAGATCTGTACAGATATATGCATGCTTTTAGCTTGTTAATAATTAGATTGTATCATGCAGTGGATTGATCTAATTATAAGAAGTGGTATAGACTTATAGCAAGTGGTATCATGCGGTGGATTAGCTTTGCTTAAGTTTATGCTTGACGGGTTTTTGAAGACTAAACGTGCGGCAGATTAGTTGGATTGGCCTATGCATGTATTATTTGAACAGATCTATTCTTGCAAGTTGCCTGTTTATAATATCTTTGATTCGTTCAAGCATGTCTTTCTTTTGCATTCGACAGTTAATATGCTTTCACACACTCTGTTCTCATACTTGCCGAATAGCTTTGTAAACATGCTCTGACAGACAGCTTCTGTAGCTGTGTGCCGTCGTGATTGGCTTTCGAAGCCGTACATATGGAACTGTCTGGTTTTATCCAGCATGTTCCAGAGGTATTCTCACGTTTTATCCCTTGTTGGTTTTTAGGTCAAACCGACTGACACGTCTCCGGATTCAGCACACTCCGGGCACTCGATTGAAGCTAGCCTCGTTCGGCTTGCTGTGTGTCCTGGCACAAGGTGTCACTTTTTGCGTCAACAGCTTCAATGAGTAACCAACAAGAAAACCAATATCACATCGGCGTTGAAACTTCCCTAGGTGTTGGCGCTTCTTGTAGATGTAGCATTTGCACCCAAACACTCTAAAGAATGATATATCCGGCTTCTTGTTGTTGAGTAGCTCATAGGGGGTCTTGCCAAGGAGACGATGGGAGAACAACCGGTTTGATGCATAGCAAGCGGTGTTGATTGCTTCCGCCCAAAATCTTTCCGGTGTAGTGTACTCATCTAACATAGTTCTTGCTAGGGTGATTAGTGTCTGGTTCTTCCTCTCAACTACCCCATTTTGTTGTGGTGTATATGTTGCGGAGACTTCATGCTTGATCCCAACTTCATCACAATACTCTTCAATGTGGGTGTTGTCGAACTCTCTTCCATTGTCACTTCTTATCTTCTTGATTTTCATGTCAAACTCATTTTGGGCTCTCTTGGCAAACTTCTTGAATGAAGGGGTTGCTTCGGATTTGTCATGAAGAAAGAATACCCAAGTGTATCTTGAATAGTCATCAACAATCACTAGGCAATAGAGATTTCCACCCAAGCTAGCATATGTTGTTGGCCCAAATAGATCCATGTGAAGTAGCTCTAACTCTCTTGATGTTGATACAAAGGCTTTGGTTGGATGAGTGTTTGCAACTTGCTTGCCGGCTTGACATGCACTACACAATTTGTCCTTCTCAAACTTGACATCCTTCAAGCCTCTAACCAAATCCTTCTTCAATAGCTTGTTGATAGTGTTCATTCCAACATGTGCCAACCTTCTATGCCATAGCCAACCAAGTGATTGCTTAGTGAACAAACATGTCTTCAAGTTGGCATCTTCGGAGGTGAAATCCACTAGATAGAGATTGTTGTATCTAAAGCCCTTGAATATCACTTGTGTATCATCTTTCTTTATCACAACCACTTCCTTGTCGGTGAACAAACATTGAAAGCCAAGATCACATAGTTGCCCAACGAATAGCAAGTTGAAGCTCAATGATGCAACTAGAAGCACATTGTAGATGGTATGATCATTTGATATCGCCACTTTGCCCAATCCCTTGACATTGCCCTTCGAATTGTCACCAAATGTTATCTTTTCTTGGTCATTGACATTTTCTTCTAGTGAGGTGAACATCCGGGGATCACCGGTCATATGTTGTGTGCAACCACTATCAATCACCCAATGAGATTGTGACACCCCTAATTTTTTTTCCAAATTTTGAAAATCACTGAAAATTTGAACCAAATTAAAACTTGACCTAGTTTAACTTTTAGGAAACATAAATAGAATAAATTAGGACAATAAAATCTTTTCTTGTTTGGTTGTGTGGCATGTGTTGAGCAATCTGGTAATACTCAGTTGGAAACTTTTGAAAACTCAGCTTAATTTGAAAAACCCAAAAGGAATTTGAATCAAAGGGAAAAGAAAAGGAAAGGAAATAGAAAAGGAAAAAGGAAAAGGGAAATTAGAAAGCAAAACCCGTTGTGGGCCACAACTCCCTCCGGCCCACTCCTCTTCTGCTCCTCTCTCGCGCCCTCCACCCTGTCCGACTGGGCCAAAGCCCGAGCGGGGGCCTATCTACCCCGCGCCTCCTCCTCCAGCCTCACTCTCGCGTGGGCTATGCCTAGGCCGCCGCAAGCGCGCGCGCTCGGCCCGGCTGTCCTCACACCTCCCTCTCCCCTTCTACTGCTTACAGGTGGGGCCCGGATGTCAGCTTCATCTCCCTCAGGGTGACATGACGAAGCCGAGCAAGCAGGGTACCATGGCCCGCTCGATGCTGTTGTCGCTGACCCTCACGAAGCCTCGGGCGAGTCATCTTGTCGAGCGCCCGGCCACCACTCTACTGTGAGGTACAGCCACCTACCGAGGCCAGGAAGACAGAGAGGGAGAGCAGTGCCGCCGGCGACGCCATTAATGGCTATGACAAGCCGAGGCAAAGAACCGCCTTACTGGTGACACGAACCAACGATGAACCGACTTAGCTAGACGCGGAGGACGGCAGAGGGCGGAGTACGGTGACCAGAGGACCTCACGAGCTCGAGAACGCTAGGAGAAAATATCTCGGCGCCGACCTTCCGGCCGCCACCGCCGTTACTGGCTTATATAAGGCACCCCACTCCGAATTGGTGCCATCACAAGCTCCGCGAAGAACTCCTCTATCACCTCACCACCACCAATCCACCTCTACCACCCCCTCTTCTCTGATTTCCAACTTTCCCCAAATTGGAGCCGCCTGGACCGCCGGGAGACCAAGGCGAAATAGGAGCTGTGGGAGACCACCTCGGCCAAATTGGGGTAAGGGTAAGCTTCACCGACCCGTCACCTTCCTTTTCCCCTTCCTACCTCTACCTCTACCACGCCGTAGCACCACGCCACCAGGAGCGCTGTCGACCGAACCGCCATAGACGCCGGTGTCCGTGAAGGTAAGCTTGGCCGAAGCAACTAGCATTTCCAATGCCTTTCACGCTCACTCCCGCACCTAATACACCAAGACGCGGGAGGAAAGACCCCCCCCTGCGCACCACAACGACGCGACACCACCGCGGGAAGCTCTGGCGAGCCGCTGAGGCCGACACAAAGCTCCATTGCTCCTCTCTGGTGGACAAACGGATGTGGAGTGCGAGGAGAACGTGATTCCGGGGATCGTTAGGGCCGAGGGGGAGCCATGCCACCGGCGAGGCCAACTCCGGCAAGGACGGGAGGTCCTCCCCTGTTTTCCGACGAGCTTAAGAGCGGTGCTAGCCTCTAACGCCGTCATCTTCCAATGACTGGCAGATGGGACCCACGCGACGCCGTTACCCCCTCCCGTTGCAGTGGGGAGATCGTGGGGAGCCCACGCGTCAGTCACCATGAGTGGCCGACACGCGGGACCCGCGCGTCAATGGCTGTCGGCCGAATCCCCACTCTCTCCTTCCCTCCGTGCGCTCAGTCCACGTGAACCAGTGACCGCGGGGTACAAGACCACGACACACTGCCGTAGACCGGTGGAACCCTCCCTCACAGTCGCATAAGAAAACGCTAGGTGCACCCGGCCAGTGTACACAAGAGGCTAGAAATCCTATTTCCCTTTAGTAAAAAATTCCAGAAAAATTCCTAAAAATACTACATGCACTCAGTAACTTTACCCCATAATTAGTTTCCCAAAAATGATTATAGAAAATAGTTATTAATTTCCATCCTATATGTTTAAACTTATAAAAATTATATCTTTCATGTTTTAGCTCCGAAAATTATGAAACCTCTTCTGAAAATTTTATAAAAATAATCTAAAAGTGACCAACCTGAGAGTAACCCTTTTGCTCAACATATGTTTGTTTGTGATGTTTGTTTCTTTGTTTGTGCTTATCATTTCCGTCGGATTGATCGATAAAAGGAGACGGTTATCAGGAGGAAGACGACCCGAATTACCAGGAATCGGGAACTGTGAGCGACAACGAAGGCAAGTCCTAACCCCACTCTTATCTACTCTAATTAATCACGCACTGATGATTATATGATTGGAATACGATGAATTTGACTGAATAATAGGCAACTGTGATATGTTTATGTGCTTAATGCAAACCTGATTAATGAGAACAAGTGGGGGATGCTTATATGCGGATATAACATCTTGGGGTAGACTCGCCTGTTGAGGGACTCTACCTAGGAGGCACTTGTTAGCCATACTGAGTAGTTTTCATAGGCCACCAAACTAGGTCAGAAACGCGTCCAGCCACACGCCTATATGGGTAGGCCTAGTTTGACACCCCGATAGGCATAAGTGTAACACCTACCTGGAGGTCGGGAGACAACGGTTTGACAGGAGAAGGCACGACTGCTAAGTGATCTCTCGTGGCCTGGTCGGCGTGGTTGCTAAGTGATCCTCCACGTTAAATTCCTGTTGGGCCGTGTGCGAGCCCCCTCTTTTATGATATTGATTTGGCCAGTTGGACCATGCGTGGTCTGTTTTCCGGCCCCTGTGTAAACCGTGGTGAGGGTTACATGGACCCTATGGATGCGTCCTCTCGGGTATGTGCTTTGTTGGAGTAGACGAGGCCACTGATCATGGTCGAGTTCACTCCATCGTGTGGGGAAAATTGGACATCTGCTGCAGTAGAATTACCTGAATCCTATTCGAATAGCCACGTCCTTGGTTATGGGCAATCGCCGAGATGAGGTTCAGCCACGTCCTATTCGAGGAGCCGGCCAGTCGGTTCAGCCTGGCACCCCTCGACGAAAGAGGGTCTAAGAGCTCGGACAGTTACGACTAATCTCTTTTCTTTGTATAAACATGAGATTTTCAGGCCTCGGGCGAACGCTCGACCTCCATCTCGCCCGAGCCCTCAAGGCCAGGCCTCGAACGATCGCTCGTTCTCCATCTCTCCCGAGCCCTCCAAGCCAAGCCTCGGACGGAGTCTCCCACGACAAAGGAAAGGTAACCGCAAATATTTAATGAGACTACCGAACCACATTTCGAGCCTGTTGACAGGTACACACGACACCCACGGAATCAAATCGACAAAACCCTCGAGACCAGTTAGCTATCCATCGAGATCCCAATCTGGAGCCCCTGCTCGAATGCAAGCACTCAAACAAGGGCTCGGGGGCTACTGTCGGTGGTACGAAAAAGGGTACCCCCAATCAACGCAAACACCCGAACGCTCTGTCTCCGTCTCGCCCGAGCCCTCCCAGCCAGACCTCGGGCAGACGCTCTATCTCCGTCTCGCCCGAGCCCTCCCAGCCGGGCCTCGGGCGAACGCTCTATCTCCGTCTCGCCCGAGCCCTCCCAGCCAGGCCTCGGGCGAACGCTCTGTCCCCGTCTCGCCCGAGCCCTCCCAGCCAGGCCTCGGGCGAACGCTCTGTCCCCGTCTTGCCCGAGCCCTCCCAGCCGGGCCTCGGGCGAACGATCTGTCTCCGCCTCGCCCGAGCCCTCCGAGCAAGGCCTCGGGCGAGCGCGATCGCTCTCCGTCTCGCCCGAGCCCTCCAGGCCTCAGGCGAACGCGCCCCCACACCTCGAGACCCCAACGACGCCCGCAACGACATCAACCGATGGCGCAAGGACAAGGGGGCCCAAGAGCGTGGCTATAGCGCCCATCGAGGGGGGGCGCTACGACAGCGACGAGGACCGGCAGGTCCTCGAGCCCCCGGGCCCCCGAGTCTTCAGCCGGGCCATCCGCAGCTCGACCATCCCCGACCGCTTCCGACCGCCGACCAACATCGTGAAGTATGACGGGGAGGTCGAGCCCAAGCTCTGGCTCTCGGACTTCCGCCTTGGCTGCCAACTGGGCGGAGCGAAGAACGACGACCGCGTGATCATACGTCAACTCCCACTTTACCTCTCGGACACCGCCCGCCGGTGGCTCGAGGGGCTCCCGCCGGATCGGATCCATGACTGGGCCGACCTAGTCAGGGTCTTCGACGGGAATTTCAAGGGGACTTGCGTGCGCCCAGGCTGACCAGATCGTCGATTCCACTGCTGGGTGCGAAGTGCTTTCGTTCCTTGATGCGTATTCCGGCTACCACCAAATTAGGATGAGAAAATCCGATGAGCTCGCGACCTCTTTTATCACGCCATTTGGTATGTATTGCTATGTTACGATGCCCTTCGGCCTTCGAAACGCCGGGGCAACGTACCAACGATGTATGCAACACATCTTTGGCGAGCACATAGGCAAGACCGTCGAGGCCTACGTCGATGACATCGTGGTTAAAACTAAAAAAGTAGGGAACCTCATCAGCAACCTCGAGACCACGTTCGAGTGCCTCCGGGCCAAGAATGTGAAGCTCAACCCCGAGAAGTGTGTCTTTGGTGTGCCTCGAGGCATGCTACTTGGCTACATCGTCTCACAACGGGGGATCGAGGCAAACCCTGAAAAAATCTCAGCAGTCACGAGGATGGGCCCGATTCGTGACCTCAAGGGTGTGCAGAAAGTAACAGGCTGCCTAGCCGCTCTCAGCAGATTCATCTCGAGGCTGGGGGAAAAAGCACTACCCCTCTACCGCCTACTAAAAAAGACGGAACACTTTGCGTGGACCGCCGAAGCCGAGGAGGCCTTAACCAAGTTGAAGGGGCTGCTGACTTCTGCGCCAATTCTCGTGCCCCCGCGACCAGCCGAAGGTGACGATTCCCCCGAGCCCCTCCTCCTCTACGTGGCCGCAACCACTCAGGTGGTTAGCGCGGTCATAGCCGTCGAGAGGCACAAGGAGGGTCATACATTGCCGGTCCAGCGACCGGTATACTTCACCAGTGAGGTACTCTCCGAGGCCAAGGTCCGGTACCCGCGCATCCAAAAGCTGCTCTACGGCATCATCGTCACAAGGCGCAAGCTCCAGCACTACTTCCTCGCTCATCCCGTGACGGTGGTGTCGTCCTTCCCCCTCGGAGAGATCGTCAACAATCGGGAGGCCACGGGGCGCATCGCCAAGTGGTCCGCCGAACTAATGGGGGAGACCATCACCTATGCCCCGCGAAAGGCCATCAAGTCGCAAGCGTTGGCGGACTTCGTTGCTGAATGGACCGACACTCAGCTCCCACCGGCACAGATTCAAGCCGAGCTCTGGACCATGTACTTCGATGGATCCCTCACGAAGACGGGGGCAGGAGCAGGCCTGCTCTTCATCTCACCCCTCGGAGTACACATGCGCTACCTGCTACGCTTGCACTTCCCCGCCTCCAACAACGTCGCCGAGTACGAGGCCCTCGTCAATGGGCTGCGCATCGCCCTCGAGCTCGGGGTCCGACGCCTCGACGCCCGAGGAGACTCGCAGCTCGTCGTCAACCAGGTTATGAAGGCTTCAAGCTGCATCGATCCCAAGATGGAGGCATACTGCGGGGAGGTGCGCAAGCTGGAAGACAAGTTTTACGGCCTCGAGCTCAACCACATAGCTCGGAAGTACAACGAGGCCGCAGACGAGCTGGCAAAGTTGGAGTCCACGCGCGGCACGGTACCGCCAGACGTCTTCTCGAGGGACGTCTTCGAGCCATCCGTCGAAATCGACCCGGGGGCTGGCCCCTCGACGCCACCCCTCGAGCAAGACACGGGGGCTCGACTCTCAAAGCCACCCCTCGAGAAGGACCCCTCGACGTCCGCAGAGGCGATGCAGGTCGACGCACACGCCTCTTCGTCATCACGGCCCCTCGACTGGCGGACACCCTACCTCGACTACCTGACGCGAGGCGAGCTACCAGAAGACAAGACGGAGGCCCGACGCATCGCTCGGAGGGCCAAGACCTACGTCATCTACGGCGACGAACGGGAGCTATACCGACGAAGTCTGACTGGGATCCTTCAACGCTGCATCCCACTCGAGGAAGGACGCAAGCTCCTCGACGATATGCACTCGGGGGCTTGCGGCCACCACGCAGCGCCGAGGGCCCTGGTTGGGAACGCTTTCCGTCAAGGCTTCTATTGGCCGACCGCCATTGGGGACGCCAAGCGTTTGGTCCGAGCGTGCCTTGGGTGTCAATTCTACGCCAAGCAAACGCACCAGCCCGCACACGCCCTGCAGATGATCCCAATCACTTGGCCATTTGCCGTTTGGGGGCTCGACCTCGTGGGTCCCCTCAAAAGGACAAGTGGAGGGTACACACACATGCTCGTGGCCGTCGACAAGTTCACCAAGTGGATCGAGGCTAAGCCGATAGGAGACCCCACCTCCGAGAGGGCTGTCGAGTTCATCGCCAACATCATGTACCGGTTTGGGGTGCCTAATGTCATCATCACCGACAACGGCACCCAATTCACGGGCAAAAAGTTCACCAACTTCTGCGATGACAACAACATTCGCGTAACCTGGGCCTCGGTCGCATACCCCCAATGCAACGGGCAGGTCGAGCGCGCCAATGGCATGGTACTCCATGGGCTAAAGCCGAGGCTGTTCAAGACCCTCGAGAATTTCGGAAAGGGGTAGGCTACAGAACTCCCCTCGGTGCTGTGGGGCCTCAGGACTACGCCGAGTCGAGCCACCGGGTTCACTCCGTTTTTCCTTACCTACGGCGCAGAGGCCGTCTTACCTACGGACCTCGAGTACGGCTCACCTCAACTTCGAGCCTACAACGAGCAAACCAGCGACGAAAGGCTCGCCAACGCCAAGGACCAGCTCGAGGAGGCCCGAGACGTGGCGCTCATCAACTCTGCATGCTACCAGCAAACACTTCGATGCTACCACGACAAGCACGTGCGCAAAAGGGACCTGGCGGTGGGGGACCTCGTGCTTCGACGGCTGCAAGATAATCGAGGGCGCCATAAGCTCACCCCTCCGTGGGAAGGCCCATACACCGTGGCCGAAGTGCTCAAGCCAGGAACATACAAGCTCTACGACGACCAAGGCAGGATCCTGGCGAACGCGTGGAACATATCTCAGCTACGTCGCTTCTACCCTTAAAGGCCTCGAGGCCTTGTTCATTTTATCACTTTGTACAAACATGTCAAAATGAATGAACAAACTCGTGCATTGTCGTTCGTGTTGCTTCGCATCTTAAGGTAGCCTCGACCCTGCTTTGCTCAGGGTCAAGCCTCCCTCGGGGGCTGACGGGGGGGCCTTCCCCCCCAGACTCCGGAAAAAATACGTGTTTTCTTTTTCTAAAAATTTTGACCCTCGTCTCGACCCATGCCTCGAGTGAACTAGCGACGTCTAAATCCTAAAGTACCTCGAGCCTCCAAGGTCGGGGGGCGTCGACGTAGACGGCCTCCTACGCCCCCGGGCTACGGTGCCCTACCTACGCCTCCCCTCGAGGGGCTCGCGACGTATCGAAGGAACACAGACTAAGCTAGCAGAAACTCGAGCTTGCGACAAAGAGAAGTGGTCAAACGCATTTGAAAGGAAAACAACCCCTTTTAAACAAACAAGTCATATATACATTCGGGTCTCGACGTACCCTCATTCACGTCATAAAATTCTTACAAGGGCCCCGGTGCCCAAATTTGGCGCGCAGGCCCTAGTCTTCGTCGGTGCGGTACTCCTCCCCGAGGTCTTCCGCGGCGGGCTCAACCTCGACGCCCGAGCTCGAAGGAGGAGGGCTCCCGACACCGCTGCTGGCGTCAGGAGGCAGCACGTCCTCCTCGAAGATCTTCGCGAGCGACGTCCCCGGCCTCTCCATCTTCTCCAAAATTTTGTCGACACGGCGGTTGTTCCACTCCTCATCCTTCCCCTCGATCTCGATGAAGCCATTCGCGACAACGTGGACCGGGAAGCAGAAACCGGAGCGAACGACCGCGAGTGTCTGCTTGACGCCGTGATGGAGAGCTTGCCGGACACGGTCCCGCGCGGCTGCGTCGAAGAAGCACAAGGCGTCGACCAAGGCATCGCCCCGAGCCACTGCACCTTCTGCCGCGGTCACAGGAGGAGCACCCCACATGGGGCTGAGCCGGTCGAGAGAAGAGCGAGCCCGCTCCGCCACCATCGTCTCGTCTTGGAGCTGGTCCAAGAGAGCCTGGTTCGTCCCGCGGAGCTCCTCGACCATCTTCTCGACCCCTGCGCAACAAACAAGGAAGAGTGAGACTGCGGTGTAACAAAGAACTTCGAGACCCAAACAAGAACAAGGTGTAAGCCTCACCGTCGCAGTGTTGCCCCAGTACGGCGAGATCGCTGGTCAGGCCCTCAGCATGCTGCTCCAGCCTGCGCTTCTCGGCCAGCGTGAGGAGCTTCTCGGACCTAAGGTCCTCGATCAGCCGACCCGCCTCTACCAGGGCCAGATCCTTGCGGATCACCTCCTGCCGCGCCGCCCCCTCGGCAGCTCGGGCGGTGGTGGCACCACTCTTGGCGTCTTCGGCCTCTTTTCTCGCCGCCTCCGCTGCGGTTCGGGCAGCGGCGGCCTCGCCACGGGCGTTGGCAGCCTCCTGCTTCGCCGCCTCGGCTTCAGCCCGGGCAGAGGTGGCCTCGCTTCGGGCGTCCGCGGCCTCCTTCCTCGACGCTTCGAGAACGGCGGCGGCCTCCTCCTTGGATCGAGCGACCTCGCCTCGAGCCACCCGGACCTCCGCCTCCGCCTCGTTAAGCCGGCTCGCCATCTGGGCGTTCCGGCTCAGCTCCGCGCGGAGATCTCGAAGCTCCGCCTCAGCCCGCGCGAGGGCGGCTGACACCTGTGCGGACCGGCCCGCCTCCTCGGAGCAGGACCGCTCCGCCTCCGCCATAAGCACGGCCACCTCCCGGAAGATGGACCGCACCTCGCGCGGGGCCCCCCGCTGGGCCGGCTGCTCGATGGGAACCACGGCAAGGGGCGGGCTCAGTGGGACGGGAAACGGCCATACCGGTCGGTCGAGCTCGATGTCGGGCAGATCCTCCTCCGCCTCGAGCTGCCCCGACAGCGACCCGCCGCCCGACGGCACGGGCCCCGACTCCCTCCGTCCCTCCGCCGGCACTTCCTGTTGCGGATCGATCGAGGGAAGGCTCGACCCCGGGCCCTCTTCCCCGGCCGGGCCCTCCGGCGCCTTGTCGGCGCTAGCCGGCACCTCGGGCGCCTCCACCGTCATCGAGCCCGCGGCGAGGAGCGGCCCCTGCTCCAGCTCGTTCAGGAGGTCCTCCACCGTCGGCTCCTTCTCCGCCGACGCCTCTTCCCCCCTTCCCTCCTCCGCAGCCCGGCCCGGGCTGGTCGGAGCCACAAGGGGCGCAGTCTCCTCAGCCCCAGACGCCGGCGGGGCCGTGCTCGCCCCAGGCGCTTCCCCCGGAACACCCGTCGTGGTGAGGGGAAGGATGGCGCTCCCAGTTGGCACCATCGCGGGAGGAGGAGGAGGGGGAGGAGGCAGCGCTTCGGCGGATACGGTGGTGGCAGGCTCGATGCCATGAGCTGAGGCCCCTGCAATACGAGATGACGGAGATGTCAGAACCAGGAAGAGTACCTCGACCCCCGTGGTCGATGGCGACGGCCTCACCAAAATTCGCGACGATCATCCGACCCCCTCGAGCCATGGCAGCTCGGGCCTTCTCCAGCCAAGCGGCTTCTCTAGCGGAGGAAGGTGCCATACCTGGAGGTGCCTGTGCCTCGACGGGGCTCGAGGTCTTGGCCCGCTTGGACGAAGCGAGGTCCACCTCCTGGTAGGAGCGCTTCCCCCTGAGAAGATGGAGATGGCACGCATCATCAAAAGCAAAGAGGTGAAGCCTCACTACCGACGAGACCCAAGGAAACTACTCACCCGAAGCGACGGCTGGGCTTCTTCCCGGAATCGCCGAACCCACTCGGGGGCTTCGAGCCCACCCCACGGCTCGAGCCCTGCGCCTGGGCCGTCTCCACAGGGCTGGGATGGGGGGAGGGCTCCCGACGCCTCCCATGGCTCGACCTCGAGGGAGAGCCCTCCTTCCGCCCCACATCGCGGGAGGGCGACCGCACCACCCTCGTGCTGACGTCGTGGCGCTCGCCCCGGCGCGGGCTCCGGGACCTGCTCCGGCGCCCGCGCTGGTGGTCGCGCCCTCCCGCGTCCGCTTCCGTGTCCCGGCGGCGGTACGGCGATGGGCTCCGGGGACGCTCGCGCCCCTGGTCACGAGACGCTCGGGGGCTCCCTCCCCGATGCTCGTGATGGCGCGGGCTCGACGCCTCTTCTTGGCGCCCGCCCCTCCGCGGGCTCGACGGCGCCCTTGACGGCTCGCGGGGGTCGGGCCCGAAACCCTTCTCAACCTGTCGACCGCCTCTCGAGGCCCGACCCCTCTCGAGACCCCCCGTCTGGGCTGACGCGGGGGCGGCCTCCGTTGGCGCTGTGGCGGAGGCGCTCCGGGTCCGGGGCTTCCTTACGACCAGGGGCACATCCGGCGCGGAGCTCGACGGACCTCGGGCCCCCGACGAGGCAAGGATCGGCGCCGCCTTCCGCGGCTGCGTCCCGCGCGACCCTTTTGTCGGTGGGACCTCCAGTGTACCCTCCTGCACAGAGGAGCGGTCAGCCCTGTCATCGACGAGCCCCGCGCGCATCAAGCGCACATCCATCCCCTCGTCGTCGCCCTCCTCCTCATCACCACTCTCCTCCTCCGAGCTCGAGGAGCTCAGCTCGGGGGACCCGTCCCCAGGCTGACGGTTACGACGAGCCTTCGCCAGTCTCTGCTCCCGAGCTAAGCGACGCAAGTTTTTATTTTTCTCTTTCTTCTTTTTGGCATCCTTGCTCTCCTTGTCCTTCTGAGCAGAGAGGCGCCTCACCTGAGAACCCGCGGCGTCCTCCCTCACCGGGGGCCTCGACGCGCGACAAGTAAATGCCCCCTGAAGAAAGAATAAGCGTGATGAGACAAACTACAAGACGGATGCAAACGGATCGAAGGAGGAAGAAGGGGGAGGAGGCTCGAGATAGCTCGACTCGAGGAAGGCTTACCAGGTCGAGACACCCCTCGTCGGGTGCCATCGCAACCAGGTTGGAGAGTTCAGGGACGAACGGCCCCTGGATCGTGATCGACACCCGGGAGACGCCCTCGTTCCGGGACAGCCTCTCTTCGGTCATCCTCGAGCGATTGAGCGCCTCTAGCTGAGCCTGCGGGCCCATCTCGTGCATAAGAAGGGGGCGGTCCGCCAGCGGAAGAACTCTTCGCTGGTGGAACGCCCAAATGACCGCTTGCACGGTCAGCTTCTTCTCATCCACCAGCGTCTTCATCATCTCCATCAGCGGGGCCAGGTGGCGTTGCCTGTCCGCCGCAACGCCCCAGGTCCACTTCTCCGGGCGTTGGGTGAGGACCCTGCCGGTGTACTGCGGAAGGAGGCCACCTTCGTTCCGCAGATAGAACCAATGGTCGAACCACCCGGCCTGGTTGGTGGAAAGCTTGTATCGCAGGTACTCGCGGGGGACATTGGCCGACGAGGTCCCCGCCCTCACGGTAATGGCAAGGGAGCCCATGCGCACGGGCCGCCTCCCGCTGGGCTTCAGGGACTTGATGAAGAGCTCGCCCCGGAAGAGATGGACGAACATCTCCCAGTGCGGCTCCATCTTCAGGTACCCCTCGCACACCGCGACAAATATGGCGGCGTGCGAGATGGAGTTGGGGGAGAAGTGTTGCAGCTCCACCTCGAAATGGTGGGCCAGCCCTCGCAAGAAGCGGCTCGGCGGGACGCCGAGCCCCATACGGTGGTAGCGCGTGAAGCTCACCACGTACCCCTCCGGCGGGTGCGGCTCCCGGTGCTCCGCCGACGGGATAACCCACCATGCGGGTCCCTCCTCCGGGTTGGGGCGCAGAAGCCCCTGGGCCACCAGCGAGTCCATTTCGCTCTGCGTCACCTTCGACGGGCTCCAGTCCTCGGCCGGCAGCATCTGTGTCTGGGCGGCCATGACGGTGGCGCGGCGCGGATCCGAGCAGCGGACGGGCGGCCGGAAATCCCCAATCGACTAGCTCGAAGGAGAGGGCGCGTAAAGACTACGGCGGCGGCGAAGGCAAAGGCAAAGTAAAGGGTTCTTTTTCCCCTCTTTCGATATTTATAGGGGGAAATCCAGACGGGCGGGATCTCCCACGACGTAAAAAGGTAACCGAATGCATTCAATGCGCCCACCTAACCACGTCTCGAGCCGGATGCAGGGTACACGCGTTACCTCTCCATTCGCTCCACTACCCGGGCCCGCCACGACCGTCGCTCCAGCTTCGCGCCCGCCGCTCTCCCCGACGGTTTCCGCCTAAAAAGGCGTGCCCAACGGGCAGAAGGATTCCCAGACGACGGAGGCTTCTTCATAAAGGTAAAAACGGGCCCCGGCCCTAAGTCTCGAAGCACCGAAGGCTGGCCCTCGAAAAGGGTTCGACAGCCGGCTTCGAGCACCCGAGTCAGGGACACCAAGGGGCGCCACTCGCGGCATTACTCGAGGGCCGAGCCCTCGAGGCCCCTCACGTGTATCCAAGGCGGGGAGCTCGACGTGCAGTGAGATCCCCTCGGAGGGAGGCATCGAGCCACCGGGTCCTATCGAATGGACCCGGCACTCCTGCAGACTGAGCCCCCATGCTTTATGAGACCGCCTCCGGGCCACAGTCGACCCCTAACGAACGGGGCACGAGCTCTCACTTGGATTCCCCGTTACCAGCTCACCGGGAACCTCGATACTCGCCCACTCGGGGTAGTACGAGGCATCTCCCCTCGCATCCGATCGAAAGGACTCGCGGGATGACAAGCCAGGGCAATCGGCATGCCGGACAGCTCGAGGAGCCGGCCAGTCGGTTCAGCCTGGCACCCCTCGACGAAAGAGGGTCTAAGAGCTCGGACAGTTACGACTAATCTCTTTTCTTTGTATAAACATGAGATTTTCAGGCCTCGGGCGAACGCTCGACCTCCATCTCGCCCGAGCCCTCAAGGCCAGTCCTCGAACGATCGCTCGTTCTCCATCTCTCCCGAGCCCTCCAAGCCAAGCCTCGGACGGAGTCTCCCACGACAAAGGAAAGGTAACCGCAAATATTTAATGAGACTACCGAACCACATTTCGAGCCTGTTGACAGGTACACACGACACCCACGGAATCAAATCGACAAAACCCTCGAGACCAGTTAGCTATCCATCGAGATCCCAATCTGGAGCCCCTGCTCGAATGCAAGCACTCAAACAAGGGCTCGGGGGCTACTGTCGGTGGTACGAAAAAGGGTACCCCCAATCAACGCAAACACCCGAACGCTCTGTCTCCGTCTCGCCCGAGCCCTCCCAGCCAGGCCTCGGGCAGACGCTCTATCTCCGTCTCGCCCGAGCCCTCCCAGCCAGGCCTCGGGCGAACGCTCTATCTCCGTCTCGCCCGAGCCCTCCCAGCCAGGCCTCGGACGAACGCTCTGTCCCCGTCTCGCCCGAGCCCTCCCAGCCAGGCCTCGGGCGAACGCTCTGTCCCCGTCTCGCCCGAGCCCTCCCAGCCAGGCCTCGGGCGAAAGATCTGTCTCCGCCTCGCCCGAGCCCTCCGAGCAAGGCCTCGGGCGAGCGCGATCGCTCTCCGTCTCGCCCGAGCCCTCCAGGCCTCGGGCGAACGCGCCCCCACACCTCGAGCCTTAACGCACGGACCTCGAGCTGTACAGACAGCCGTACCAGCCCATACCACGCATTTAATGCCTTCACCTACTCCGGTCATGTCCACTAGTGCACAGCATGCACCACAGTAACTCGGTGTAAAGGTCAAGTCTCGTTTTCACCACAAGCATGGGCAAAAGGGCACCAGTACAGCACTGTTCGGCCAAGCCAGGCACTGCAACTCCTCGAGGCCGGCTACGCGCCCCTCGAGCCCTGCACTGCAACTCCTCGAGGCCGGCTACGCGCCCCTCGAGCCCTGCACTGCAACTCCTCGAGGCCGGCTACGCGCCCCTCGAGCCCGGCACTGTAACCCCTCGAGGCCGGCTACGCGCCCCTCGAGCCCTGCACTGTAACACCTCGAGGCCGGCTTCGCGCCCCTCGAGCTCCTGTGGCACCACCTCGAAGCCGGCTCCGCGCCCTTCGAGCCCTAACTACTTTCATGCTATTAGAGGACAGGTACCCCAAGACCCGGAGGGACCCCGCCGCGTACTGTACAATCCGGGATGGGTGCTGTACGGCTCCCGCCTTGTCGCGCCACCACGTCCGCGCCCAGGATGGAAGCCACGACCCAAGGACGCCTCAACAGCGACGATCACATCGGCTCCAGTGGCCCCGACAAGACAGGGTTCCTACCCTTCTCCGTATGGGGCACCATACGCCCCGATACCTGTAATACCTTTATGTAACCCTGGCCTCCCCTTGCTCTATAAAAGGGGACACTAGGGCCCTCATTCAAGGAGACGAACACAACACACGAGTCCACACACAGGCACGAGTCCGGACTCCGGTCCACGCTCACTGAGCTTGTATTCTCCCCTGTACAAGCACTTAGGTGCAAGTAATACAAGAACATCCCCCCCGCTGGACGTAGGGCCTTCTTTGCCCGAACCAGGATAAATCCTTGTGTCCTCTTGCATCACCATCCAGGAAGAGAAGCACGCGATCATATCACTCGTTGGTGTGATACCCCCGGGTACGAAACACCGACAATAGGGTCTACGCCTACGCTCTAGCTTGCCTATGAGGATAGACGTCGCTACGCATCGACTACCGCCTTAGTAGATTCCGCACCCTGTTACGGAACCACCCCTGTAGTGTGTTTTGGTCAAGTGATATAAATAAAAGCCTTGACCCTGTTGTAATATATCACCTACCTAGGTGTGAACCCAGACCCTTTATGTATGAACCCTTTTATTCGCTAAATTAATAAAGTTCGGTATTTATCTTTAAATCTGTATATCATTTCTGTTAATCTCGTACATATTTGTGCATGATCCTGGCGCAAATATGGGGAAGTTTGGACTCTCAGGATGAGGGCCCGATAGAGTGGTATCGGAGCCGAGCTTGACCGTAGGACAAGACCCTAGGCATGGCACGCAATAGGAAAATGAGCTGTGAACTTAATCCATTTTCATTTGTTTCGCAAAAGTAATCTAACTTGTGTTTAATATTTTTGCAGCAAATGGAGGACGGATGGGTTCGCTCGAACTGTGAGAACACCGAAGGATTCCCGCAACTTTTATGGGAGACTCTACGGCAGCTGGGATACACTAAGTGCCCTACGTACTATGGACTTGAATATGAGGACCACGGTGTGCCCAAGTGTAAGATATGCCTGCATATTCCTGAGCATCCACAATGCCCAAAAATTCCAAGGAAAGTATACAAGGCAGTAGGAAAGGATCTTTATGGAACAAGCCAGAAGGTTGCAAAAATGGCACTCGGCGATTATTGCCAGATATTTGAAGAAAATATCGACCACACCCCTGCAAAGTATTTTCCCGTGGCCAACCAAACCACCGCAACGTGGAACTACAAGGTAGATGAGCTTGAGAAGATTAGCCCGAAGTGTCCAGAATACACTCTTGTGGCCACTGTCAAGTACCTCCATGCACTTGAAGACCTCTATGAAGAGCAACAAAAGGTACTCTTAGAATGGAAGGAACGAGCTCTCAAGGCTGAAGTTGAAGTACGCGCCTTGGTCCTGGACAACATGATATTAGAACAACTTAAGGAAAAGGCGCAGAAGAAGGCAACCCTATACCGCAAGGAGATGGAAGAAGCTGAACAGCGACGCCAGTACCAGGAACAAGTTCGCCGAAGGAACAAAAGAAGGAGGGCCTTCGCCATCCCCAACGACTAGAACGAAGCATTACCAGGAGTACCAAGACTCACACCAACACTGCAGAAGTACGTGGATGACATCAAAGGCAAGGCACCAGCTATCCCCGAGTATGATCCAGAAATTCCAGGACTTGAACCCGCAAGGAGAGATGAAGGAATGGAAACTGAAGAATCTGCCGCCGACAACTTCGACATAATCAAGATCATGGGAACTGAAGGGCCGGATGCAGATGATGGATATGCGGATGATCTTCACAAGCTGCGAGAGGAACAACTCGCCCATGAGAAAGGAAAAGCTGTTGCACGGGACTTCGATGAAATCCAGTTCATGTAGATGTATCGCTAGGAACGATGTGCTCAGTTGTAAAATAAATAACATACTGAGTGTCGTAGCACCGCATTGAGCGAGTAGCTGTCGTGTGTCAGTCACTAGTAGGAGTGGTACTGTCATGTATCATGTGTAGTGTGACTGTCTGTGTGTCTGTTTGTGTAATAATGTGTGTTTTGTTTACTGCGTTTCTCTTCTTTTAAATCTTTGTGTGACCCCAATCCAGCAACCTCTTATAAGAATCGCTCCATCTTAATAGATGGAAAGGCGATCCAACCGAATTCAGCAACGCCGTGAAAGGCAAGCTGCTGAGGAAGCACGCAACCCACCTCGAGGACCGTAGAACCAAAGGCAACGGAATGAGCAACCTAGGCCAAGGCGACAACGTACACCAGAAGAGGAAGAAATAGTAATGGAAGAAGAGGAAGATAGCAACCATGGGGAAGAACAGGGTAATGATGAGGAAGAACTCCCTCCACCACCACCTACTCTAGCAGAGATAATGGACCGCCAGACGAATTTAATGGAAGCCCTTGCTAGAAGACCCGAGCATGGTAATGGACAGGGAAAGATGGCTGCGTTTATGAGACTGAGTCCACCTACCTTAGACAGCTCTAAGGATGACCCGTTAGCTGCTGATGACTGGCTGCGTACCATCACCACAAAAAGCTGAACGTCGTACGAGCTACCGAAGAAGAAAAAGTCACCTTAGCTACTCATCATCTAGTTGGAGCAGCTGGGGAATGGTGGGAAAACTACCAAGACGCCGTCGAAGACCCCGAAGCCATAACATGGGAAGAATTCCAAGAAGCATTTCGTAACTATCATATCCCAGAGGGAATGATGGAAAGGAAGTTAGAGGAATTCCGTAACATAAGCAAGGAGCCATGACCATAAACGAATATATTCGCAAGTTCATGAAACTATCTCGCTATGCACCAGGAGAAGTTGATTCCGACAAGAAGAAGCAAAAGTGCTTTATGAGAGGTCTGAACTCTTCGTTCAGGACCCAACTGTTATCGGGACATACCCTGATTTTAACGCCCTCATGAACAAAGCAATACTACTTGACGATGAACATGCCAAAGCTGACGGAGAAAGGAAGCGAAAGTTGAGCATAAACAGGCACGACACAGGAAAGGACCCAAAGGATCAGGACTAACAATGTCCCAGCAAGGTATTCATCACCTATGCAGTTTCGATCTTCAAACAGCAACAACACAAACAGCAACAACAATCCGCCAAGAAACAACAACAGCAACACCATAGGACAATCGATTCTACATTCTATGAATGTCGTCAGCTAGGCCATCGAATTGCTCAATGCCCGTATAAAGCCGCAAACTCTGCACCTGCACAGCCTGCAACTAGCAACAGGACTGCCGCCTCTGGAATTGGTCGCACAACACCTCAAAACTCGGGACAAAAAAAGAGGAATCTGCCATCGTTTGGGCAAGGCCGAGTCAATCACGTGAGTGCAGAAGAAGTGCAAACAGCGCCCGACGTTGTGTACGGTGAGTTTTTAGTTAACTCCATTCCCGCAAACATGTTATTTGATTTCGGGCCTCGCATTCGTTTGTTTCTACTTCGTTTGTTTTCAAAACAACCTGAAAATGGTGTTACTCTCCACCCTTTAATAATAAGAACCCCTGGAGCTGTTCTCAAGTGTACGCTAAAATGTCCGAAGGTCAAGATAACCATTGATGGAATTGAATTTCGAGCAAATTTAGTCGTACTAAGACAAAAGGACTGGATGTGATATTAGGTATGGATTGGTTGAAAGAACATCATGGGAATATATCATGCAGAGACAGAGCTGTAACATTGATAAATCATAAAGGAATAAGAGTGAAATGCTATCCGAAAGCATCAACGGCTGAACCAATGGTATGCAACTTGGAAGCCAAAACCGTCGAAGAAGTACCAGTAGTATGTGAATACCCGGATGTTTTTCCTGAAGAGTTACCTGGGATGCCACCAGATAGAGACATAGAATTTATAATTGACCTAATGCCTGGAACTGCTCCTATAGCAAAAAGACCTTACAGAATGGCAGCAAATGAGTTGGAAGAATTAAAAGCACAACTACGGGAATTACAAGAAAAAGGGTATATCAGACCAAGTTCGTCACCATGGGGATCACCCGTACTATTTGTAAAGAAGAAGGATGGAAGTCTTCGGATGTGCATTGACTACCGTTCCTTAAATGAAGTCACTATCAAAAATAAATACCCATTGCCTCGAATTGATGATTTATTTGATCAACTAAAGGGAGCCAAGTATTTTTCGAAGATAGACCTACGATCGGGATACTATCAGCTGAAGATCCGTTTAGATGAATTCCAAAGACTGCATTTGTCACCCGCTATGGACAATATGAGTTTACCGTAATGCCCTTTGGACTGACCAATGCTCCTGCATATTTCATGAATCTAATGAATAAGGTATTCATGGAGGAATTGGATAAGTTCATAGTAGTATTCATTGATGACATACTGATCTATTCAAGGAGTGCTAGCGAACATGAACAACACCTCAGAATAATATTAAACAAGTTAAAGGATCATGAGTTGTACGCAAAATTTAGCAAGTGCGAATTTTGGTTACAAGAAGTCGCATTTTTGGGAACATCATCAACCAAGAAGGAGTAAAGGTAATCCTGAAAAAGTAAAGGCTGTATCAGAATGGAGACAACCAACCAACGTGATAGAAGTTCGAAGTTTCCTTGGATTAGCAGGATACTACCGACGATTTATCGAAGGATTCTCAAAGATAGCAAGACCCATGACATCACTTACGCAAAAAGGAAAAGATTTTGTGTGGACAGAGGCATGTGAGAGAAGTTTCCAAGAGTTAAAGCAAAAACTTACTACAGCCCTCGTGCTTACGCTACCCGATATACACCGTGACTTTGTGGTATATTGCGACGCATCTCGCCAAGGATTGGGCTGCGTATTGATGCAAGACGACAAGGTTGTGGCCTATGCATCAAGACAACTAAAGAAGCACGAAGAAAATTACCCTACCCATGACTTGGAATTAGCTGCTGTGGTACACGTACTAAAATATAGAGCCACTATTTAATTGGAAATAAATGTGAAATATTCACAGACCACAAAAGTTTGAAATACATATTCACCCAGACAGATCTAAACCTACGACAGAGAAGATGGTTGGAGCTAATAAAAGACTATGATTTAAGCATTCAATACCATCCCGGCAAAGCCAACGTAGTCGCAGACGCTTTAAGCAGAAAACCATATTGCAATTTCGTGGCCGCCCTGGAAGAAAAGCCAGAATTGGCACGAGAAGCCTGAAAGCTTGGATTGCAAATCGTACCACACGGGGCCCTAAATATGCTACACCTCCAGCCAAATTTGAAAGATCAAATAAGTGCTGCACAATAAATGATGAAGAAATACAGAAGGTTAAGGAAAGAAGTGCTGAAAAGAGAATACCGGATTTAGAGTCGATGAAAAAGGAACCTTATGGTTTGGTGAAAGGATATGTGTGCCCAATAACAAAGAATTAAGAAAGCTAATTTTGGACGAGACACTCAATACCACATACTCTATTCACCCTGGAGCCACCAAAATGTACATGGATTTAAAACAAAAATATTGGTGGAACAAGCTGAAAATGGATATTGCGGACTATGTAGCCAGGTGTGATACATGCCGACGAGTAAAGGCGGAACACCAAAGACCCGCAGGACTACTCCAACCACTACACATTCCTCATGGAAATGGGAAGAAATTAGTATGGATTTTATTGTGGGACTACCCAAAACGAAGAAAGGACATGACTCCATCTGGGTAATTATGGATAGATTAACAAAAGTAGCACACTTCATTCCCGTCAGAACTACCTACAGAGGAGATCAGCTAGCAAGGCTATACATCGACAACATCCTCCACTACTACACGGGATGAGATCAGCTAGCAAGGCTATACATCGACAACATCCTCCGACTACACGGGATTCTGAGTCGAATTGTGTCAGATCGAGGGGCACAATTCACGTCAAGATTTTGGAAGAGCCTACATAAGGCACTCGGAACTCGCCTGGATTACAGTTCAGCATACCACCCCCAGACTGATGGACAAACAGAAAGAGTAAATCAAATACTAGAGGACATGTTGAGAGCCTGTGTGCTCACCTATGGACAAGACTGGAGCAAAGCTTAGCATTTGCCGAATTCTCTTATAATAACAGTTATCAGGCAAGTCTAAAAATTCCCCATTTGAAGCACTATACGGGAGGAAAATGTCAACCCTCTGATGTGGTCTGAGGTAGGAGAACGTACCCTCTTCGACCCGATCTAATAAACTATGCTGAGGAACCAAGTAGCCAAGATTCGGGAGAAGAATTTAAAAGCAGCACAAAGCCGACAGAAGAGTTATGCTGATACACACAGGAGACCGTTAGAATTTCAACCTGGAGATTTTGTATACCTGAAAGTGTCACCAATTAGGGGAACCCGAAGGTTCCAAGTCAGAGGAAAGCTAGCACCGAGGTACATTGGACCATACAAAATTCTTAAGAAGATTGGAGCTGTCGCTTACCGTTTGGAATTACCCCCAGAAATGGCAGAGGGTGCACGATGTATTTCACGTATCCCAACTAAAAAGATGCATTCGAGTACCAGAAGAACAAGTACCTATGGAAGTAGTGGACTTATAGCCTGACTTACAGTATCAAGAAAGACCGGTAAAGATTTTGGATATAGCCATCCGACAAACAAGGAGAACGTCCGTAAGATTTTGTCGAGTTCAATGGAGCAACCATACCGAGGCAGAAGCAACATGGGGAAAGAGAAGAAGATCTGAAAAGAGAATTTTCCATACCTATTTGAGGAACAGCCCGAATCTCGAGGACGAGATTCTTTTAAGGGGGTAGGTCTGTGACACCCCTAATTTTTTTCCAAGTTTTGAAAATCACTAAAAATTTGAACCAAATTAAAACTTGACCTAGTTAACTTTAGGAAACATAAATAGAATAAATTAGGACAATAAAATCTTTTCTTGTTTGGTTGTGTGGCATGTGTTGAGCAATCTAGTAATACTCAGTTGGAAACTTTTGAAAACTCAGCTTAATTTGAAAAACCCAAAAGGAATTTGAATCAAAGGGAAAAGAAAAGGAAAGGAAATAGAAAAGGAAAAAGGAAAAGGGAAATTAGAAAGCAAAACCTGCCGTGGGCCACAACTCCCTCCAGCCCACTCCTCTTCTGCTCCTCTCCCGCGTGCTCCACCCTGTCCGACTGGGCCAAAGCCCGAGCGGGGGCCTATCTACCCCGCGCCTCCTCCTCCAGCATCACTCTCGCGTGGGCTGTGCCCAGGCCGCCGCAAGCGCGCGCGCTCGGCCCGGCTCGCCTCACACCTCCCTCTCCCATTCTACTGATTACAGGTGGGGGCCGGATGTCAGCTTCATCTCCCTCAGGGCAACATGACGAAGCCGAGCAAGCAGGGTACCATGGCCCGCTCGATGCTGTTGTCGCTGATCCTCGCGAAGCCTCGGGCGAGTTTTGTCGAGCGCCCGACCACCGCCCTACTGTTGATGGTGCTTAAAGCATCATTTCACCATCAACATTTCACCCAAAACCAAGGTAAAACAACATAAAAGGTAGAAGATTTGGTTTATAACTAACCTATTCCACATGTGCATAAGTTATCTTATCTTAATGCAGGAAATGATGGAATTTGGGCCAAACAAGAGTACCAGGAGCAAGGTCAGCCACTCTGGCCCATTTGGGCCGGAGCAAGGGTGGCGGCCGCCACCTATTACTGGCGGCCGCCAGGTCACTCGTGCCAAAAGTGGCCCAAGCCACGTCATCGATCCGTGGGAGTCACCTCAAGCTCAAATCTTGGCCATTGCACACTAAGGGCGGTTTGATCCAAGGGCTAAGAAGAGTATCACCTGGATAGTGGGCTTGGGACAAGTGTCTAAACCCTAACCAGCCCTCAAACCGACTTAGGAGAGCAAGTGAAGACCGTTGGATGAATGGCGGTTGCAACGGACGGTTGAGAGGTGGCGGGCGCCAGGGTTTGGTGGCGGGCGCCACCCCCTAAACCCTAACCGACCTCTCCCTCACTCTATAAGTAACCCCCTAGCTTCCTAGCACTATAAATAGGCCCCTTGAGCTCTCATTCGGAGAGCCTCACACCATTCTTCACCATTTGGTTAGGTTAGCACACTTGCTATGATAGAGAGATTAGAGAGAGTGTGAGTGCCTCACTAGAAGAGGAGCTGGAAAGGAGAAGAGTAGAAGTCTGGAGAGTTCCGGAGTTGTCGGAGACCTCTGCTTCTCTCTGCTCTGCGCTTCAACTTTGGTAACTTAGTATCTTATTTTATCTTCAAGTATTTACTTTCAGTACTTGTGTGTTTGTTTCATTGCTTGATATTAGTTTCAAGTGCTCTAGTTCTAGTACAGGGCTAGTAGTAGTAGTATATAGATTAAGTGTGGTACTTAGGCTATATATTGCCAGTGAATACGGCTAGGCCCCCGGATAGCTGTGGTAGCAAGCAGGTGGTGACAGCCCTGTGCGCCTTGAATTCCACCACGTAATTGGTCTAGTTTAACAGTAGGGCTCGTTGTGCTAGCGTTCAACCTAAATCAGTGGTAAAGGCTAGTACGCCCACAGTACACTAGTAAAGAACTTAAATCACTAGAAGTCTAATAGAACTAGGATCTACCCCAGTAGATAGTGCCCGTTCCCTTCATCTATCCTAGATATCCTTATCCCCCTAGTTTTCTCAAAATCACTTCGCGTTCCTCGTGGATTCGATACCTCGGAATACTCTGAGGTGAAAAGCTACAGCTGACAGCCGTGCGCTTGCGGTTTCTTCTGCGTGCCACCCGAGGTGTCAACAAGCTTTTCTGGCGCCGTTGCCGGGGAACGGTAGCTGATTTTTGAGACTAGAGTTAGGATCATCTTTACCCCCTCCGCATGGAGAATCAATCTATCTTACAATTCGTAGCTCCTAAGAGTTCACGATTAGAGCCACATTTATCATCACAACCTATATATGCCGATAGTTACGAATTGTGCCCTGACTTTATTAACAAAGTTCAAGAGAGCATGTTTACGAGATCAGAAAATCCCTACATACATCTACGTGAGTTTGAGCAAGTCTGTGCATGCTTGAACATTTCGGGTATTTCACCTGATACTGTCAAGTGGAAGCTGTTTCCGTTCACTTTGACGGGAGCAGCTAAAACATGGCCTGCTCGAACCGTGGGAAGTGCCAGAGGAGACTGGGGAACTTTACGGACCAAGTTTATCTTGACGTATTTCCCTGTCCACTGAGTGGTACGACTACGAGTAGAAGTGTTGACCTTTAGACAAAATGATAAGGAGACATTAGGGGAGGCTTGGGACCGTTTTATTGGTTTAATCAATTCAGGACCCGATTTAGCCATACCCGATCCAGTGCTCCTTCAGCATTTTATGTCGGTCTAGAGAAAGAAAGCGCTCTTCACCTTGATCATTCGTCAGGTGGAGCGTTTCTTCATCTTTTCTCCACGAGGTGGAAAGGAAGTTCTTGATAGAATTCTCGAGAATATTCCTTATACTGGAGTTTCTGATGAAATCCCTGAGGAAGAAGTCGTAGAAACCCAAGTTTCGACTATAGAACAACAAGAAGAGCCCGAGTCTAGGTCGTTGGACTTAGCGGAATCTATTCCGTCCACATCTGGGAGAGAAATTCTTCCGGAATTTTTGGGCGAGATAGAGGATGATGTGTTTGAGGATTACGGAAATGCTATGAACTACTCCGTTCAAGCTCTCCCATCCGACAAACCACTTCCTGAGACTTCTGATGGAATCTATAGCCGGGAGCGTCTTTTGGAACTTTCAGCTGTCATAAGTCATGAATGGACAATGGAAGCCGAAGTATCAGAAAACATCCCTCGCATAGATAAAGTACCTAGCATAATAGATTGTCGAATTAGGGGAGAAAGGGCCTTTGCCTTTTACGACCCTTGTCGGTGTTTCTACCCCGAGGGTATGTCACCAACTAGTAATTATGATCGCGTGCTCTCTTCCTGGATGGTGATGCAAGATGACACAAGGATTTATCCTGGTTCGGGCGAAGAAGGCCCTACGTCCAGCGGGGGGAGGATGCTCTTGTATTACTTGCACCTAAGTGCTTGTACAGAGGCGTTACAAGCTCAACAAGCTTGGACCGGAGTCCGGACTCGTCTAGGTATGGTGTTGTATAGGCTTGTGTGCTGACCCGAGTGGAGGTGGATCTAGACTTCTCTATCGTGGAGTTGTGTCACCGGGTGCGTGAAGACCCCTGGTGTCCTCTTTTATAGAGCAAAAGGAGGCCAGAGTTACACAGGGATGATACAGGAGTCGGGATGTATGATGCCCAATACGACAGAGGGTAGGAATTCTGTCTTGTCGGGGTCACTGTAGCCGGCGTGGGGGCTGCTGTTGAAGCGTCCTTGAAGCGTGGCCTCCATCCCTGGCGCGGACGTGGAGACGTGGCGACGTGGAGGTCATGCAGCGCCCATCCCGGCGCGTACATAACGTGGCAGGGTTCCTCCGGGTCTTGGGGGTACCTGTCCTCCAATAGCAGGAAAGTCGTTTGGGCTCGAGGGGCGCATGGCCGGCCTCGAGGTGGCGTTTACGTGGGGCTCGAGCCCCCGTAGGTATGGGCAAGTCCCGGAAAGCCCGGCCGAACAGCGGGAATCCAGGCTTCGAGAGGTGGCTCGAGGGTGCTACAGTGCAAGGTATGGCCGGACAATGCTGTACTGGCGCCTTTCTGCCCATACTTGAGGTGAAAGCGAGATTTGAGTGTGTCTCCGGTTTACTGTGGCGCACGTTGGGTTTCAGAAGACGTGACTGGAGTAGGTGAACGCATTAAATACGCAGTGTGGGATTGGCATCCGAAGTCTGGCGCTGCTCGAAGGAGATGTGAAATGTCTTGAGGGATAGGCTATCGTGCTTGAGAGGCTCGAGGTCCCCGCGCGGGGACTCGAGGAGTGGTGTACGGCTGTGGTGGGCTCGAGGCCTAGGTGCCAGGGCTCGAGGGGTAGGTTGCCGGGAGGCGGTCGGTAAGGCTTTGGCGAGTCTAAGCTTCCTGGCGGAGGGTCGGTGCGGCCGGCCTCGAGGGTTTGGTTTTTAGGGAGCTAGACTAGTTTCTCCTCTTATTAATTGGTGTTCTAGGATTAACTTGTTTGTTTTGCGTCGATTGGGGGTACCCCTTTGGTGTTCCCCCGACAGTAGCCCCCGAGCCCTTGTTTGAGTGCTTGCACTCGGGCAAGGGCTCCTCAGCGGTATCGTGAGGGTTAGCTGACTGGTTCTCGAGGGTTTGGCTGTGTTGATTCCGCGGGTGTCGCGCGAGTGACACCCGCGGGTGTAGCCCCTGAGGCCATGGGGGAGCGGTTAGGACTCCCTCATAGGCTTTCTTACGCGTGCGAGTGTGAGTGTCAGTTACGTCTTTTAGGTTCGGGAGTGTCGAGCCCCCGAGTTTTTTTTACCCTCTTTCGTCGAGGGGTGCCAGGCTGAACCGACCGGTCGGCACTTCGAGCCGTCCGGCATGCCGGTTGCCCTGGCTTGTCGTCCCTGCGAGTCCTTTCGATCGGATGCGAGGGGGGATGCCTCATACTACCACGAGCGGGCGAGTATCGAGGTTCCCAGTGAGCTGGTAACGGGGGAATCCAAGTGAGACCTCGTGCCCCGTTCGATGGGGTCGACTGTAGCCCGGAGGCGATCTCATAAAGCATGGGTGCTCAGTCTGCAGGAGTGTCGGGTCCATTCGATAGGACCCGGTGGCTCGATGCCTCCCTCCGAGGGGATCTCACTGCATGTCGTGCTCCCCGCCTTGGATACACGTGAGGGGCCTCGAGGGCTTGGCCCTCGAGCGATGCTGCGAGTGGCGCCCCTTGGTGTCCCTGACTCGGGTGCTCGAAGCCGGCTGTTGAACCCTCTTCGAGGGCCAACCTTCGCTGCTTCGAGACTTAGGGCCGGGGCCCATTTTTACCTTCCTGAAGAAGCCTCCGTCGCTTGGAAACCTTCTGCCCGTTGGGCGCGCCTTTTTAGGCGAGGTAGTGGAGATCGTGGCGCTAGGGCGACTGACAAGAAGTCGGAGCGGCGGCCGTGGTGGGCCCGGAGGAGTGGAGCGAGTGCGGAGTTGCCGCGTGTACCTGTCGACCAGCTCGAGATGCGGTTAGGTGAGCACATTAAATGCGTGCGGTTACTTTTTCTGTCGTCGTGGGAAACCCCGCCCGTTGGGGTTTCCTCTTATAAATATCGAAAGAGAGGAGAGGAACCCTTTACTTTGCCTTTGCCTTCACCATCGCCGCAGCCTCCGCACGCCTTCTTCCCGAGCCTGCAATTGGGAATCTTCCCGGCCGCCCGTCCGCTGCTCGAATCTGCGCCGTCGCCGCCATGGCCGCTCAGACTCCAGCGCTGCCGGCCGAAGACTGGAACCCATCGAAGACGACGCAACGCGAGCTGGATTCGCTGGTGGCCCAGGGGCTCCTTCGTCCCAACCCGCAGGAGGGACCCGCGTGGTGGGTTCTTCCGTCGGAGGATCACCGGGAGCCCTAGACAACCTGACTCGAGGGTGGCTTACCAGGTCAAGACACCTCTCGTCAGGCGCCATGGGGATCAGGTTGGCGTCCTCGGGGACAAACGACCCGTGGACTATGATCGACACCTAGGAGACGCCCTCGCTCTGAGGCAGCCTTTCCTCGGCCATCCTCGACTCGTTCAGCGCCTTGAGCGGGGCCTTTGGTCCCATCTCATGCATGAGGAGGGGCGGTCCGCCAGAGGAAGGACCCTCCGCTGGTGGAACGCCCAAATAACCGCCTGGACGGTCAAGCCCTTGTCCTCCACCAACGACCGCATCGTCTTCATCAGCAGCATCAGGTGGCCCTGCCGGTCCGCTGCGACACCCTAGGTCCACTTCTCCGGGCGCTGGGTGATGACCCCACCGGTGTACTGCGGAAGGAGCCCGCCCTCGTTCCGCAGGTAGAACCAATGATCGTCCCACCCCGCCTGGTTGGTGGAAAGCTTGTAGCGGAGGTATTCGCGGGGGATGTTGGTCGACGAGGTCCCAGTCCTCGCGGTGATGGTGAGAGAGCCCACACGCACGAGCCTCCTCCCGCTAGGTTTCAAGGCCTTGAGGAAGAGCTCGCCCTGGAAGAGGTGGACGGACATCTCCCAGTGCGGCTCGATCTTCAAATATCCCTCGCACACCGCGGCGATGATGGCGGCGTGCGAGATTGAGTTGGGGGAGAAGTGTTGCAGCTCCACCTCGAAGTGGTGAGCTAGCCCCCGCATGAAGCGGCTCGGCGGAACGCCAAGCCCCATGCGGTGGTAGCGCGTGAAGCTCACCACATACCCCTCTGGCGAGATCGAGGGAAGGACGAAGAATGGAACGACCGCCGCGTCGACAAGATCCTGGAGAAGGTGGAGAGGCCGGGGGCGGCGTTCGCGAAGCCCTTCGAGGAGGACGTGCTGCCTCCCGATGCAAACAGTGGTGCGGGTGGCCCCCCTCCTCCTGGCCCGGATGTCGAGGCTGAGCCCGCGGCAGAAGAGCTTGGGGAGGAATTCCAGACGGATGAAGAATGAGGCCTGCGTGCCAAATTTGGGCGTCGAGGCCCTTGTAAGAATTCAAATCATGACTTATGGCCCGTCGAGGTCAATATGTGTATATGACTTGTTTATTTAAAGAAGCTGTTTTCTTTTCAAATTTATTCGATCATTTCTCTTTGTCGCTAGCTCGAGCCTCAACCGGCTTGGTCTGTGTTCCTTCGATACGCGCCACGAGTACCTCGAGGGGAGGCGTAGGTAGGGTACCGTAGCCCGGGGGCGTAGGTGGCCGTCTACATCGATGCCCCCCGACTCTTGGAGGCTCGGGGTATTTACAGATTTAGACGCTGCTAGTATGCTCGAGGTGCGAATCGAGACGAGGGTCGAATTTTTGAAAAGAAAACGCGTTTTTTCCGGAGTCTGGGGGGGTTCCCCCTATCAGCCCCTGAGGGAGGCTCGACCCTGAGTAAGGCAGGGTCGAGGCTACCTTAAGGAGATTGTAAGTGCATCTAGCCCTTAGTGGGTTTTGGTGAATTGAGTGACAACATAATTAAAGGTCTAACAAGTTTGCTAAGTATATCAAAGGTTCAACAAGAAAAGCAAACTTGATGATATTCCACATAGTGTTGAAATGAAGGCCAAAATTGTGTATTGTTGTATTGGAAGATCATGGAAACAATCTTGTTCAAGCAAAAGACAACAATGCAAATAGAGTTGATGATATGGCTTCTATGTTGTGGGATATCATGGCATCATGAGAAAGCAAGCATATTTGGCAAATGACAAGTGAGACATGGATTGATGATTTTGGAATGGTCTCAACAATGGGTTGCTTTTCATGAGCAAGAAGAGTTTGATAATGAATTAGCTTTGATCAAGGTTGAAGAATGAATCAAGAATGCATAAGTGAGTAAATGCCAAGCAAAGGTCAAATGACAAGGACTTAACTCATATTGGATATATGTCATCTCTACATTGGTTTGCTTGTATGGATAAATGTTTGGAGAATCACTTTGCATTGATTTGATCAAGCTAGAAGTATGAAGATGGAGATTGAAGTGAGTGTTGAGTGTCAAGCCAAAAGGAGAGGATATAAGGAATCGTGAATTGGCTTGACCATATTAATGATGATCCATATGTGTCTCTATGTGAGTCGAACTAAAGCTTGATTGATCTCAACATTCATATCTACAAGATGTTCAAGCAAGGATCACAATATTGAAGAAATGGTTTTCAATGGATGCTCAATATGATGTGACTTGAGTGTGGCTTGATAAGGTGAAGATAGCAAGGAAAGGGCTTCGAGGTACTAAGCGAGAGTGAAGGTCAAGGAGACCGAGGTACTATGGCTAGAGTGAAGAAGAGAGTACTTGCATTGAGTCGAGGTACTAATCAAGCTATGAGGATTCATATTGTGTTGAGGATCAAATCATTAGTGGAAGTGACTTGAAGCCATGGATTGAACTCATATGTGTGGAAATGGTTCAAGTCACATGCTCAAGGTGTGCTTGCTCAAAGAAAGGAGACAAAGATGATTGCAACCCCTTTTGAAGTAATATCAAGAAGAAATGGCATATGAAGACATTGAAGACTCAAGTGGTTAAAATGGTTATATTTTCTTTATCTTGAGTATAGTTATGCCGTACTATCAAGGGGAATGCAATACGAATCATAGACAAGTCTCAAGTGCTCAAACTAACCGAACCCGAGTGCTAACATGAGAGAAAACACTTAGCACTGCACCTGCACTTGTTGATCTTGGGCTTGTTCTCTGTAGGGTTGGATAGCCCTCGAAACAAGCTTTCCGGAAAGTCCAAGATCACTGAAATCGGAGTTCAGAGTAAAAAGTTATGGCGTTTTTCGTGAGGTCACCTGTGCTGTCTCAGGGAGCTGCGGCAGTGCCGCTCTGTCGAGCGGCAGTGCCGCTCCCCGGCAGTACCGGGATAAGTGCGGCAGTGCCGGGCCTGTACAGCCAGTAACGGCTAGTTTCTGACCTCCAACGGCTAGTTTTGGGTGTTGGGGGTATATATACCCACCCCACGCCTCCAGAACCTGCTGCTGATTTGAGAGCTCTCCCAACCCTCTCTTTGTGAGAGTGACATGCTTAGTGTGTGATTAAGTGTTGGGGGTGTGTGATTAAGAGCTAGAGAGCAGATTAGAGCCTTCCAAACCTTGAGCACTTGTCGGGCTTCGTCAATCTTCGTTGTGCATCTTTTACTCTTGGAGGTGAAGCCTCCTAGACGGCTAGGCGTCGCCTGGCGAGCTCCCGTGCTTGTGGTGAGCAGCGGGATCAGTTTGTAATCCTCTTGTGGAGCTAGTGGAATTACCCCTCACTTCAAGGATTTGGTTCCTTGACTTGACACCGAGGAAGGGTTGCAAAGCTCTTGACCTAAGTGGTCATCCTCAACAACGTGGACATAGGCAAGCCTTGGTGGCGAGCTGAACCACGGGATAAATCTTGTGTCTTGTCTTCTATGTTTTGAATTGCAATATTTGTGTTCCACTCGATCTACTTGGTTGTGAGTGTTTGTGAGTGCAGGTACTTAGCGAACTTGCTGCTAGTAATCTCCAAACACATCTCCAAGTTGGCCTTAAGCTATAACCAAAGGCATAGCTGTTTGTGTGCTCTTTGCGCCGAGCGGCAGTGCTGGGCTACGAGCAGCAGTGCCGGGCTCCGAGCAGCAGTACCGGGCTCCGAGCAGCAGTGCCGGGAGCAGCAGTACCGCTCGAGGTTTTAACATCTGGTTGAGCTGATTTTTTTAACAGGCCTATTCACCCCCCCTCTAGGCGACATCAAGGTCCTTTCAGTTGCTAAGTAAAATGACTGACAGTGCGCGAGTTTGTTCATTCATGTTTGACATGTTTGTACAAAGCAACACAATGAACAAGGCCTCGAGGCCTTTAAGGGTAGAAGCGACGTAGCTGAGATATGTTCCACGCATTCGCCAGGATCCTGCCTTGACCGTCGTAGAGCTTGTATGTTCCTGGCTTGAGCACCTCAGCTACGGTGTATGGACCCTCCCATGGAGGGGTGAGCTTGTGGCGCCCTCGATTATCTTGCAGACGTCGAAGCACGAGGTCCCCTACCGCCAAGTCCCTCTTGCGCACGTGCTTGTCGTGGTAGCGTCGAAGTATTTGCTGGTAGCGCGCGGAGTTGATGAGCGCCACGTCTCGAGCCTCCTCGAGCTGGTCCTTGGCGTTGGCAAGCCTCTCGTCGTTGGTTTGCTCGTTGTAGGCTCGAAGTCGAGGGGAGCCGTACTCGAGGTCCGTAGGTAAGACAGCCTCGACGCCGTAGGTTAGGAAGAACGGAGTGAACCTGGTGGCTCGACTCGGCGTAGTCCTGAGGCCCCACAGCACCGAGGGGAGCTCTGCAGCCCACCCTTTTCCAAAATTCTTGAGGGTCTTGAACAGCCTCGGCTTCAGCCCATGGAGTATCATGCCGTTGGCACGCTCGACCTGCCCGTTGCATTGAGGGTACGCGACCGAGGCCCAGGTCACGTGAACGTTGTTGTCGCCGCAGAAGTTGGTGAACTTTTTGCGCGTGAATTGGGTGCCATTGTCGGTGATGATGACGTTAGGCACCCCAAACCGGTACATGATATCGGCGATGAACTCGACAGCCTTCTCGGAGGTGGGGTCGCCTATGGGCTTGGCCTCGATCCACTTGGTGAATTTGTCGATGGCCACGAGCACATGCGTGTACTTTCCAGTTGTCATCTTGAGGGGACCCACAAGGTCGAGCCCCCAGACGGCAAACGGCCAAGTGATGGGGATCATCTGCAGAGCGTGCGCGGGCTGGTGCATTTGATTGGCGTAGAACTGACACCCTTGGCAAGCTTGGACCAGGCGCTTGGCGTCTCCGATGGCGGTTGGCCAGTAGAAGCCCTGTCGGAAGGCGTTCCCTACCAGGGTCCTTGGCGCTGCGTGATGGCCGCAAGCCCCCGAGTGCATGTCGTTGAGGAGCCTGCGTCCCTCCTCAAGGGGGATGCAGCGTTGAAGGATTCCTGATGGGCTTCGACGGTACAACTCTCGTTCGTCGCCATAGATGACGTAGGTCTTGGCGAGCGATGCGTCGGGCCTCCGTCTTGTCTTCTGGTAGCACGCCTTGCGTCAGGTAGTCGAGGAAGGGCGTCCGCTAGTCGAGGGGTCGTGATGACAAAGAGGCAGGTGCGTCGATCTGCATCGCCTCAGCGGATGTCGAGGGGTCATTCTCGAGGGGTGGCGTTGAAGGTCGAGCCCCCGTGTCTGGTTCGAGGGGTGGCGTCGAGGGGCCAGCCCCCGGGCCGATTTTGACGGATGGCTTGAAGATATCCCTCGAGAAGACATCTGGGGGGACGGTGCCGCGCGTGGATGCTAACTTAGCCATCTCATCCGCGGCCTCGTTGTACTTTCGAGCGATGTGGTTGAGCTCGAGGCCGTAGAACTTATCTTCTAGCTTGCGCACCTCCCCACAGTACGCCTCCATCTTGGGATCGATGTAGCTTGAAGCCTTCATAACCTGGTTGATGACGAGCTGCGAGTCCCCTCGAACGTCGAGGCATCGGACCCCGAGCTCGAGGGCGATGCGCAGCCCATTAACGAGGGCCTCGTACTCAGCGACGTTGTTGGAGACGGGGAAGTGCAAGCGTAGCAGGTAGCGCATGTGGACTCCGAGGGGTGAAATGAAGAGCAGGCCTGCGCCTGCCCCCGTCTTCATGAGGGATCCGTCGAAGTACATGGTCCAGAGCTCGGCTTGGATTTGTGCCGGCGGGAGCTGGGTGTCGGTCCATTCAGCAACGAAGTCCGCCAAAGCTTGCGACTTGATGGCTTTTCGCGGGGCGTAGGTGATGGCCTCCCCCATTAGCTCGGCGGGCCACTTGGTGATGCGCCCCGTGGCCTCCCGATTGTTGATGATCTCACCGAGGGGGAAGGATGACACCACCGTTACGGGATGAGCGAGGAAGTAGTGCTGGAGCTTGCGCCTCGTGATGATGATGTCGTAGAGTAGCTTCTGGATGTGCGGGTACCGGGCCTTGGCCTCGGAGAGCACCTCACTGGTGAAGTACACCGGCCGTTGGACCGGCAACGCACGACCCTCCTCGTGCCTCTCGACGACTATGACCGCGCTGACCACCTGAGTGGTTGCGGCCACATAGAGGAGAAGGGACTCGGGGGGATCGTCACCCTGGGCTAGTCGTGGTGGCACGAGGATTGGCGCGGAAGTCAGCCACCCCTTCAACTTGGTTAGGGCCTCCTCGGCTTCAAGGGTCCACGCAAAGCGTTTCGTCTTCTTCAGCAAGAGGTAGAGAGGTAGCGCCTTTTCCCCTAGCCTTGAGATGAACCTACTGAGAGCAGCTAGGCAGCCTGTCACTTTCTGTACGCCCTTGAGGTCTCGAATTGGGCCCATCCTCATGACTGCGGATACATGGGTGTATGCCGAGTCTCTGTGTGATGAGTGATTGTCAACGGAGATGATGCGCATGTTCTTTGGCTTGTGTTGTGCAGGTGTCGAGCACGGAGACAGTGGTCGATGGCGGGTGAAGGTCAAGTTGCGACGTGCCGTGCCGACGGACCGGGCGCGATGAAGGATGGGCGTGCCGTGCGGCGGACGTGCCATGCCGATGTATCGGACGGTGAAGGGCGGACGTGGACTTGGACTGATGGACTGGAGGCCGGAGGATCAGCTGTGGTGGCTGGCAGCCTGCGACAGCGACAAGCGGAGAAGTGCGATCATGTCGGTGGAAGGGGTGCACATGCGGTGCATCCCCTCTACGACGCCGGTTTGTTGGTAGAGCCCGGGAAAAACCAACGGTGGACGGTTTCCAGGTTTGGGCCTCAAAACCTGGGTGCTGGGTTTCCAGGTTGAGCCACAAAACCTGGGCGCGACGGTTTCCAGGTTGAGCCTCAAAACCTGGGCGTGGGCCGGTTTCCGAGTTTGGGCCTCAAAACTCGGGCGCGGACGGTTTCCGAGTTTGGCCACAAAACTCGGGCTGGAGGCTGGTTTCCCGGTTTGGGCCTCAAAACCGGGGGCTGATGGAAAAGGCTGGTTTCCCGGTTTGGGCCACAAAACCGGGGGTGCAGAGTGGTGGCGGCACGTGGCGGCGATCTGAAGGTTGCGTGGAGGCGACGCGGAAGACCGTGCGGGCGTGGCCGTCGGATCTACCTACCACCAGCGGGTGGACCAGATTAGCCTTAGGGTTTTCCTGGCCCGCTCTGTAATTAGAGTAGAGAGGGGTAGAGTAGGAAATAGACTTAGGCTAGGTTAGTATAAGTAGTCCAGGGGAGACACCCTCCTCCCCATCTCAGTTAGCGCAGTCATTTGCTTCCTAGCATTAGGGTTTCCACTCTCCCATCCCCTGCTTTAGCTAGTTGAGATCCGCAGAGAGACTCCACTCTGTGTACTGTTGATTCGAGGAAGTGAGGCCGTATCCTCACCTTGGATCCCATCTCTTGGTGTCAATTCGCGTTTTGATTTCATGTTCTTCATGTTCTTCGCGTATTGCTTTGTGCCATGAGTTTTCCCGTCGCTTGATCTTTGTGCTCGGTTCATCTTTTGCGATTCCGTTTGAACTGAGTTGTTCTAGATCGTGAGGCACTTCTTTCCACCGAAAGAAATCATCTCTAACCTCACGGTCTAGGAGATCGATCGATTTTTCGTTTCGGGTCACTTTTCTTCCCTTCCCCCGAAATTCTTCGATTCACCGATTTGGAGTTAGGTTCGAGCCATGATCTCTTACAGATAGCTCACTAACCTCCTTGTGACTTCACTCACCAAGTTTGATCCCTAGAGGATTTGTTTTGGGTGAGTTTGAGTTGAATCGGTCGAAGAACAGTGGGGCTGCGGGGTGACCGGGCGCTCCATTCAACGACCGGACGCTGCTACAGTGCGTCCGGTGGTTGAACTCTGTCTGAGCTCTTTTGCTTGACCGGACGCTCTGTTCAAATCGACCGGACGCTCCCTTCAGTGAGTCCGGTCAGAAACAGAGAGGTTCCAAACCGGTTTTTCAGCGACCGGACGCGTCCAGTATCAAGCGACCGGACGCTCTGGTGAGTCCGGTCAGTTCGTAAACCTGACCGGACGCTACCGACCGGACGCTCAGTCTGCACTGTTCATCGCGTTTGTTTTGAGTTCATCGCGTTTGTTTTGATCTGACCGGACGCTAGGGTTGTGACCGGACGCTTGAGCCTTGTGCGTCCGGTCCAACACAGAGAGCTCCCAGAGCTGTTTTCTGACGACCGGACGCGTCCGGTCCCTGCTGACCGGACGCAGGCAGAGTCCGATCGATCGAGTTTCGCGCCGTTTCGTTCGCGGTTCGTTCGTTCTTGATTGGATTTGATTTCCGTCTTTTGCATTGGCTTTCTAGGGTTGTCTAGTGTCCCGCTGTGCTTCTAGGAGGCATCCACCCTACATCTAGGGTCGTGGACATTAGCAAGCTCTAGGGTTCGCTTTTGGGGTTGATTTTGGGACAGTGGCATCTAGTTTCCGAAAGGAAATTTTGAAGCTCCCATTCACCCCCCCTCTGGTCGCTTTCGGGTAGCTTCTCGGTCCTTCAATTGGTATCGGAGCGGGTTAAGGATCTTCCACCTTAGCCGGTTCCAGATCCACCGAAGGCGACATGGATCGCGGCGTGGGCAAACCGCCATTTTTCGATGGGACGAACTTTGCGTATTGGAAGATACGCATGTCAGCCTATCTGCAGAGTTTGAGTTCTTCCATCTGGGATATTTGCAACTCTGCCGATTACGTGGTCTTGGCTGCCCGTGTGACTCAGATCCAGATCGATGAGCACGAGGCCAATAGCCGAGCCCATAATGCGCTCTTTTCGTGTTTGAGCGCTGGGGAGTTTGATCGTGTCTCTCATCTTGCTACGGCTCGGGAGATTTGGGCTACCCTCATTCGCTTTCATGAGGGCACCTCTCAAGTCAAAACCCGACTCTACGAGTCGTACAAGAGGGAGTATGAGAACTTCCGACATCAGCCTGGCGAGAGCATAGAGAGTTTATTCGCTCGCTTTCAGGTGATTGTCAACAGGATGCGGGCTAACCGAGAGCAGTTGCCTTTTGATGATCATGAGCGTGCTTTGAAGCTTTTGCACACTCTTGATCGTTCGGTGTGGGACTCCAAAGTTCAGGCGATCATCGAATCCCCGAACTATGAGACCCTCACCTGCGACGAGCTCTTCAGTAAGCTCAAGTCCAGTGAGATTGATGCTATGGCGAGGGCTTCTTTTGAAAATCCTTCTCGCCCGTCCATGGCTTTGGTTTCCGGCTCTTCCTCTAACTCCTCAGCTGGCTTTGCGCTTTCTTCTCTCTTTTCTGTGACAGAGGACCAGCTGGAGTCTTTGGGAGACGACGAGTTGGCTTTGCTTGCCAACCGGTTCTCGCGGTTCCACAACAACCGCATGAACCGTCGTCGAGGAGGAGGACGCACGGGATGCTACGAGTGCGGCGACCCCGACCACTTCATCGCCAACTGCCCCAAGAAGAACAAGCACTTGGGCAAGGGCGAACATGGGCGCAAGCGCGACTCCAAGTACAAGGAGAAGCACGTCCCCCCAAGGCACAAGAAACGGGGCGGCTTCGACAAAGAGTACATCAAGAAGAAGTACTTGGAGAAGCAGCAAGCTGAGCAGCGCGCGTTCTTCGCCACGCTCAGCGACGTCGACGACTCGGATGACGACTCCGCCAGCTCGAGCGATGACGAGTCCGAGAATAAGAAGAGGATCGAGGACAAGCTGAATGGCCTCTGCTTCTTCGCCGACGACGACGGCTTCTGCACCATGGCCCTCGGAGATGAGGTCGACGGCGAGCCGGAGCGTACCCCTCGGAACAACGACGACGACGACGACACCTCCCAGGTATCTCTCACCTACGACGAGCTTTCCTCCGAGGTTGAGAAGTTGACTGCTGCCCTCCTTAGCCAAGATAAGTTGCTTAGGCGTGCCGCTAGAGAGCGCAAGGAGTTTAGGCAGAAGTGGGAGGACACGGTGAAGGAGCTTGAGTTCGCTCGGTCCACCGTGGTAGTGTCGGAGGAGGTGGAGTGCGAGTCGTGCACCGCGCACATGACTGACCTTCTCACTCTGAGAGGTAAGTATGCTGCGTTGGTAGATGAGGTGGATGAGCTCCGAGCTAGACCGCAGTTGTTGGGTGCGTGCAAGACTTGTCCTGTCTTGCAATCTGAGTTGGCAGAGAAGGATGCCAAGATTGAGTCTTTAGTCAAGGCCAGCTCAGATAGCACTTGTGTCTTGAGGTGTGCTTTGTGTGAGGGCCTGGAGATGGAGATTGCCAATGTGAAGCATGGCAAGATGCAAACCGAGGAAGAAAACACATACCTTCGGTCCATCTTGTCATGGGTCTCCAGTAGTGAGCCGCAGCTCGGGATGATGATCTCCCAATTCAAGCGAGCTGTTGGTGCCCCTGGTGTAGGTTTTGCTCAGAGTGTTGATCTCTCAGCCTTTGGGAAGATTGGAGAGTCTAGTGGTCTGAACCCATGTGAGAAGCCCAACTCCACCACTACTCCCAAACTTGCCAAGCTTCCACTCAAAGAGCCAGCCAAGCCTATCACCAAAGATGGTGTGGTTGAGGAACCCCTGAGAGCTCCTCCCAAGAACCCAGTTTGGGCACCCAAGCCAAACCACCTCAGAAACAAGCTTGATGCTATGCCACCCATTCGTGAGGAGTTGCCACAGAAGGGCAAAGGCAAAGTGAGCCACACCCACAGCTCTGGTCACCAACAACCCCCTTTGCGTGCGGTGAGGTACCAATGTGATTTTTGTGGGAGAGATGGCCACTTGAGCGAGTTCTGCTTTAGGCGCAGGAGAGAGGCGCGCAGGGCTCGGGAGATGGAGAACCCGGACATGTACCATCCAGCTCATGGTGGACATGTACCGAAGGCCCAGGGGAGAGCAGCTAGGTCCGGACGTCAGGGTCCCAGGCCTAGGCAGGAGAGAGCTCCGAGGAGAGACGCTAGAGCAGTTGAGCCCCAGGCTCCTAGGCGTAAACCTCGTAGAGAGCGTACCCGACGGGGTCCTGCTTTTGCAGGTAATGGACCCCGTGGCGGAGGTTTAGTTGAGCGCTTTCCCCCACCGCAGTTTGAGTATCGCGGTGAGCGCTTCTTCCCCAGCGGACCACGTTTTCCTCAGCATGGTGATCGCTTCCCTCGTAGACGTGCTAGGAATGGTTTTTCTGCTAACCGTTCTTTTGAGCAGCCGGCCCAACACTGGTATTACCCTTATTTCACTAACCCCAGTGTTGGACCGTATGCTCACCCTATGTCTTTCTATTGATGTAGGTAAGACGGTTGGAGGACGTTTGGTTGGTGGATTCTGGTTGTTCGAGGCACATGACCGGAAACACCAAGTGGTTCTCCAACCTTAGCCCGGTCGCCGGAAAGGAGTACATAACCTTCGGCGACAATAGTAAAGGTAAGGTATTGTCTCGTGGGACGGTGCGGGTTAATGAGCACTTTGTGTTGCGCGATGTTGCTCTTGTTTCTAACCTGCATTTTAACCTTCTTTCTGTTTCGCAACTTTTTGATGATGACTATGAGATTCGTTTTAAACCGAACCTTAGTCGCATCTTAGATCCTCAGGGCGATCTTGTATGTCTGATTTCCCCCTTTGGGAAAGTCTTTTGTGCGAATTTCTCGGAATCGTTTGGTTCTTCTCGCTGTCTTTTGGCTAGTCCTTCTTCCTCCGATCTTTGGAAGTGGCATAGGAGGCTCGGTCATTTAAGCTTCGACTTGCTTGCAAGACTTAGCTCACTTGGCCTAATCCGAGGATTGCCCAAGCTTTCGATGGAGAAGGATCTAGTTTGCCATTCTTGCAGACATGGGAAGATGGTTGCTGCTCCCCACCATCCGGTGACTAAGGTCATGACCTCGCACCCTGGAGAGCTTTTACACATGGACCTTGTTGGTCCGGCTCGGGTGAGCTCGGTTGGTGGCAAGTGGTATGTTTTGGTTGTTGTTGACGACTTTTCGAGATATTCGTGGGTCTTCTTTTTAGCTGAGAAGACCGAGACTTTCTCATTTGCTCGCAATCTGATTTTGCGTCTTCAGAACGAGTTCCCTTTGAACTCGATGCGAGCTATTCGGAGTGATAATGGTTCCGAGTTTAAAAATTCGGATTTTGAGAAGTTTTGTAACCGCCTTGGTTTGGAGCATCAGTTTTCTTCCCCCTATACACCACCTCAAAATGGTGTTGTAGAGAGGAAGAATCGGACCCTTGTTGAGATGGCCAGGACGATGCTTGATGAGCATAGGACTCCTAGGCGTTTTTGGGCCGAAGCTATGAACACTGCATGCTACATTTCGAATCGCATTTTTCTGAGAGCGTTTTTGAAGAAGACCTCTTATGAGTTGCGTTTTGGTCGCCAGCCCAAGGTGAGTTATTTTAGAGTCTTTGGTTGCCACTGTTTTATATTGAAGAAAGGCAACCTGGACAAGTTTGAGTCTCGTTCTTCTGACGGTGTGTTTTTGGGTTATGGCACTCACACTCGAGCTTATCGTGTACTTAACCTTGACACTAACCGAGTCATGGAGACATCAGATGTCACCTTCGACGAGACTCTTGTTTGTCCCTCTTCTCGTTTTGAGCGTGCAGGTGATCATGAGGTTGGAGAGCCTCTTTTTGATGATGAGGACGAGGGTGCTGAAGGTATAGATAATCCAGCACCCCCTCCACCTGCCGTGCCGCAAAGGGCGGCCTCGACGACGACTCACGGCCCCGACACTTCTTCTTCCTGGGGGCCGTGGGATCCTCCACCTCGCGCGGTACCTTTTGTACCCGGGGTGGAACCAGCTGCTGTTGAGGGGGAGGTCACTTCTTCCCGGGAGGCGCCACGACATATCCAGCGCCAGCACCCCCCTGAACAGATGATCGGCGACATCGACGAGCGAGTTACTCGCTCCAGGTCACAGCACATCTCGCACTTTGCTCATTCTGCTTTTGTTGCGTCTTTTGAACCCCGAGATGTTGGACACGCATTGACGGATCCGGATTGGGTCAATGCCATGCATGAGGAGCTAGAGAACTTTGAGCGAAATCGGGTTTGGGTTCTAGTGCCACCACCTCCTGACTGTAAACCTATTGGGACAAAATGGGTATTTAAAAACAAGCAAGGAGAGGAGGGCCACATTGTGAGAAACAAGGCCCGGCTTGTAGCGAAGGGTTATAGTCAGAAGGAGGGGATAGATTATGAGGAGACCTTCGCTCCTGTAGCTCGTTTGGAGGCTATTAGGATACTCTTGGCTTATGCTGCATCCATGGGTTTCAAACTTTTTCAAATGGATGTCAAGAGTGCCTTCTTAAACGGCTACATTGAGGAGGAGGTCTATGTCCAGCAACCCCCCGGTTTTGAAAATCCCAAGTTTCCAAACCATGTCTTTAAACTCCACAAAGCTTTGTATGGTTTGAAACAAGCCCCTAGAGCCTGGTATGAGAGATTAAAAACCTTTTTGCTAGCTAAGGGTTTTAAAATGGGATGTGTTGATAAAACGCTCTTTCTCCTCAAGCAAGGCAAAGATACTCTCTTGGTCCAAATTTACGTGGATGATATCATTTTCGGTGGTTCTTCTCACGCTTTGGTTGCCAAGTTTGCAGATACTATGAGCAGGGAGTTCGAGATGAGCATGATGGGCGAGCTGACCTTCTTTCTCGGGTTGCAAATTAAGCAATCCCGAGAGGGGACGTTTGTGCACCAGGGCAAGTACACGAGGGACTTGCTGAAGCGGTTCGACATGGGTGAGGCCAAGCCTCTTCCGACGCCCATGTCGACGACGACTGCCCTGGATGCCGACACGGATGGAGAAGCAGTGGACCAGAAGGAGTACCGCAGCATGATTGGATCGCTGCTCTACCTGACGGCGACACGGCCGGACATTCAGTTCGCCGTGTGCTTGTGCGCGCGCTTTCAGGCTTCGCCACGCACTTCTCACCGTCAGGCGGTGAAGCGCATCTTCAGGTACCTTCGTTTCACGCCTGAGTTCGGGATTTGGTATTCTGCTTCTTCCACCCTCTCGCTTTGTGGCTTTTCTGATGCTGATTTTGCTGGTTGTCGCATTGAGCGCAAGTCCACTTCTGGGACTTGCCAGTTTATTGGGTCTTCTCTTGTATCGTGGTCTTCTCGCAAGCAGTCTAGTGTCGCTCAGTCTACCACGGAGGCTGAATATGTTGCTGCGGCTAGCTGCTGTTCCCAGTTACTCTGGATGATGGCCACTTTGCGTGATTTTGGTTTGAGCTTTACTCGAGTTCCTTTGCTTTGTGACAGCACGAGTGCCATTAGCGTTGCTAAGAACCCCGTGCTTCACTCGAAAACCAAACACATTGATGTGCGCTTTCATTTCTTGCGAGACCACCAGGAGAAGGGTGATATCGACCTTCGCCATGTCGATACTCATCTCCAGTTGGCTGATATTTTCACCAAGCCTTTAGACGAATCAACCTTTAATAGGTTGAGGGGTGAGCTTGGTGTGTGTTTCCCCTTTTAGATGGGGGAAGCATTTTGAGATGTACAGACTGACTCTTTTATTTTGAGGCTCTTTTCTTTTGAGTTTCTTGAGTCTTTCCAATTGGTATCTTCTTTTTTTTCAGTTTTGTGTCGGGCATACGCATTTACATTCTGAGCTTCATGTCTATATTCACTAGAATGTAATTATGCTCTTGTTAGTATTGCTCCGATACTTATGATGATGCTTGTAGCTTATGCTCCTTCTGATCACTGTTACATGTTATGAGCGAGCTATTTTTGGAATGGTGAATTATGCCTAATGTATATAAATCTGAAAATGTTCACCATTGAGATATGCAACTAGCATGTGTAGGGTGTGTTGAGTCCATTCCTGCTTTTCATATATGCTAGGTTGCTATGTCTCTAGTTCTGAGTCATTCACTTGCTTGGTTGTTCATAACTTGATTAAAATCTGAACCAAGTATTGTTGAATTGAAAAGATCGAGATGGGATTGCTTGTCAACACCTCATGGTATTGAGACTGTTTCTCATTGCACCTTGAGTTAAACTTGAGCCATGTAGTGTATGACCGAAACCGTTGCTTTAAGCTTCTGATTGCTTCGGCATAGGCTTCGCACGGTTGAAAAGTTAGGCATTGACAAGCTTTCAACCTCTCGCAATCACATGCTAAAAATGAACTTGTGAACTCCTTTACCGCTGCAACTCCGATATGAATTTGGAATCACAAGTATATGCTTCATTCCTATGCATGATGATTGAACTTTGCTAGGGGTAGTTCACCTTGTATATATGTTTAGCACTTGTTTGGATTCCTTCTATACATGTCTAGTGTTATTTTGATGGTGACTATCTTTTTTTTTGGCTTAAAACTGCTCACATGCTCCTATGCTTCATATTTCGTATAAGTGATCAGTTTGAGCCTTTGCTATTTGAGTGCTTAATTGAGATGTTGGAGCTATACTGATTAGAGCATCTTTGCACTCTTTTGACTATATACTTGAAGCTCCTAACTTGCATTTTGACTTCATATGCATTTTGGAAGGAGATCTTGTGTTCAGGGGGAGTTTATGAGAAGGGAGTTGCTTCTCCGATACCTTTTGGCCTTGATAAGTGCATTTTCAACTAGGGGGAGAAATTTATGCAAATCATATGCTCCTGTGTTGATCAACTAAGGGGAGAATCATTCGTCCTAGTTGCTTGCATTTGTCGAGGGGGAGTTTGCTAGTTGTGTTGAGCCGTTGCCTCTGTCTTGAGGGACTAGCAAATGTTCCTAGCTTTTCATGAGCTTTCATAAGCTTTTTCATTTGGCTTTCAATTGGTATCGTCTGGTGTGCTTTCCCATTTGGTTTGGGTTGATTTCCAATTGGTTCGGAGTGATTTTCTTGCTAGTTGTGTTGAGCCTCTGTGCCTCTATCTTGAGGGACTAGCATTTTGCTTCTGTTGTCCTCCGATCTTCAATTGGTATCTGCTAGCGGTGTTGAGCCTGTTCTACCTCTTCTTGAGGGCTAGCTTTGCTTTGCTTGGTTGCGTCGAGCCGTTGCCCATGTCTTTGGGGACCAAGTTTCCGCTTCATCCACTTGACCTTCTTTGGCTTTTGTTAGGCTTTTGGGTCAGTTGGTTGGGTTTTCTCTTCTCACTCCTTCCTACCTCCTTCTTCTTATTCATGATTTGTTGTGGAGTTGACAATGCACTCATCAAGGGGGAGATTGCGGATACATGGGTGTATGCCGAGTCTCTGTGTGATGAGTGATTGTCAACGGAGATGATGCGCATGTTCTTTGGCTTGTGTTGTGCAGGTGTCGAGCACGGAGACAGTGGTCGATGGCGGGTGAAGGTCAAGTTGCGACGTGCCGTGCCGACGGACCGGGCGCGATGAAGGATGGGCGTGCCGTGCGGCGGACGTGCCATGCCGATGTATCGGACGGTGAAGGGCGGACGTGGACTTGGACTGATGGACTGGAGGCCGGAGGATCAGCTGTGGTGGCTGGCAGCCTGCGACAGCGACAAGCGGAGAAGTGCGATCATGTCGGTGGAAGGGGTGCACATGCGGTGCATCCCCTCTACGACGCCGGTTTGTTGGTAGAGCCCGGGAAAAACCAACGGTGGACGGTTTCCAGGTTTGGGCCTCAAAACCTGGGTGCTGGGTTTCCAGGTTGAGCCACAAAACCTGGGCGCGACGGTTTCCAGGTTGAGCCTCAAAACCTGGGCGTGGGCCGGTTTCCGAGTTTGGGCCTCAAAACTCGGGCGCGGACGGTTTCCGAGTTTGGCCACAAAACTCGGGCTGGAGGCTGGTTTCCCGGTTTGGGCCTCAAAACCGGGGGCTGATGGAAAAGGCTGGTTTCCCGGTTTGGGCCACAAAACCGGGGGTGCAGAGTGGTGGCGGCACGTGGCGGCGATCTGAAGGTTGCGTGGAGGCGACGCGGAAGACCGTGCGGGCGTGGCCGTCGGATCTACCTACCACCAGCGGGTGGACCAGATTAGCCTTAGGGTTTTCCTGGCCCGCTCTGTAATTAGAGTAGAGAGGGGTAGAGTAGGAAATAGACTTAGGCTAGGTTAGTATAAGTAGTCCAGGGGAGACACCCTCCTCCCCATCTCAGTTAGCGCAGTCATTTGCTTCCTAGCATTAGGGTTTCCACTCTCCCATCCCCTGCTTTAGCTAGTTGAGATCCGCAGAGAGACTCCACTCTGTGTACTGTTGATTCGAGGAAGTGAGGCCGTATCCTCACCTTGGATCCCATCTCTTGGTGTCAATTCGCGTTTTGATTTCATGTTCTTCATGTTCTTCGCGTATTGCTTTGTGCCATGAGTTTTCCCGTCGCTTGATCTTTGTGCTCGGTTCATCTTTTGCGATTCCGTTTGAACTGAGTTGTTCTAGATCGTGAGGCACTTCTTTCCACCGAAAGAAATCATCTCTAACCTCACGGTCTAGGAGATCGATCGATTTTTCGTTTCGGGTCACTTTTCTTCCCTTCCCCCGAAATTCTTCGATTCACCGATTTGGAGTTAGGTTCGAGCCATGATCTCTTACAGATAGCTCACTAACCTCCTTGTGACTTCACTCACCAAGTTTGATCCCTAGAGGATTTGTTTTGGGTGAGTTTGAGTTGAATCGGTCGAAGAACAGTGGGGCTGCGGGGTGACCGGACGCTCCATTCAACGACCGGACGCTGCTACAGTGCGTCCGGTGGTTGAACTCTGTCTGAGCTCTTTTGCTTGACCGGACGCTCTGTTCAAATCGACCGGACGCTCCCTTCAGTGAGTCCGGTCAGAAACAGAGAGGTTCCAAACCGGTTTTTCAGCGACCGGACGCGTCCGGTATCAAGCGACCGGACGCTCTGGTGAGTCCGGTCAGTTCGTAAACCTGACCGGACGCTACCGACCGGACGCTCAGTCTGCACTGTTCATCGCGTTTGTTTTGAGTTCATCGCGTTTGTTTTGATCTGACCGGACGCTAGGGTTGTGACCGGACGCTTGAGCCTTGTGCGTCCGGTCCAACACAGAGAGCTCCCAGAGCTGTTTTCTGACGACCGGACGCGTCCGGTCCCTGCTGACCGGACGCAGGCAGAGTCCGATCGATCGAGTTTCGCGCCGTTTCGTTCGCGGTTCGTTCGTTCTTGATTGGATTTGATTTCCGTCTTTTGCATTGGCTTTCTAGGGTTGTCTAGTGTCCCGCTGTGCTTCTAGGAGGCATCCACCCTACATCTAGGGTCGTGGACATTAGCAAGCTCTAGGGTTCGCTTTTGGGGTTGATTTTGGGACAGTGGCATCTAGTTTCCGAAAGGAAATTTTGAAGCTCCCATTCACCCCCCCCTCTGGTCGCTTTCGGGTAGCTTCTCGGTCCTTCAATGACTGCTGAGATCTTTTCGGGGTTGGCCTCGATCCCCCGTTGTGAGACAATGTAGCCAAGTAGCATGCCTCGGGGCACACCAAAGACACATTTCTCGGGGTTGAGCTTCACATTCTTGGCCCGGAGGCACTCGAACGTGGTCTCGAGATCACTGATGAGGTTCCCGACTTTCTTGGTTTTAACCACGATGTCATCGACGTAGGCCTCGACGGTTTTGCCTATGTGTTCGCCAAAGATATGCTGCATGCAACGTTGGTACTTTGCCCCGGCGTTTCGAAGGCCGAAGGGCATTGTAACATAGCAATACATGCCAAAAGGCGTAACAAAAGAGGTAGCGAGCTCGTCGGATTCTTTCATCCTAATCTGGTGGTAGCCGGAATACGCATCGAGAAATGAAAGTACTTCACACCCCGCAGTGGAATCGATAATCTGATCAATTCTAGGTAAAGGAAATGGAACTTTTGGACACGCTTTATTCAGACCAGTGTAGTCTACACACATCCGCATTTTTCCATTCTTTTTCCTAACTAGTACAGGGTTAGCTAGCCACTCCGGGTGAAATACCTCCTTGATGAATCCAGCTGCCAAAAGCTTGTGCACCTCCTCGCCGATGATCCTGCGCTTCTCCTCGTCGAAGCGGCGCAGGCGTTGTTTCACCGATCTGGACCCGGCCTGGATCTCCAAGGCATGCTCGGCGACTCCCCTCGGTATGCCTGGCATGTCCGAGGGGCCCCACACAAACATGTCGATGTTCGCGCGGAGAAAGTCGACGAGCACTGCTTCCTATTTAGGCTCGAGGCTGGCACTGATGGCCAGCGTCTTGCCATCGGTCGAGGTCGGGTCGACGGGTATCAGCTTGGTGTGCTCTGCCGGCTCGAAGGCGCCGGCATGGCGTTTTGCTTCAGGGGCCTCTTCGGTGGCCAGGGCCGCTAGGGCTTCGAGCGAGTCGAGGTGGACGTTGGCCTCCCCACGCTCGACGCACTCCACATCGCAGTGGTACGCGTGCTCGTAGGAGGTGTCGATGGTGATGACCCCTTTCGGCCCCGGCATCTTGAGCTTCAAGTACGTGTAGTTGGGAACCGCCATGAACTTGGCGTAGCCTGGCCGGCCGATGATGGCGTGGTAGGTCCCTTGGAATCCAACCACCTCGAAGGTGAGCGTCTCCCGGCGGAAGTTAGCCGGCGTGCCAAAGCAAACCGGCAGGTCGATGCGCCCGAGGGGGTGAGCCTTCTTCCCTGGTACGACTCCGTGGAACCCCCCGACGCTGGGTCGGAGCTGATCCCTCGAAATCCCCAGGAGGTCGAGAGTCTCGAGGTATATGACGTTGAGGCTCGAGCCCCCATCCATCAACACCTTGGAGAACCGTACGTCGACGATGACGGGGTCGACGACGAGGGGGTACGCCCCCGGATTTACGACATGGTCTAGATGGTCATTACGGTCGAATGTGATCGGCGCGTCGGACCAGTCGAGGTACTGAGGAGTGTCATGGCAGAGTGCGAAGACCTCCCGGCGTTCCTTCTTCCTCTCCCGAGCTGAGAGCCCGATGGTTGGGCCCCCGTAGATCATGAAGCAGTCACGCACCGGGGGGAAACCCGCGTCCCCGTCGTCGCGTCGTTTGTTGTCCTTGCCCTTAGGCGTGTCCTCCTTCTTGTCGTCGAGCTTGGCGTAGAAGCCCTTCAGCAGTCAGCAGTCTTTTAGCTTGTGATTCACGGGGCCCTTGTGATAAGGGCAGGGGTCCTCGAGCATCTGGTCAAAAACAGCCCCGTCAGGGGGGCCTCGAGGTTTCTTATGGTCAAGGGCGCCCATGAGCACTTCTTCATCGTCGTCGTCGGCGGTGTCGCGCTTCGCCTTTTGGCCTTTGCTTTTGTTCTTCTTCTTTTTGTTGTTGTTGTTGTTGCGGTTCTTGGCGTCGTTGCCCTTGTTCGAGCCCTCCGGCGCGGTCACCGCCTTACCTTTGTCCGTGGAGCAGCCAAAGAAGGCCTCCACTGCCTCGTCGCCTGAGGCAAAGCTGGTGACACGATCCATCAGGTCCTCGACCGTCCTGGAACGGTAGCGCCCTAGCTCATGAACTAGCTCTTGGCATGTCGTGCCCGCGAGGAACGCTGAGATGACGTCCTCATCAGGCACGTGGGGGAGCTCGAGGCGCTGCTTCGAGAATCGCCGAGCAAAGTCGCGGAGGGGCTCGTCCGCTGCCTGCCTGCAACGCCGTAGATCCCAGGGGTTGCCTAGGCGCACGCAAGTCCCCTTGAAATTCCCGTCGAAGACCCTGACTAGGTCGGCCCAGTCATGGATCCGATCCGGCGGGAGCCCCTCGAGCCACCGGCGGGCGGTGTCCGAGAGGTAAAGTGGGAGTTGGCGTATGATCACACGGTCGTTGCTCTTCGCTCCGCCCAGTTGGCAGCCTAGGCGGAAGTCCGAGAGCCAGAGCTTGGGCTCGACCTCCCCGTCATACTTCACGATGTTGGTCGGTGGTCGGAAGCGGTCGGGGAGGGTTGAGCTGCGGATGGCCCGGCTGAAGACTCTGGGGCCCGGGGGCTCGAGGGCTTGCCGGTCCTCGTCACTGTCGTAGCGCCCCCCTCGATGGGCGCTATAGCCACGCTCTTGGGCCCCCTTGTCCTTGCGCCGGCGGGTGATGTCGTTGCGGGCATCATTGGGGTCTCGAGGTGGCCGGTTGTCGACGATCCATTCTCGGACTGGCCTAGCTCGAGAGGCGTCCGGCTAGTGGACAGACGTCTCACGCTCGTTGCGGGGCGTGTCTGCTGGTTTCCCCGAGGCCGCCCCGTGCCGTCGCGAGGCTGAGCTCTCGGCCTGCTGCACAGCGGCTGTCTCGAGGAGGTTCTTCATTTCCCTGAGCATGCGCCTGGCGTCAGGGTTGGAGACGGCGGGTAGATCACGGAGCAGCATTGCCGCCGCCACCAAGTTCTGCCCGGCTCGCGGGAAATGCACCTCGGGGCGTGCTGGTGCCCCGTCCTCGAGGATCTGCCGGTGGACCTCTCGAGCGCGGCCACGAACACCGGCGCCTTGAGGCGGGGCTGGTTCCTGTGCTATAGTTTTCTCGAGTTGCAGTAGGCGCTGTCGTTCCTCCTCAGCCTTGGTGATGGCCTCCCGCAGCTGTGCGAGCTGCGCCGCCCGGTCGTCGTCGTGCTGAGATGGTGCAGCCGGTGCCTGGGGTTCGTTCCTCCCCTGAACGCGTGACCCTCCTGCCGCAGCCACATTTCCGGGCTCTTCGAGGTTGAGCGCCGGCCTGGTGTCGTCGTCGCCGTCGTCCTCGGCGTCGTCCACGACCCCCTCGAGCTAGAAGCACTCCCTGGTGGGGTCCCAGAGGTCAGGTTCGTGGTAGTCGTACTCATCGGAGTCGGAGCTGCTGATGCCGCGCCGCCCTGGCTCATGCCGGGACTGCAACTCGCGGTACCACTCCCCGAAGGTGGCTCGACGAGGTGGCTTGACGGCTCGTGAGAGGCCGCGGTCGACGCGCGCGGGGTAGACGATCTCCAGGTCGGTGGTGGCTCATAGGAGTACGCCCGGACGCTCCTCCCGCTCTGCGACCGCCCGGTCCTGACGGCGCTCGTCGAGGTGGTGGGCGTAAACAGCCGCGGAGTTGTTGAGGCCAAACGGGAACCGCTGGCGTCGAGCGCGGTACACCCCGTGCGGGAGGAGGCCAGGTGGTGTCGACGGAGCACGGCTCGGGGGCCTCTGGCTAGGCTCCCAGTCCGTGCGCGTGATGAACGCGAACTCGCTGGGGGAGTGCGCACGCGCCCTGGAAGTCTCCGGCCGCGCGCCGAGCAGGTTTCCCCTCGGGGACTCTACGTCGGCCGCGAGGAAGTGGGCGCACGCCGCGGGCACTGCCTGCGCCTGGCGACGATGGTGGCGACGGCGTCGCTCGCGAGGTGGCGTCGTGTGGTGGTGCGGGCGACGCGCCACGCCCCCCGCGCGGGGTGGCGTGACACGCCCTCCGCTCGGGCCCTCCGTGGAGAGCAGGGTCAGCTCGTTGCCGCTGCCGGTGGCCAGGAACTCGAGGCTCCCGAACCAGACGATGGCGCCAGCAGAGAACGGAGGAGTGGAAGAAGCCATCCAGGAAACAACGAGAAATCAGCTCGGACACGCGAAGAGCCCCTACCTGGCGCGCCAACTGTCAATGTTTCTACCCCGGGGGTATGTCACCAACTAGTAATTATGATCGCGTGCTCTCTTCCTGGATGGTGATGCAAGATGACACAAGGGTTTATCCTGGTTCGGGCGAAGAAGGCCCTACGTCCAGCGGGGGGAGGATGCTCTTGTATTACTTGCACCTAAGTGCTTGTACAGGGGCGTTACAAGCTCAACAAGCTTGGACCGGAGTCCGGACTCATCTAGGTATGGTGTTGTATAGGCTTGTGTGCTGACCCGAGTGGAGGTGGATCTAGACTTCTCTATCGTGGAGTTGTGTCACCGGGTGCGTGAAGACCCCTAGTGTCCTCTTTTGTAGAGCAAGAGGAGGCCAGGGTTACACAGGGATGATACAGGAGTCGGGATGTATGATGCCCAATACGACAGAGGGTAGGAATTCTGTCTTGTCAGGGTCACTGTAGCCGGCGTGGGGGCTGCTGTTGAAGCGTCCTTGAAGCGTGGCCTCCATCCCTGGCGCGGACGTGGAGACGTGGCGACATGGAGGTCATGCAGCGCCCATCCTGGCGCATACATAACGTGGCAGGGTTCCTCCGGGTCTTGGGGGTACCTGTCCTCCAATAGCAGGAAAGCCGTCAGGGCTCGAGGGGCGCAGGGCCGGCCTCGAGGTGGCGTTTACGTGGGGCTCGAGCCCCCGTAGGTATGGGCAAGTCCCAGAAAGCCCGGCCGAACAGTGGGAATCCAGGCTTCGAGAGGTGGCTCGAGGTTGCTACAGTGCAAGGTATGGCCGGACAATGCTGTACTGGCGCCTTCCTGCCCATACTTGAGGTGAAAGCGAGATTTGACTGTGGCTCCGGTTTACTGTGGCGCACGTTGGGTTTCAGAGGACGTGACCGGAGTAGGTGAACGCATTAAATGCACAGTGTGGGATTGGCATCCGAAGTCTGGCACTTCTCGAAGGAGATGTGAAATGTCTCGAGGGATAGGCTATCGTGCTTGAGAGGCTCGAGGTCCCCGCGCGGGGTCTCGAGGAGTGGTGTACGGCTGTGGTGGGCTCGAGGCCTAGGTGCCAGGGCTCGAGGGGTAGGTTGCCGGGAGGCGGTCGGTAAGGCTTTGGCGAGTCTAAGCTTCCTGGCGGAGGGTCGGTGCGGCCGGCCTCGAGGGTTTGGTTTTTAGGGAGCTAGACTAGTTTCTCCTCTTATTAATTGGTGTTCTAGGTTTAACTTGTTTGTTTTGCGTCGATTGGGGGTACCCCTTTGGTGTTCCCCCGACAACCCTGTCGTGGGAATTAATGTTCTTGCTAGTAATTACGTATCCAAAACATTCCCGAACCTTCAACGACAACCAACTAAACGGTGTTTAAGAGACCCAAATGGTGACATCTTGGAAAGTGAAGGAATCCTAAATATGGTCCCCATCCAAGTAGATGGAGCGGACATGGTCTTAGCTTTCTACATTTTCGATGTAGTCCTTTTTGACGTCTTCTTAGGACAACCGTGGTCCATACTTGCCTTGCAAGGACCATGTCAAGAGCACTTTATGAGTACTCAGTACCTTTCGTTCGTGCATTAAATTCTATTGCTGAACAACCACCAGAACCAGATCTTCTCGATCAAGCTAGAACCTCTACTCTTTATGAGTTGGCTCAGCCTGATTTTGAAGAAGATTCTGAGTTCTTTGTTGAAGAAGAAGCCGAAACAGATGAACCGTTTCGCTTAGACGAATCGGAAAAGCCATCTCAACCTTCCATAGAGCTAAAACCTCTGCCTAAAGGTCTCTGCCTGAAGGCCTGAGATACATTTTTCTAAACAATGACCCCGAGACTCCTGTAATCATTAGCAGTAAGCTATCTGAAGAGGAAGTCCGTAGGTTGACCCTTGTCTTAGAAAAACACCAATCTGTCTTTGGCTACTCACTTCAAGATTTGAAGGGAATTAGTCCAAATCTCTGCACTCATCGTATCCCTCTCGATCCTGAGATAACCTCTTCAAGAGAGCCACAAAGACGACTTAATAACGCTATGCGTGAAGTCGTGAAAAAGGAGGTTCTGAAACTCTTGCACGCGGGAATTATTTATCCAGTTCCTTATAGTGAATGGGTAAGTCCCGTGCAAGTAGTTCCCAAGAAAGGAGGTATGACAGTCGTTAAAAATGAGAAAAATGAGTTAATCCCTCAACGTACTATCACTGGATGGAGGATGTGTATAGACTATAGGAAGCTGAATAAAGCCACAAAGAAAGATCATTTCCCACTTCCTTTTATAGATGAGATGCTAGAGAGATTGGCAAACCATTCCTTCTTTTGCTTCCTGGATGGATATTCCGGTTATCACCAAATCCCAATCCATCCAGATGACCAAAGTAAGACCACTTTCACATGCCCGTATGGAACTTATGCCTATAGACGCATGTCCTTTGGACTTTGCAATGCGCCGACATCTTTCCAATGGTGTATGATGTCCATCTTTTCCGACATGATTGAACAAATCATGGAGGTATTCATGGACGACTTTTCGGTCTATGGGAAAACCTTTGACGATTGCCTAGCCAATTTAGACAAAGTCCTCCAACGCTGTGAAGAGAAGGACCTAGTTCTTAACTGGAAAAACTGTCACTTCATGGTGCGGGAAGGAATTATCCTAGGCCATCGAATTTTAGAACGTGGGATAGAAGTGGATAAAGCCAAAATCAATATAATTGAACAATTGCCACCACCCACTAATATGAGAGAAATCCGAAGCTTCTTGGGCCATGTCGGCTTTTATAGAAGGTTTATTAAGGACTTCTCACAGGTCGCTAGACCCTTAACGAGCCTGTTAGCAAAAGACGTCCCATTCAAATTTGACGAGGATTGTCTACAAGCTTTCAATATTTTGAAAAAGGCTCTAACTTCGGCACCAATCATTCAACCCCCAGATTGGAATTTGCTGTTCGAAATCATGTGTGATGCTAGTGATTATGCTGTGGGGGCCGTCCTTGGTCAAACTAAAGATAAGAAGCACTATGCTATTTCTTATGCTAGTAAGACCCTGACTGGCCCCCAGCTAAACTATGCAACCACAGAAAAGGAACTTCTGGCCGTAGTCTTTGCCATAGACAAGTTTAGATCTGACTTAGTGGGAGCTAAGGTGATAGTTTATACCGATCACTCTGCTCTAAAATATCTCTTCACTAAGAAAGATGCTAAGCCAAGGTTGATCCGCTGGATCCTTCTCCTTCAAGAATTTGACCTGGAAATAAGAGACAAGAAAGGAGTAGAGAATTCAGTAGCTAATCACTTGTCTAGACTACAAGTCAATAATTCGGACAATCTCCCAATAAATGACTTTCTTCGCGATGATACCCTTTTAAAAGTCACATATACCAACCCTTGGTATGCAAACATCGTGAATTTTATAGTCACCGGCTATGTCCCGCCGGGGGAGAATAAAAAGAAACTGCTATATCAAAGCAGAACGCACCTGTGGGATGAACCTTATCTCTATAAGGTCTGTGCAGATGGACTTTTGAGAAAATGTGTCCCCATAGAAGAAGCAACAAAAATCATAGATAGATGTCACTTTGCCGAATATGGAGGACACTATGGAGCTTTTCAGACACATGCTAAAATATGGCAAAGTGGTTTTTATTGGCCATCAATGTACGAGGACACAAAGAATTATGTGAGACGTTGTCCTCGTTGCCAAAAGCATGGTAACATTAATGCCCGAGATGCTATGCCACTCGTGAACAATCTCCAAGTTGAGTTGTTCGATGTTTGGGGTATAGATTTCATGGGCCCCTTTCCTAAATCCTATGACGCCGAGTACATTCTTGTGGCGGTGGATTATGTCTCGAAATGGGTAGAAGCCATACCCTGTCGAGCGGCAGATGCTAAACATTCGAAGAAAATGTTCAAAGAAAACATCTTTCCTCGTTTTGGAGTTCCTAGACTAGTCATTAGTGACGGAGGCCCTCATTTCATAGATAAGAGTTTCCGACATTTCTTAGCTAGTCAAGGAATCCAACATAATGTAGCCACTGCATACCACCCCCAGACAAGTGGACAGGTCGAAACGTCCAATAAACAAATAAAGATTATCTTGGAAAAGACGGTAGAAGAAATGGGAAGGGGATGGAAACATAAGTTACCCGAAGCTCTGTGGGCCTATCGGACCGCCTATAAGACCCCGATTGGAATGTCCCCATACCAACTAGTTTATGGAAAAACTTGTCATCTTCCTGTTGAGCTTGAGTTCAAAGCTCATTGGGCCATTGAGAAATGGAACATGGACCTTGACCAAGCTGGCCAAAATAGGAAGATGCAAATTTCCGAACTAGAAGAATGGCGAGAGAAAGCCTATCATAGTGTCAAGCTCTATAAAGAGAAGACTAAGAGATGGCACGATAAACGGATCAAAAAGAAAGAGTTCGAAGTAGGAGATAAAGTTTTACTCTTTAACTCCCGTGTTCGACTTTTTGGACATGGTAAACTTCAAAGCAAATGGGAAGGACCTTTCAAGGTTGTTGCAACCTCTTCCCATGGAGCCGTCACATTGGAAAGTGACGATGGGCAAATCTTCAAAGTCAATGGACAAAGATTAAAAATATTCTATGACTTTGATAAAAATGAGCTGAACGAAATTGATATAATTAACTTTGAAGTAGCTCAAGCCCATGACAATTAATGGATGGACCCAATTTACCCCTTGTCCTTTTCATGCACCTAGTCCATCCAAAACCACGAGAAAGGCCTCTTTAGGCCCAACCAAGCCATTTCGACCTCGGGACTTTAAATTTTAGGAGGCTTACCTTCTTCCGCTCAATGCCCGTCGAAGGAGGAGTGGCGGCCACCACTCCCAACTGGCGGCCGCCACCAAACCCTAGCGCCCGCCGCTCTAGGTGGTGGTTTAGAAGCCCCTCTCCACGTGGCAGCTAATCCCGAGCTCGGGAGAGTGAAAGAAGGAGGAGATGAGGACGTGTTAGTTCATCTAAGGCTTATCCCTCCACTTCTCCCCCTTCTTAAAAGAAGAACTCTTTTCTTCTCCCTCCATCTATTCACGAAGCCTAGCCAAGCCTCCTCCGAAACCATGTCATCTCCGCGGAAATCCGAGTCCTATAACCCTCAAGGATCCATCTCGTCCTCCACCAAAGCCATCATCCGATCTTTGATCGACGACGACATGGAGGTACTTGATGTGCCTCCTTTAGCAATGGTGCTGCCTGACGGCACTTATGTCAAGGGGACACCACCGGAGGGTGCAGGGAAGGCACCAGCCACCACTCCAGTGGCGGGCGCCACCCCTGCTGGGTGGCCGCCAGGGGTGAAACGCCCCCTGGCCTCGTCTCCGCTCCGTCTACATCCTCCTCCAGTGGCGCCACCCGAGAAGAAATTGAGGACGCCCACCAGGCCGACCACAGGGGAGATCACCCCGAGGAAGTCTCCGGCCATCAAGGCCAGGGGTGATGAAACACCCACTCCATCAAGGGCGAAATCCCGGGTCAGCTTTGGCTCGGATAGCCGCACCCGCAGTTACAGCCCTAACCCCAAGAGGGCTAAACTAGAGGTGTACGGCGTGAGAATGCCCGATGGGCATTATGAGAAGAGGTTGTGTGAGCATGAGGAGAGCACTCATGACTCCAATGGGTCGCTCTCCGAGACATCCGTGCGCCGCCGTCTCAACCCATCGCCGGCAGGAGTCCCCGGCGAGATGTAGCACAACAGTGGTGAGGAGGGGTTAACCCTCGAAAAACTCGCCGCCGAGGTGAAGAAGCTGCGCAAGGAGAAGAGCGCCTTGGAGGATCAAGTCGCAGAGATAGCCCTCTGGTGAATGGATATGGAGGATCGGTTCACCATCCTCCTCAAGGGCTGCACCTCGAAGATCAAGCGTCTCTTCAAAGAGACGGGCTTCAAGGATCTCTACGAGGCTCCTTCACTAGATTAGATTAGATTTAGGGTGTCTAGTTAGATTTTTAGTTTGATTTAGTTTAAGTTTAGTTTTGCTTGATTTAAATTTTAGATTGTTTAATTTGCAATTAGAACTTTTGTTTAGGAAATCTTTATATAATGAATAAAAAGACACCCATATTATTTTTCCCTTCATGAAGTTTGTTCATTTTAAAAAAATAAAAAGTACCAAAACTCCTAGTGTGGGGGAAATCCCCTCTAAACACCTCTTTAAAACATGATAGAATGTTCAAAACTGTAACCTGAACTTAGCAAGGTAGCTACCACGTTGTTTGCAAGCCGCGTGGGCCAAAGCCCATGGCGGCCACCACCTATTTCTGGCGGCCGCCAGGCCACTCTGCACCGAAACACCCCCGGTGAACCCCTAAACCTGTGTTTTAAATTCTGTACAATTTGGATCACTAGATGTCTCGGTTTGAACTAAAAATGCAGCTAAAAAAATGCTGAAACAATTTCTTTTGAATTGAGTGTTTACACGACATGTTGTTCTACCTTTTATTCATGTGTAGTAGCCTACTCATTTTGATAGGGAAATCGGCCTAGGTTGTTGTTTGATAAGATATAGAAGTAGTAATTGAAATTGCATTAGTACTCTGCTACAACCTTGGGAGTTTTTATTTTGAAAACCAAAATTACCATGGTTCATGATCTTTCTTCCCTATCCACCTACCAAAGCCAAAATATTAGAGTATAGGAGAACAACCCATAAAGCCTTCTAAATCAATCTTTGAGCTTTGTCAAGAATAGTTGATCTAGGTAGAAGAGTTTAGTCATGCTCTAAAAGCCAAGGCAAACCATGCCTTTTTGAGAGAACTCTCACACTGAGAGTATACTCACGTAGTTCTCCTCCAAAATTTTGTTCTAAAAGAATTATATAAATTTTCTCATTCTTTCAAAGGACATGGCTATTTAGCATCTAAAAAAAGGGAGCAAATGCTCTAAAAAGGACAAGTGTCCAAGTATTCAAAAAAAAAAGAAGAGCAAATGCTCTAAAAAGGACAAGTGTCCAAGTATTCAAAAAAAAGAGCAAATGCTCTCAAAAGGACAAGTGACCAAGTATTCAAAAAAAAGAGAGAGATGCATATAGCCATGATCCTTGGTAAGAGAAGAGTTTCAAAAAGAACAAAGGAGTCGAGTTAGTCCACCCTATACCTTGGCTAGTGCATGACTATACTCTCCCATGATCCTAAACTTGACTTAGCAATAAAAGAGAGATAGAAGTGCCTTACATTCCTTCCTTTCCCTATAAACTCCACATAAACCATATGATAGACTCTGGCATTTTCTTTTGCCACAAAGTGAGGATATACACCATGAGTGCCTTGAGATTTAAAGAGAGATTCAATGAACCATGTTTTTCTTTTTGAAAAAATCTTGAAACCCCAAGGTATGTAAAAGAGGAAAGTGTGTTTCTCTTGCTTGCAAGCTATTCTATCCTTCAACCGCCATAGGTATGATTTATTAGCCACTTGGAAAGGTTACTAACATGAGTATAGATAGTTGAACATCTTGTGTGAATGCTTAGTTCAATAAAATTGTTTCAATCCTTAAAGTCCATGCTTGCTCGGGACGAGCAAGAGGTTAGTGTGGGGGAGCTTGTTGATGGTGCTTAAAGCATCATTTCACCATCAACATTTCACCCAAAACCAAGGTAAAACAACATAAAAGGTAGAAGATTTGGTTTATAACTAACCTATTTCCACATGTGCATAGTTTCTTATCTTAATGCAGGAAATGATGGAATTTGGGCCAAACAAGAGTACCAGGAGCAAGGCCAAGCCACTCTGGCCCATTTGGGCCTGAGCAAGGTGGCGGCCGCCACCTATTACTGGCGGCCGCCAGGTCACTCATGCCAAAAGTGGCCCAAGCCACGTCATCGATCCGTGGGAGTCACCTCAAGCTCAAATCTTGGCCATTGCACACTAAGGCGGTTTGATCCAAGGGCTAAGAAGAGTATCACCTGGATAGTGGGCTTTGGACAAGTGTCTAAACCCTAACCAGCCCTCAAACCGACTTAGGAGAGCAAGTGAAGACCGTTGGATGAATGGCGGTTGCAACGGATGGCTGAGAGGTGGCGGGCGCCACCCCCTAAACCCTAACTGACCTCCCCCTCACTCTATAAGTACCCCCTAGCTTCCTAGAACTATAAATAGGCCCCTTGAGCTTTCATTCGGAGAGCCTCACACCATTCCTCACCATTTGGTTAGGTTAGCACACTTGCTATGATAGAGAGATTAGAGAGTGTGAGTGCCTCACTAGAAGAGGAGCTGGAAAGGAGAAGAGTAGAAGTCTGGAGAGTTCCGGAGTTGTCGGAGACCTCTGCTTCTCTCTGCTCTGTGCTTCAACTTTGGTAACTTAGTGTCTTATTTTATCTTCAAGTATTTACTTTCAGTACTTGTGTGTTTGTTTCATTGCTTGATATTAGTTTCAAGTGCTCTAGTTCTAGTACAGGGCTAGTAGTAGTAGTATATAGATTAAGTGTGGTACTTAGGTTATATATTGCCAGTGAATACGGCTAGGCCCCCGGATAGCTGTGGTAGCAAGCAGGTGGTGACAGCCCTGTGCGCCTTGAATTCCACCACGTAGTTGGTCTAGTTTAACAGTAGGGCTCGTTGTGCTAGCGTTCAACCTAAATCAGTGGTAAAGGCTAGTACGCCCATAGTACACTAGTAAAGAACTTAAATCACTAGAAGTCTAATAGAACTAGGATCTACCCCAGTAGATAGTGCCCGTTCCCTTCATCTATCCTAGATATCCTTATCCCCCAAGTTTTCTCAAAATCACTTCGCGTTCCTCGTGGATTCGACACCCCGGAATACTCTGAGGTGAAAAGCTACAACTGACAGCCGTGCGCTTGCGGTTTCTTCTGCGTGCCACCCGAGGTGTCAACACCTACTGTGAGGTACGGCCACCTACCGAGGCCAGGAAGACAGAGAGGGAGAACAGTGCCGCCGGCGACGCCATTAATGGCTATGACAAGCCGAGGCAAAGAACCGCCTTACTGGTGACACGAACCAACGGCGAACTGACTTAGCTAGACGCGGAGGACGACAGAGGGCGGAGTACGGTGACCAGAGGACCTCGCGAGCTCGAGAACGCTCGGAGAAAATATCTCGGCGCCGACCTTCCGGCCGCCACCGCCGTTACTGTCTTATATAAGGCACCCCACTACGAATTGGTGCCATCACAAGCTCTGCGAAGAACTCCTCTATCACCTCACCACCACCAACCCACCTCTACCACCCCCCTCTTCTCTGATTTCAAACTTTCCCCAAATCGGAGCCGCCTGGACCGCCGGGAGACCTAGGCGAAATAGGAGCTGTGGGAGACCACCTCGGCCAAATTGGGGTAAGGGTAAGCTTCACCGACCCGTCACCTTCCTTTTCCCCTTCCTACCTCTACCTCTACCATGCCGTAGCACCACGCCACCAGGAGCGCTGTCGACCGAACCGCCATAGACGCCGGTGTCCGTGAAGGTGAGCTTGGCCGAAGCAACTAGCGTTTCCAATGCCTTTCACGCTCACTCCCGCACCTGATACACCAAGACGCGGGAGGAAAGACCCCCCTGCGCACCACAACGACGCGACACCACCGCGGGAAGCTCTGGCGAGCCGCTGAGGCCGACGCAAAGCTCCATTGCTCCTCTCTGGTGGACGAACGGATGTGGGAGTGCGAGGAGAACGTGATTCCGAGGATCGTTAGGGCCGAGGGGGAGCCATGCCACCGGCGAGGCCAACTCCGACAAGGATGGGAGGTCCTCCCCTGTTTTCCGACGAGCTTAAGGGCGGCGTTAGCCCCTAACGCCGTCATCTTCCAGTGACTGGCAGACGGGACCCACGCGACGCCGTTACCCCCTCCCGTTGCAGTGGGGAGATCGTGGGGAGCCCACGCGTCAGTCACCATGAGTGGCCGACACGCGGGACCCGCGCGTTAATGGCTGTCGGCCGAATCCCCACTCTCTCCTTCCCTCCGTGCGCTCAGTCCACGTGAACCAGTGACCGCGGGGTACAAGACCACGGCACAGTGGCGTAGACCGGTGGAACCCTCCCTCACAGTCGTATAAGAAAACGCTAGGTGCACCCGGCCAGTGTACACAAGAGGCTAGAAATCCTATTTCCCTTTAGAGAAAAATTTCAGAAAAATTCCTAAAATACTACATGCACTCAGTAACTTTACCCCATAATTAGTTTCCCAAAAATGATTATAAAAAATAGTTATTAATTTCCAACCTATATGTTTAAACTTATAAAAATTATATCTTTCATGTTTTAGCTCCGAAAATTATGAAACCTCTTCTGAAAATTTTATAAAAATAATCTAAAAGTGACCAACCTGAGAGTAACCCTTTTGCTCAACATATGTTTGTTTGTGATGTTTGTTTCTTTGTTTGTGCTTATCGTTTCCGTCGGATCGATCGATAGAAGGAGACGGTTATTAGGAGGAAGACGACCCGAATTACCAGGAATCGGGAACTGTGAGCGACAACGAAGGCAAGTCCTAACCCCACTCTTATCTACTCTAATTAATCACGCACTGATGATTATATGATTGGAATACGATGAATTTGACTGAATAATAGGCAACTGTGATATGTTTATGTGCTTAATGCAAACCTGATTAATGGGAACAAGTGGGGGATGCTTATATGCGGATATAACATCTTGGGGTAGACTCGCCTGTTGAGGGACTCTACCTAGGAGGCACTTGTTAGCCATACTAAGTAGTTTTCATAGACCACCAAACTTGGTCAGAAACGCGTCCAGCCACACGCCTATATGGGTAGGCCTAGTTTCACACCCCGATAGGCATAGGTGTAACACCTACCTGGAGGTCGGGAGACAACGGTTTGACAGGAGAAGGCATGACTGCTAAGTGATCTCTCATGGCCCGGTCGGCGTGGTTGCTAAGTGATCCTCCACGTTAAATTCCTGTTGGGCCGTGTGCGAGCCCCCTCTTTTATGATATTGATTTGGCCAGTTGGACCATGCGTGGTCTGTTTTCCGGCCCCTGTGTAAACCGTGGTGAGGGTTACATGGACCCTATGGATGCGTCCTCTCGGGTATGTGCTTTGTTGGAGTAGACGAGGCCACTGATCATGGTCGAGTTCACTCCATCGTGTGGGGAAAATTGGACATCTGCTGCAGTAGAATTACCTGAATCCTATTCGAATAGCCACGTCCTTGGTTATGGGCAATCGCCGAGATGAGGTCACCTATGGTTAGGTTAATTACAATTCTTGCACTAGCACAACTATGAACTTGTGATAATGTTGCCTATGTTTCTAAACTAACCGGGAACTAGCGAGAAGGATGACACTCTCCTGGGGCCCAACCTCTCTTTTATTCTTGCTATTCCTATAGGACTTGCTGAGTACTCTATGTACTCACCCGTTGTTGACTCACATATTATGAAGACGAAGGAGAACCCGGCTACAATGAGGAGGACTTCCGGTAGGACCAGTGATAGCGATCGCGACCATGAAGGAATCATTAGGATAGGGTCTACGCCTACACTCTAGCTTGCCTGTGAGGATAGACGCCGCTACGCATCGACTACCGCCTTAGTAGCTTCTGCACCCTGTTACGCAACCACCCCTGTAGTGTGTTTTGGTCAAGTGATATAAATAAAAGCCTTGACCCTGTTGGAATATATCACCTACCTAGGTGTGAACCCCAGACCCTTTATGTATGAACCCTTTTATTCGCTAAATTAATAAAGTTCGGTATTTATCTTTAAATCTGTATATCATTTTTGTTAATCCCGTACATATTTGTGCATGATCCTGGCGCAAATATGGGGAAGTTTGGACTCTCAGGATGAGGGCCCGACAGAGATCCACCGGTCTTGTAGTTCACCTACACACATAAGAAATCAAGCTTGAGCTTTTGGGACCCAAACTTGTTGAGGTCCCTTAACCTTCTCTACTAGTGACTTAGCAACCCAAATTTGCTTTGGCCTATTCTTGTTAGGAGGCCCCATGAACATAACTTTCATCTTGCCACTAGAGTCTTGTCTAAGCATGTAGTGAGCATTGAAAGCAAAGGGTCTAGAATGCTTGGGCAAGGGTGTAGGTTTAGGTTCTTCACAATCATGAGCAAAGTGTCCTTCTTTTCCACACTCATAGCATCTTCCAATCTTCTTCTTCTTTGGCTTAGTGATGCTCTTGCGTTGCTTCATCTTCTCTTCAAGGAAGCCAATGCCATTTCTATTGGTCTTCATTACGGTGTTCATGAGAAGCTCACTTTGAAGACATTGACCCTTGGTGAATTTCTTCAACCCGGTGGTGAGGTGTTCCTTCTCTCTTTTGAGCTTGTCATTCTCTTGTTGGAGCTCTAATTGAGATGGTGTCATCTTGTAATCCCTCTCCATCTTCAATATCTTATTCTCTTCTTTTAGCATGTCTAGCTCAAGTGACATGCTATAGTCATCATCTTGGGTCTCAACAATGACTCGCTTTGTGGTTGCAAGCTTCTCTAGATCAATCTTGAGCTTTGCATTCTCATTCTTGATCTTGACATAATCATCATAATGATCGGCCACAACCACACTCTTGCCTTTGCCACTAGCTCTTTGCTCATCATGCTCACTAACCAAGTCCTCACAAGATGTTGCTATGTCACACTTAACAACAAGGTTAGGAGCATCATGTGTCTCATGTGAAAGCATATCATAAGCAACGGTGAGAGCATCATAGTCAACTTTCACTTGAGTGTATTGTTCTTTGAGCAAAGCATAACTAGTGGTAAAGTCACTATGCATCTTATCAAGTTTTTCATTTTTAGCTTTGAGCTCCTTGTTAGAGGACTTGAGCTCCTTGATAGTGGATGACATAGTAGCAAGTTCATTCTTTAGCTCATCACTAGCATGTATAGCATGATCATATTTCTCAACAAGAGATTCATTTTCATCAACAAGCTTTTCATTTTTAGCTCTAGTCTTTCTTATGATTTTAGAGTAATTGTTTAGCAATTTAACAAGCTCATCATAAGTAGGTGACTCAAATTCACCATCACTATCACTATCACTAGAGTCATCATCGCTTTGTACCTTCCGGTCACCCTTGGCCATAAGGCATAGGTGTGTAGATGATGATGGCGACGGTGGTGGTGGTGGTGTAGAGGAGCCAATGACTAGAGCGGCCACCTTCTCCTTCTCATCATCACTATCTTCATTTGATGAGCCACCGGAGGAGTCAATGTCGGTGAGCCAATCACCAACAATGTAAGTCTTCTCACCTTTCTTGTGGTATTGCTTCTTCTTCTTGCCATCCTTCTTGTAGTGGGGCTTTTCATCCTTCTTCTCATCTTCACTTGATGAGTCATACTTCTTGCCCTTGTTCTTGTTCTTGTAGTTGTCCTTCTTGGGCTTGGTGCATTGATGAGCAAGATGGCCAAGCTCACCGCAATTGTAGCAATCCATTTCGGAGATTGGCCTCCTCTTGCTACTTGTGAAGAACTTCTTCTTTCTTGAGTCGAAGTTGACTCCATTCTTGTGAAGCTTCTTCAACATCTTGGTGGTCCTTCTCACCATGAGAGCGATGTTGGATCATCCTCTTCATCACTTGAGCTCTCATGATGCACCTCAATAGCCTTGGACTTGCCCTTCTTGTCATGGCTTGCTTTGAAGGCCAAGTCCTTCTTCTTGTCGGTGGAGGAGCCACCACTTGGTGTGATGTGCATGTACATCTCATGCGCATTGATCTTTCCCAAGATTTGAGTTGGTGTAGCGGTGGAAAGATCACTTTGATGTAGCACCGTCACAATGTGTCCATACTTCTCAATTGGAAGGACACAAAGAATCTTCCTCACAACATTGGATGGTTGCATTTGTGTGAGGCCGAGTCCATTGAGTTCTTCTACAAGAACATTCAAGCGTGAGTACATTTCATTTGCACTTTCATTAGCATGCATATCAAATGAATGAAGCTTTTGCATAACTAAATGATATCTCTCCTCATGCTCACTCTTGGTCCCCTCATGGAGAGCACAAATGTTATCCCATAGATCATGGGTATTCTTGTGGTTTCGGACGCGGTTAAACACATCCTTGCAAATGCCTCTAAAAAGAATGTTTTTGGCCTTTGCATTCCACTTCTCATTTCTTCCTCATGTGGCATGAGGCTAGTGCCCTCCTTGGGTTTGGGGAACCCGGTTATGGCGGCATCACGGCATTTCACATCAACCGCTTCTAGGTACGACTCCATACGGATTTTCCAATATGGAAAGTCGTCTCCCTCGAACATGAGAAGTGGTCCATCACCTCCGGACATCTTAACTCTAGGCGGTTAAGCCTAAATCGAGAGCACGAGGCTCTGATACCAATTGAAAGGATCAAGATGCCCAAGAGGGGGGTGAATTGGGCTTTTCTAAAACTTCTTGCAAGAATAAAACCTATCAAGCCTCAATTAACCCCCTAGTGCCTAGAAGTGTGTTTCTCTTTATTCTACCACACAAAAGATCAAGTCTATGCCACTCCTACTCTAGCAAAGCAATCCAATATAGAATGAACAACAAGTAGTAATGCGGAATTGAATTGCTTGAAAGTAAATGCGTAGGTAAAAGAGTAGAGATGACCCGATGATCTTTTTGCCGAGGTATCGAGGTGTCGGCACACCCCCCTAGTCCTCGTTGGAGCACCCACGCAAGGGTATCGCTCCCCCTTGATCCGCGCAAGGATCAAGTCCTCACTACGAGCTGATTCTTCGCCACTCCGGCCCGGTGAATCGTTCGCTACCGGTCACAAGCTTGCTTGGGTCATCCACAATGCCACCGGATGCTCTCCAAGCTTCACGATCGCCACCAAGCCGTCTAGGTGATGCCGATCACCAAGAGTAACAAGCTAGAACTCTCACTTGACCAACACAAGGACAAAGAGATGGATGGATGCACACTTGCTACTCAATTCTCACTAGGAGGTGTCTAATTCTCACAATTAGCAAATCACTCAACCTCACTAGGGCTCTTGCACTATCTCACACTCACAATGTGTCTCTCAGCAGATGGAAGTGGCAAGAACAATCAAATGGATGGAGGGAAGGAAGTATATATACTCCCTCAACCGGCCATCCAAAAACAGGACAAGACAGGGTTTCTACGGGGGCATCGGACGCTCCGATGACCTCGACCAACGGTCGACTGTAACCTCTTGTCAGACCTGTTAAAGGGACATCATACGCTGGGCAGCGTCCGATGCCACCACATCGGATGCGTCCGATGTGGATTTACCCTCTCTGGAACCTCTCTGCATGCCCATCGGACGCTGGCCCTCAGCGTCCGATGCCTGCGTCCGATGTGGCCTCAAGTTCACGCGCACGTGAACAGTGGCACGGGCGCGTCTGATGCTAACACATCGGCGCGTTCGATGCCACGCACTAGACAAAACCCTAGTCGAGGTGAGCACACCTAGCCAACGTCTGATGCCCTTTACAAGGGCAGACTCAACTCGGATCGCGACGCGGCCTAAACGAATTTTGATCCACTCGACTTAAGGCATCTCTCTAAGCTATCTAGGGCTATGAAATAACAAGTGTGCACCACACCTACCTCAATAGTCTCATCTAGGTCAAGCTACTGATTCGCGCTCCCCTTTATAGTACGGCCAAAGGAAAAACAAAGACCTAAGACTACCTAAGTGTCCTCCAACACCATATGACACTTAGCCTAGTCTATCACCGTCTTTGTTGTCCGTCCTTTGAAAACCGAAACGATATCCATCGCCAGGGGACATGAACTTCATATGCCCGTATCGTCGCCATTACCGTGACCTAACTCATTCCTGTTTCTGCAAAACACACGTTAGTCACAGTAATCTTGTGTTTCATCCAATCACCAAAACCACTTAGGGCCAAGATGCGTTCACTATGCTCTATTTGTCCATGCTAACATATGTTGTTTGCTGCTTTTCTTCAGTTGTTTGCATACATGTTTATCAGGATCTTGACGAAGTCAATGTTGGGCAATATACTAATGATTTCCTTTTTGCAGCAACTGCTTTGGTGAATTGTTATACCAGTTATAATTTATAATTTATATATAGCTCTTGCGGTAGAAATGTACAATGATTTATGCACACCGTGTGGTTTTTAGTTTTAGAGTGGCTATTGCCTTCCTGCTGAAGGCTCTGAAAAGCACATATGTCTTTTAAAACCAAAGGTTAGTGGTTCCTTTTGGATCAATGTTTTAATGCATCTTGGTGCTTACGGTACTACATTTCCAAAGTCTTTAGGTGTTGTTTGGTAACATGTACAGTAACTTAAATGTAATCAAAATTAGTTCATTTGCATCTCCGGTCGGTGACGTTTGCTGGCTTAAATTATTTTTGTTTGCGTTACTGGCTGTAGAACCAAACAGCTCGTCAGTTCCTACTCTACATTAATTGTTGAAAAAAAGAAAAACATCATGTTTAGTGCTCAGCTTCTGGCTTCTGTTTGTTTACTAAACTTAAAACTGCAATTCGCCGATTTTTACATGACTTCTCTCCTTCGTTATTGCCTTACTTTCTCATTTCCCTATATGTCTTGTGATGTTTCATCTTATGAAGGACCGAGAATGCAATAGCAAGGCGACCAGAGGGGGGTGAATGGGAGCTCAAAAATTTCTCTCGAAACTTTGGCCTTTGTCCCACAAATTAACCCCCAAAAGCTTTGATCGAAACCGTGATGCCCACGACCCTTGGAAGAGGGTGGATGATCCCTAGGATCATAGCGGAGCACCACAAAGCGATAGCAAACCAAACGGCAAAAGCACCAGAACAAGTTCAACCACTAAAACCTAGCCCCGAACGTAGATTGAAGCCTACGTCGAGAAATCCCTGAATACCGATGCTAACAAGTAGCAAAGATACCTAGAGAGGTTCCTAGGTGAACAATAGGGCCAAACGAGAAGTCCGAAAACCAAGCGGAGAAGCCGGGAGAGCAAACGCACTAAAGCTCAACACACAGCCAATTCTCGGACTGTCCGCCGGTACGGTCCCGGACTGTCCGGCTTAACCGCGGACTGTCCGCGGAGGGATGGCAGACTGTCCGCCGGCAAAATTCCCGAAACAGCACAGTTGCTGAAAGTCCTCTGCTCGGGCCCGGACTGTCCGCGCCTGTCAACGGCGGACTGTCCTCCGGTCACCCGAGGCAAACACAGCCGAGCTGCGCGACCACTGCTCGGTCGGAGCCCGACGCGCGGACTGTCCGCCGGTCAAACCACGGACTGTCTGCGACCTCACAATGAAGGCGATTTCAGTCGCCCTTCACACACAACCTCCCAAATCCGAATCAAATCACAATCCCACGTTCCCAAACTTGGAGAAGATGATCACGAGGTAGTTAGGAGACTATCCCCAAGAGATTCCGCTCAAATCGATTCAATCAACGGGAAATCGAAGGGGAAGGTGTATGAACCGAAAAAGCACCACGAAAATGAAATCGACCCGATCTACTTGTTCGTGAGGAGTTAGATGAATTCCTTCGGTGGAAATGATCTCCTCACTATAAAGAACAAGTTGATTCAAGTGGAAATTGAAAAGATGCAGTAGGGAGGGAGATCGAGTGACGGGAAAATCGTGGAGAAACGAAGAACGCGAAGAACATGAACAAAAACGCGAATCAAGTCATCGATCTGCAACCGTGTGGCTACCACACGCTACAACAGTGAGGTTACGGCCTCACTTCCTCAAAATCTCCAGTACACAGAGGTATGGTTCTCTGCGGATCTCAGTAGCTACAGCAGGGGATTGGGAGAGCAGGAAACCCTAGAAGCAAAGAGCAAATGACTGAGATAGAATGGGAAGAGGGTGTCTCCCTCTACTTATCCTAATTCTAATTCCTACTCTACCCCTCACTAATTACAGAGCGAACCAGCTAAACCCTAGGGTTATTCTGGACCAACTCGAAGATGCTGGTGATCCGACGGCCACGCCCGCACAACTGGTAGCGTTGCCTCGATGCAACCTCACCGATTGCTGCCACGTGCCGCCACCGCTCCGCTTGTCCTTTTCTCGGACTTCACCCCCGGTTTTGAGGCCCAAACTAGGAAACCAGCCTTCATGACCAACCCCCGGTTTTGAGGCCCAAATCGGGAAACCAGCCGACCGTAGCCTGAGTTTTGTGGCCCAAACTCAGCAAACCCGCAGCACCCAGGTTTTGAGGCCCAAACCTGGAAACCGTCCTTAGCCCGAGTTTTGTGGCCCAAACTCGGAAACCATCAGCGCCCAGGTTTTGAGGCCCAAACCTGGAAACCGTCCACTCGGTGGTTTTTCTGTGGCTCAACCACCAAACCTTGCCGTAGAGGGGATCCACCGCCCGTGCACCCCGTCCACCGACACGTGTCCCCAGGTCCTCGACCCGAGCAACACCGTGCCCACAAGTCTTTGCTCGTCGTTGTCCCAGGCTGCCAGCCACCACAGCTGATCCTCGGGCCACCAGTCCCTCAGACCAAGCCTCACGTCCGCCCTTCGCCACTCTCGGTCCATCGGCACGGCACGTCTCTACTTGACCTTCACCTTGCCTCTGATCACTGTATCCGTGCTCGACACCTGCACAACACAAGCCAAAGAACATGCACATCATCCCAGTTGACAATCACTCATCACTCAGAGACTCGGCATACACCCATGTATCCGCAATCTCCCCCTTGATGAGTGCATTGTCAACTACTAACACAAATCATAATGGAAGCAGAAGAAGGAAGAAAGTAAGAGAGAGAACTCAACCAAATGACCCAAAAGCATGTCAAAGCCGAAGAAGGTCAAGTGGAAAAGAGCAACACAACTTGGTTCCCAAAGACATGGGCAACGGCTCGACGCAACCAAGCAAAGCAAAGCTAGCCCTCAAGAAGAGGTAGAACAGGCTCAACACCGCTAGCGAGAAAGCTCGATACCAATTGGAAAATCAACTGAAAATCAAGCAAAACAGAGCTAGCCCTCAAGAAGAGGCAGAATGGGCTCAACACCGCTAGCTAAACAGCTCAATACCAACTGTTACCAATCTCAAAACCAAAAGAGTTCGATACCAATTGAAGAGCTGAAAATGTTTGCTAGTTCCTCAAGAAAGAGGCAAAGGCTCAACACAACTAGCAAACTCCCCCTCAACTAGTGCACACAACCCAGGGAACTCATGATTTGTCAATATTTTCTCCCCCTTAGTTGAAAATGCACCATCAAGCAAATGTGCACACGCACTCAAAAGTCTCCCCCTTGACAGAATATCTCCCTCCAGAAATGCATATGAGTAAAAAATGCAAGTTAGTAGCTTCAGAAATATAATCAAAAGAGTGCAAGGATGCTCTACACAGTTCTGATCCGATGACTCAACAACATCCATAAGAAGCTAGCAAAGGCTCAAACTGATCACCAGATACGAAATATGAATATGAGAGCAAAAGAGCAGTTTTCAGCCAAAAAGGGTTCACCATCAAAATAGCACAAAACATGTATAGACAGGATATCCGACAAGTGCTAAACATGTATACAAGGTGAACTACCCCTAGCACAGTTCAATCATCATGCTATAGAATGAAACATAGACTTGTGTTTGCAAAATTTTATCGGAGTTTGCAGCGGTTAAATTACACAAGTTAAAATTTCAGCATGTGATTGCGAGAGGTTGAAAGCTTGTCATTGCCTAACTTTTCAACTATACGAAGCCTATGCAGAAGCAATCAGAAGCTTAAAGCAACAGTTTTGGTCATACACTACATAGCTCAAGTTTAACTCAAAGTGCAATGAGAAACAGTCTCGAAACTGTGATGTGTTGACAAGCAATCCCATCTCGATCTTTTCCAATTCACTTAACTTGGTTCAGATTTTTAGAACAGAAAATGAACATACCAAGCAAGTGAAAGACTCAACACTAGAGACATAGCAACCTAACATATATGAAAAGCACGAGTGAATTCTACACATCCTACACATGCCAGTTGCATATCTCAATGGTGAACATTTTCAGATTATAGGTTCATTACACAAGTTCACCGTTCATAAAATAGCTCAGCTCATAACATATATCAGTGATTAGAAAGAGCATAAGCTACAAGTAAAGCATCGGAGCATATACTACACAGAGCATAGTCACATTCTAAAGATTATATACATGAAGCTGCGAATGTAAATATGCAAAATGAAATGCAGAAAGGATGCAAGAAGAAACCAATTGAAAAACAAAAGGTCAGTTTATGATACAAGAACCAAAATGTTTCCCCCATCTAAAAGGGGAAACACAGACCAAGCTCACCTCTCAACCTAGCAAAAGTTGATTGGTCCAAAGGCTTGGTGAAAATATCCGCCAACTGATGATGAGTATCGACATGGCGAAGGTCGATATCACCCTTCTCATAGTGGTCTCGCAAAAAATGAAAGTGCACATCAATGTGTTTGGTCTTAGAGTGCAGCACAGGGTTCTTAGCAACGCTAATAGCACTCGTGTTGTCACAAAGCAAAGGAACGCGAGAAAAGTTAGACCAAAATCACGCAAAGTGGCCATCATCCAAAGCAACTGGGAACAGCAGCTAACCACAGCAACATACTCAGCCTCCATGGTAGACTGGGCGACACTAGACTGCTTGCGAGAAGACCACGAAACAAGAGAAGAACCAATAAACTGGCAAGTCCTAGAAGTGGACTTGCGATCAATGCGACAACCAGCAAAATCAGCATCAGAATAACCGCAAAGGGAGAGGGTGGAGGAAGCAGAATACCAAATCCCAAATTCTAGAGTGAAGGATAAATACCTCATAATGCGCTTGACCGCCTGACGGTGCGAGGTGCGCGGCGACGACTGAAATCGCGCGCAAAGATACATCGTGAACTGAATGTCTGGGCGTGTCGCCGTCAGGTACAGCAGCAACCCGATCATACTCCAGTACTCCTTCTGGTCCACAGCTTCTCCATCCTTGTCCGCATCCAGGGCCGTCGTGGTCGACATGGGTGTTGGAAGAGGCTTGGCCTCACCCATATCGAATTTCTTCAAGATATCCCTGGTATACTTACCCTGGTGCAGAAACGTTCCCTCTCGAGATTGCTTGATTTGCAATCCGAGGAAAAACGTCAACTCGCCCATCATGCTCATCTCGAACTCCCTGCTCATAGTATCTGCAAACTTGGCAACCAAAGCGTGAGAAGAACCACCGAAAATGATATCATCCACGTAAATCTGGACCAAGAGAGTATCATTGCCTTGCCTGAGGAGAAAGAGCGTTTTATCCACACATCCCATTTTAAAACCCTTAGCAAGCAAAAAGGTTTTTAACCTATCATACCAGGCTCTAGAGGCTTGTTTCAAACCATACAAAGCTTTGTGAAGTTTAAAGACATGGATTGGAAACTTGGGATTTTCGAAACCGGGGGGTTGTCTAACATACACCTCCTCTTCTATGTAGCCGTTTAAGAAGGCACTCTTGACATCCATTTGAAAAAGTTTAAACCCTTTGGATGCAGCAAAAGCCAAGAGTATCCTAATCGCCTCCAAACGAGCTACAAGAGCAAAAGTCTCCTCATAGTCTATCCCCTCCTTCTGACTATACCCCTGGGCTACAAGTCTGGCCTTGTTTCTCACTACATGGCCATCCTCTCCTTGTTTGTTTTTGAAAACCCATTTTGTCCCAATTGGGTGACACTCAGAGGGAGGAGAAACTAGAACCCAAACCCGATTTCTTTCAAAATTTTCTAACTCCTCATGCATGGCATTGACCCAATCTGGATCCATCAAAGCGTGTCCAACATCTCGGGGCTCAAAATCAGCAACAAATGCAGAATGAGCAAAGTGAGAGATTTGTGACCTAGACCGAGTGACACGTTCGTCGATGCTGTCGATCATCTGTTGAGGCGGGTGTTGGCGCTGAATGTGTCGTGGCGCCTCCCGAGCAGAAGTAATCTCCCCCTCAACAGCAGCTGGTGCCTCCCCGGGTACAAAAGGTACCGCTCGGGGTGGCGGATCCCACGACCCCCAGGAAGAATAAGTGTCGGGGTCGTGAGTCGTAGTAGAAGCCGCTCCTTGCGGCACAGCAGGTGGAGGGAATGTCGGATCATCCATACCTTCAGCACCCTCGTCCTCGTCATCAAAAAGAGGCTCACCAACCTCATGATCACCTGCACGCTCAAAACAAAAGGACAAACCATGGTCTCATCAAAGGTGACATCGGATGTCTCCATGACTCGATTAGTATCAAGGTTAAGTACACGATAAGCGCGAGTGTGAGTGCCATAACCCAAAAATACACCGTCAGAAGAACGAGACTCAAATTTGTCCAGGTTGCCTTTCTTCAATATAAAACAGTGGCAACCAAAAACTCGAAAGTAACTCACTTTGGGCTGTCTTCCAAAACATAACTCATAAGAAGTCTTTTTCAAGAAAGCTCGGAGAAAAATGCGATTGGAAATATAGCATGCAGTGTTCATAGCCTCGGCCCAATATCGCCTAGGAGTTCTATGCTCATCGAGCATCGTCCTGGCCATCTCTACAAGGGTCCGATTCTTCCTCTCTACAACACCATTCTGTGGCGGTGTGTAGGAGGAAGAAAACTAATGCTCCAAACCCAAAGAGTTACAAAACTTCTCAAAATCTGAATTCTTGAATTCGGAACCATTATCACTCCTAATAGCTCGCATCGAGTTCAGAGGGAACTCGTTCTGAAGACGCAAAATCAGATTGCGAGCAAAGGAGAAAGTCTCGGTCTTCTCAGCTAAAAAGAAGACCCATGAATATCTCAAAAAGTCATCAACAACAACAAGCACATACCACTTCCCCCCAACCGAGCTCACCCGAGCCGGACCAACAAGGTCCATGTGCAAAAGCTCTCCAGGGCGCTTGGTCATGACCTGAGTCACTAGATGGTGGGGAGCGGCAACCATCTTCCCATGTCTACAAGAATGGCAAACAAGATCCTTCTCCATAGACAACTTGGGCAATCCTCGGATTAGGCCAAGTGAGCTAAGCCTTGCAAGCAAGTCGAAGCTCAAATGTCTAAGTATCTTATGCCACTTCCAAAGATCAGAGGAAGAAGGTCCAGCCAAAAGACAACGAGAAATTCCAAACGACTCCGAGAAATCCGCACGAAAGACTTTCCCAAAGGGTGAAATCACACAAACAAGATTGCCCTGAGGGTCCAAAATACGACTGAGATTCGGTTTAAAACAAATCTCATAGTCATCATCAAAGAGTTGCGAAACAGAAAGAAGGTTAAAATGCAAGTTAGAAACAAGAGCAACATCACGCAACACAAAGTGCTCATTAACTCGCACCGACCCACGAGACAACACCTTACCTTTGCTATTGTCGCCGAAGCTGATAAACTCCTTTCTGGCGACTGGACTAAGACTGGAGAACCACTTGGCGTTTCCGGTCATGTGCCTCGAGCAACCGGAATCCACCAACCAAACGTTCTCCAATCGTTTTACCTACATCAATAAAAAGACATAGGGTGAGCATACGGTCCAACACTGGTGTAAGGAAAATGGACCTCGGCCCATTTAACTTTGAATTTTGGTGTTTGATGAACAACATAACCAAATTGGACTAATGTATTTCCAAGTGTTTGTTTTGTAGTTCAATAGGGTGCAAATGTGACTTGGACTAAGGCGACGGTGTGATCCCATGATCAACACCTCAAGCAAGACATTAGAAGATCAGTAGAAGACCCTCAAGATCAAGCAAAGTCCAAGGCACAAAAATGGAACCAAGACGGCGCAAGAAATCGCGAAGAAACGATGCAAATGGTGCATCGGACGCACTCATCGGACGCTGCTCAAAAGCACCGGACGCGTCCGGTGGTAAACCCTAGCTCGTGTACAGCGCAAACAGGAGCATCGGACGTGCCTGTCCGAAAGCATCGGACGCACCGATGCGCATCGGACGCACCGATGCACCATCGGACGCTACAGTGACCTGCGTCCGATGCCTGAACAGAGAGGTTCCAGAAAGGCTCTGGCGGCATCGGACGCGTCCGGTCCAAACGCATCGGATGCTGACTAGCCGTTGCTGAACAGTGCCTGGTCGGCATCTAGCCGTTGAAGGAGCATCGGACGCGTCCGATGGTATCGACCGGAGTGTCCGATGCAGCATCGGACGCGTCCGATGGTTACGACCGGAGCGTCCGATGCCTCGCAGTGAAGCCCATCCTTCTCCCCAACGGCTCTATTTGCTTGGGGCTCTATATATACCCCCATGGCCGGCCAAAATAGGTGGGTTGGAGCTCAAGGAAGTGATCTTAGTGCATAGACACATATTTAGTTGCTCTAGCCACCAAAGTGCTTAGTGAATATACTAGGTGATTAGTGTAGGTGCTTTGCGAAGTGCTTAGGCTAGTTAGACCACCGCTTTGCGCTTGCTCTAGGTGTTAGGCCTAGTGTTTAGTGAGGTTTGAAAACCTCTTATCTACCGGTGCTTGCGCGCACCGTGGTTGTACATCGGTGGGGCTTGTAAGTCTTGCGAGATCACACCAACCGAGTTTGTGGTGTGGCCGCCTCCGTGTACCGAAGGGAACAAGGCCCGCGGCGCTTCGGCCGGAAACTTGATAGTGAAGACGGCGGAGAGCATCCGGGAGAGGCTTTGCCACGAGTGGCTTAACCGGAGACCCACTTGCGTGTGGGGAAGGACCGGGGCTATCCACGGAGTATCCGACTGGGAGCTTGGCCCTTGCGAGGGATTCCTTGCGAGGGGCTCCAACGAGGACTAGGGGGAAGCTTGCGCGCTTCTCGATACCTCGGTAAAAATACCGGAGTCGTCGACGGGAGTTTGCATCTCTATCACACTCTTTACCTTCCGCATTACATTGCTATCTAGTTCATGTGCTTTACCTTTCATAGCTTGCTTGCTAGTTGATAGGTTTGGAAACTAGATAGCATAACTCTTTTTACGGTAGAGATAGCAAACACACTTAGCAAAACCTTAGTTGCACATTGGTTAGTTTTCTCTCTTGCATAGGTTTTGCTTAAGTGAAAATTAGAGGCCATAGTTTAGAGTTGTAGTTTTTAAGTTGCCTAATTCACCCCCCCCCTCTTAGGCGTCACGGTCCTTTCAATTGGTATCAGAGCCAAGTTGGCTCATTTGTGGACTCTTGGTTTCATCGCCTTCGAGCCGACGCCCTAAGAGTGGTTGGGATGGATACCTCTAGGCCTCCGCACTTTGACGGCACAAACTTCCCATACTATAGTGCTAGAATGGCTTGCTTTTTAGAAGCCGTTGATCTAGGTGTTTGGAGAGTCACTCGCGACGGGATGAAACCCCTCAAGAATCCCGAGAAGCCCACCGCGAGTGATGAAAAAGAAATTCATCTTAATGCTAGAGCTAAGAATTGCTTGTTTGAATCTTTTAGCATGGATGTGTTTAACCAAGTTTTTACTTTGCAAACATCTCATGATATTTGGTTAAAACTCCATGAGCTCCATGATGGTACAAGTAATGTTAGAGAGCAAAAATATCATCTAGCTAAATCATGTTACGATTCCTTTAAAATGAATGATAATGAGCTTGTTCGTGATATGTATTCTCGTTTGAATCTAATTATCAATGAGCTCAACTCTATAGGAATCACAAAGCTAGGTGATGCGGATATTGTGAGGAAGATCATCTCCGTGCTTCCAAAGAACAAATATGCAACCATCATCACCATCCTCCACAACATGGAGGACTTGAGCACCATGTCCCCGGCCATTGTCATTGGCAAATTGGTGGCATTTGAGATGTCACGCAAGATGGGTCAAGAAGAAGCTACTTCATCAAGCAAAGACACCGCTCTCTCATGTGAGCACAAAAAAATGAAGAGCAAGAAGCAAGTTGAAACAAGCTCAAGCTCCTCAAGTGAAGAAGAGGATGATGAAGATGAAGAATCAAGTGATGATGATCAAGCCTGCACCTCTTCCGACTCCTCCTTAGATGAAGAAGAAACAATCAAGCTCATGAAGGGAGTAAAGAGGATGATCCGCAAGCTCAATGTCAAGGGTGTGCCCATCACCATAGAAGATTGCCTCTTCACCAATCAAAGAAGAGAGCAAAGAAAAAAGGGATGCTATAGATGTGGCAAGAAAGGGCACTTTGTGGAAGATTGTCCAAAACAAAAGCCCACACCCAATGACAAGAAGAAGGGATGCAAGGCCAAAGCCCTCACCACCATCAAGACATGGGATGATTCATCAAGTGATGATGAAGCCCGACACAAAAGGCACGGCCACAAGCACTCATCATCAAGCTCCTCACGTATGTGCCTTATGGCACGAGGTAACACAACCCCTATCTCTAGTGATAGTGATAGTCATAGTGATGATGAGCTACCTTCTTACAATCAACTTGTGCAAGATAATCTTAAATATGCTAAAGCTTGTACTAGCCAACAAAAGAAGATTAATATCTTAAAAGAAAAATTAGATAGTTCTCAACAAGCCTACAATGCTATGCTAGATCAATATGAAACTTTTTCAAATTTGAATGTTGAGCTATCTAATAAAATTGAGAAACTTGAGGGTAGTATAAGCACATATGATAGCACAAGCAATGATGAGCAACTTGCTAAGAAAAATGAAAAACTAAAAGCAAAGTTAGCTAGCACACAAGATGCTTACAAAAGTTTGCTTGCTAAAATGGAAATCATGTGCAAGCATTGTGATGAGCTAACTAACAAAGTTGCTAATCTAGAAGCCATCGGAGCAAACCCCATCGAGGCACCTAAAATTGAAAAATCAATCTTTGATTTGCCTAAAAAGGATGCCTCTACTTCTTGCATTGATTTACTTGATTTAGACTCACCCATGTGCAAACAAGCTTGTGTTGAGAATGTGATTGTAGATACTTGCACACAAGAAATTGCAATGGAGAATGAGCAACTAAAGCAAGAAGTGGCTCGCCTCACCAAGGACTTGAACCAAGCAAAAGGTAAAGGGAAGCAAACCCGAACTCATCAAGATAACACCGTCAAGGGAGTGAAGAAGCTTGATGAGGAGCAAACCGTGGTTTGTTACCTTTGCCGCAAGGAAGGCCACAAGTCCTATGAGTGCAAGGTGAAGCATGGGGGAGAAAAGAAGAAAGAGAAAAACAAAAAGCAAACAAGCAAGCTCTCCAACACCTACACAAACAAAGTGAACAAGAAGGCCTCCACACCTTACCTTTTGAAGAAAAAGAAAAATAACAAGGTGGTGGCCATCAAGGTGAACAAGCAAGCCAACAATGGGGCCAAACGCATTTGGGTGCCAAAGGACATTATCTCCACCATGAAGAGCACCAAAAAGGTTTGGGTCCCGAGAGGGAAGTAAGTAGTCAAGTGGACTACGGGGAATTTGGAGACTTGGCAAAGTTTGGGTCCATATCATGGGGTGAATCACATTGGATCATGTCATCGCCAAGTATGTAAGTGGATACAATGGACCCAAGTTCCCCTTCCCATGTTAGGTAACTAGATTTAAATTCTTGCAATTACTTTCAATGGTATATTTTCTTGCAATTTAACATCTAGTTCCTTCATTGCCTATGTTTGCATTAGTATGTTCATATCTCTAGGCTTGTCATATGGTAGTTTTGCTCGGTGTCACTCTCATCTTTGGAGCAAAACTACATGGTTTAAATTGTTTAGGAGCATGGCACATAGCTTCTCTTAATTGCTTTATTTCATATGTGCCAAACACCGAATTGTAGATTAACTACCCCTATTACCATCTTCAATTTGGTGTCACATTTCTAGTGATGTCAACTTGTAAAATGGTAATTTGACCTTACAAGTCAATGTGCATGTCTCCTACAAGTATTTCAAACTTGTATGCACACTTTTAGAGGGAGTTTACTCTACAATTTGGAAGCTTTGAGACTAACATCACTTTCAAGTTTATCATGTGTGTAGTAGTCTCATTGCAAGGAAAATGGAGTCCCTGGAGACAAGCATCGTGTGTGGCGACAATTCAATTGGCATCTACATGTGGTATTCCTAACCGATATCATCATGTTTTATTCAATTGATTCTATTATGCTTTCTCCATACATTATATAGATTAAACTCCTTTGTGCATTAATTTGCCGGTTATGCATATGCTTTGCCATACATCATATGTATGCATATACTTAGGGGGAGTTTAGTTTATATAATGTGAGAGCCAAGTTTTGTGATCTATTCCACTCCACATAAAAAGGATCACAAAATTTGACCCTCCCTTGTGCTACTAATGTCTTCCTTTTCGGTGTTTGATTCCAAAGGGGGAGAATTTGAGGGACCAAAGCAAACCAAAACCAAAATTTAAAATTTTATGGTTATATCTTTTGGGATGGTCCAAGAAAAGGGAGGAAGTGGATTATGGAGTTAGTGAGAGACTTGAATCCATAATGCCACAAAGGGACTTAATGGCAAGGGCAAGATAAGTTATAAAAGTGTCTTTTCATTTTGGTATCTTTTAACATCACATGATCTTGCCTTTGCATTGCATCCTAGCAAGTAGATTGCATTTTAAATTTTGTATCTATTATTTGCTTGCTTTGGTTGTGTTGTCATCAATCACCAAAAAGGGGGAGATTGTAAGGAAAATGGACCTCGGCCCATTTAACTTTGAATTTTGGTGTTTGATGAACAACATAACCAAATTGGACTAATGTATTTCCAAGTGTTTGTTTTGTAGTTCAATAGGGTGCAAATGTGACTTGGACTAAGGCGACGGTGTGATCCCATGATCAACACCTCAAGCAAGACATTAGAAGATCAGTAGAAGACCCTCAAGATCAAGCAAAGTCCAAGGCACAAAAATGGAACCAAGACGGCGCAAGAAATCGCGAAGAAACGATGCAAATGGTGCATCGGACGCACTCATCGGACGCTGCTCAAAAGCACCGGACGCGTCCGGTGGTAAACCCTAGCTCGTGTACAGCGCAAACAGGAGCATCGGACGTGCCTGTCCGAAAGCATCGGACGCACCGATGCGCATCGGACGCACCGATGCACCATCGGACGCTACAGTGACCTGCGTCCGATGCCTGAACAGAGAGGTTCCAGAAAGGCTCTGGCGGCATCGGACGCGTCCGGTCCAAACGCATCGGATGCTGACTAGCCGTTGCTGAACAGTGCCTGGTCGGCATCTAGCCGTTGAAGGAGCATCGGACGCGTCCGATGGTATCGACCGGAGTGTCCGATGCAGCATCGGACGCGTCCGATGGTTACGACCGGAGCGTTCGATGCCTCGCAGTGAAGCCCATCCTTCTCCCCAACGGCTCTATTTGCTTGGGGCTCTATATATACCCCCATGGCCGGCCAAAATAGGTGGGTTGGAGCTCAAGGAAGTGATCTTAGTGCATAGACACATATTTAGTTGCTCTAGCCACCAAAGTGCTTAGTGAATATACTAGGTGATTAGTGTAGGTGCTTTGCGAAGTGCTTAGGCTAGTTAGACCACCGCTTTGCGCTTGCTCTAGGTGTTAGGCCTAGTGTTTAGTGAGGTTTGAAAACCTCTTATCTACCGGTGCTTGCGCGCACCGTGGTTGTACATCGGTGGGGCTTGTAAGTCTTGCGAGATCACACCAACCGAGTTTGTGGTGTGGCCGCCTCCGTGTACCGAAGGGAACAAGGCCCGCGGCGCTTCGGCCGGAAACTTGATAGTGAAGACGGCGGAGAGCATCCGGGAGAGGCTTTGCCACGAGTGGCTTAACCGGAGACCCACTTGCGTGTGGGGAAGGACCGGGGCTATCCACGGAGTATCCGACTGGGAGCTTGGCCCTTGCGAGGGATTCCTTGCGAGGGGCTCCAACGAGGACTAGGGGGAAGCTTGCGCGCTTCTCGATACCTCGGTAAAAATACCGGAGTCGTCGACGGGAGTTTGCATCTCTATCACACTCTTTACCTTCCGCATTACATTGCTATCTAGTTCATGTGCTTTACCTTTCATAGCTTGCTTGCTAGTTGATAGGTTTGGAAACTAGATAGCATAACTCTTTTTACGGTAGAGATAGCAAACACACTTAGCAAAACCTTAGTTGCACATTGGTTAGTTTTCTCTCTTGCATAGGTTTTGCTTAAGTGAAAATTAGAGGCCATAGTTTAGAGTTGTAGTTTTTAAGTTGCCTAATTCACCCCCCCCCCTCTTAGGCGTCACGGTCCTTTCAACTGGGGTTAGTAAAGTAGGGAGAATACCAGTGTTGGGCTAGCTGCTCAAAAGAACGGTTAGCAGAAAAACCATTCCTAGCACGCCTACGGGAAGAGCGATCACCACGTAGAGGAAAACGTGGTCCGCTAAGGGAGGCGCGTCCATCGCGATACTCAAAATGCGGTGGTGGAAAATGCTAAACTACAAAGCCACCGCCACGAGTTCCATAGCCTACAACTGCAGGCTCCCACCGGGCATGACCTCCTCGCGGCCTAGGCCTAGGAACTTGAGGTTTTGGACATCTAGGCCTAGCAGCACGCCTCTGAACATTCGGCACATGTACATCATGGAAAGGATGGTACATGTCCGTGTTGTTCATCTCCTTTGCACGGCGCGCCTCTCTCTTGCGCCGAAAGCAAAACTCACTCAAGTGTCCATCTCTCCCACAATGCTCACAATGGTACCTCACCGCTCTCATAGGGGGTTGTTGGTACTCACGGTAGTGGGTGTGGATCACTTTGCCCTTCTGTGGCATAAGCTCCTCTTGGATGGGTGGCATGGTGTCCAGCTTGTTGTTGAGGTGGTTTGGTTTGGGAGCCCATGATTGTTTCTTGGGTGGAGCTCTCGGAGGTTCAACAAAGACCCCATCCTTGGTGTTAGGCTTGAGAGGCTCTTTGGGTGGAATCTTGGTAAGCTTGGGAGTAGTGGTGGAGTTCGGCTTCTCACATGGGTTAAGACCACTTGACTCTCCAATCTTCCCAAAAGATGAAACATAAACACCCGGAGCAAAACCTACACCTGGACCTCCAGCAGCTCGCTTGAATTGGGAGATCATCATCCCGAGCTGTGGCTCACCACTCGACACCCATGACAAGATGGTCCGAAGGTATGTGTTTTCTTCCTCGGTTTGCATCTTGTCATGCTTCACATTGGCTATCTCCATCTCCAAACCCTCACAAAGAACACACCTGGACACACAAGTGCTACCTGAGCTGGCCTTCTCAAGAGACACAATCTTGGCTTTCTTCTCTGCCAACTCAGTTTGCAAGCCAGCACAAGACTTGCACGCACCCAACAGCAAGGATCTAGCCTTCAGCTCACCCACCTCTCCTACCAACGCCACATACTTACCTCTCAAAGTAAGAAGGTCAGTCATGTGCATGGTGCACATCTCACACTCCTCCTCCTCGGTGACAACAATGGTGGACTTGACAGATTCAAGTTCCTTCACCGTATCTTCCCACTTCTGCCTAAACTCCTTGCGCTCTCTAGCGGCACGCCTAAGCAACTTGTCTTGACTAAGGAGAGCGGCAGTAAGTTTCTCGACCTCAGCAGAAAGCTCGTCGGGGGTCAGAGATACCTGGGAGGTGTCGTCGTCGTCGTCGTCGTTCCGAGGGGTCTCCTCAAGCTCGCCGTCGACCTCCTTGTCGAGGGCCATGGTGCAGAAGCCTTCGTCGTCGGCGAAGAAGCAGAGGCCGTTGAGCTTGTCCTCGATCCTCTTCTTCTCGAACTCGTCATCGCTTGAGGAAGTGGAGTCGTCATCCGAGTCGTTGACGTCGCTGAGCGTGGCAAAGAACGCACACTGCTCAGCCTGGGCCTTCTCCAAGTACTTCGTCTTGATGTACTCCTTGTTGAAGCCGCCCTTCCGCTTGTGCTTCATGGGGACGTACTTCTCCTTGCGCTTGCTGGAGTCGTACTTGTGCCCATGATCCGCCTTGCCGAAGACTTGCTTGTTCTTCTTCGGGCAATTGGCGATGAAGTGGTTGGGGTCGCCGCACTCAAAGCATCCTGAGCGTCCTCCTCCGCGGCGATGGTTCATGCGGTTGTTGTGGAACCGCGAGAACCGGTTGGCGAGCAACGCCAGCTCGTCATCCCCCATGAACTCCAGCTGCTCCTCTGTGACAGAAAGAAGAGAGGAAAGTGCAAAGCCTCCAGAGGGGTTAGCAGAAGAGCCAGAAACCAAAGCCATCGACGGACCAGAAGGATTTTCATAAGAAATCCTCGCCATGGCATCAATCTCACTGGACTTGAGCTTACTAAAGAGCTCGTCGCACGTGAGGGTCTCATAGTTAGGCGATTCGATGATCGCTTGAACCTTGGAATCCCACACCGACCGATCGAGAGTATGCAAAAGCTTCAAAGCTCTCTCATGATCGTCGAAAGGCAATAGCTCCTTGTTAGCCCTCATCCTGTTGACAATCACCTGAAAGCGAGCGAATAAACTTTCTATGCTCTCGCCAGGCATATGTCGAAAGTTCTCATACTCTCGCTTGAACGACTCATAGAGACGGGTTTTGACTTGAGAGGTTCCCTCATGGAAATGCATGAGGGTAGCCCAAATCTCTCGAGCCATAGCGAGGTGAGAAACGCGATCAAACTCACTCATGCTCAGGCATGAGAAAAGAGCATTACGGGCTCGGCTATTGGCATCGTGCTCATCGATCTGAAGCTGAGAGACACGAGCAGCCAAGACCACGTAATCGGCAGAGTTGCAAATATCCCAAATGGAAGCACCCAAACTCTGCAGATAGGCCGACATGCGTATCTTCCAATACACATAGTTCGTCCCATCGAAAAACGGCGGTTTGCCCACGCCGCGATCCATGTCGCCTTCTGTGGATCTGGAACCGGCTAAGGTGGAAGATCCTTAACCCGCTCCGATACCAATTGAAGGACCGAGAATGCAATAGCAAGGCGACCAGAGGGGGGGTTAATGGGAGCTCAAAAATTTCTCTCGAAACTTTGGCCTTTGTCCCACAAATGAACCCCCAAAAGCTTTGATCGAAACCGTGATGCCCACGACCCTTGGAAGAGGGTGGATGATCCCTAGGATCACAGCGGAGCACCACAAAGCGATAGCAAACCAAACGACAAAAGCACCGGAACAAGTTCAACCACTAAAACCTAGTCCCGAACGTAGATTGAATCCTACGTCGAGAAATCCCTGAATACCGATGCTAACAAGTAGCAAAGATACCTAGAGAGGTTCCTAGGTGAACAATAGGGCCAAATTAGAAGTCCAAAAACCAAGCGGAGAAGCCGGGAGAGCAAACGCACTAAAGCTCAACACACAGCCGATTCCCGGATTGTCCGCCGGTACGGTCCCGGACTGTCCGGCTTAACCGCGGACTGTCCGCGGAGGGATGGCGGACTGTCCACCGGCAAAATTCCCGAAACAGCACAGTTGCTGAAAGTCCTCTGCTCGGGTGTGACACCCCAATTTTAAGAACAAAATTGGAGCACAATATATGTATGTCAGGATCAATTTTCATACATATATCCACATCATAGTAAATATCAAAACAATGCTTTATTAATAATATCGAACTTTATTACAAAAATGACCCTCGGGTCCAAAAGAAAAGTACAGACTCTCAGTCTAACTCTAATGTAGACTCGCAGAAACTGGACGCCATCTCCACAGGAAGGTCGACCGGGGGCTGCGCCATCCTAGTGCAAGTCGTCTGGGTCGTATCCACCGTCTTCTGGGTGCGAGTTGTCGAGGTCGTAACCACTGTCTTCGGGGTACTCCTGCTCTGCGTCGTAGACTCCAACGTCTGGGTGGGGTAGCAGGGGGTTCAAAGAGGAAGGGTGAGTACATCGAAATGTACTCCGCAAGTGTGGGAAATATATGCTTATGAGGCTTATAACGAAGGTAGGCTGACTTTGTTTGACTCAAGCGCCTAAAGCAACACTTCCTATTAAATCCTATTAAACCTATGCACCTATTTACTAGGTTATAACCACAGTCTCCAACAGGAAAGTAACCACACTCGGAGTCCCACCGAGCAAACCACACTCGGAGTCACACCGAGCAACCAACACTTGGAGTCACACCAAGCAACCGCACTTGGAGTCACACCAAGTTCCCACACCTGAAGTCCATCAGGCAAACCACACCTGAAGTCCATCAGATGACCCGAACCAGGCCGTTACAAGGAGTCCTACGTGTATTAGTTCCATACGTCACGACATAGAGAGCTACCTTCCGTAATAACACCAGGTCTGCGCCCGAGCCTGGGAATCGCTCCCGTACCAAGCAGTAACCCGCGTAAAAGAAGCCTCTGTACCCATGTCATAGACTAATGACCACATAAGGCTTCTCTAACGAACCAGAACCAACCCACCAGCTAATCTCGAAGAAGTCCAAGCCCGCTCGTGACCGTGAGCACGGCTGATATATCAGTTTTAATACTCTGCAGAGTTCGCACATCTTTACCCATGAGTCATGTGTTCCCCATCACGCTCAACACTGCCAAGGTGCACAGCGGGGGTCGCACTACAAGGCCTTTACAAAGTCGCCTCCAAGTCCGTTCCACACGTACCTCTAAGGTTTCACCCCGTACAAAGGTCTACGACCCCCAGGGCCCCCTCGTGAGCCACTAAAACAAACCCCGTGTGGACCCTCAACTTGAAGGAAACTAATTAATTAGCCAGTCCCAGAGCCATATAGGCCTCATGGTTTGCGCTGTTTTGTCGGGTTACTTGTCCAAGAACCGGGTCCTAGGGATCCAGGCAGGATAATCTAGCACAAGCCCAGAACCAAAAACCAAAAGCAGCTGCCGAGTCCCACGACACAAAACCACCAATACGGTCCATCCTGCCGGATATACCTACTCACCATACTACAACATTACCAGCCCAAAATATTCCATAGATCATTAATCAAGATTATTATTAAACCACCATCCCATCCCAAGACAGCAGGGCTAAGCATGACTTCTACCCAACACATCCCAAAACAGGCGACAAGGATAATATAAACAAGTTCTAATAAACCTTAACATGGGATTCAGTATTAAGACACTGCATGCAACTACTGGATCTAACTACTCTAACTCAAAATAAAATAAATACGGGAGCAATATGAGCAAGGACACTTGCCTTCGGACTGGGTCGAATCAATGGAGGCGAAGGCTGGATTCTGGGGTTCCGCGTAGATCGCGCTCGCTGGATCAAACATCAAACATGGCCCAAACAAGACAAATAAATAACAATACATCAACATTAGTAAAACAGAACATAAACTGATCTACTGCGTAGAGCTCGATGAGACGAATATAACGCGACTTGAACGGGTCAAATCGGAGTTAAAACGCAAAAGTTATAAGCGTTTGAAGTTGGATGACATTTCTGTAAATAAACTAAACTTATTTTCATATTTAAAATAAATCAAATCTGAAAAAGAACGTGGCGTGGACCAGACCTCATTTCGGCAAGAGCTCAGGGGCTAGGGTGCAAGTTTCTCCCGACTCAGCGAACAGGAATAGAGGACCGCGGGTTTATTACTCAATACTAGGAGGGGCTATATGTAAAATGACCTACGTGTGGCGGCGACCGCTGACGGGGCCCTGCGTGGCACCAGGTGGCGCGTCGCAAGTGGCGCGGTGTGCCAGCCGTGTCGTGAACCCGCGGTGAGGGCGCCGTGAACCGAGTGCACGGGTCTGTGGACCCGGTCCATGACGAAAGGGTAAGCAGCTTCTAATCTCAGCCCTTCATTGAGATCTGGACGGCGAGGGGGAAACCGGTGGTGGGCTGAGCGGCCGCCGGCGCACTGGAGGCGGCGGCGACATAACCACCACGGCGGCGCCATGGATGGCGCACACGGAGAAGAGCCTAGAGGCTAGTAGGGTCTGATGTGACGGATGGGATCGATCAGTAAGCTTACTGCGGTCTTGAAGAAGGGGCTGGTTGAGGGCGCCCGAGGATGGTGTGGGGCGGATGGTGGCGCCCTGGTCTTCTGGTGAGGTCGACGGTGCCCCCTCCCGGCGCGGATTCACCCTGTGATCGGGTTCCTCGGACGCGGCGTGACTCCGCGAACTCACCGGTGCTCAGAGAGGGAGGGCAGCGGCGATCCTGGGGCGGTGGTGAGCTCGAGCTAGGCTTAGCAATGGCAGAGGCGGCTGCGGTGGCTCGGAAGGGCTCTGGAGCACAGGGGATCCCACGGGAAAGGTAGGGGTGGCGTCGGTGTGCGTGAGGGAGGGTCTCTGCGGCTGCTAAAAGAGAAGGGGCGTGGAGTGCGGACGCCGGTAGGTGCGGAGAAGGAGCGGCTCGCGGAGGGTTCGGTTGGGGACGTTGGGGACGGGTGCTGACAGGTGGGTCCCGCCTGGCAGCGAGCAGGCACGAAGAGGGCCGCTGGCGGTGCCGCTTGCGGGCGTGGTGCTGAGGAGCATGCGGAGCAGGCCGGGGCTTGGGCTGGATTCGGCTTGGGCCGGGGGAAAGGAGTGGGGGCGGGGCCGTTGGGGAAGGGAGGGAGGGGGGTGGCCGGTTGGGCCTTGTCGAAGTCGGGCCGGTCAGGGGTGGGCTGAAGGGGGAAAATGGGAGAGGGAATGAGGCCCTTTGCCAATTCCTTTCTTCTTTTCTTTTCTAAATTCCTTTGCAAACCTTTTGCAAATTCAAAACAGATTTGAAATCAAAACAGTTTGAAAAGTTTTGAAAACATTTTCCCTAGGTTTTTCAAATAAAATTTTGAATTTGATTTTACAAAACTTTTATAAATCTTTTATTTATTTTCTAAATAGAATAAATTCGGTTCGCCCTAACCGGGGTTTAGTAAAATTCTTTTTCACCCAATAAAATATGCAACGGCACGAATGCAACAAACATCTGGCTAAAATTTTTCCTCCATCTAGGATTTTGGCCATTTCCTTATTAACTTTATTTATTTTAAAACCCGGGGTGTTACATCGGGCCCGGACTGTCCGCGCCTGTCAACGGCGGACTGTCCTCCGGTCACCCGAGGCAAACACAGCCGAGCTGCGTGACCACTGCTCGGTCGGAGCCCGACGCGCGGACTGTCCGCCGGTCAAACCGCGGACTGTCTGCGACCTCACAGTGAAGGCGATTTCAGTCGCCCTTCACACACAACCTCCCAAATCCGAATCAAATCACAATCCCACGTTCCCAAACTTGGAGAAGATGATCACGAGGTAGTTAGGAGACTATCCCCAAGAGATCATCCGCTCAAATCGATTCAATCAACGGGAAATCGAAGGGGAAGGTGTATGAACCAAAAAAGCACCACGAAAATGAAATCGACCCGATCTACTTGTTCGTGAAGAGTTAGATGAATTCCTTCGGTGGAAATGATCTCCTCACTATAAAGAACAAGTTGATTCAAGTGGAAATTAAAAAGATGCAGTAGGGAGGGAGATCGAGTGACGGGAAAATCGTGGAGAAACGAAGAACGCGAAGAACACGAACAAAAACGTGAATCAAGTCATCGATCTGCAACCGTGTGGCTACCACACGCTACAACAGTGAGGTTACGGCCTCACTTCCTCAAAATCTCCAGTACACAGAGGTATGGTTCTCTGCGGATCTCAGTAGCTACAGCAGGGGATTGGGAGAGCAGGAAACCCTAGAAGCAAAGAGCAAATGACTGAGATAGAATGGGAGGAGGGTGTCTCCCTCTACTTATCCTAATTCTAATTCCTACTCTACCCCTCACTAATTACAGAGCGAACCAGCTAAACCCTAGGGTTATTCTGGACCAACTCGAAGATGCTGGTGATCCGACGGCCACGCCCGCACAACTGGTAGCGTTGCCTCGACGCAACCTCACCGATTGCCGCCACCGCTCCGCTTGTCCTTTTCCCGGACTTCGCCCCCGGTTTTGAGGCCCAAACCGGGAAACCAGCCTTCACGACCAACCCCCGGTTTTGAGGCCCAAACCGGGAAACCAGCCGACCGTAGCCTGAGTTTTGTGGCCCAAACTCAGCAAACCCGCAGCACCCAGGTTTTGAGGCCCAAACCTGGAAACCGTCCTCAGTCCGAGTTTTGTGGCCCAAACTCGGAAACCATCAGTGCCCAGGTTTTGAGGCCCAAACCTGGAAACCGTCCACTCGGTGGTTTTTCTGTGGCTCAACCACCAAACCGAGCCATAGAGGGGATGCACCGCCCGTGCACCTCGTCCACCGACACGTGTCCCCAGGTCCTCGACCCGAGCAACACCGTGCCCGCAAGTCTTCGCTCGTCGCTGTCCCAGGCTGCCAGCCACCACAGCTGATCCTCAGTCCACCGGTCCCTGAGTCCAAGCCTCACGTCCGCCCTTCGCCACTCTCGGTCCATCGGCACGGCACGTCTCTACTTGACCTTCACCTTACCTCTGATCACTGTATCCGTGCTCGACACCTGCACAACACAAGTCAAAGAACATGCACATCATCCCAGTTGACAATCACTCATCACTCAGAGACTCAGCATACACCCATATATCCGCATCTTATCACTGGAAGAACAAAATGGTCTATAAAATGTATAGTTCTAATGACATCTATTCATGAGACGATTTTGTATCTTATAAATAGAGCAGTGAATTCTCAACTTCCTTAAAAAATCTAGCAGTTCTTAAAATTTTGATAGCAACTCAGGTTCAACACTTTAGTGGTTATTATTTTTAAACAGTTCTGGAAACACTTCAGTTCTATTTTTTTAATTGGTGAAACTATGCCTAAAAATCACTTTTTCTACAGTTTCAGTGCTCCCCTGTACTTGGCTGCTACTTTTTTTTTACAATTTCATTATGTTCATTCTGTTTAATCGGTGTGCTATGTTTTTCATGTTATATTTTATTTGGCGAACAACTACACAACTGCTTCTAAAGAGAGACTTGGACCGCAACTCATTCAGAAGTTGAAAAAAGGAAGGTGTTAATCCCAAGCAGTGGAGACTTGGGAAATTTTCAGCTCATGTTATGCCCACATGTATGATCATTTGTTCTTTACAACCTTGTTCTGTTGCTTCCAGTTTAGTGTCTTTTTCATAAATTATATCTAGCTTTACAACCAAGCAGTCTAATTACGTGAATGATAAGAAATTGCTCCGAAGAAGTGGTGCATCTTTAAATCATCCATTCAAACTGACTTGATTCAAGATAACATTGCAACTCACGCAATACTATTGTATCATTTCTTTTTATTGATCCATTGCATTTCAGATCTTTGAGCTATCTAAACTATAACTTATACTATCTCTCATGGTAGATGTCTGCGGTTGCTTCTCACGTTGGACAATACCAGCAGCTAGGTGGGGATTTCATTGGGGAGCCTGATTTGATACATCATAGAGACATTCGACTAGGGGGGATAGAGATTTATATTTTGTTTGTTTCATAAGCTTTTCTGAAATAGATCTACATGTCCTCTGCTTGGTGGGGTTGCAGGTGAGCACGCACGCAATCCGGACGGTTCACGAGACATTGAAGGACCATCAAGGCTGCTGATAGCATCCTCTCCCAATGCGACCTCCATGTGTGTTCGCTGCTCCTCTGTCAATCAAGATGCTAGACCTTTAGCCGAAAATCAGGGTGAGGGCATTTGAGGGCATGGTGTGGATTGAGGGCATTTGAATGAATGTGCAAAAAGGTCAGGTGCTTGCGATGATTTACTACTGAATTATTAAATATTTTGGTAGATTTAAAAGATGGAGTTAATTGATACAAAATGACTATTTTCGGATTGAAGATATAACTCCTCGTTAAGGTTTATGTTGTTCAGAGGAATCACCATTTATGATATTAGAACGAGTTACCATAATTATAACGTTTCTTTTGAATGGGATGCACTTTTGTAAAAAAAAACATCCCTGAAAGTGTTAAATTGATGGCTAGCAGAACTGATTGCGATGAGAATCTTGCAAGTTACTGCTGTTGGCTTTTGGTTAAGCTCAAGTTCAAATGTTGTGTGATTTTGCACATTCATTTAGCTTGTGATTTTTGGCTTCACGCTTTAGGCTTCGATGCATGGCTAAATGATAAATAAAAAAATATAATACATCTCTAGAAGAACCTTCTATCTCATTTTATGCTTGAATACCAAGTTAGCATTGGCTTTGCTTTGTTTGATTTGTATTATGAAACATTCCATACCGTTAGCATGAAAAGATCTATGCAGTAAGTTTGTGAGCCCGTGACGTCATGGTCTCCATGACTGTATTAATTTTACGTACTTTGCTTTTTAATTAAATATCATTTTGATATCAGCATTTAATTTTATAGTATTATTATCTTATCATGCGATTCATGTATTTTTAGAATAAAAGTTTAATTATCCCATAGCAACGCACGGGCACGCTACGGGATAGCAAAACTTTTATACTAAAAACATATGGATCATACAATATGATAATAAGGAGCTACTCGACGTCGGAACACAAAACTTTTATAGTAAAAACTTTTCAATATTGTGCATACTCTCCAATTTAGAAAAAAAACCAACACAAATTTAGTACTGAGATTTAAGAGTGTCATATAATAGCATGGAATGGCTTCCATATAAGTCATGATTAATGGAATTTTTTGTGTACCTTATAATCAATCGGGTGAAGGGGAAGGGGGCAATATCCCACAGGCAACACACATCAGTCACAATATTTTTTTAAAAAAAAATCATAAGCCTCAGATACTAAACACCCTTAAAGCAATTTTGGATGCAAATATATTGTGTATCCAACCAGATAGGTAGGAAGACTTTACACCTGCAAATGATTAGCTTCTAATAATCATGACTCCTTCTTATGGTAACATTTTCCCACTCATTCACCTCCAAGTTCTCTCTCTGAGATCTCCATCCTTTCTGCTAGCCACAAGGATAGTGAGAGAGCAGCATAAACCTTTTAGACCCAAATATCCCAATATTTATGATGGATCAGACCTGATAAGAAAATAGCAGACAAGCACACTATAAGCCATTTAGTTAGTCGTGAGACAATGCCAAAGTTCACACATTTTTTGCCAACTGAAATGCTAGATAATATTTATCCTTTCACAAGTTTCAGATAGATTTTCATAGATATTTGATATGCTAACATTTGAGGTTGAAAATTACACATATACTGATGTGTTCCATTTTCCTTTTACTGTTAGGCAAGCAATAGTCATTGTCTATCATGTCAGCCTTCAAATAGGAACAATCCAATGGCTTTTCATTGTTATGAGCAGTACAGAAAAATGGTGACCTATATAGTTTCAAGAGAATTGCAAAGCTTATCAAGAAATTTAACAGAATGAAGCTCATAGCTTCGGAATTGGTTTTCTGCCAATTATCTATATCTACCCTCTCTACTCTTGCCCCCTTGCCATACATGCAGTTTCATAATGATACATAAAAACTATTCCTTTGCTGATGCCAATATGCTTCTATATCACAACACTTTCTACTATGGTAATTTTCTTAATGATACATATAGTTTCTAAAAATATTACCATACCATCTCAATTATTGATTCCTTATACCATCTCAGGGTGAGTTGAAGCTTTCAGCAAATATGTGTGCCACTATGCAGAAGCACTCTGCACTATCCCTGCTGGTCATTTGTACGTTGTTGCAAATAGGCAAACTCTGGACTCCAGAGTATCTGGTGAAGTCCGCAGGGGATTTCTGCATTGATGTGTATGTATGGAGGAACTAAGTAAAACACATGAAAAGCCAATAACAACTGCTAGATAACCAACCACATGGTATCATGACTCATGAGAACTCAATTATTTTAGCGATTGGATGTTGTGGAGGCTGACCCAAAGGAGAAAGCAATGCAACAGAGCAACAGATCAATAACACATGGATAAGCAACAACACCATCTGAATCTTGGTCACCAGTTATTGGAAGCAATCTCACAACACATAGCTATAGGCAAGGTGGAAGATGAGATGAGCTAGCTCCTTGGTGACCTATAAATTTTTCGATCAGGTTGTCTATACATATAGTTTTTTTTTTCAAATTGTTGTTGATTTGTATGAAAATCTGACATTGATATAATTCTGCAGCACTCAGGAATTTTATTTCCGGATGCAATTGACATAACATAACAATTCAAGACATTGTTTTGATTGCATCCATAACAATTCAAGGTATTATGTTCGCTTTACAGCGGCAACGACAACAACTGGCGGCCCTCCCCCGATCTGGCCCGCCTCCATTTCGATCCCTGGTGCCCCTACGCCAACGCCGAGTTCCATTGACCACGATCCCCCGTCGTGCGCAGCATCCTCTTCGGCAGGGGCTTCTCCATCGCGGTGCTCTCGTGCGCCGCCTCCAACCTGGTCTACCTCCCGGGCCGGACCTCGACCGCATAGTACACCCAGCATGTAAGCTCACCTCTTCTCTTCCTTTTTATTTGGATCTGATCTAATTAGGTTTGCACCTGACGTTCTGCATTTTTTTATCCGAATGTTATTGTATTCAGAATCATAACCATGAGAGAAGTTCAAAAAAAACCAATACTGTATGCCCAATAAAGGTAAAGCTACATTTTCCTGTTCAAAACTGAATTTTCAGGCATTCAGTTTGGTGTATACTGAATTTTCAGGCACCCAATCGGGCATTCAGTTTGGTGTATACTGAATTTTCAGGGTGACTCTTCATTTGTTATTCAGAAAACTACCTAGCGTCCTCAAGTGATTATCCTAAACTAATGAATAATAATCAGTAATCTTTTTAGTTAAACACAAGGCCTTAGGTAATCAGTGGCCTGAAAGGAACAAAACACAGTTGTCTCTGAACTCCTCAAATGCACGCTCTATTTTCCAACATTTTCAGAATTGGATGCTTGCTTACATACAGCACATTCGTATTGTACTGCACCATGGTTGTCATATTTACACACATTTTTTGTACCAAGCACGTATTGTTCAGGCAATTGGGTGGAAGAGCTCTCAATTCTGAATTTCCGATTAAGTTGTACCTTCCCAGTTATCTCTGTTGGCTCTTAGGTGATGCACAGTTTAGGTACTACCATATTTTTGTTTTAGTTATATATACTTCAGAGTTGATGAACAGTGCACTAAGGCTATATTTTTTCTCTCATGCCACATTTCCTGTGCAGTATATGGTAATAGGTGCCTCTTAGCCAAACTAGGGTGGAAGATGAGTTGTGGCAGCTACGCCCTTGGATGGGAAGGTGCCACAATAAAAATTTCATTTATCTCATTTGATTTGGTTTTTTCATTCAAATATATCAGTTTCGTTGAATCAAGTTTCAGTCATCAATCAAAAAGATTTCTCACGTTTTTATGCGATTTTATAGCCGATGTTGTGGTTCAGTTTGGTGATTGATGCATTTTGTTTCTGATGTGTAGGAATCAATGAAACAACATGATAGAGGACATACAAAGGGATGGTAGCGACGAAAACTGTCATCTAAGATGGAGGTGAGCATTGGAGGCATATGTGTTTCCCTACATTATATTTTGGTCCTTGAATTTCATTAGAATACTTGCTGCTCATCGATCACCTGATGCTCAGAAGTGAGATTCTTGTAGATTTTCCCTATTCACTTGTATACTCAAATGCCTCCAATTTAGTGGTGGTACATATGCTTGGACTGTGATTCCGATCCCATAATATTATAAATAAAGAACCAGTCAATATGGGCACTTTATCTCTACTTTTTCTATGAGTTGTTATCACTTTAGAAATTTAGTTAATACCATGCTTTCTTCATATTGTGTCCATAACCTGAGTTATTGATAGACGTGTAATGTTAACCAAGAGTGCTACTTTTACCTTTCAGGCCTTCGTGATTGCTTTTGCTGTGCATGAGCAATGATTATAAGACTGATAAATTGTGGGTGGCAACAAGATTTGGATCAAGATTGTTCAATGGATATATCCAGTGACAGAAAGTTGAATATACAACATGATTTGATGGTAGAAGGGGAATTTGGAAGGCTTCATAGATGTAAGTAACCGCTTTATGCCTTCTTATGGCCATGTTAGTGGTTGGCATTGAAACTAGCCTTATTTGACATTGACCTTGATGTTTGGATACAGAAAAAAGAATCCATTATTTGTTAATAATGTCACTCTATGTAGTATTTTGTTAGACCGTGAAATTAACCTTTGTTTCATTGCCTCTTTAAGTTTTATTGTCTATAGGCTAGAATTATAGCAGTGTGTTGCTCCTTTTTTCATGCAAGATAATATTGCACTGGTTAAGTTTTATGCTGATTGTTTGAACCGGTCTGATACATTTTTTTCTTCTTTAATGGTACGCAACTCTCCTGCATATTTTTTAAAAAATATGCCAGTCTGAACTTAGATATCTTTTACACGGTTTATATTAACATGAGCATTCAGAATGAAAGAATTACTCGATATAGTAACATGAGCATTCAAAATGAACATGCGCTTTTGGTTTTATCAAGGTCTATCCTCCCTTGATTTTATGTCCTCTGAAGCAACAACTTTTTTCATCTATTTATGGACTATTATGAATATGGTAGTTAAGGTTTATCAAACATAACAATTTCTATTTTCAAACCATGAATAGAACTTGAAAGGTAGGACCTCAACCTGAAATTAAGTGGACCAAGATTCAGATGGTGTTGTTGCTTATCCATGTGTTATTGATCTGTTGCTCTGTTGCATTGCTTTCTCCTTTGGTATCCCGTAGCAACGCACGGGCACGCTACCTAGTAGTACGGGTGGATAGGATGGTGTTGCGTGGTGAGGTGTGGTTGTATCGAGTCGGTGTAGTACAAGCAAAGCAGCAATGTAGGTTTAGCCGATTGTCGTTCTGTTTTCGGTGGCGTTGAGTAACTCCATATTATTTAATCATGTGACTTGTCTGTGTTTAGTACAAAAATTTTGTTGTCCCGTAGCAACGCACGGGCACGCTACCTAGTTGTTCATTAATAAATGCAATGCTTAATTAAACTATGAGTAACCACATCAGTAGGCTTGCTGGCAGTCGTTGTGTTGTGCGGTATGAGCACTCAAAGCGTTAGTAGTACTCCAAAATATTAAAATATGAATAGCCTAAAATTTGTGGAGCCTAGAATAAAGAGTCAGTAGTGAAAGATTTATGTAACTCTATAAAATTTTAATCAATGAATCGAACAGTAGAGAGAATTGCACTCACATGTTACCACTACCCAGCTCACTTTTCTCCTTACGGTGCAAACAATTCCCCTCGGCTGCGCACCTTGCGCAAGGGGAACGTGAGCATCCCTCGCGTCGGTGGGCACCGTCACGGGCAACCTAACCCTGAATTGTGGCGACGTCCGCGCACTTCGACTGGGCTTCCGCGCGCAGCAAGCCGGCAGCTGGCCCACACAAAAGAAACAAGCGGCACGAACAAACAAAAAAGCGAGCGGGAGGGGTCGAATTATTTCCGCACGCGCCCGGTGACTTCCCTTTCCCCAAACTTTTCATCTTCTCTTGTTGGAGAGTTGGAGAGGGCACTAGCATTCGAATTTGGGAGGATGCCTGGCTTCCCTGAATCCCGGCACTTGTTTACACCAAGGGGTAACAATCTGCTAACCTATGTGGATGAACTTATTGACCCTCGCACAGGATCCTGGGATGAGCTCCTTGTTCGAGATGTGTTTTGGGAGGAAGATGCTGAATGTATACTTTGTATCCCAATCCATGGAGGGATGGGGGATCTGATTGCTTGGCATTTCAATCCAAATGGGCAGTTCTCTGTTCGGTCTGCATATAAGGTATTCATGAATGATAGAAACAGAAGAGCTTCGGGACGGGGGGAAGTTCAGCTTCTAGCACGGCAGCAAGGATTCATGCATGACCCCCTGTGGAAAAGGTTATGGCATTTAGATTGCCCGAAAAAGATGGTTCATTTCCTCTGGCGACTTGGACATAATACTCTGGCCCTTCGGAGTAATTTGAGAAGGGGAATGAAGATTGATGCAAAGTGTGTTATGTGTGGGAGATTGGAGGAGGATGGGGCACATCTTTTCTTCAAATGCAAAGAAGTTAAAGCGGTGTGGTCAAAACTCTTTCTTGATCAACTTCGTATTCAACTTGCGGGCCTGCTCTCTGTCAGTGAAGTAATAGAAGTAATCCTGAAACAAAACGCTCAGAGGCAAAAGATTATCATCGTCTTGCTATATCTTTGGTGGTCGGAGAGATGTGGTGTTAGGGAAGGAGAGAAGAGGAAGAGTGGAGACCGGCTTGCAAGTCTGATCGGCTCCTATGCAACTAAATGGACACGGCCGAAGCAATCTTCAGATGAAGGACCGTGCCGGACGATGAACAGTAAACAATGGATGCCACCACCGCAACATTTTGTAAAGATAAATTGTGATGGATCTTTCTCAAAGGATAACCATACTGGGGGATGGGGTTTCTTGTTACGTCAATGGGATGGTGGCGTCATTGGATCGGGGTATGGCCGTCTAGACTATGTCGGCGAAGTTGTTCATACTGAGTTGATCGCCAGCTGTTTGCAGGCGGTTCAGTGTGCGGTGGATCTGGGAGTCCCAAGAATCATTGTGGAAACAGATGCCTCTACGATTGTGCGAGCGATATCTTCAACGGAGCTTGATAGATGTTCAGCTGGAGGTCTCCAATGGGAATTGAAGTTTCTGCTTAGAAGTAACTTCATTTCTTTTGAAGAAGTTCATATTCCACGTTCTTGTAATAAATTTTTAATTATCCCAAATTAAGTTTCTGGCCTTTGCACTGATTGAGAATCACTACTTGACTCGCCCCCGTATAAATTTTTGGAGTGTGCCAATATTTTTTTGGGCGTTGGATAAGATTGTTGTTGGAGTTTCTTTTCGTATAAACCTTGTCTCTAGCCTTGTTTAGTTGCACTTAATTTGGCATTTTTTTACAAAATTACTGTAGCAATTCTAAATCAAAGATTAAGAGAACATGATCTAAATACAAAACTAATTACACGGGTGTACGGAAAATCACGAGATCTATCTATTAAGCCTAATTAATCGATCATTAGCGACTATTTACTATAGCACAACATTATCTAATCATGATCTAATTAGGCTCATTATAAAGGTCTCTCAATTTTACCGAGGGTTGTAGAATGAGTTTCATCATTAATTCACGTCTCAATTTTATCGAGGGTTGTAGAATGAGTTTCATCATTAATTCACGTTTAATACTCCAAATTAGTGTTCCAAGATTTACTGTAGAACGTAAATTTTTTTGACGATGCAACTAAACAAGGCCTGTTTGGTAGGACTTATATAAACCGACTGATAAGCTGAAACGACTGATTTGTTGCGAGAGAAAAATATTATTCTAACGGCTGATAAGCTGGCTCATAAACTGAAGCGAACAAATCCCTTATTTTTCACTATAAGATGTTAAATATGGACACTCTTGGAGATAGTTGTATCTAAAGCAACAATTTACCACTCGCTTGATTTAGTAGCAAATCTTTGTCCTAGCCACTGTTCACACTCCCTCGATCACAAAAATATATTTCATGATCAATCTAATAACACTTAGTTAATATTATAAAAATTATATAGTGTTTCAATAAACTTAGTCTAAGATGGTTTAAAACTAGAATGGCATCCATTGGGGTAGATGAGAATGAGGGCAATTGCCACTCGAAGATTCTCAAAACAATGCATAAACATTTTGTTTTCTAAATGTATCCACTTAAAAGGGCACCTTTTTTATCGCGCAAAAGATTTGCACGTCTTTATACTAAAGTAGAGAAAAAGTTTAGTACAACACGCCGTTACGGCGCCCTAGAGGTTCGAAAAGTTGTACATGGGCGCTTAGTGTACTGAGATCCATCAACACACAGATTAGGACAGGAAATTATTACAGGGGACAAAACTACAAACTGAAGAATTTCCGCAATCATAGTTTCCAGTAATTTCCACGTTAATACATCACAAAAAGCAAACATTCAAGCACCTACAGTCCAACCAGTTAATCTAAAGATCAAAATTTCAGTATCAGTTCACTGCAATTTCAGTACCAGAACATCCTAGAATCGAACGGCCTCCTACATAGTGGAAGACAGGAAAGAAATTTATTGGTATACTTGTGTGAAACAACCGTGCAGCCATATACTATACCTGGATGCGAAAAATGCAATGATATTCTTTCAGTGGATGTTATTGCTGGATCTGCTTTAGCTTTTCTTCTTGGTTTTCGTAATCTTCAAGCCTCTTCAACCACCGCAAACCCAGATCACAGCCTGCCTCAGCTGCAATTTGAAACTGTTCTTTCGCTAGCTTTATTGGATCCTGCTGCAGGGTCCTTTTCCTCATTTTCCCAGTTGATGGACTCTTGCCTGAGTCGAATCTCGTAATCACTTCAGGTATTTCAGCACCTGAAAACAATTGCAATGTTAGGTGAAACGAATAATTAATTTGTAATAAGATGTTACATGCTTTAGAATGCCAAAAAGAATCAACATTCCACAATCAATGATACAATAATGTGTAAGTTAACCAGACACTATAGTTATCTCACAAACCTTTAAGAAGCAAGGATCCATATGCGACAGCAGCACCAGCATGTCCCTGGTGATGGTCAGAGTTCAAGTCTCAGAACACAAACCACAATCAAGTTATGTATAAGTACGAGAAACTGAACTTTGAGCATGTAATTCATATCATACAATCAATTATTTAGTTTTGTTCGAAAAACTTGACACCTTTTCTGAAGCTCTATGAAAACACCACAATGCGGAAGCTATATCTCTCTTAACACAGTCCCCAGTTAGATATACAGCACCGAGAAGATATAAAGCGCCAGGGTGCAGCTGCAACCACGGACTCAGGTCAAAATAAAATAGCCCTGACAAATGGCACATCAGAAAGCACAAGATCAGCATTCAGGTAAGCAGCATACAACATACCTGATCAACAGCTTGCTCAATGTAATGGAAAGCCTGTTGATCTGACTGAACATAGTCATTCTACAAGAGCAACAAAGACAAACCACCAATTAAAATGAACACAAATTCCATGGATATCAAATGCTCATTGCCTAACAAAAAAACTAGGTGATTGAACCTAATGAGCAGAAGGGGCAGGGGTTATGAACTGTAAAAACCTCAATTCTTAGTCGACATCCAAGTTCATACTGTGCATCTGGATCACCCATATTTGCAGCTTCAACCAACAAAGCAGCACCACTGCACACGTGAAAAGGGAACAACTTTTAATTCACATGGAATTCTATTGAGTCCAAGACATGTATCATGAGATGGCAGCAAAAAAAAAAAACAAATGTTCCAAAAAGAAGACAGCAATAGGCAAGGTCAGTTTTACTTCCTATTGTATTTTATGGTCTAATTGAGTGAGCAAATTTTAAGATGATTCAACTTCAGTCCGTTCTCTTCCAATTTTGTTTTATGTCGAGTTGCTAATTCCAATACATTTGTCTCCCAATGTAATTCAATAGGTAGCAAATTTTGAAGCAACTAAATGGTGCATGATACTATTCTTCCATACTCCAAAACAGAAATATATTGTTTGCAGCACGGCAGCAGTGACCTCCAACAGCCAAATCTCAACCATTTCAAACAGACTACACTAGTGAATGGTGATTACTGATTAGTATTGAAGCCTCTCACAGCCTGTGGGTTACTGATGAGACTTCAAACACTAAATACATAGTACCTAATGCTACCCTATTAGCTTGTAGCCATTGATCAAGATTCTTAGGCATAGTTGCATCACAGTACAAAACTCTACACTTCTATGCACTAAACTTTCAATTGCAATGACACTTTTTTGATGGAAATAGGAGGACACAAATAGTTGTCTAGCATAAAACATGTGCTACACAGCATACTAGCCATATCAATAGCAAGATCAGTATGTGAATGCATGGCTTAAACAAATTATGTGGCCTAAAAAATGAATTTAACCAATTCTAACACCATGCTACATTTTGAAATAGACTTTAGATTGATAATAAATAAATAAAAGACCTGTTAACTAATTCTGATAGATATTAGGCACATATGAATCAGTTGCCAACTCCACTAGCTAATTCACAATCCTAGAAACCTAATATTATCATCTAAATGATACATAGTGGTATCATATAGCAGCAAATATATGATGAGCAGCATGCCTGCTAATGTAGGATGCATAATCAATATCAAGTTTCTGAAACCATAACACTTATAATACATCATACTTCTACCGTGCACTCATCAATGGTTTAGGACTCAATCGACTTAAAAGGAATATGTAAAGACTTGTCAAAACAATGACAAAAGCATTGATTTAGTGTATTTCCATGTTCCTGGAAGCAATAGAACAGAACATAGCAGCAGCATAATTTATACGACAAAAATAAGCACCACATTAAAATTAGAAGAAGTAAAGTTACTCACACTGCCTTACAAGCTCCAGGAACATGATACTTGAAATGCATTCTGCCCAGCCAATACCTCGCATGTGTATTATCATTGTCGATCTCCAAAGCCAGCTCAAAGTTTTCCTTAGCACCCTTTACACATGAAGAAAGTTTTGTAAAACGAGATGTTAAGACCAATGCTTAAAAAGCAGTGTGAAGCAGGTGTCATGAAAGGTAAAACTTTGAAGGTTAAGCAGGTTAAAGGACCAGATCAGTGTAATCATCTGGTGGATTATCGCCATTCCACAACTCCAGCTCTTTAATTCACAAAATATCTAGAGAGAACTCGTTACCCAGGTTCCCTTCCAAAGCTGGAGATATCATAAATTTCACCTACTAGGTTACAATCAATGAACCTTTTTGTGTGGATTAAGTGCTCCCTCATCTTATTATGGAGAAATGGGGGCACAAAGGAAGACAAACCCTAAGCCGTACCCTTAGAAGCGGGATGAGGCGCTTGTCGTTGCGGTCGGCGTAGTCGATGACGCGGTCGACCTCCTGGAGCGCACTCCATCCCTTGGCTATCAGCTCCATCGCCTTCTTGTTCCTGTCGTGCATCCACCTCTGCAACCAGACACCAAAATAAGAAATAAACCGCATCAGCATTCCTGGTCGTCACCAGCGCCGCCAGTATAAAACATGGCTATCATCAGATGAGATCCACCCACAGCCCACTCGACGCGCCCTAACCTGTGGGTTCAGTGCGGCGCTGAGCTGGCTGGCGCGCATGGAAGAAGATGAAGACGAGGCGGCGGCGGACAGCCGCCGCGCCGCCGCGGCGAGCATGACTTGGCCGAGGAGAGCGGCACGGAGGCCTAGCCGTGGGCTTGCTGGTGCCCTGGCGTCGACGCTACCCCGCGCACTCCCGTCGTCTTCGTCTTCGTCTTCTTCCAGCGGCTGCGGGCGAGGGGAGCGTGGAGACTGGAAGCTGTGTGGGGAGCGGCCGCTCAGGCCGTCGAGAGCCCGAGTCGCTGACCGGTGGCCCCGCTTGAGACTTCGAAGCCAAAAGCTCGAAGGATTCATGGGCCGGGCTGAGCTTACTCGAAGGCCGAAATTGTACCGTGACACTGGGACCGGTTATGCGGACCTTGGTCACATTCCGTTTCCCCCTTTTTTTTCGTTGAAAAAAAGTCCATATTTTATTAACCCTATATTTTCAAGGGGCAGAACAACCCTCCACGTCACTCCAGATTCGCTGAGCCATCCGATCTGCCATTCAACGTGCCAGATCGCTTGAAGCGGATCTCGCCGAAAGTGGCTTCTCATGATTCTCTTTGTCTTCTCTAGCTTTTCTATGGCTTCTTACTGTCTCTCCTAGCTTCTCCTCCGAGTCCGATGAAGCAAATATATATCCAACTCAAATCTCTTCTTCTTCTGGACTCTTCTCTCCCCCTCCGTGCTCTCTCTCTCTGTCTCCCTCCCGACGCGGCAGAGCGACGCCCATCGGTGCGAGTGGGGCGCGGCTGCGGCCGCCCTCGTCCTTCTCCTCTCCCCCGCGTCCCAGACCAGAGGAGCCGGCTCATCTTGCGAGGTGCTGGTGGGGCATGACGGCAACCTCGCCTACCGCGCAGTGCCACCCGCACCCCCGTCCTGCAGCACGATGCTGCACGTGGGCCTCAGCGCTGCCGGCGCCGGCCGCTCAGCCGCGCGAGTGACTCCCGCACCCCCACCGGTGGCCGCAGCACGTAGGTGCCCTCTGACGCGCCCTGGTCCCGACGCTCCATGGGTGTTCCTATGCTCCAAGAAACCCTAGCTTGTTGCCCTCTGAGTCCATGCCAACAGAGCCTTCGACGGCCTCTTCCTTCTCCCGTTCCTCACTTCGTCTTCCTCGTGCGAGCGCATCTTTCTCAGTCCGGACATCCTTGCTAGGGTTTCGTTCCCCCCTTGGTGCTGCTGTAGTCGAGACGACAGTTGTGCCGCCGCTGATGCTCCATGGCTCTTAGGTCCAGGTGAGTTCAATTCCCTCTTCCTCCTCTTGTCTTCCTCCTTAGGCATTGCTATGAGAAACAGGAGAAACAGGATTGCTATGATGGGGATCATGGTGGATTTGGGGGGAGAGGTCCCTCTAGCTTCTTCACCTTTGGGTAAGAAACGTGTGTTGTGCTTTGTTGCTCTCCAATGCTAGCTTCGTAATGATTGTGGTTTAGGTGTTTGATTAAATGCCAATTCAGGCTGTGATCCTATCTGATGCCAATTCAGGTGTGTTGGGAGCTATATTAGGGCGGCTTTACAAGACAACAAAGGCTTTGGATAGATCAGTATGCACTTTTACCTGATTAGATACTGATGCTTCATCTACAAAGCTTGTTTCAACTTTTCCCAGCTTTTTTAGAGGGGTAACTGTTAATGGTGTTTGCAAATTTTTGTAAACAAATTGGCTTACATGAAGTATTGTTGGAGTATTAGTGGTGTATTAATAGGTCTGTCATCATTTATGCGTACCATGAATGTATACGCTGGCTGGGGACAACCATCTTATTTTCTTTGTGATGATGCCATTCCCAGCATGTGGTTTGATACAGCCAACTATATAATTCAGATCATTTTTGTATATCCCAATATTGATATGGCATAACACAGACAACATTATAGAGTTTTAGTTTCTGGTATTTATATAGCTTTCACATGTTTAGCGGCATTGGTGTATGCCTGCATCTTAGCTGCTACCGCATTTGTGTCTTTCTTTAGGCATGTAATTAACTAGGTGTAGGATGTGTCATATGTACATAGTGCAGAATTCCATTTGGCAATATTTTTGTGGTATCTCGTCTCGGCTACCTACAACCTATTGTTCGCAAAAAAACAGCTTCAATCGGCCACATCACTTGAGGGTATTTTCTGCATGAAACTTTATATTGCAGGAAGACCATTTATATCAAAGTTCAATGTTTCTTATTCTTAGTGTACATCGCTTAGGCTTGTATGCTTCATGGATTTTTTCCCTCTTGAAACTAATGGTTAATATTGTTCTGTGTAACTGAATAACGATATTGACAATGTCCTACTTGTCTCCATTGCTGCCAGATTAGATGTTCTAACGCACCAGCTGCTCGTCATTTTGTTCCATCTGCCTCCACTGCTTGGGTATTTGTTCCATCTGTTTTCGAAAGGGTCAGGACTCTACACCACATGACGGTTCAGTGGATTTCGAAATGGAAGAGCTTTTCTTGATTTATGTTCTTGATTGAGGAGAGGTACAATTGCATTGTCTGCCTTCATTTTTTATCTCCTTAAAATTACCAAAGCTTGGAATGATTATTTCTCCAACGCTAACATAAAAATAATTCCAATTTTGTGCAGAAAATGAAAAGAATCTATGTGAGAGTTGGAAGGAAGCAGTTGTTCTCTCAAGATTTCCATCTCATAGGTAGTTCCTTTCATGATCAGAACTTAAAAACGTAGATAAGTTCCTCAATTTCCTATTGTACATGTATGAATACTTAATAATGTTGTTTAGTTGTTCTCTCAGAACAGAGAATCAAGTAGGTTCAAAATTCTCATCCACAAGAATGGACCAAAGTAGCTCTCATTTGTATCCATTGACTTTGGTTTTTTTAGGCTATTAGAGTATATATAAGTGGTACATGTTAAATTTACATTTTCAGTTGACTCCTTTTAAATGAAGTTTTGTAATGTTGAATTCCATCCTAGGTTACACCTCAATAGGGTCGACTGAATTATAGGAAGAAAGAAAAAAAAGTACGATAATATAGTTTCCAGTTGTCTCAAAACATTGTCCCTGTGTTGTACTGTTGTTTAGCATCTATATGGTTAATGGCTTTGTAGTCACATAAATCCTTATGTTCCAACCTAAACAAAAGAAAAATGGTCATAAATTGGTCAATGAATTCAGTCAGTCGCTATTTCTGCTTCTCATAAATTTGCTCTTTTCTGTCAGATTCCTCTGTAAAGTTCATATTGTTTTATATTTTCAATAATTAGGTTACCTTTCAAGTTAGATATGGATTTGCGGTTCCTAATTCTGTATAGCACAGTAATTACACATTAAGAAAATATATCATCCTCATTCACTCATGCAAATGGATTGTGTGCCCTTTATCCTTCACATTTTTCAATGCTTCTCATGGCAGTACCATCTAATAAAGACACAGATACATTGGCTCACATGTCATTATGCAAGGTACAGACTATCTGCATAATTATCAATTGCTTCACTCAATTATCCATTGGTGGCGTTTGCTAATAATTGTTAGCTACTTGTTGCACGTCAAGCAAGTTCAAGGTGGTCCCTTAGGTGTTCAGGATGGAGCAAACAACCATTACCATGGATAAACGTTAGAACTATACGGTATTATGCAAGGTACAGACTATCTGCATAATTATCAATTGCTTCACTCAATTATCCATTGGTGGTGTTTGCTAATAATTGTTAGCTACTTGCTGCACATCAAGCAAGTTCAAGGTGGTCCCTCAGGTGTTCAGGATGGAGCAAACAACCATTACCATGGATAAACGTTAGAACTGTACGGTCTCTCAGGTGGTCTATCAATCGTTACCTGCTTATTCTGAATCCATATTTTCCCCTGTAGAGTGCATTTCAGCTACAAGATTTATAAGGACAAGCTAACAGGTAATTACTGACTCCCTCTTTTCTACTGAAATAGTTAGTTCGCTTGAAAACTTAAATTTGTGGACAAAGCCTTTTGTAGGTCCTTGGTCAACAGGAGATGCAATACAACCAAGCCCTGTCACAACAGTTTCGCGACAGACAGATGCAGCCTACACGTATGCAACCAGACATGGCCCAAAGTCAATTGAATCAAGGAACTTAGCTGCGAAGTTATTTAGGCCACTTTACTGGAAATGCAAATGGTGCAATGTTCACTGCTGCACAGGCATCAACAAACTCATAGATGGTTAGATATACCTTCTCTTAATAATTGTGTGCAAAATAAGTTCTCTCATTTTCATGTGCTGCTGGCAGAAATATTTTTCAATGCTGCTGGCTCAAACATTAGGCTGAAATAGGTCGGTTCATTTTCCAATCAGTTTTTTATTTGTCTTTTTTTCCTCCTCTATAACAATAACCAGGACACCAGCAATCACTGAGCCATGATCGCAGGCACCTCTTCCAGGGAAAAGTGATGATGAAAAGGTACCCTATTAACACTGACCTCTTACTTTCTTTACCAGGTTACCATTCCAATTAGAGGCAAATGCACACAATCCAAAAAAAAAGACTCATTACACCTCACAACGCATTCTCAGATTTCTTCACAATTTAAGAACTAATAAACTATTTGGTCTTTATTTTCCAGGATGACAACATCGAAATAGACAAGGTCACCCAGAACACTGAAAACGACAGATCTACTTTCTTACCATAGATTACACCAAAATGGTGAGATTAAATTAAACCTTTATTGTGGTTTGGATTCACCGTTTCATTTGTTTGCAAAATGAGTACAACTGCATCTTGATAATACTGCTTTCCCGAAATTACCAGTTAGTGATCTGCAAATCAGTTTGTCCTAACAAGAACTATTATTGCCCTTTTAAACATTTGGCATACATGCAGCTACGTGCTCCCTGATCTCAAGATTTACCAACACCAGAACTACTGCATAGTCGATCTTTACTTACATAACCACTTAGATTGTTTACAAATATGGTGTCACATATCCACACACCGTATGAACTTTTTTGGTTTTATGTGCATGCATTGCTTAACCATAGTGTATCTGGTTTACTCCGTTTATTTCGCATGACAGGCAAAAAAATATTATTTTACCACAGTTCATAATGTATGATATGTACCACATCCGCTATTTCACCCTTTCTATCGCTGCATCCAATCTTTTCTAAATTCCCCATTTATTAACTCAATCTATTCTTTCTTAAACCAGTTAAAGCATGCTCAGGAATACAGTCCAGGACTACATGAACAACATCATTTCTTTAGGGCCTGTTCGGTTACATAAAAATTGGCCAGGAACCAATCCAGTTGCTCATAGGTTATGTAAATTAAATATAAAAATTAAATAAATAATCCGGCCACGAACAACTCCAGGGAGCCGTGTTCCCTGATAACCGAACGGGCCCTTAGTGTGTCAGACTTATCAGAGTACAAAGGAATCCCGAACACCCCAACGAAAGATCACTAAAAGAAAAAAAAGATCAAACCTGCTTGTACGCTTGTTGGTTGTATGTTAGTCATGCTATTGTACCGCCAGATACCATTAGTTACCTATAATCATGAATCCTATCAGGAACTTACATGCCTGTTAGCTCTACAGTTTAAAATCGCAGGCCTCTTGCCTAGAATAGTATGATATGTACTAAACTGAATATCCTCTAATTATTCTTCGTACTCATGGTTCATCTAACCCATACTCTTTACATCTCCCAATGTGTGCATCGTTGTGCACATTGTTTCTATAGTCGTTTTGCATACCTTATGCTTCGAAAATTGAAATACAATTATAATGTACTAATTAACCACTGCTTATTCTTTACCGGCACGCGCAAAGGCGTGTGGCCTTTACTAGTTACTTTAATTTTCCCCACCAAACTCCAAAATTGTATATCTTGCCTCTCAAGTTTCAAAAATCATCAAACTATATCCCTTCTAGGGTTATATGTGGTTTCAAAGCAATTTCAAAATATCTCAAATACCTTATAAGACTTTTAAATCACGAAAAATGAAACTTTCTAGAAATAAATCTAAGAAAATTATATGCATATATTGAGATACGTAAGACCCAAATCAAATATTTAGAGTTTGTGAAAATTATCTCCAAAATATTTTAAAAATTATAAATTAGTTCTAGGAAAATGTAAAAATATCTAAAAAACTTAAACATTCTAAATGGATGTCTAAGTCATTCTAAAACTTCGCATAACAAAAATGTGAGTTGCAACCAACAATAGTATGGCATATATGTAATTTGAATGCACTCATGTTGGTTGCATCTTATGTTTTTATTGTGAAAAGTTTTTAAAACATATTTATATATTGATAAATATGTCTTGAGAATTTTCCAAAAAAAAACCTTAGATGTTTCCTATTTTTTCTAAACCTAAATATATTTTTTTAGAAGCTTTTATAAATACTTGTAAGAGATTTAAATATTTTATTTGGGTTTGTCGTGTCATAATCTATCTCTAAGATTCTTCTCAAAAAATTTAGAAGCTTAAAGACATTTTATTTGGGTTTGTTCGTGTCCTAATCCATCTCTATTCTAACTTATAAGATGTTTTGGCTTTTTAAGACATGTAGTTTTTATTATGCACTTAGATATACACTATGTCTAGATATCTAGGAAAATGATGTATCTATAAAAGCTAGTACATCTTATAGTTGCAACGTTGGTGCACTTTGCTTCGTATGCTATAATATGCTCACAAAAAGTATCTTATGTTATCTTATACGGATATGGATTTTCTGTTGTCACAATCTCCTTCAATATCAGAGTGGTTAATTGCATGAATTTTCTATCTGTTATCTCCTCCTATACTCGTGGTTTGTGGCTGTCCATGGTCCTTAGTCCTTACGATAACACTCGTCCAACCGCTCCACTCTCTACAGTGACTAGTGATATGGACTGCATTGCCAACGTCAAGGAAAGGTATTTTGAATATTGTTTTTATCAGAAGACAAATGCAAGATGATCGCAGTCTCAGATGTGAGGGCATGAGAATGAGACCAGAAGATCCATGGCTGCAACTAATTGGACGTTGACCTGGGACAACTTGTCAGGTCGGGGACACAGGTTTTAATGGGCAATTACCAGGTCAAGTCTTCGGTCGAAGATACAGCGACTGAAGGAAACAAGAAAACAAGTAAATACAAGGAAAAATAAGTATGTGATGTGATCATATCAATCTGTATACTGTATATGATATAAACTGTATGTGTACACCGATCACACATCCTTCAGATGCCTGTAATTCATTTAGTACTCTTGAGCAAACATGGAGATTTCTCACTTTTTCTCACGTACTTTTTCAGTGTGTGATTCTAGTTCTAGTAACTTCTAAGCATAACTCATCACGCAGCAAATCTCAGCAGCTAGCTAGGTCTCAAGAACTTGGCAATGGAGGATGTTGTTCTTGGCGCGGCTGCGGCCAGCGAGGTTGGACAACAGGCCCGTGACGAAGCTCTTGGCATGCGCTTTGCCAGCGAGGGTCTGCCACCGCTGGTTTGCTGATGCCCCGGCCGCGACGTCGACGACCGAGACGCTCATGTCGTTGCGGACGACGCAGAGCCTTCCGTGGAGGGCGACAATGGCGGCCGCCTCCGCCGCCTGGGAGCTCCCTCGGTGCTGCTTGCTGTCGACGCAGGTGGTCCACGCGTCCGCGGCCTCGTCGTAGGCCACGCGGCCTCGTCGTAGGCCCTCAACCGGCAGCCGTCCCTGCAGTCGGCAGCGTAGAGCCGGCCGTCGAGGCACGCGCTGGGGCTCCGCCAGCCGGTGACCATGCCGTCGAGGACGACGGACCATGCGTCGGCCTCCGGGGAGTACGCCTGGCTCAGCACCTGCTGCTGCGCGCCGATACCCTTCACGTACCACCGCCCGCCGTGCACCGCGCTGACGAACGGCGCCATCGGCGCGGCCATCTCGGCGACGAAGCACCACCGGTTCTTGGCCGGGTCGAACACCTCGGCGGACCTGAGCCCGGCGCCGCCGCCGCCGCCGCTCTCGCCGCCCGCGACGTACAGGCGGTTGCCCATGACGCACACGTCGAAGCACCGCCGGCGGCGCAGCATGTCCGGCGCGCGGTGCCACCGGTTGCTCCGGGCGCTGTAGAACACCACCCGGCGCGTGGCGGCGCCGCCGCCCCTGCGCGGGTCCCCGCCGCCGAGCAGGTACAGGTGGCAGCCGCCGAGCACGGCGCAGCCGAACCCGTCGGCCTCGGCGTACTCGCGCGGCACGGGCGGCAGCGCGCGCCACGCGCCGCGCGACGACGGGTCGAGCACGTCCCACGACACGCGCCCGTCCCTGCCGTCGCGCTTCACGGCGTACAGCCACTGCTCCGCGAGCCCGAGCCGCCGGCGGAGGCCGTAGAAGTAGTTGCCGGCGAGCAGGCGGCGCCACTTCCGGCACACCAGCCTCAGCTTCCAGTGGTCAGCTCGGGGCACCCGGATGAGACAGGCAATGGCGAGGTCGTCCGGAAGGCCCGGGAGCAGCGGGCTCGGCCCTCCGCGGCTGCTCCGGTCTGCGCCCGCGCCCGGCCGCGGCCTCAGCGGGTGGATGGACGCCCTCAGGCTCGGTTGGACGCACGCCTTCGATGCCGGGATTCGCCTCGCCGCCGCGGCGGCGGCGGCGGATGATCTGTCCACTCGGCAAAAGCATGCAGAGCTGTCAACCTGCGGCGAACCATCACAAGAAACAGAAATTGTTAGGCAGCTCAGCAAATTAGTATCAAGAAGAAGAAGTAGGCCAGCCAAATCATAAACAAAAGAAGATTATGAGCTAGGAGCATCATAGTTGGTGTTGTTGGGAATTAAATTGAGTGTGTTTATTTTCCCATAAGCGTGATTGACTGATTGGTTCATGAAACTTTAAGAGCGATCAGACAAGAGCATGAGACAGACACTGAATGGTGTCATGAAACAGCAACTACTTACTACAGAAGTAGTTGAACAACTACCTTCTGGGGGACCAAGTTTGATGGAATCGCCATGCAAGTTTCACCACGAAGGGCATTAGCAACGGCGGTGATGATATGTTTACATCAATACATTTTCTCTAGACGAAGCAGTGCTGAACGTATTATTATGCAACTAAACAACTCAATGAGCTTTCCGCAGGTCAAATGAAAAATGATTTGTAAACTGAATTCACCTGTTCTACTCCGCCCAGCAGAATTATGTGCCATTTACATTTAAAAAGGCATGATCTTTTCTAGAGGAACGTCAATAATTCTCAGATGGAAAGGTCGCCATAAGAAAACATCTAGATGCTTGCGTTCGAAAGAACAGAAAAAAAAAAAAGAGGAAAACATCTAGATGCTCATACTGATAGACGCACACAGACTTCCATCCGGCCATTTTTTTCCTCGTGTGTTTATTCTGAATCAGATTACAATTCCATGAATTCCAACCGAGACCAAAACACCTTCAAAGTGATAGATCGATGGGAAAATACGGTATGGTGAGCTGATGGTCTGTCCGACTAAGAACAACAGGCCAGACAGAACCCAGAAGCGTCGTCAGAGATTTCCAAAAAAACCTCCTGCTCAACTAATTAAAGCAATATCCAACGATGGCAGGTATGCAAACAAGCAAAGGAATATGCACTTATAATCCAGGAGACGAACAGGAGCAGAAGAGACAGAGGGAGAGAGGAGGCTCACCAGCGGAGGAGCAGCTCGGTCCCTTCTGTCCATGGCTGTTCCTGAAGCAACAACGAATCGAGATGGCGGCGGCTGTCAGCAGCTGCAAAGAATCAACCGAGCCGATCACGAAGCGGGGGACATCACACCATTGCTGTCCTCATCCTCTCTCTCTCAGTTCGCCTCCGAACCGAACCGTTGGAAGAGGCTGCGAAATGTCTCCCAACCAGAAACTCCTTCCAGCACGTACCCCTGCTGCTATGCTAGCTGCTGCCCTTTCTGAAAACTGCGAGGAGGAAGACGAGAAAGAAGCAGCGGCTGCCGGCTGGTGAGACCCGCCCGCCCCTCTCGCATTAAAGCCTGGCGCGTGTGTGCCTGCCGGTGGACCCGGTCCGCAGCTGCGGGCCTGCGCGGGCTGCGGCACACGCACGCACAGCGCTCAGCAGGAGAGGACACGTCCGTTGCTGTCATTTCGTCTCCTTCTCAGTCAACCACTCCTGCTCGTCTCGTTCTCGTCTGCATGGCTGATCACTGATTGCGTGCCCTGAAGAGTGAAGACTATCGTCCAGATCATTTGGGTTGCTCGGCAGCTGACCAGCTAGATTTTTTTTATATTTTTAACACTTTTTTAAAACAATTTCCAAAAATTACACCGTTTCCATTTTTCTTTTTTTTTCAAAACTAACGCGGCGCGGCAGGCTAAATTACTGGCCGGGCCGACGTGGTGGTTGACGTCAGCTAGCTGCTCTACTCCTTCTGATGCTGAAAGATGAGCTCCTAAATTTTTGCAGTGTTTGTAACAACTGCTTTTGTTTCTCCTGCTGCTTATTTGTTAATTTCTTTGTTTAATTTGCCTGCTGCTCTGAATAGATCAGCAGATAGTTAACATTGTTTAGCACAAACTCGACGTGACGTATTCAGGCCTAACCGTTTTAGGGGCCATTCGTTTAGTTTAGGGTCGTTTCTGACGCGAAAGAATCCTGGTGATGTTTGGCTATATAAAATATAGTACCGTTCCTAGCCGGACTAGTTCCGGGACTTGTTTCCATGTTAACTGAACGCACCCTTAATATTTCGATAGTTCCATATGTAAGTTATATATATAGGTGATTGTAACAGCAAAACGAGAATAACAGAACCTCTGGAAGCAGGAAAGCAGACAAGGGGAACGGCAAGCGACAGCGTCAATAGTCAGGATCAGGACCAGGCATTACAGCGTCAATAGTCAGGATGAGGACCAGGCAAATGCAGAGACGAATAGTACGTGCGACGGGGTATTTGAATATAAAGTTTAGTAGGTGTCATATCAGATGATGCAGCACTAATTTAGTCTATCAAAAATAGATTAATTATAAAACTAATTATACCGTTATACAACTATTAGCAAGACGAATTTATTAAATCAAATTAATTCATCATTAACAAACGTTTATTGTACCACGACATTATCAAATTATAGTCTAATTAGACTTAATAGATTCGTCTCGTGAATAATCCTCCGGCTGATTTTATAAATAGTCTATTTTAAATAGACTAAATTAGAGTCACAATATTCAATATGACAGAGACTAAAAAAAATCTGACCAAACACCAGGAGATGAAGTGTGATCGGTGGCCTCACATCGCCAAGAGATGATAGGTCAATTTGCAGGAACAATCATAATTCATAGGATAGGGCTGCACTGCCAGCAGCCGATGACAATGTGCACCATTTTTTCATTTCCGAAGCACAAAGATACCTTTCAACTAGAAACACGGTGACACAGAAGTGAAAAGTCTCTTCCATTAACTAAAAAGAAAAGAAAGAAACAATCATGTCATATGCTCTCTCTTCTCTAAATTATAAGATATATTAACTTTTCTATGTACATTGTGTTTACTATATATATAGTACATATCTAAATACGTAACAAAAGCTACGTATCTAAAAATATCAAAACATTATCTTATATATAATTTGAAACAGAGGGAGCCACTACAGGAGACGTTGTCTTTGCCGAGTGCTGGCTGCACTCGGCGAAGGCCCTTTCGCACTCGGCGAAGGCTTCGCCGAGTGCCGCACTCGGCGAAAGGCACTCGGCAAAAAAGTTGTCGGCAACGATTTCTTCGCCGAGTGCCAAATATCGGGCACTCGGCGAAGCCTTCGCCGGGTGCCAGGTCAGCACTCGGCGAAGCAAACGGGAGCCGTCACCTGACGGTCCCTTCGCCGAGTGGCCACGTGGACGGCACTCGGCGAAGCGGGACCCTTTTGCCGAGTGCCACGCAAGCCGGCACTTGGCGAAGAGGGCCCCTTCGCCGAGTGCCACGCAGGCCGGCACTCGGCGAAGAGCTCCTATTTGCCGAGTGCCACGCAAGCCGGCACTCGGCGAAGAGGGACCCTTTGCCGAGTGTCAGGGTCAAGGCACTCGGCGAAGAGGCCGAGCTGAGCAAAAATTTGCCCAGCTTTGCCGAGTGCCATGACCTCTTTGCCGAGTGTGGCACTCGGCAAAGCTGGGGAAAATGGATTTTTTTTTCCGTTTTCATTTCCCTAAACAGAAAATATATCACACATTCATATTCCATTTCAGACAAATATCACATGCATATATCACACATACATATCCATTTCAAACAAATATCACATGTTCAGTCTCCATGCATCACAAGCTAACAAGTTTATCACAAGTCCACAAGTCCGGCACTCGGCACTCCTCAACAAATCCACAAGTTCACAAGTCCATCACAAATCTAAGTCGGTCATCACTGCTCACCTTGGTGCTCAGATTGTGAAGAACCCCCACCTTGCCACGCGTCCCACGACCCGCCCGAAGGACCACCTTGCCAACCTTGCCACCCAGGCGGCGGAGGTCCAGATGGCCACCCGGTGTACCCTGACTGCGGAGGAGGGTAACCTGGCCACCCATAGGGCGGAGGAGGGCCACCGGGGAGCCACCCAGACTGCGGAGGAGGACCACCAGTGATGTGCAGAGTGTGCGGAGGAAGGCCAGGTGCAGGAGTCGGTGCCGAACCCTCCGACTGTGAGTGCACAAAGGAGAAGCAAATTCGTTAACACCTGGAGGACAGCCGTAAAAGTTAAAGAAATATAAACAACCATATATACTCACCGGAGTCTCTGTCGTAGGAGTAATAGGAGGCACAAAAGGAGTGAGCAGCGAGGGAGGCACGACAACACCCGGGATGTTGAGGCTCCCAAAGAAGTGAGCTATGTCCTGCGTCCTCTGCGCCTCCCGTTGCTGGACGGCCAGTAAGTCGCGACGATGGGCCGCCGCCTCGGCCTCGTGCATGGCCTGCAACCTCTGCATCTGTTCCGCCTGGGCCTGCATCTGGGCCTGCAAAATTCGTCCCGTAAGGTTTAAACAATGCAAAGACAAGGTATATGTGTAAAAGCAATGAGCGACGAATAGAACAAGTACTTACCTGAAGTGCTTCCATCATCTGCTGTGAGGTCGGCTGCCGAGGTCGTATGGGGACGGAGGAGCTCGTGCTGGCAGCTCGAATCTCAGCGAGGTTGGGAACAGAGGACGAGTCAACTGCGCTGTTGGCTATCCAGTACCGGTCGTGCTGCTTCCCTCCTCCCAGCCTCATCACCAGGTCTGTATCTAGGGGCTGGGTGGCCGGATCGAAGTCCTCCCCATGGCGCTCGCGAGCCGCAGTGGTGTACTCGGTGACCTTGGTGTAGGCGTTCGTGTTGGTGAACGTCTCGGGCCCGGCGTCTGGGTTGTACTGGGTGCTCGCGGCAGTCGCCTTGCCCTGGTGCGACAAGTGGTACGCCTTGAAAGGGAGGCACTCCTCACCACCATGCGACTGGGACTGCGAGGAAAACACAGATGATTACAAGTAATGAGTAATTGAGTGTTACAATAAAGTGGCGGGGCAGTGGTGAGTCGGAGCAGTGGCGAGACGACGCGGTGCAGGCAGACCCGCAACGCCGACGAAGATGATAGGGGTCGCCGAGTACCTCCGACGGGTCCTCCTCCTGCCAAAAAAAAAGCATATGGTTAGTCTCCACCAAAAATTTCGGCAGCACCTCCCCTGCACGGTGAGGTTCCCAAAACCTGCAAAAAATCATCGGCACGATGGCCGGCAACCATAGTAACATCCACCGCAAGCATATACTTTAATTATAAAGTCACATATACTACCACCTCCTCCTCCATAACCACCACCACCACCTCTATCTCCTTCACGATCTACCTAAACCACAAACTCAACCACCACCACAATCACATTGCCACCACCTCCACCTCCACCACAACCACAACACCAACACATTCACCACCACAAATATATAACAACATTTGACACAAGAAAGAAAAGGGAATGGTAGATAAGGCCATACCTACGGCGGTGAGGGTCGAGGCCGAGATGCGCAGTCAAGTGGAGTGGCACGGGGCAAACTCGGTGATTCTCCTCCTCGTCGTCTTCTTCTCCCTCCTCCTTCTCTTTGTCGTCCTCTCCTCCTCCTCTCTCCTCCTCCTCTCCTCTTCTCCTCTTCTCCACCACCAGCAGGCAGGGGCAGGGGCAGGGGCGCGCCGGGGCCGGGGCAGGGGAGCGGCGGGGCGGCGGGCCGGGGCAGGGGCGGCGGCCGGGGCGGGGGCGGGGGCGCGGCTCGGGGTGGGGGGCCGCGGCGGGGCGGGGGCGCGGCGGCCGGGGCGGGGGGCGCGGCGCGGCGGGGCGGGGCGGGGCGGGACGGGGGCCGCGGCGCGGCGGGGCGGCGCGGCGGCGCGGCGGCGGAGGGCGGCACGGGGTCGAGCAGTGTGTGTGTGCGTGTGTGCGGGTGAGTGTGGGTGGGTGGCCGAAAGGCCGTTTTGTATTTTTTTTTATTTTCGAACGACTTTGCCGAGTGCCAGATCGGCTGACACTCGGCGAAGAATCTCTCTTCGCCGAGTGCCAGCCGATATAGCACTCGGCAAAGAGGGCCACGTGGCAGACACAAAGCGGCCAGCAGGCCACTCTTCGCCGAGTGCCAGCTGGCACGACACTCGGCGAAGATGCTCTTTGCCGAGTGTTAGGGCTGACACTCGGCAAAATTTTCATTTTTTTTGATTTTGGACACCAAATTTTTTGTGGGTCATCCCCACACTACCACTGTCAATATGTTCAAATTTGACAGTTTTTCAAAACTTTTTGTTATATTTTTTGACTTTCTTTAGTTTTGTTGAATTTTCCCGAAAGACGCAAGTTTGAACTGCGGGTGCATCGAATAATGGATTTTCATGATTTAAAAAATATTATTCTTGTTCTTAACCGTATGTTGAGGCCAAATGCAAAAACTGATCCTAGGTTTCGATCAACGTGCTCACGGGGCAACGCCTCCAAATTAAGTGTGGACGGTTTTTTAATTATAGAAAATGCAAATGAATTCCGAAAATCGTGAAACTTGGCGAGATGTTGTTACATCATATGCGTATGTCATGAAAAAAATTTGAGAAAGTTTCGAGCAAATGGCCACGTACGATGCTTATAAACCTGGATATCTCAACATGTTTGTACCTGGATATCATTTGAGATGTCTAGGTTTGTAAGCATCGTACGTGGCCATTTGCTCGAAACTTTCTCAATTTTTTTTCATGACATACGCATATGATGTAACAACATCTCGCCAAGTTTCACGATTTTTGGAATTCATTTGCATTTTCTATAATTAAAAAACCGTTCACACTTAATTTGGAGGCGTTGCCCCGTGAGCACGTTGATCGAAACCTAGGGTCAATTTTTGCATTTGGCCTCAACATACGGTTAAAAACAAGAATAACATTTTTTAAATCATGAAAATCCGTTATTCGATGCACCCGCAGTTTAAACTTGCGTCTTTCGGGAAAATTCAACAAAACTAAAGAAAGTCAAAAAATATAACAAAAAGTTTTGAAAAACTGTCGAATTTGAACATATTGACAGTGGTAGTGTGGGGATGACCCACAAAAAACTTGGTGTCCAAAATAAAAAAAAATACTTTGCCGAGTGCCACTTAGACTGACACTCGGCAAAGAGCAGCACTTCACCGAGTGCCACACATGCGGCACTCGGCAAAGCACAGCTTACGTGGCATGGCCCAGGCCCGCACTCTTCGCCGAGTGCCACGTGGGCCGGCACTCGGCAAAGAGATGGTCTTCGCCGAGTACCAGACGGCGGGCACTTGGCAAAGCTAACGGGCCCGGATGCCGTCTGGTCAGCGAGACTTTGCCGAGTGCTCATCGTTGCCGAGTGTTCGGCACTAGGTAAACAGATGTTTTCGCCGAGTGCTTTTCTTTGCCGAGTGTTGGGCACTCGGCAAAGCTGGCTTTGCCTTGTGCTCATTCTTCGCCGAGTGCCATATTTCCGGCACTCGGCAAAGAGGCTCTTCGCCGAGTGCCCGAAATTTGGCACTCAGCGAACTCGCAGGCACTCGGCGAAGATCGTGTTTCCTGTAGTGAGCATATTATTGTTTGTCCTAACTTAAACTTCTCTAGTTCCATATTATTGTCTGTCCTAAGTTGAATTTCTCTTTTTTTAGTAAATTTCTAGATAAATACGTTAATATTTACGAATTTAAATTTAAATAAATATTTTATTAAAGCATATTTGATGTTGTAAATGTTGAACGTAGTTGAAAGAGTTTTGAACTGGGGCAACCAAATGAACATATGCTATTTCGTAAACAGAATTTGGTAAATGGAAATAATCATATGGGATTAGTTATAGTATGGAGTCCTCACATGTAAGAATGGCGCAATATCTCACCACACAGATGCCATTCATAAAAATAATATAACGACATCACCAAAGTGTGTAGCCATAAATGCGAGCTCTCACAGGTATGCAAGGTGAGCGATGGGGAATCATCCCCATCCTCACAAAACCCCACATATTGTTTGCCCACTCATTTCAATCCGATGAAACTAAATCAGCTATGTCTCTATCCATCCCATATAGAAAAAATAATTCCTCATCAGCAATCAGGGATTGAGCCCCTTTTGCCATCTCTAGAATTTTGGACATGAGTAATTATGGATTGAGCCCCTTTTGCCATCTAAGATATTGTTTAGTTGTTTGTATAAGCAGATGCAATTTATTTATTATGTGAGAATGATGTGTGAGCCTTACAATCGTTCACTGCATCAACCAAGCCTGGCCGAACAGTGAAACTCAAATCCATCGCATCCGCTCAACATACGTGTGTGAGTTTATATTTGCATGTGTGTGGATGTAGGTTTCTTTTTTGTGAATTTAGGTGTAGGTTTCTATAGGAGAGCTGTCAGCCAATCACGTTTCTTCGACATAATATACGCACACGTAGATACGTACAGTTCGGAGAGAAGAGAAGCATCGACCATACACGCTCTAGGTAGTCCACCCTATATATCCAAACTCTAGATCTATCACTTGTGTAGTGTATGTTGAGAGCATATACTCTTTGTTAGAGTATGCAATAGATTTGGCATGACTCGTTGTACCGGTGATCACATGATACCTCTATGATATTATCCTAAAGCTTACATTATCCTAAGTCAGTGGGTTAAGTTTTGCACTTTTGCTTCAGTGGTTCTCTTAAAAATTGCACATATCTTAAAGCATCTAGATAATGAATTAAAATTAATTTCGTTTGGATCTGGACTCAGGCTCATCCTATCCGTGTCCAACCCAAGCCCAACCACAACACACTCAGATTCATAACATTAGTTAGACTAGACTCCGATATTTCTTCAATCCATAGTACATGTAGGTGCTTATTAGGCTCATTAGCACCCAGGTGCTTTAAGATGTGTGTAACTTTTTTTTTTTTGAGAAAGGACCACCGGAGCCAAACTCTTCCAATAAAACATAGAACTAAGGTATCGGGACTTGCTCAACCAAACAACTAGTCTAGCACGTGAGATCATCCGATGTTGTATTCTTCACCATCAATTTTCATAGCAAGAGTAAATTTAACATCGTTAGATCTTGTTTGGCTCATTGTACCGGTGATCACATACAACCTCAATCATCGTTAGGAGCTTAAACTAAATTTTACTTCAATCTCTCCCAAACCACATGGATTGAGGTGTATTTATGTATAGGCAAAACATATTAAAGGTATCATTTCTTGTTTTTTCCTCCTAAAAAAGTAAACCTTTTCCACACAATTGCTTCATCTATTTATCGATTGATCCTGTTCATGCACTAGTGTTTGCACAACACGGGAGGTAGGGTTTAGGGACTAGGGAGCAGGGTGGCAGATCCCATGGTGGAGCGGGTGAGGCTCTAGCCGTCTCTATGGTCGCTGGATCCATAGAGCCCCTAAGCTCCTTAGAAACTTTTGTCATGAATACGAGGAATGATTAAAGCTGTCTAAAAATTAAAGAAGTCTTCCCTGGCATTTTCTCTGGATCCACAACTGCGAGGTGTACAGTGACCAGCAATTATGTCACAACGGCTTACTCGCGTTCTGGAGTAAACACCAAGCTATTGTCATCCATTTAAGGAAATGAAGGTGCACGTGCCTTGATGTCAAGGCAAAATGACGTTTACTGCGTGGGCAGACCGGCGATCGAGCTTGGCAATTCGTCTTGCTGAAAAGTACAGCGGCCTGCAGTGCAACGTCGTCACTGATAGATACTTATTAGAGAAATGCTTACCGACCTAGGCTCTGTTCGTTTGAGCTATTTAACAGTTTTAATTTATATAAATTAACCGTGAAACAGTGTTTTTCTCTTCTAAGAGCATCTCTAATTGTTTGGAAAAATTGACTTGAAAAAAATTATCATTTAGCAACTTGCTAAAACTTCTGACAAATAATTTTTTCATGTATCTCCAATAGTTTGCTAAAATAACATAGAAAAATATTCCAACTTGGGAAAAATAACATAGAAATGCCGGATAGCAAGTGAAGCTGACTTGGTAAATATAGCAAGTAGATGACCTCCTATTCCAACTTGAAAAAATTTAGCAAGTCATATAACAATCTGTTGGAGAACATTTTTTTCTTCTTTTCCCAATAAAATAAAGATAGCAAGTTATTTTTCCAAACAATTGGAAATGCTCTAACGTATGACTATACAAATCAGCTCAAACCGATTTAAGTCTTGCCGAACAGAGGTGAAGCCGTATAGACCATACAACGTTTAAAGAATACTTGATGACTGTGGTGCGGTTGGGGCCATGTGTTATTACTGCGAGTGCTTATCCGGTGAGTGGTGCGGTTGGGGCCATGTGTTATTACTGCGAGTGCTTATCCGGTGAAATATAACAATCACCTTGCTATCACGTCAGTGCCTCAGCATGAAGAAGAAAGTGAAATAGAAACATTGGACGTGGAATACAGACTACTTGGTTTGAGCAGTTTTCTTACTGAAAAGCCAGCTAAGCGAGCTGTTGACGTCGGAAGTGATCCAAATCACACGCTAGCAGGGCTAGAACGCCCGGAGAGGTTGCAGATCAACCTGGGACAGCAGAGACTCTGGCTAAACCGTTGAAAACCGATCTAAAGACCGGTTTAGGCCGATTTAGGGTTTTAAATCCCTGTGTTGGTAACTCTAGAACTCCTCTCGGGATGACCCCATCGGGAAGAAGCACATAGAGGTTGCCCTAGGACCAGCAAGGCCGCCTAGGACGAGCAAGGCCGCCTAGGACGCCATCGAGTCTCGTCGGGAGACGCACCGAACAACAAGATAGAGGTGAAAAAAGAGTAAAAGAGATAGTAAATTGATTTTGATCGATTAGGATTGGATGCCTCAATCGGCCATGATTCTCTCATATATATATAGAGGGGGTTGGTCTTATCCCAATAGGAAATATCTTCAGATACAATATCCAAGTTTCCTATCCGGACTCTATCCAAATATAGAATCCAAGAGTTCAATCCGGACTAAACAAGGTAAACCTGATCTTGCCGACTCACAGATCGATTAAATTGGTCCAATGGGCTTTGTAGACAATAGTCCAAATCGTTCATACCGATTAACAGATCATCCTTACAAAAGAAGGACCTTTGAATCGACGCTTGGATCAACATTCATCACCATTGTAAGGCCTCCGACCAGTGTCACCTGGTCGGAAATAGCGCAACTGGTCGGAAGACCTCAAATGATCAGGTCTATCTTACTTAGAACATCCGACCTTTCAACGAAGTATTAAAAGATAAATTCGACTTTAAAATATTATGAGCCGAATAACTCTTCTAATCCTATTATTTATCTATGACACTTTTGAGTGTCAACATATACTCATGTTTTTAGGTGATCTTCAGTAGAACCTATAAACAAACCGAATAACAACGATGTCCAACTCATCAGTCATTCAATAATTAAGGGTAGATATTTTCTGGTCATTTTTGTTCTAAGGACGATACATGTATCGGTCATGGCTTGGAAGGCACTCAGGCTTCTTGCCAAACACTTGGAAAATATTTTTTCAAATACCTCCCATTTATTGCTCTTGGGAGACTTTCACCTTGCAACGTCTCCAGCATATATGCATTCCCGAATATCACTTTGATCACTTTATAGGGACCCTCCCAGCTAGGCGACCACTTGCCAAATTTATTGCTTCTCGATCCAAGCGATAATATAGTCTTCCATACTAATTCTCCCACTTGGAACGACTTGCTTTTCACCTTTTTGTTGTAGGCTCTGGCAACTCGGGCTTTGTCCTTCTCCATCTCCTTAAGAGCCTTCTGAAAGTGCAATGCCCCCCTAATATGGGTTTTGGTATTGATGACACTTAGCTTAGGGACTAATATGTTTAAATGAAGATAACTTGCGGCTTTAGTCCCTTGGAAGTAATAGAAAGATAAAGTATGGCAAAGGAAGTCCCTCAATTCGATCATCAACATGCGGAAACTAAACTTGAAGAAGAGCTTCGATCGTTTCTATTTTTCTGAGTTTAGGAATGCCGTACTATAAAGAGGGATGCAAAGTTAGGTGGTCTGAAGAGGATAGAGTGCTCAATTATAAAAATAAAATCAAAAGAGAGACACAAAATCACTTCACGAGCACTTGGAGTTGCTGCTGTCAACTTCCAGTGTCGGAAGTTCCGACATTCAAGTCGGAAGTTCCGGCCCTGGGAGTTCCAGCGAGTTGTGCTCAATCTTCCCAGTGTCGGAAGTTCTGACATCCCAGCGTCGGAAGTTCCGACACCCAGTGTCGGAAGTTCCGACGTCATGTGTCGGAAGTTCCGACAGTGCTTTCTCAGCCTGCTCAGCTTCCTGCCCGGAGAAACGTCGGAAGTTCCGGTTATCACTCGGAAGTTCCGACGTGCCGGAAGTTCCGGTTGAAAACAGTGTTCGTAGTTGACGCCGGAACTTCCGAGATCTGCGTCGGAAGTTCCGACCGTGTTAAAAAGTGACCGTTGACCCTCTATGAACAGTGTTTCCAATAGACGCCGGAACTTCCGAGATCTGGACCGGAAGTTCCGACGTTCAGTTTTTCAGCAGCCCGTGGGTTGACCTATAAATACCCCTCTTCACTATTCCAACCGTTACCCAACCTATTTACTCTGACCTAACTCTGTCCAAACTCACCACCAATCATTAAGGCTCCTCCCAACTCTCCCCTTCTTTCCCTACTTCAATTCTTGCAAGGATTTTAGTGGAGAGCTAGTGGATTGAGTGAGATTGACATCTAGCAAGCTTGAGCACTTGAGTTCTTCGTCACGCCGGTTGATTTTGCATTCTTTACTCTTGGGTTCTTGGAACCCTAGCCGGCTAGGCGTTCTTCGGGAGAAACTTGCTCTTTGTGTTGATTTCCCCGAAGTGTTTGTATTTACCCCTGTGATTCTAGTGAAGAAGCTCAAGAAGCCTTTGTGGTTTCTTTGAGAGAGGCTAACGAGGTGAAATAGACTCTGACCTTTGTGGTCACCTCAACAACGAGGAAGTAGGAGCTCCTTTTGTGGAGTGGACGAACCTCGGGATAAATCCTTGTGTCTCGTGTGCTTCTTGTTGTTGAGATTATTGCATATATCACTTGTATTGTTTCTCTCTCTCTCTCTCAAAGTTACTAACTAGATGGTGGACAAGTTCATCCGTTGGAAGGCAATACAACATCGAGGAAGGGTCTCTACGCCCTCACCCTTTAACTAGGTTGTGGGGTTGTAAGAAAGCTCTAGCTCAAAGTTCATTTCTACACTTGTTGTAGCTTTCACGTAGGTGTCGGAACTTCTGACACTTAGCGCCGGAACTTCCGACTTCCGGAAGTTCCGACCCTAACTGCCGGAACTTCCGACTTGCTACTGACAGTTTGACCTTTAGTGTGTGTAGAATTTTACAATTGCCTATTCACCCCCCTCTAGGCACTGTTTGATCCTTTCAATTGGTATCGGAGCCTAACCCTCGTGTTAGCGCTTCACCGCGTGAGGGAAAAACAATGTCTACTCTAAGTGAGCAAGAGTTAAACTCGATTGCCGAGAAGATTGCGAAGCAAATTATGGAAAATCAAGCAAAGCAATTTGAGGACCAATTGAGCAAGATGCAAAAAGAGATAGAAAGCTTGAAGGAAGCCTTGAGCAACAAAAATGATGCATCCATTGGTGGGTCAACTCCTCAAGGTGGTGGAAATGAGGATGGTGCAAAAGGTAGTGGAAATGAAGATGATGGAAAAGGTGGAGAAGACTTCACTCGTACATCGTTTGACTATAACCAAATGAGCAAGGTCCTTCAAATGCCTAGTGTCAATCTTGGCAAACCACCATCATTTGATGGCATCAACTACAATGATTGGTCGCACAAGATGAAGCTACATCTCATTGCGGCAAGAGCTTGGGAGATTGTTGAGATTGGACCTAGTCACATCAAAGGAGAAGAGTTCACCACCCAAGATGCTATAGAGATTCAACAAAATGCTCAAGCCGCCTCCTTGATCCTATCATGCCTCAAGCCCGAAGAAAGTGCCAAGGTCCATGGCATGGAGGTTGCCAAACAAATTTGGGACACTCTCAAGATATCATTTGAGGGTGATGCTAGTGTAAGAAAGTGCAACATTGAGCTACTTCAAGGAAAGATTGAGAACTTCACAATCAAGAGTGGAGAAACAACTCAACAAATGTTTGATAGATACATGACCTTGATCAACAAGATAAGAGCCCTTGGAGATAAAAAATGGGATGACAACTCGGCGGCAAGAAAGCTATTGAGAGCTTATAGGAAAAAGAACAAGACACTTGCATCCATCATTATGGAGAGACCAAACTATGTGAGTATGGGACCTCATGAGATGCTTGCTAAGATAAAGCATCATGAAGTGCTTGATGATGAGGCGATAGAAGATCAAGAAGCAAGCAACAAGAAAGTAGTGGCTTTCAAGGCAAATCAAGAAGGAAGAAGAAAAGCTCAAAATGATCATTCAAGTGAAGAAGATGATGATTCCGATGAAGAGACCGCACTTCTTGTCAAGAACTTTAGAAGAATCATGAGAAGAAAGATGTTCAAGAAAGGTAGTGGAGGTGACTACAAGAAAGCAAAGAAGAGATTTTGCTATGGATGTGGTGCGGATGATCACTTCATAGCCGATTGTACAAGTGACAAGAAGAAGAACAAGTACAACAAGGATGATGACAAGAAGCAAAGAAGAGGAAGAAGAGGTGAAGCTCATATTGGGCAAGAGTGGTACTCGGATGATGACTCAAGTGATGATGAGAAGAGAAAAGGGAAGGACAAGGAGAAGGGAGCCGCCAACATTGTTATTCACAAGACTTCTTCTCCAAGCCTCTTCACCAACAATGGTTCAACAACTTCTTCATCATGCCTCTTCGAGTGCCTCTCCGATGATGATTTCACTCATTCTTGCTTCATGGCTAAGGATGAGAAGGTACCACCTAACTCTCCTATTTGCTCTAGTGATGAATATAGTGATGATGATGAAGTTGAATATGAGCAAAATATGATAAAGAAATTTGGAAAGAAAGGTGGACCTAAAATAATAAAATTGCTAACTAAGATAGAGAGTCGGAATGCGAGTCTTTCTATGCAAGGGGACATTATCTCTCAAGAGAGAGAAAAGAATCTTGCATTGGAAGCCTCTCTTGCCGAGGAGAAGTTGAAGGTTGAGAAATTGACCTTGGAACTATCATTAGTCAATGATTCCTACAAGAGATTGACTAAGGAGTGTTCCAAGGACAATGACTTAATTGCTACTCTAAAGAATAAAGAAAGCTTGATTCAAGAAAGCCTCACAAGATTGCAAGAGAAATATCAAACTCTTGAATTAAGTTACAATACTCTTTGGAATAGCACCTCTTCAACTACTCCTAAGGATTCCGATAGCTCTAGTGCCTCAACTAGTCAAGGTTGTAAAAGATGTTACAAAATTGATATAAATGCTTGTGCAACTAACCTTGTTGAGTTAGAGAAGAAGGACAAGGAGATCCATAGGTTGAACATGATCTTGAAGAATGGTTGCCAATGTAAGTTGCAACAACCTAAGGACATCCTCAAGACTGCAAGGCATCCTTCCATCAAGGAAGGCATTGGCTATAGTAAGTATGATGGAAAAGCCAATGGAAGGAAGATGGTCAATGGAGTACCCTTTGTTAACTTTAACAAAGGAGCCTCTCTCTTTGACCTCATGAACAAGGTCAACAAGGTTGTCATTCCAAAGATAACACTTGCAAGTGACAAGAACAACAAGAAGAAGCAAGTGGAGACCCCCAAGCAACAAGTGCCCATCTCTCGCAACTATGCTAGTGATTATATGTGTTGTTGGGGCAAGGATGGCAAGATAGTTGTAAAATATGTTGGTGCAATGTGACTAACCCCCTAGGACCCAAATCTATTTGGGTACCTAAATCAAGAACTTGATCTTGTTTTGTAGGAATATGCCTCCGGTAGAACAAGTTGGGTGTTGGATAGTGGATGCACCAATCATATGACCGGGACAAACAATATGTTCACTTCTTTCCAACCAAACCACAACTCATGTGACAACATTGTGTTTGGTGACAATGGGAAAGGAGAAGTGCTCGGTTTGGGTAAAATTGCTATCTCAACCGATAATTCCATATCTAATGTTTTACTTGTGCATTCGTTAAGCTACAATTTATTATCCGTTTCTCAACTTTGTGAAATAGGTTATGATTGTCTCTTTACGGATAAGGGTGTGATCGTCTCTAGAAGAAGGGATTCCTCTATTGCATTCACGGGTGTGTTGAAGGGAAAACTTTACTTGGTTGACTTTTCAACTAGTAAAGTGGAACCTAAGACATGCTTAATGGCAAAATCTAGCATGGGTTGGTTATGGCATCGCCGACTAGCTCATGTTGGGATGAGGAACTTGGCCCAACTTCAAAAGGGTGGGCACATTCTTGGACTAACGAATGTCTCTTTTGAGAAAGATAGAATTTGTAGTGCATGCCAAGCCGGGAAGCAAGTTGGAGCCAAGCATCCAACAAAGAACATCGTGACAACCACAAGACCGTTGGAGCTACTACATATGGACCTCATCGGACCCGTTGCTTACCAAAGCATTGGTGGCAATAAGTATGGCTTTGTTATTGTTGATGATTATTCTCGCTTCACTTGGGTGTTCTTTTTAGCAGATAAAAGTGAGACCCAAGGCGTCTTCAAGGAGTTTGCAAGAAGAGCTCAAAATGAGTTTGAGCTCAAAATCAAGAAAGTGAGAAGTGATAACAGGACCGAGTTTAGGAACACCAACATAGAAGAGTATCTTGATGATGAAGGCATCAAACATGAGTTTTCAGTTCCATACACTCCACAACAAAACGGTGTTGTGGAGAGGAAGAACCGAACTCTTGTGAAAGCCGCAAGATCTATGTTGGATGAGTACAAGACCTCTCATGACTTTTGGGCGGAGGCAATGAACACCGCATGTCATGCAATCAACCGCCTCTACCTTCACAATAAGAGAGAAGACTCCATATGAGCTACTAACTGGTAACAAACCGAAGGTGCATTACTTTAGAGTCTTTGGTAGTAAATGTTTCATACTTAACAAGAGAACCAAAAGCTCAAAGTTTGCACCCAAGGTACATGAAAGCTTTCTACTTGGTTATGGTACTAACGAACATGGCTACCGTGTGTTCAATAATGTCACTGGCACTATTGAACTAACGGTAGACGTGACCTTTGATGAATCCGACGGCTCTCAAAAGGAGCAAGTCAATGATGAGCTTGTAGGTAATGACATGTCTCCATCCCAAGCTATCAAGAAGCTCGCCACCGGTGATGTGAGGCCCATTGAAATTCAAGATGAAGAAGATGAGCTTGTGCATGTTCCCCAAGATTCCTCTACTCATCATGTGCACTCAAATGTGCATGGTGAAGCTTCCGCATCAAGTACTCCGATTGGTGGAAATGCAAATGAAGCTCAAGTACCACATCAAGATGATGATCAAGCTCGACAGGGTGATCAACAAGGAAATGGAGACAACTCCACACATGGTCATGATCTTGATCCTCCCAATGATCAAGGACATGATGATGATGAAGACGATGAAGATGGACCTATCCAAAGGAGGTCACTAGTACCCCATTCTCGGGTGCATCATACTGTTCAACGGGACCATCCCGTTGACAACATTTTGGGAAGCATCCGGCGTGGGGTAGTCACTCGCTCTTGTTTAACTTCTTTTTGTGAGCATTACTTGTTTGTGTCTTCTCTAGAACCTCTCAGGGTAGAAGACGCTCTCAATGATCCGGATTGGATGATGGCAATGCAAGAAGAACTAAACAACTTCACTTGGAATGAAGTCTGGTCCTTAGTGGAAAGGCCAAATCAAAATGTGATTGGAACCAAATGGGTCTTCCGCAACAAGCAAGATGAATATGGCGCAGTTACAAGAAACAAGGCAAGATTGGTGGCTCAAGGATTCACTCAAGTCGAAGGTTTGGATTTCGGTGAAACTTATGCACCCGTAGCTAGGCTTGAGTCAATTCGTATATTACTTGCCTATGCTACTCACCATGATTTCAAGCTATATCAAATGGACGTGAAGAGTGCATTCCTCAATGGCCCCCTATCTGAGCTGGTGTATGTTGAACAACCACTGGGTTTTGAAGATCCAAAGTTTCCCAACCACGTCTACAAGCTTGCCAAAGCACTTTATGGGCTCAAGCAAGCCCCTAGAGCTTGGTATGATTGTCTAAAAGGATTTTCTTCTCCAACAAGGGTTTGAGATAGGGAAGGCTGATCCCACTTTATTTACTCGCAAAGTCAAAAATGATATATTTGTGTGCCAAATATATGTCGATGACATAATATTTGGTAGTACTAACGAAGTTTATTGTGAGGAATTTAGTAGGATCATGACAAATAGGTTTGAGATGTCTATGATGGGCGAATTGACGTACTTCCTCGGATTTCAAATCAAGCAACTTAAGGAAGGGACGTTCATATGCCAATCCAAGTACACAAGAGACATGTTGAAGAAATTTGACATGGACAAGGCCAAGCCCATGAAGACACCAATGCCAACAACTGTGCACAATGATCTTCTCAAAGAGGGTAAATCCATCGATCAAAAGGTATACTGTTCCATGATTGGATCCCTCCTTTACCTTTGTGCATCTAGGCCCGATATCATGCTTAGTGTTGGTATGTGTGCAAGATATCAATCTAATCCGAAAGAATGTCATTTGATGGCGGTTAAGAGAATCTTTAGATATTTAGTCCTCACTCCAAATCTTGGCCTATGGTATCCTAAGGGCTCCACATTCGATTTAGTCGGTTACTCCGACTCGGACTACGGTGGTTGTAGAATTAATCGAATGAGTACCTCCGGGACTTGCCAATTTCTTGGTCGGTCCTTGGTGTCATGGAGTTCAAAAAAGCAAACGAGTGTTGTCATGTCCACCGCCGAAGCCGAGTATGTTGCGGTCGGTGCTTGTTGTGCCCAACTACTTTGGATGAAGCAAACCTTAAAAGACTTCGGTTGTGAGGTAACCAAGATTCCCCTTTTGTGTGACAACGAGGGTGCCATTAATTTGGCAAACAATCCCGTAAACCACTCTCGTACAAAGCACATAGACATCCGACATCATTTCTTGAGAGACCATGAAGCCAAAGGGGATATCGCACTTACACATGTGAGAACCGATGATCAACTAGCCGATATCCTTACAAAGCCCCTAGATGAGTCAAGATTTTGTGCTTTGAGGAGTGAACTAAATATCATTGATTCTAGTAACCTAGGTTGATATGTTGCACATGTATTTGCTTGCAAAAACTTTTGTGAAAATTCTTGTGCAAATTTCAAAATCTATATTCCATATTCTTCTCAAAAGTGACTATTGCTATGTGATGCTTGCTTGACATCTAGTCACATTTGAGAAGTTGTGTCCATCCTAGTGCACTACGTTCATCTCTTTGAGCCTCCTGTTTTCCAAGTGTTGGAAGTTCCGACCTTATGGTCGGAAGTTCCGACGTCTTGCCAGCCGCAGCCTATTTTTCCCAGCGCTAGAAGTTCCGAGATCCAAGCCGGAAGTTCCGACCCTGGAGTTCGCAGTAACTGTTTTCCCAGCGTCGGAAGTTCCGAGATCCAAGCCAGAACTTCCGACACCGGTTCGGCCGACGGTTTTGGGGTAAAAAGTTCTTGACCGCCCTCCTTCCAATCATTCTCTTTTCACCCCCCCAGTCAAACCCGCCCTCCTCCCTCCCGTCGCCCCCCCTCCCGTGCTCGCTCCCTCCGTTGCCTCCTCTCCGGTGGGAGCTCCGGCCGGCGCCCCCACCCCCTCCCCACCATCCCCTCCTCCATCCCATCCAATCCCTTTCTCTTCTTGGTGAAGGACTTGAAGCCCTAAGTGGACGCCATGGTGGTTTTCATGAAGTTCTTTGGTGTTCTTCGCGTTTGGTGCTTGGTGGAGCCGTGGGAGTGGTGGATCTACCCCGGGAGAAGGCTTGGCTAGTGGATTTCTTCGGATTTCTACGCTTCTCCCTCCTCCCCAAGGTATATAGTGGTGCTCGCGCTCCTCTTATCAATGTACCTTGTGGTGGCTTGTTTTTTCCACCCTTCTACGTATCTTGTCCTAGTTTGTGCGATATTTGTGTGCTCAGATTTGGAGATTCTTGTGGTAGTTCGGCCTGGTCCGTTTTGACAGGGTCGGAAGTTCTGAGATTCATGCCGGAACTTTCGACCGTCGGAACTGCCGACGTTATCGTCGGAAGTTCTGACCCTGGCTGAGCAGACCGAATAGCCCTAGTCTCGCCATCTCTTGGCTCACTTTCTCCACAACTTTGAATCAGCTCTTAGCCTTTGATTTATCGTTTCAGTGCCTCCTGTGACGGAACGACCCTAATCCCATGGCCCACGTGTCCCTGTCAACCTCTGACAGCCGAACCCATGTTCCATGTGATTAAGACCTGTTCGCCACCGGGCTACATCAGTGCCCAATGTCCGCAGGATCATCTCACAATTCGGTTACAGCATTGCATACTTTTACAAATAACATCGGAATAATGAGCGGAAGACTTAAATAACATTAGTTTTACAAAACAGGGTTCCAAATAGAGATTAAGGTGCAGTTATTACAAACCAAGTTCTGATAATAGAAATAAACATAGGCAACATAGTGGAGAACAGCAAAAGATACTTATAATCACCCAGCCCGAGGGTGTACAACTATTCTTCGGCCTCATCGGCCTCTTCCTGGACGATGGTCACGCAGCAGGGTGCAAGACACATCGGGGACTCTGTCATACCTGCAGCATGGGTAACAAACCCTGAGTACTGGGGTACTCAACAAGACTTACCCGACTAAAGAAAAAGGAGAAGACTCAGGAATGAGAGGCTTAGGGTAGTCAAGGTAAGGCTTAAGCAAGATCAAGTATTTTGCAGAAAAGCATTTTTGTAAACCTTATTTTATTTTGAAAGATTCAGTATTCCTCAATTCTTCATCATTCATGATTCATTTTACATTTCAAAACATTCCTAGTTGAGAACCACTCTCCGTTGGCAGTCAGTGGACCAAGTCTCCATAACCGAGGAGCAACGTTAATCCGGATAAATAATACTCAGCTGAGGATCCCTATCCACACTGCATATGTAGCACCCAAGCTTGCATATGCCAACTCGTCTACCACGATTCCTCCGAGATTGGACCCGGTCCTACGCCACCCGAAAGTACAGTACACCACTCCTTTCCAGGTACGACGACCACGTGGGTACATGCTACTTCCGCCATCTCTCCACTCCCAGTGCGCGGTTGTCGGTCCCAATCAAGGATTTCTCGGAGCCAGAGCTTTCCGAAGTATGTGAATAGTTACAAGTCTTGACCAGCAGGCCCCCATACGGATGGTCCCTAATTTTCCAGCCAGAACTATACCTTGGTTATATCTCACCCAAGCGTAATAGTCCCGTCAGTTTTTCAACCCTGTCCCGGTCGGTGTCAACTGTTGAGTCCCGGACTACAACATGACGGCACCGTACGCTCGGACAACCTCTCCTTGCTATTGACTAGGTACGGATCAGATACCTAGCCAACAGCCGGGGAGTAAGACCAAAATCCCATAAACATTCCTTAAGTGATCACACTTTTGAAATTGGCATTTTATTGCAAAGTCTAATTCAATAAGCATTGCTAAGCATTTTTCAAATACTTTTGAACAGCAGGTATCAGGTGTATCAGTGGTCAAGGTGGATAGTGCATCAATTAGGATAACACACAACTCCTATAAACCTAATGCAATAATTTAACTCAAAAGCATTTAAGGAAATCATTTTATAAATTCAAGGAAAGAGGTAAATGCACCGGGGCTTGCCTTGAAGAGCAAAGAGGGCAGGCTCGAAGGCGGCGGAGCAGTTGTCGGAACTCGGGGTAGCCTCGGGGACAGGTTCGTCGGCGGCTACCTCGATCTTGACTCCTTCTTCGGTGACTATACGAATGCAATGATGCATGCACATGAGTATGCTAGCATGAACAATGCAAAACAGGACATACAACATGAACCCTAATCACTTTCTCTATTTTCCTTAATTATTTAAAAAGGTCATTTTATGAAGTTGCTCCAAAAATTACCAAATTAATCACATAAGTTCATCATGGTGTAGATAGATGGCAAAACAAATTTCATAATTTTTGGAGGTCATTAAAGTGCTCAAATAAAATCAGACATTAATTAACAAAGGCACTATTTAACAATTAAAGATAAATGCTCAAAAATCAGCTTGTTCCAAAAGACTTCAAAATTTCACCAGAGACTAAACATGGCATAGGAAGCTCACAAAAATTAGTCTCATGATTTTTGGAGTTATAAATAATTTTCTAAAAAATCCAAAACTATTCATTTATTAATTAAAAGAGGGATTTTACATTTTTAAATTCTTGTAGAAAAGTCAAGTTTCATATTTTTATAAAATACTACACAGTGCAAGGAGCATACCATAATTTTATCAGGATTTAAGGAACAACAGATTAATTCACACAAAAAAAAAGAAAACAGAACACTATTCACAACTTTCAAAAAAAGAAAAGAGCACTGTGCTCCTTCTATGAAGGGCTCGGCGAATCGCGCGGGGCTCGGGCGAATCGCGCGGGGCTCGGGCGAAACGGGCTCGGTCGAGACGGAAAGCGACTGCTTCGTCCGAGGCCTGGCCCGGAGGCTCGGGCGAAGCGGAGAGCATGCGCTCGCCGAGGCTTGGCTCGGGCGAAGCGGACTCGGGCGAGACGGAAAGCAAGCGTCCGTCCGAGGCCTGACTGGGAGGCTCGGGCGAAACGGAGTGGAAGCAGAGACCGGAGGCTTCGGGTGCTTACCACGGGTCGGAGGCAGGGCTCGAGGGTGTGGCTCGGAAACGTGCTCGAGGGTGAGGCTCGAGGCTGAGGCTCGACACGTGCTCGAGGGTGAGGCTCGAGGCTGAGGCTCGTCACGTGCTCGAGGGTGAGGCTCGAGGAAGGAGACGACCGCGGCGGCACTCCGGCGAGTCGGTGATCCTACGCAACACACGAGACCGCAAGGGCCTGGTTAGAGTCGCGCGGAGCCGAGGAAGCTGACACAGGGGTCAGGGGAAGATGATCGTGGCCGGAGAGGGAGTATTTGACGAACCCGAGTTCACCGGGTTTCCGCCGGAGATGGGAAGATGGGGTTACGCCGGGCGATTGGAGGCGGGGGAGGTGAAATTGAAGAGTGGGGAAGCTTCACGAGCTCAAGGCGGAGCTTTCGGGCTAGGTGGTTGAGCGGCGGAGGGTCTGGAGTGGGCTGGCCACGGTGGCGGAGGTGGGTGGCTTCTCCGGCCAGCCGATGGTGGCTTTTATAGGCGCGGGCAGGGACGGATGGGTGTCGCGCGGGCGCGGATAAGATCGGGCGAAGCACGCGCACTCGATTGCACGCTGCAGCGGGGCAGGAGCGTTGCCCAGGGGCCGGGCGCAAGCTCGCCGGCGTTTGGACACGCGGCGGCGGCGAACTGGAAGCAGTGGGGGACGGGGCGGAGGTCAACTGGCGCGCGTGCGGGGGCGGCATGATGGCGCGGGTGCAGGCGACAAGTCGGGGGCGGGCGTGCGGCTGCCAGGCGTGCGGCATGCGCAGCGCCGGCGCGCGGCCATGGCCGGGCTCCCCCCCCTCTACGGTGAGGAAGATGAACAGGGCTATGCCCTAGGGTTTGACTTTTGGCTGATCTCTGTATTTTGCAAATTACTTCCAAAACTTGAACTGAGCAGCAAAAACTCAAAACACCAAAGTTGTTCAGAAAAAAGAGATCTACAACTTTGTCAAAAAGAATATTTTCAAATTCCAAACAGTTTTTGAATTAAATACGAAATCAGAAAAGGGGACACTTTTAGGATTTAAATAAATTCAAAATTACTTTTGATTTTACACTGAAAGTTGGAAATCTGCAAATATGAAAGTTGTTCCTTTTATCAAAACCTACAACTTTGCTAATATACCCTTTTTCCGAAACTCAATAGTTTTTAAATAAATTTTGAAAACTGAAAAGGGGACAAAAACTGGAATTTGAATGAATTTGGATTTACTTCAAACTTTGTACAGAAACTTGAAAATTTGTAAATACCAAAGTTGTTTATCTTGGCCAGATCTACAACTTTGCTTTTTGAACCAACCTCAAATTTTGAATAATTTTTGAATTACAAAAAGAGGGATAAAATCCAGGGTTTGGAAATCAGGGTTTTGCAAAGGGATTTGAAATCTGATTTTGGTTTTTGAACTTTGGCCAACACAACAAAACTTCAAGACATCCAACTGAACAAGAATTACACAAAGCTAGGCACAGAGGTGAAATTACCATTTTTGCCCTTATAGGAAGATTTGGGCTTTTAGGTTTTTTGAAAAGAGATTGCTACACAAGTACTAAGCAAACATAAATGCAAGGCAAGAATGATTAATGACTAATGATGATGACATGTCAAGTTAATTACAGTTAAACACCTCCCATGGATGCCGGTGGCAGTGGTGGTGGTGGTCGACGTCCGAAGCGTGCCTCCAATGGCGCTCCTCGTGAGAGGCGTGCCAAGCAGCGCCAGGATGCTCCTCCCCGTGCCTCTCGGGCTTGGGGTTCTGCTGCTGCGGCTCGTGAGCCTTCGGATGAGGAGCGACTTGATCGTGTGGGCCGATCCCTGGCTGTGGAGATCCCCCACACTCCTCGGGGGCCTGCTATGTACACCGACTTGGTGCCATTTGATGGCTCCATGCCGGTGCTTCATCGTCCGGAGCTTGCTCCTAACCCGGACGCAGCATGACAGCCCCATATGAAGATCAATTACCGGTCAAGGGTTCGGGATATCGAGTATTGGCGGGCCACCAATGTCTATGCTGACAATGCTAAGGATGTCAGGCTGGAAGAAAGGTTCTATCATCACTTCCACTTTGACTTCTATGATAGCCTCATCTTTAGCAAGTTTCAGGCCAAAGGGAAGCCCCCTGTTCTTCAAATGAAGTGCATTGACACTCAGGCCCTTCGGCAGTTCCCTGAGCCCGAACTTCAGCAGATGGTTCGGGATTTGGAGAAGCTTAAGCTCGATCAGCTCATTGCCTTCAAGAAGGACTGGAACAATGAGATCATTTGCCAGTTCTATGCTTCCTATTATCATGAGATCGTTGATGATATTCCTATCATGCATTGGACGACTGAGGGCAAACACTACAAGATTGATCTTCCTACTTTTGGCCGGCTGCTTGGCTTTGGGTGTAGTGATCATGCAGTTGTTGATATTCATGATCTCCCGGATGTGGCATTCAGTGAGCTCCAGCATATGTATCTCAGGGGATTTGTCGCTGATGGGCAGACCACATATCTTTCAGCATCATTCTTTGTGCTCAACTTGATTTTTCGGCAGACTCTTTATCCCAAGATTGGTGACTCGACCTGGCTCCGCGATGACACCTCCACAGTTTTGAACTGTTTTGGGGAAGACTTCACTTTGTTTTCGGTCACCGGCTTTATTTGGACGAAGATTAGGATTGCTAGCACCGACACCGTCAGGCATTATCCATATGCCCCATACCTCATGCATATTATTGAGCAAGTGTCCGGTCTAAGCTTTCCATGTGATGCCAAGCACTCCACTCTAGTCATCACAAACAAGATGTCCAAGACTGCAGTTAAGGCTCTAAAGAAGGACAAAGGTCCAGCTGTTGGTGGGACCTCCGGTGCTCGCTCCCGAAGGGAAACTTCTCATAGTTCCTCCAGTGAGTGTCCCACTTCTTCTCCTGCTCCTCACCGTGCCAAGAAGCCTTCGCGCTTCAAACATGCTATTAGCAAGATCTTTGAGATGCTTTGCTATTCTATGGAGCGTGAGGACAAGCGGCTTCGCCGTTTGGAGGAGAAGGCCGGTCTTTCTCCTCCTTCCCCTCTTCGTGGCTTTCGCGATCCCAATGAGCTTTATGATGAAGAGTATGGCTCTTCTTCTCGCCCCCATGGCAAGGATGTGGCTCGTGATGCTTCCTCTGAGGAGGAAGAGGATGATTCTTCAGATGGTGGTGACGAGGACTATGATGGCGAGGAGTAGCCTATGATCGTTTTACCATGCATCCTACCCTTTTTGGCATTTGATGTCAAAGGGGGAGTGTTAGGCTTTATCTTTATGTAATAGGCTAGTTGGTTCCTCCAAAACTTTTATCTATGGGCTTGTAATAACTTCTTATGTGGTGCTACTAAGTGATGGACAACTATGTATTATTGTGTGATGGACGTGTGTAGGACAGATTTATGCTTAAAAGTATCTATCCTCATGTTTGTGTTTTAATCTCTCCTTATGATGATGAATTGTTATTTGTATATGGCCATTTGCTTTATATTGATTTATCTTGTATTGGCCATATTTTCTCTTTTGATTATGGATATAACATGTCATATTGCATCACATCTTTTATACTTGTCACACTCACTTTAGGCACCCCACGAATTGCAAGACTTAGGGGGAGCAATCTCTTTCAACATATGCAAATGATTGATGTATATCAAGTCTATGGAATTCAAATACCATGCATATGTTAAGGGGGAGCTTTCCGTAAATGTTGGAATTCAAAAGCTATATTTACTTATCCTTTTATCAAAGCCTAAGTTAGTTGTCATCAAGTACCAAAAAGGGGGAGATTGAAAGTGCAATGGCCCCCTAATGTGGGTTTTGGTATTGATGACACTTAGCTTAGGGACTAATATGTTTAAATGAAGATAACTTGCAGCTTTAGTCCCTTGGAAGTAATAGAAAGATAAAGTATGGCAAAGGAAGTCCCTCAATTCGATCATCAACATGCGGAAACTAAACTTGAAGAAGAGCTTCGATCGTTTCTATTTTGCTTTGAGTTTAGGAATGTCATACTATAAAGAGGGATGCAAAGTTAGGTGGTCTGAAGAGGATAGAGTGCTCAAGTATAAAAATAAAATCAAAAGAGAGACACAAAATCACTTCACGCGCACTTGGAGTTGCTGCTGTCAACTTCCAGTGTCGGAAGTTCCGACATTAAAGTCAGAAGTTCCGGCCTTGGGAGTTCCAGCGAGTTGTGCTCAATCTTCCCAGTGTCGGAAGTTCTGACATCCCAGCGTCGGAAGTTCCGACACCTAGTGTCGGAAGTTCCGACGTCATGTGTTGGAAGTTCCGACAGTGCTTTCTCAGCCTGCTCAGCCTCCTGCCTGGGGAAACGTCGGAAGTTCCGATTATCGCTCGGAAGTTCCGACGTGCCGGAAGTCCAGGCGGACTTCCGGTTGAGAACAGTGTTCGTAGTTGACGCCAGAACTTCCGAGATCCGCGTCGGAAGTTCCGACCGTGTTAAAAAGTGACCGTTGACCCTCTGTGAACAGTGTTTCCAATAGACACCGGAACTTCCGAGATCTGGACCGGAAGTTCCGACGTTCACTTTTTCAGCAGCCCGTGGGTTGACCTATAAATACCCCTCTTCACTATTCCAACCGTTACCCAACCTATTTACTCTGACCTAACTCTGTCCAAACTCACCACCAAGCATTCAAGGCTCCTCCCAACTCTCCCCTTCTTTCCCTACTTCAATTCTTGCAAGGATTTTAGTGGAGAGCTAGTGGATTGAGTGAGATTGACATCTAGCAAGCTTGAGCACTTGAGTTCTTCGTCACGCCGGTTGATTTTGCATTCTTTACTCTTGGGTTCTTGGAACCCTAGCCGGCTAGGTGTTCTTCGGGAGAAACTTGCTCTTTGTGTTGATTTCCCCGAAGTGTTTGTATTTACCCCTGTGATTCTAGTGAAGAAGCTCAAGAAGCCTTTGTGGTTTCTTTGAGAGAGGCTAAGGAGGTGAAATAGACTACGACCTTTGTGGTCACCTCAACAACGAGGAAGTAGGAGCTCCTTTGTGGAGTGGACGAACCTCGAGATAAATCCTTGTGTCTCGTGTGCTTCTTGTTGTTGAGATTATTGCATATATCACTTGTATTGTTTCTCTCTCTCTCTCTCAAAGTTACTAACTAGGTGGTGGACAAGTTCATCCGTTGGAAGGCAATACAACATCGAGGAAGGGTCTCTACGCCCTCACCCTTTAACTAGGTTGTGGGGTTGTAAGAAAGCTCTAGCTCAAAGTTCATTTCTGCACTTGTTGTAGCTTTCACGTAGGTGTCGGAACTTCCGACAGTTAGCGCCGGAACTTCCGACTTCCGGAAGTTCCGACCCTAACTGCTGGAACTTCCAACTTGCTACTGACAGTTTGACCTTTAGTGTGTGTAGAATTTTACAATTGCCTATTCACCCCCCCCCTCTAGGCACTGTTTGATCCTTTCACCTTCAATCTCCTGTCGGTCACTTCGTCAATGTTGTCCATCATGGCATCATGATACATAACAACAGAAAAATCATTTTGTTTGGCAAGTCTATCTGCATCTAGATTTACTTCAACAGACAACACTGCTTCTTGACCATACACCAGCTCGAAAGGAGTAACCTTTGTAGCGCCATGTCTTGATATGCGATGAGCCCACAGAGCCTCAGACAAAACCTCATGCCACCTCCTTGGGTTATCCTCAATCTTCTTTTTGATAAGCTTGATCAAAGTCTTGTTACTAGACTCAGCTTGACCATTGGCTTGAGCATAGTATGAGGATGAATTGAGCATCTTTATTTTATATAATTTGGCAAAATCTTGTACCTCCTTAGAGATAAAATATGTTCCTTGATCCATAATTAATGTTTGAGGGCAGCTGAATCTATGTATAATATGCTCAGTAATAAACTCAATTACCTCTTTGTGTGTCATATTCTTCAAAGGCACCGCTTCAGTCCACTTAGTAAAGTAATTTGTAGCGACCAGAACAAAACGATGTCTCTTTGAAGATGGGGGATGAATTTGGCCAATGAAGTCTAGCCCCAACCACGAAAATGCCACGGTTTGATGATAGGATGAAGCATAGCAACAGGTGCAAGCTGTATATTTCCAAACTGTTGACATTCTTCACATCCTTTGTAGTAACGAAAACAATCGGCCATAATCGTGGGCCAATAAAACCCAGCTCTGCGTAATAGCCACTTCATTTTCGAGGCCGATTGATGTGTACCACAAATACCTTCATGAACTTCTCCCATAGCTACCTTTGCTTGATCAGATCCCAAGCACTTAAGTAACAAATCTTCGTCAGTCCTTCGGTAAAGTTCATCATTGTGCAACACATATTTGAACGCACTTCGCCAAACACTTTGATCAACCTTAGCATTTGGATCACTGATATATTTCAGCAAGGGAGTCCTCCAATCTTCTAAATCGGTTTCACTTCCATTAGAATCTGACTTGGACCGATTTAGAAATTCTTCAGACAAGTCAACTGGACCAAACGCTCCAAGATCGACCAAGTCAATCGGACAAATGAGCTGACCTGATTTACAATTAACCTGGTCAGCCGAGGTGTCCACCCAAGCATCTTTAACTTTCATCTGGTCACCATGGTGAAAGGGTCGAGATGGCGGACTAGAGGGGGGTGAATAGTCCCTTTTTAAAATTAAACGTACCGGCTAACCGAAACAGATGCGGAATTAAAACTAACGGTCTAGCAAGACTACACCCCTCTACCTATACTCTAAGACACCTTACAAAAGATCCTAAACAATGCAAATAAGGTGTCGGGCTAGATAGAACTCACCTAAACAATCTAGCTTGCAAGGTCACAGAAACCAATGCAACTAGTACTTCAAACACGGGGGAGCTCCTACACAATCTAGTAAGCAAAGCACAAAGCCTAAGCTCACTAGCAATGCTCAATAACAAGGCTACCAAGCCAAATTAGAGAGCTCAACTTAGCTACACAAACTAAGCAACTAAACACTAGCACAAGAATTAGTATTGCAATACAAGCTTGTGTAAAGTATAGCACATTCGGTACTACCGGGTGCTTGGGTCGGTACTACCGGGTGTTAGGTTGGTACTACCGACTCACTCAAACGGTACTACCGACCACTTGCAGGGAGCTACGAAATCAAAGAGGGTGAGATGCAATCTCAGATCTAGCAATTACCCCACTTCCTAGATGATGTAGATGATGATTGTAGCTTCCCCAAGTCTTGTTTCCTTGCCAAAAGGTAGATCGAGTCTTCCCAACCTAAGATAGAGTGAAGGAGGGAGGAAAAACATGAAGAACACAAGAACAAGCGTAATATGCAAGGAAGCAAGAACAATAAGAGCAACAAAAGACGAGGACGCAAGATTTTATCCCGAGGTTCACTTGGTTGCCACCAAGCTAGTCCCCGTTGAAGCAAGCCCAAGGTTGCCGCCAATCCTCTTGCTAGTGGTGACACTAAGCCCACCTCTCCACGATGGAGTGCTCACCAAGAGATCTAGCTTTCGATCCGGCCGGACCACTTGGCGCTCTTCATGCCTCTTTCCACTAGAGTTTCTCTTCGCGATCTCCCACGGGGCGAGCACAATGCCCCTCACAAAGCTTCTCCGGAGCCACGCACAATCTTCACGCGGGCTTCACGACGGAGACACGCACCAAGCCGTCTAGGAGGTGGCAACCTCTAAGAGTAATAAGCACCACCGGCTTGCAACTCAATCACCTAGTGCCAACTCTTGCAATCTCTCATGCACCACACTAGAATCGCTCTCTCACACAATTGGATAAGCACTAACAAGCATATGTGTGTTAGAGGGCTCCCAAGCACTACCCAACCATGGACACTAAGTCCCTAGGGTGCTCAACCTCATCCAAGGGCCGGCCACCCCTCTATTTATAGAGGGGAGCCACCAACTAGCCGTTTTCCCCTTTTCCCGAACACACATGGCCACAGTCGGTACTACCGACGAGAGGGACGGTACTACCGGCGGTCAATATGACCGTTAGGACAGCCTTCCTAACACAGTCGGTAGTAGGGTTGGTAGTACTGACCACTATAGCGGTACTACCAGTAGGATAAATCTAGATCTACACAGAACGCCTCCAAACTTCCTCCAAACATCGGTACTACAGACCACAAGGGTCGGTACTACCGGGGGCCGGTACTACCGGCATTATGGCGGTACTACCTTTAGGCCAAAACTCCTCCGAACAGAGAGTTTGCGCGCTGCCCACAGAGGGGTCGGTAGTAGGGTCGGTACTACCGACTTCAGCATCCTGAACTCCTCGCTAAAACGGCTATAACTCTTAGCTCCGAACTCCGATTTCGATGATCTTGGAGATTTTGGAAAGCTAACTCAGAGGGCTACACATCCCACATACATAGCTAATCCAACTCACAAAGGATTAGTACAGAATTCCAATCCAAGACCCATCCTAGAGTTCAGAACACACCGAAAAACCTCCTTCTCTTCTCCGAGTTGATCTAAATCAACTCCAACACCTTCTCCTTTGCAAATGTGCCAACACCACCAAGTGTACACCATCAAGTGCATGTGTGTTAGAATTTTCACAATCATTTTCAAAGCATTTTCTCTTGCTCTCACAACGCCACTCGATCCTAGCAACATCGCAAAGTTAGATCGCTCAAGTGGCACTAGATGACCGATATGCAAACAAGTTTGCTCCTCTTAATAGTACGACCATCTATCCTAAATCTGGTCATAATCTTCTCTACACACCTATGACCGGTGAAATGAAATGCCCTACAAATATACCTTTGCCTTGTGCATTCCATTCCATCTCCTTCGGTGTTGATGCAACACATGCACCAACCTATCATCAAATGATATGATCCACTTTATATCATCACATGGCCTCCATGGTCCATCGATCTTGACCTCACTTGCTCTTCACCATTGCTTCGGTCCTTCGGCGCCAAGTCTTGCTTAAGCCTCCCGACACTCGGTACCAATGGTTTCAAAGCCTCCAACTTGCCCTTCACCTTCGCAACTGGTCCATCAAGCCAAGTCTTGCCTTGATCTTCTCCATCTTAGCCACATGACTCCATGTCATGTTTCATGTGCATTAAGCTCCTCCATGTCATGCATATAAGCAATCACGTATTCCTTACCCTCGTCTTCTTGTGTTAAAATAACTCCAATGACTTTCTCTTCGGTGACAATATATAATCTGAAAGGAACTCCTCTCTTAGGCGCTCGAAGAACTGGTGGAGATGATAAATATTCCTTTATCTTCTCGAATGCTTCCTGTTGTTCTGCTCCCCAAACGAATTCAGATTCATCCTTCAATTTTAGTATGGGGGTAAAAGGAATAATTTTCTCGGACAAGTTTGCAATAAACCTCCTCAAGTAGTTCACTTTTTCCAAGAACTTTTGCAAGTCCTTTTTACATGTAGGCGCCTAAACTTTCTTGATCTTTTCTATCCTCTTAGGATCAATCTCTATGCCCTTGTCATGAATAATAAACCCTAAGAACTTTCCGGCCGATACACCAAAAGCACACTTTAGTGGGTTCATCTTTAAACCATAGCGGCGCATCCTCTCAAACGCCAAACGCAAATCGGCTAAATGGGACACTTGTGCAGCCGACTTGATCACGATATCATCAATATATACTTCCATGATTATACTAATCAAATCATGAAAGATTAGATTCATAGCACGTTGATAGGTAGCACCTACGTTCTTTAAACCAAATGTCATTACAACCCACTCAAAAAGACCAACAAACCCAGGACAAATGAAGGTCGTTTTAGACATATCCTCTTCAACCATGAATATCTGATTGTAACCAGCGTTGCCATCAAGAAAACTGACAATCTGGTGCCCTAAAGCATCGTTGATTAACATATCGGCTATAGGCATAGGATACTCATCCTTGGGAGTGGATCTGTTTAAATCTCTAAAATCAATGCATACCCTGATCTTTCCCGTGTCTTTCTTCTCGACAGGCACGATATAAGAGACCCACTCCGCATATCTGCATGGCTGGATAAACCCCGCTTGCAATAACCGATTAATTTCTTCTTTAATCCAGTCATATATGGTAGAATTAAAACGGCGAGGATGCTGCTTGAAAGGCCTGAATCCCGGTTTAATAGGAAGCTGGTGTTCAACAAGTTCTCGGCTTCCAGGCATCTCTATATAATTCCATGCAAAGCAATCAACATACTCCTCCAAAAGCGCGATTAATTCTAATTTATAATCGGCTTCAAGGTTCTGATTCACAAAGGTCGGTCTAGGCACAGAACCATTCCCAATATCAACTTGTTCTAAAGGGTTGGCTGGCGTGAAACCTTGGCCCAACTTATTGAGCTCATCAAAGTCATCAATAGCTTCACAAGCATCGGTCTTATAAGTCTGATATTGTTCAACACGATGTTTTAACCAATCAACATTAGCATCCATTAAATTACATAATAATATTGAACCGATTATTAATCAGCTTTAGAGATACTGGTTCAAAACTTTCCTTAGTTACACTAACAAATTGAAAATCAGAAAGGTCCAGATAAACAAGCAATAGTATCATGCCCCCTGAGCAAAGGAGCATCGGTCGTAGCTACATAAGCCGATGAATCTGAGTGCACAATTTCTACATTGTGACCCACCCACTGAATGAGAAACTGATGCAGACTAGAAGGGATGCATCGATTAGCATGAATCCAATCACGTCCGAGTATAAGGTTGTAACTACCTTGTATATCGGCGACGAAGAAAGCAGTAGCCAAAGTCTTGCTCTCAATGGTATGCTCCATGGACGCAACCCCTTTGGTCGGAATAGGATCTCCTCCTCCGACTCCAGTGATAGTCATGTTGGTCTTGATCAGCTCTTCATCAGTGCCACCGAGCTTCTGATAAAGCGAGTACGACATCAGATTCACGATCGCACCGCTATCTACCAACATCCTGTGAACTGGTGTACCATTGATATGGCCCTTCACATGTAACAGCTTGAGATGATTGACAGAATCCTGTGGCTTCTGAAATACAACGGTCTGTGTAGCAAAGTTGAACTCCGCCGCTGTCGAATCATCTCCGACCACATAGTAATCAGCTGATAGGTAAACCACATTGACCTCCGCCCTCTCCGGGGAAGGTTCATAATCCACCATTTCCCCATCCTGTTCTTCAGGTAATTCTTCACTCGTCGTGGCAACACCAGCGGAGGAAATAGGATCACTAGGACATGTATCGGATTCCATCGGAATATCAGGAACCGATTCAGTCTTGGAACCTGGTCGGGCCAGCTCGTCTCTCGACTCAGAAGCAGTCGACTTAGCCTGCTTGAGCCCTAAACTGGTCGGCGCTTGATCTGAGGCCAATCCAACCTGATTGTTTCCGAAGTTACTTTGGCAGATTCAGTATGCAGACTGGTCGACTCAGGATCTGACCTGTTTAATTCAATAACTGTTGAAATCGGTTTTCGATTAATAAAAGCCGACTCCTCGCCTCCTCGCTTGCCTTGAGGGAACATGGGATGTGTCGAGTTAAATACGTCTTCCCTCATTTTCTCGAGTTGCTCTCGCCTCTGTTTATTGCAACGAGCCCTCTGCAACTTCCTCTGTTGAGTCTTACTCAAACCAGGGGGACACCACCTGGGCTGAGCGTATCTGGGATCGCGCTCAATAGGCTTTTCTACCTCTACCCCAGCTGGAGCATCTTGAACCCTTGTTGGAGTGGGTCCCTCAATTACCATCGGCTCGGCTTCATTAACAATGGGAGCCTCCATAGAGCCGATCGTATTTGTGGGTACAGGATCAGGTTTGGTCGGGGAAACAATGGGAACACTTTGCACCTTCTTGGGCACATAGATTTGTCATATTTGTGCCTTCCCTATCTCCTGGGCGGTCAAAGTCCTTGACGTGATCACTTATGCTGCTGGAGCTTGTCCGATCACTCAATCGATCGAACACTGAGACCCTCGCAGACTGATTGATAGACATTCCCCACCCTGGCTGACAGTACATAGGTGCTGGCATAGGGTAAGGTACCCAAACTCCTTGAGGACCCCATTGTGGAGGTGGTGAAATAGGAGGGGCCCACTGGAGTCTATGAGGAATGGTCCTCGGTGCCAGAGGTGCTGCTTGAGCCATTACCAGCTGTTTATACCTCTCATCCTCGCGCTTCGGAGGAGTAGACTCTCTTTTTTTAATGGCTGATTCTGAGAATCGGCCTTTTGCTGTTTGTATTTAGCCATGAGCTTATCAAAAGTGCATGACTCTCTGACAACCTTTCCCTTGCTCTTCTCTCCTATAAGGAAAATGGACCTCAGACCATTTAACTTTGGATTTTGGTGTTTGATGAACAACACAACCAAATTGGACTAATGTGTTTGCAAGTGTTTGTTTTGTAGTCCAATAGGGTGCAAATGTGACTTGGACCAAGGCGACGTGGCGATCCGATGATCAACACCTCAAGCAAGACATTAGAAGCTCAGGAGAAGACTCTTAAGAACAAGCCAAGTCCAAGGCACAAGAATGGAACCAAGACGGCGCAAGAAATCGCGAAGAAACAAAGCAAGGAGGTGCATCGGACGCTGCATCGGACCCTGGCTACGCAGGCGTCGAACGCACCGATGGCAAACCCTAGCTCGTGCCAGCACCAGCAGAAGCATCAGACGCTGAAGACCGAGGACACCGGACGCGACTGTAACACTGTGCAAACCTGCACAACAAACATCGGACGTGCCGATGCAACATCGGACGCTACAGGACCCTGCGTCCGATGCCTATGCAGAGAGGTTCCAGAGAGGCTCTGTGAGCATCGAACACGTCAGATGATCAGGAATCGGACGCTGAGTAGCCGTTGTGACACAGTGTCAGGCTGGCATCTAGCCGTTAAAGGAGCATCGGACGCGCATCCGATGGTCACGACTGCAGCGTCCGATGCTACGCTGTGAAGTCCATGACTTTCTCCAAACGGCTCTATTTTGTTGGGGTTGTATATATACCCCCATGGCCAGCCAAACCAAATCGGTTAGAGCTCAAGGAAGTGTACCAAGTGCATAGACACATATTTAGCTGCTCTAGCCACCAAAGTGCTCAAGTGATATACTAGGTGATTAGTGTAGGTGCTTTGCGAAGTGCTTAGGATAGTTAGACCACCGCTTTGCACTTGCTCTAGGTGTTAGGCCTAGTGTTTAGTAAGGTTGAAAACCTCTTATCTACCGGTGCTTGCGCGCACCGTTGCTTGTACACCGGAGGGACTTGTAGTCTTGCGAGATCACACCAACCGTGTTTGTGGTGTGGCCGCCACCGTGTACCGAAGGGAACAAGGCCCACGGCGATTCTGCCGGAAGCTTGATAGTGAAGACGACGGGGAGCATCCGGGAGAGGCTTTGCCACGAGTGGCTTAACCGGAGACCCACTTGCGCGTGGGTAAGAACCGGAGCTATCCACAGAGTCACCCGACCGGGAGCTTGGCCCTTGCGAGGGATTCCTTGCGAGGGGCTCCAACGAGGACTAGGGGGAAGCTTGCGCGCTTCTCGATACCTCGGTAAAAATACCGGAGTCGTCGACGGGAGTTTGCCTCTCTACTACACTCTTAGCTTCCGCATTTACTTGCTACCTTTGTTATGTGCTTTACCTTTCCTAGCTTAGTTGATAGGTTTGGATCATAGGTTGCAAAACTTTTTTGTGGTAGAGATAGCAACACACCTAGCAAAACCTTAGTTGCACATTGGATAGTTTACTTTCTTGCATAGGTTTTGACTAGGTGGAAATTAGAGGCCTTAGTTTAGAGTAGAAGTTTTTAGTTGCCCAATTCACCCCCCTCGTAGGCGTCACGGTCCTTTCATCTACATAAGTCTTCCAAGTGCCAACTTCAGACTTCTGTGGGACAAATGTGCGTAAGATATGCACTTCGAAAAGGGTAGAACTGCTAGAACCAGTTAAACTGACTTCGACAGTCGATTTATCAGCCCCACTTGGACCAGAAGACGCCAGCCTGACCTGGTTGGTCTTTTGATCCGACTGAACTGGCTGTTGTGAGGACGAACCAGACTGGTCGGCCTGAGAGCCTGACCTGGTCGGTCTTTGTTGTGCTGCCCTGGTTTCAAAATACCTCTGTTTATGCAGGTGTTGTGCTGACCCTGCAGTAATGGTGAGCTTGCTTTTGCTATCACCACTCTTTTCAAGCACCATCTTGCGCCCTGAATCGTTCTCGACGTTCGGTGCGACCCTCGGCTCGCCGATGATGACATTCTTGCCTCTGGTCGTATCGGCCTGTTCTGGACGAACCAAAACAGCAGGATTCCCTGCTTCCACCATATGAACTGGAAAAGGAGCAGTGTTGACCTGCATCTCAGTGATACTCAATCGTCCTTCATTAAGGGTCGATTGAACCTGTCGACGAAAAACATTACGATCATTAGTGGCATGAGAAAAAGAATTATGATATTTGCAGTAAGCCCTTCTTTTCAATTTGTTAGGTGATAGAAAAGTATAATTAATTTTAAGATAACCGAATTTAAGCAATTCATCAAATATTCAGTCATATTTGGAGAAATCGAAATTAAACTTCACTTCCTCACCCCGATTCTTTTGAATTGGTTTGAGGGAAGGACAAATAACTAATTTATTCTGTGCTGGCCATAAAAACTCAGCAACGTAATAATCTTTAGATTCATCGTCCAAACTATCAGAGTTTATCTCAACAATATGCACACCCGGTCGATGAGTCTTATGAGGATCGTAAGGTTCTTTAAGGCGCGACTCAATTGAGATGGCCTTTTGCAAAAGTTGATTTACATTAAAGAAATCATAATGTTCAAGCTTATCCTTGATCTCCCGGTGTAAACCAGCGAGACATAGATCTGTCAGGTCTCTGTCGGAAATCATTAAATGAAAATATCGGTTCTTAATTTCTTTAAAGCGCTTAAAGAAGTCGACTACAGGCTCGCTACGTCCCTATCGAACTGACGTGAGATGTGACAACCTAGTTTCTTGGACCTCGTCATAAAAGTGATTGTGAAATTTCTCTTCTAATTCGGCCCAAGAACCAATGGTACATTCCAGTAGTGATTGAAACCAAGCAAAAGCTGTACCAGTAAGAGATAAAGGAAAATGTCGTACGTTCATATAATCTGAAGTACTAGCTTCGCCCATTTGTGCAAGGAACATGCTAACATGCTCCATTATTGTTTTACTACCGTCACCACTAAACTTATAAAAATCTGGTACCCTCCAACCGTCAGGTGCTTTCATAAAATCAAAACATGAACATGAAGGGTACAATTTAGAATAAATGGTCCTACTGGGTTTAAACTGGATCCCCAAGCTAGTCTCGAGAGACTTCGGTGGGTTGGGCAACATTGTTCCCTGCCCGCCTGAAGTTCTATTTGTTGCTACCCCTTGGTCGGTCTGCGCAGTCCGATCAGAGCTATGATGGGCATTATTGGCATTAGTCGATGTACCAACTTCACCACGCCTGGTCTCAGCAGACCCTAAATGTAATTGTCCAAAATTGGTATGCAAAGTCTGACCTTTGAAGAAATTAAAAGGCATGCCGAACTGTGGTTGTCCGATTGGATGCTCGGGTTCGACAGTTTTTCCTTCTAACTTATCCATGCGGTCGCTAAGCAACTTAAACGAATGCTGAATAGTATTGGTAAGAGTTTTTGAAGTATCCACTAGCATTGCTGAATAATTGGCATGAGTAGGGTAAGGATCTTCATGTACCTTAGTGTTTACCTTATCGATAGCGTCTTCAACGGTCGTGGTTGACAGAGTAGGAATTATTTCGGTGAAGTCTGGTTCTTTGTCTTGAGTGACCCTGCTGCGCCGATCCTTCGAGCAGCTTTCCAGGAAAGCCTTCAAGACGGCGTCGAGCTTGGCCTGTGCTTGTTGCTTCAACTCGTCAGGGAGTTCGTCAATACCCACAAGACGGATGATGTTATCTTTGTCTGTAGCACCATCTTTGCCGCCCATCCTGGTAGTAGATGAAGTTTCAATCTTCCCCAGCGGAGTCGCCAAAAAGTGTGTTGACGTCGGAAGTGATCCGAATCACACACCAACAGGGCTAGAACGCACGGAGAGGTTGCAGATCAACCTGGGACAGCAGAGACTCTGGCTAAACCGATGAAAACCGATCTAAAGACCGGTTTAGGCCGATTTAGGGTTTTAAATCCCTGTGTTGGTAACTCTAGAACTCCTCCCGGGATGACCCGTCGGGGAGAAACACGTAGAGGTTGTCCTAGGACCAGCAAGGCCGCCTAGGACGCCGTCGAGTCTCGCCGGGAGACGCGTTGAACAACAAGATAGAGGGGGGGAAAGGAGTAAAAGGGATAGTAGATTGATTTTGATCGATTAGGGTTGGATGCCTCAATCGGTCATGATCCTCTCATATATATAGAGGGGGTTGGTCTTATCTCAATAGTAAACATCTTCAGATACAATCTCCAAGTTTTATATCCGGACTCTATCAAAATATAGAATCCAAGAGTTCAATCCGGACTAAACAAGGTAAACCTGATCTTACCGACTCACAGATCGACTAAATTGGTCCAATGGGCTTTGTAGACAATAGTCCAAATCGTTCATACCGATTAACAGATCATCCTTACAAAAGAAGGACCTTTAAATTGGCGCTTGGATCAACATTCATGGCCATTGTAAGGCCTCCGACCAGTGTCACCTGGTCGGAAATAGCACAACTGGTCGAAAGACCTCAAATAATCAGATCCATCTTACTTAGAACATCCGACCTTTCAACGAAGTATTAAAAGATAAATTCGACTTTAAAATATTATGAGGCGAATATCTCTTCTAATCCTATTATTTATCTATGACACTTTTTAGTGTCAACATGAGCCATGGAAGATTTGGTTTGATCTGTATCTTTCCTGTGGAAAATTACTCGCTGCTAAAACATCCAGTGTTACCGTTTGGACTTTCAGAGATAATGAACTTGAGAAACCGGACAAATAAAAAACATGGTAGGCTTTGTCAGACTGCACAAAAATCGGCGGCAGTTTGAGAAACTCACACTCAAGAAACCCACTCTCTGAGGAGCTTCTCCACATTTGATTAGCAGCTAACACGATGTATATAGCTAATCAGTGATCACTGATCATTATGCAACCATGCATGGAAGCACATCCTGCAGGCTGCAGCTCCGTTCAGCAAGTTTTGCCCAACAGTCAGTTGAACTGATATCGATCGATCACTCCTATTCAGTCTCATCAACAGACATCATCATTAAACGAAAACTAGCAGCAGATGATGGTGTGTAAAGCATGTTAAATGTCCCAAAATGGTATGATTTAAGTTTAATGCATTCCACAATTTCTCTTTTTCTCCCTGAACCGTCTGCACTTCGTAGTAATAAAGTGAGATACTATATAGTATATATATGACTGTCTGCACAAATCCTTCATCCCAGTTTTTGGGCTCCCTCCTTTGGCCACACAAAGCAAGCTGACCAAATCCACTCCACAAAAACATGAAGTTTAGCATAATGCATTACTATTTTCCTGTCACTCTGTGCTATTGACCCTCTCCACTAGCAGTGCTTCCAGAACCTCTTCTGCTTACAGTGGTGTTCTTCAGTATCTGCAAAAAGGTGAAAAAACTCCAATCAGAATATGTTCGTCTTATTCCTGCGTCACACAAAGAGTACTACTGGCAGTGCCCAACATTTTGTCAAAAAGCAAAAATCTTGCAATCCAATAATTCCAAATTCCATGGTAATATAAATACAATCCATTAACCAACAAATCTTTTTGGTGCACCGACAGCTACTAAAGCAGCAATAGAATGACTGTTGCAAATATCAGACAGTGGTTTCAATTCTGATGGTACAACAGTACATGTATAAACTATAAAGACACCATTATTGTGTCCATGAACGATGAAGCATAGCAAGTACTAAACAAACTTGACAGGATGATAATAATTAAGTAGTATAGAAATTTGTATGTTCCAAATACATAGCCAAACCAATGAAAAATTTACCTGTCGGAGCATCTGGTTCTCGTTCTGGAGGGTGGAGAGCCTCTCTTCCATCTCCGAGTTCTTCTTCTCTAGGTCTTTCACCTTCACCTCCAAATCAGTCATATAAGCCTTCTTCCTCTCTCTTGCCTGTTGAGCTGACACCCGGTTCCTCAGTAATCTTCAAAAGTCATGAACATAGCAAATCAAGGTAACTTCCAGACATAAGACTGGATTAACCATAGTACATATACATTGTAATTTAATGCAGTAAATTGAAAAAAAGAGAGAAGATTGAGACATTCTTAAATGGTAAAATAGCATAATTCAGACCAAGACAAATTTGACATTTTCCCAGAATCCATTTAATGTAATACCAATTCACCTAAGAGTTCAAATTGCACACAAACAATGCTGAAACACCACCACTAGTGTCCAAAGGTATCGCTGGTGTCAAACAAACACCACCATTTCAATGTCGCCATCACAAGAGGTGCAGGACCAACACAGATGCTATAAGCATAAAGGAATCATATGATATATGTCCAAAAATGTCATCTGCTTCTCTTCTCCCACTCCACTTGCATTGTATTTGTATCCCACCAAACTATTTGCTTATTTAGATGAGCAAGTAAACACATCACACTGCGTGCACAGAGACACAGATACATATATGTAGCCTAACACATTGATTTAATTTCTTTCAGCAGGCCTCTTCAATGCTATTAATTTGTTTGGACCACCTTTTTCTACTGTTCGACCTAGGAAAAGGCACAAGCACAATTCCAACAAACTACAAGTTGAGCATGAGCAATTGAGCATCACTGTCTAAGGTCAATCTCAATGGTGAATTTCATTTTGTTGTTTCGAAGACTGTCATATCATATGAAATAAATGAAACTCTCCATTGAGAGTGAGAGTTTCATTCTAAAGTTTTGTAGGCATTAAATTTCATGACTTATAGAGAGTTGATATTCGTGTCAAAAGAGTTTCTCTCTCTTCTTAAATACAATGTCATGTCATAAAAAAAAACGCTTATGTAACAGCACATTTAATGCAAATGAAACACAAATGAAACCTCCATTGAGATTGGCCGACCTTACTTAGCAATTAACAATCCCGGCAATTACTAGTTTACTACATTACTCCTGTTTTGGAAACAATAGTCTTCCAACCACCTTAGCTCCACAGGCACTCGTTTCTTATCTAAACCCCACAAAGTGGGCCTAATTCTGATGTGGATACAATATGGACATATGGTCCACTACTAACACTAAATCCAAACATGCATGGCTCATGAAAGATATTTTATTTTGGCAACAAACGAGCTAGCCCATGACGCGCTCATCACTCACCCCTTCGTTCATCCAAACAAACTTAATTTTGTTGTGTTCTTTTTCTCTAGCAGCAAAAGAAAAAAAATGAACGAACGTGGAGCAGTATACTATATATCATGCTATACTTTTTTATTAAACTTCCACACACAGGTCGCCGTCGCCGGTGATGCTGATGCTGATGCTAGCTAGGATTACAGGAAATCTCACACACCTTTTGAGGCGCTTGTGTTCCTTGTCGGCGGGGGTGCGGACGCGGCGGCGCGCGCTGGCCTGCGCCGTGGACGACTGGGCCAGGGCGCGGTCTGCGCCGGCGGCGCCCGGGCCAGCCTCCCTGCCGGACGTGGAAGCTCCCGGCAGCTCCAGGCCCAACTCCGGCACTCTCCTTATCTCCTCGTCGCTCTCCATCCCTGCAACTCAGTCACACATGGCTCAGTTCAGGAAACAAGTCAAGGCGGTCTTGGAGCGAGAGATGGCCTGCACAGTTGCTCAGCTTAGCTCAACACTTGCTTTGCTCGACATGGCCTGCACAGTTGCAGACGAAAAGAAAACGAGAAACTAGAAGCGTTGGAGCAACAGAGTTCTAAAAGAAAAATGAAATCAAAGAACCGAGAGTGGTGACAACTGACAAAGATCCAAGAACTCATCAGAGCGGTGATAATTAAAGACAAGACTAAAACAGCCAACACGAATGGAGAATGAAGATGCAGGATAAACGGCGGCAGTTCAATTCGCCGACGGCACGGGGGGTGCCAGAGAGGTAGGCATATAGCTAGCAAGCTTGCCTTCCTTGACATCCATGTCCATGTGGTGCGCGGAGCTGGACGACCTCTCGCTGCTGGAAGGCCGCGAGCTCGCCGCCTGCTCCTGCATTCTGGCCCCCTCCTCCGCCTCTGCTTGAGAGAGATTTGGCCGCGCGCAGTCCGCTTCTCCTCCTTCCCTATCTCCTTCTCCTCCTCCCCTGCCTAGCTGCGATCCTTCCTCTCTGTCCCTCCTCCTCGTCGCTTGCTTGCTTGTATGGACCAAGACTACTTTTCGACGCCACACGAGTTTCTACGGCTCAGCCCCTCGGCAGCTCCGAGAATCCCAAACAAACCCTTCCTCTGTTTACACCCAGGTCCACGTGCTGACGTGCACGGGAATCACGCGGACCGCAGGGGCGGGTTTACCGCACGGTGTCCAGACGTCAGGGTCCTTCCTGCAAAACGTGCCCCAGCGACAGCATTAATTGCCAGACAGGCCACTGGGGGTGGTGGGTTTGGGGTTTTAGCGGCCGCAAACCCAGCCGTCCGCACTTCGCAAATCGCACGGCCGGGACACCGCCCGCGTGGCCGCTGCCGAGACCACGCGTTCGCCGGCGCCATCTCAAGGCGCGCAGCCCCGCTACGTGGCCGCGCCCCGGCCCTCGCGCTCGACCGGCTCGCCGACGCGTGGGCCACCTCGCCACCCGGGGCCCGCGCGTCGGTGATGACGCTGCCTGGTTTCGATGTGTGTGTGGACCGGCCGCGCGGCGCTTTCGCGTCGCGTGCGTGAGGCTGGCTCCCCGGCGCCCGTGCGCCTGAGAGAGGCCGAGCGCGTTGGCCCGTCGTCGGCCACGCGAAAAACCTACGCGGACGGGACGGTCGCGTGAGGTGGACGGCAATGCGGTGCGGACGGCGCGTGCCGTGTGCTGCCCTGCTGGCTGCTGCTGTCCAATTTGCCGGCCGGCCATCACGTGCGTCGGCGACGTCGTGGACGTGGAGCCGAGGAGTAGGCTGATCTGCAGGCCGTGCAGGTGCAGCGATGACGATGAGGGGTTTTGCCAATGCCGTGAAGTCGTGCTCTCAGGTCAGGGTGGGTAAAAAAAAAAAACCGAGACCGAACCCGAACCTGAAAAGACCGAAATCCCTCGGTCTCTGCTTCGGTCTGTAGGCTCGGGTACCCGAATAACCGATAACCGAGATATTCTATTAGCCATGTACTCTATTTCCGTTGGCTCATGTTCGTCTTGATCCATGAAGCCCACGCTCAACCACCCCAGGTCTTATCTACTAATGCACACTTCCTGAGCTAGTACGTACTAATGCAGCGCTCACAAGCCTAAATACCTGTACGTGGCCAGCACATCGCCGGTCGCCGCTGTATTCCTGCATCACGAGCGCCGCTTTTCTGCCAAGTGCAGGTGCAACCGTGCAGGCGTACAGCTACCTGCTGATACAGTATGTGCGAGCATTTTCCTAGCCCCGATGCTACCCACGCAACGACTGCAACTCAGGCCTTGTTTAGTTCGCCCAATTTCCCAAAATTTTACATCACATCAGCCATCACATCAATGTTCGGACGTATGCATGGAGCATTAAATATAGGTAAAAAAATAACTAATTATACTTTTAGTATGTACATGTCGAGACGAATCTTTGGAGTCTACGTAGTCCATATTTGGACAAAGTTTGTCAAATAACAATGAAAATGCTACAGTAAAAATTTTGCAATCTTTTTGCATCTAAACAAGGCCTCAAGCATCGAGAGGACACCTGTTGGCTGCTGCTGCTGCAGTACTGTCGCGCACGCGCGGCAGCAGAGGCATCTGGAGCAGCCGCGAGGCTGAAGGAAGAGGGCAGAGACGAGGGGAGTAGCTGATCGGCAGTGTTGTGTTGTTGTTTAGTCGTACTCGGTTAAAACCGATGACCGAGACCGATGATTCGGGTGACCGAACTGTCGGTTAGCGTTTTTTCGGGCACAAGCTCAGTTTCAAATATGCAGAGACCGAATTTTTTAAAGACCGATTTACTCGAACCGAAATTTCGGTTTAGACCGAACGCCCACCCTGACTCTCAGGTAATAAAAAGTTAGGCCTTGTTTAGTTTCCCCTACATTTTGCAAAATTGGTAAGATTCTCCATCACATCAATCTTTAAATATATGTATGAAAAATTAAATGTAGGTAAAATAAATAAATAATTGTACTTTTAGTATATACATGTAGAGACGAATCTCTGGAGTCTACATAGTCCATATTTGGATAAAGTTTTGGATAAAGTTTGTCAAATAACAACGAAGGTACTACAGAGATTTATTTTGCAAAATTGGACAACTAAACACACCCTTAACAAAGTTGTTACGTAGGATCTATTTGGCAGGATATTCATCAACAAAAAAGTTAGTCTAGATTTGAGATTCATCGCGGATTAGATTCACAGTGAATCTAATATCCACTGTGGAGCTGTTTGACAAATGCAACGACTCTAGATCCATGCAAGGGCATTCCATACAAGGGCATACTATCTGTCAATGGCTATCATACTTCTTCCTCGTATTATTCTTAGATGGAAAAATTTTGCAAAATTTTTTCTGTAGCGTTTTCGTTGTTATTTGACAAACTTTGTCCAAATATGGACTACGTAGACTCCAAAGATTCGTCTCGACATGTACATACTAAAAGTACAATTAGTTATTTTTTTACCTACATTTAATGCTCCATGCATACGTCCGAACATTGATATGATAGTTGATGTGATGGAAAATTTTGGGAAATAAGAGCAACTAAACAAGGCCAAAGAAGAAGAAAAACAAAGCGTAGAGTACGGGGTTGTCGACCTGGGTGCGGCTGCTGGCCTGGGCACGGTGAGTGGCTACCGTCCTGCGCGGGCATGGCTAGGCCGAGGCGGCCAACACAGGCACAGAGCCACCGCGACCCTAAGGGCATCCGCAACAATAAGAGTCAGCCACTGACTCTAAGCCAACCTCTCTAATAATACTAGCTTTTAGCAATAGCTCATAATACAATAAGGTTCACATGACATTCTCACATATTCTTTGAATGTGTGTATGAGTCTAGCTCTTGAGTAAGAGCTAACTCTTCTCTTCCTTGCATCAAAATATAATAAAAAATTTAAGAACTAACTTATGACCTAGCCATTGCGGCTGCCCTAACCGGCAATAGCCACGTGTTTGGGCGGCACTCCTCGGGTGAGTGTGGTGGAGAGAGAGGGCGAAGCAGGGAAGAAGGGATAAGCCTTAGGAGGAAAAAGAACGACAAAACCAAATAGAATGAACTGATACATGGGATAGGAGTGTGTAATCAATGGCAAGGACATGATGGGTAATTTATCATAGATTTACCAAACTTAGTTTGATGAAGTACCCTCTGAGAAGATGCACTAAAATGGTGAATTAATCAAGCCCCCAAATCCACCATTTTAGTGATACAAATAACTGTCGTTTTCGCTTTCCGAGAAACATCTTTGATTAAATATATATTAAAAATATTAATATTTATTATATATAATTAGTATTATTAGAAAGATTTTTAGATCTAGTTTTTTAACAAAATTATTTAGAGATACAAATATTACACATATTTGTTATAAATCGAGTTAAATTTGTGACACGTATATCAACGATGATAATTAATTAGAGACGGAGGGAGTAATCCCGAGTACAGGATGCCGTTGAATCTTCCAACATCTAACAGTGTTTGGTAAAGAGTTTACACCAAACACTGTTAGATGTTGGACTGTTACACCAAACATCTAACAGTTGGATAAAGCAAGTTAAGCATCTCCAACGCGCCCACGCTTGATGACTTACTTGGCCGTTCCGTGCAGTTTGCCTGTCGCCCGTCCCGGGCCTGACTCGTGAGACCATGAATCTTGAACTTCCAAGCACTGTTACACCAAACATCTAACAGTTGGATAAAGCAAGTTAAGCATCTCCAACGCGCCCACGCTTGATGACTTACTTGGCCGTTCCGTGCAGTTTGCCTGTCGCCCGTCCCGGGCCTGACTCGTGAGACCATGAATCTTGAACCTCCAAGCAAATCCACCAGAGACAGAGAGTAAGTTTGACCAAGTTGACAAGTGTTTGGTTGACAACTACGTTTAGGCATGATTATTTTGGTCTCTATATGTCATAGAGTACAAAAGTGTGACAAGATTCTTTTAGACATGGCAAAGTGTGACAACCAATTTGGTTGCCACACTTGTTGTGGCTTGCCACACTTGCCTAAGGTTAGTTGTAGTAGAGTATGACTAGCAACCAAGCGTGGCTCAAAAGCACGTCCCTCGATCGGGGTCTGGTTAAAACAGATTATTCATCACGTCGTAGTACAGATGTATTCAGAATCAGAGAGAGATTTCGATTTCGAGCCTCAAATCGTACGTACGGAGTACGCACGAGCACGAGCCACTTGGTCACGATCACCGCTCGCTCTGTTACACCTCGTCTCCAGTCCAGGACATCATGGTGATCTTCCTACCGCTTCTTGGCCCGCCGCGGCAACGACGACGAGGCACCGGCGCCGGCGGCGTCCCGGAAGATGGCGCAGGGCGCGCAGCAGCCGGCGGGCACCCTCGGCGACGGCGGCTCGGCGGCCGGGGCCACGTCCCTCGATCGGAACGCCTTCCTGCCAGTGCCAGGCACCAGCTCCTGCCGCTGCTGCTGCTGCTTCGGGTGGTCGTGGTCCTCGTGCTTCGGCTTGATGGCCAGCGCCGCCTTCCTCTTCTTGTCGTCGCGATCCGCCTCGCGGCCGCCGTCGCGGCGCCGCAGCATGGCGACGCTGCCGACGCTCCTCGAGTGCCGCAGCTCCGGCTGCTGCGCCTGCTGGCGTCCGGCGGCCTCCTCGGCGAGGAAGCGCTCGTCCCAGACCAGCCCCGACGAGCCCGACCTCCTGAAGGTCTGCGCCGACCTCTGCAGCCCGGCCATCATCGATCGAACTCGTCCCACGATCCAACGACGACAACGAAAGTGAAGGACAGAGCAATATATAGCGCAGAAAGGGGCGGCAGATTTTCGAGAAAGTTGGCGGAGTGGCAGACATCGGGGCAGTCAGATGATGGTGTCCGTGGAAAGCAAAGAGCAGCCGAGCAGGGCAAAGTGCTTGCCTGGAAACCACTGACCGGCCGACGATTAATAATGATTAAAAAAAATTAGAGTTGGTAGGAAAGGGCGGTCGGGCGAGCGCACCAGTACCAGTACCAGATGAGGTGTGCGTTCTTTCGCAATGGTGAGTAATACGCCATTTCAGTGCAACATCTTCTTTGGATATCACTCCGTTGACCTCTGATTTCTTCAGTTGTTAGTGCTAAAATCCACATCTGACAAGACCAACGCCAGATGCCAACAAGGTCATGAAGAATTACCAGCGTTTCATTATAAAACATCAGCGATGTCCAGAGACCTATTTAGTATTTACATCAATGAGCGATATTATCTTGGCTGCTGCTGAAATGCGCAAGCAAAAAATGCTTATTTCTTTTTCCTACTGCTGCTACTGGCTCCTCCTCTGGAGCCTTCAGCGATGGAGGCCTCCACAGAGGCAACTAGGCTGGCCTCCAGCTGATGACCTCTCACCGCCGACCGCACCTTCCTCAGAATATGTTGCTTCATCACGGCTCTCTCAGCAGTCTGGAGCTTCTTGCACATGTTCAGTCCCTGGATGTACCTTGACACGGCGCCGCCAAAAGGGTCGCCAGCTTTCTCAAGAGCCACAAGCTTCTCGACGACCTGAGAAGCGAGCATCCTCTCGATGCAGGGCTTGGTTCCAACCTCCACGATGTCCACCAGGAATTGCATGGCCAGATCCTTGGTCTTCAGAGACTTGCGGTCGAGCAAGTTTACCAGTTTTTCTATGGTTCCTAGTTGCAGGAATCTTTGCAGGACAAGAGACCCACCCTTTGCAAAGACGATCTGACGGAGAGCGTAGTATGCTGAATCCTGGAGCTCATCGATGTTGCACTGCAGCATGTCAATGAGCTCGTGAACAATATTACGCTCCAGGAACCTATGCACGTATGGCTGTCCTCCTGTGCAGGCCAATTTCATCACCAGAAAGGCGGTCTGAGACCTCACTTGGTTGTTCTCGACCTCTCTGTGTTGTAGCAGCAAACCCAACCTATCAAACAGGTTGCTTCCCAAAAGGAGATCTTGCACCCTTGTATCGTTTGCCCTCTCAGCATGAGATAACAAACCTTGGATGGCTTCCATGATATCTTTGTTGTCTCTCTGAAGGATCTTATGAAGAATCACCTCAAATGATTGTTGTGGCTTTGGTGATTGAGATACATTTTTGTCAAACAAAACAAATCTTTCCAAACTGATCCGAGCATGCCAGGGCAAATGAAGCAGCACTGCAGGCCCTATGCACCCTTGCAGTGGAGCACCAAGTTCACAGAATGTTTTTAGCGTGATAATCGCGTGATGCTGTGAGATCTCAGAACCATTGCCCAGAAGCACAAGAAGTTTCTTGTCAATTCCTGATTCGATCATGGTCTCAACAGCCTTCAACTTGCCAACCTTTGTCAGAGATGCAAGTGTTGCAAACACAATGTCATGCCACTGCTCATTTTCTACAGACAATAGATCTGCAATTCGATCCATGGGAATTCTTGACAAAATTTCATCAGCAATTGTGGCGTCAACGTGCTCAGATATCTTGGCCAGAACAGAAGATAAGTTGGCTAGAGTTGAAGTATCTTCACAGGCACCAAGAAGATCAATTAATTTATCTATGGAACCCGCTGTTTCAAGGGATCGACCAAGATTTATGTAGTCTGATTGGAAAAATATAACTGCAATTGCCTTAGTGACTGCAAAAATGAGATCTGGTGACCCTACGGAAATTATCTCTGCTATCCGAGGGCCAAGTATTTTGCTGAACCCAAGCCTGCTTGCCTCAAATTCAGATAAGGATCTGCATGCCATGAGAGCTTGAGTTGTGTTTACCAGTAAAATCTCGATCTCCATGAATTCTAGCAGAGAAAAAAACGACCCCATCTTCTGTTCGGCTGGCCTTTTCATACACTCTTTGCCAAAAACAAAAAGCCAAGGAGCCACCAATGCCGCATAATAAGAAATCGAATCAGATAAAAGAGCACGGACAACATCCTTTGTTTTGTTCTCAAGGTAAAGTGAAACCATGTCATGCATATGATACAACGGTTCGTCCTCCAGTTTGATAATGAGTGATCCTTCTACTAATTTTGAAACCACGAGAGTGAACAGGCCGCCCTGCTCAAGTGCTGACCAAATGGATTCCAGACAAGCCTCTGGAACAGGTTCTTCCCAAGAGATAGCTGCAAGAGCCATGAAAAAACTTCTTGAATTTTCTGGCATTGCTTCTAAGCTGAACTCAAAAGATCCAAATACGGTCAACGTAGTCTCCACATCTTTCTCATTGACGTATGAAACTGGACCAGGTGCACAAGTGGCATATGTTGAGAGGTTGGATATGGCTTTCTCCCATTTTTCCACTCTGGTCTCCTTCCTGAGAGCCTTGCCCATGACAGCAACTGTAAGGGGATGGTGACCACAACGATCCAACAAGACTTCTGCAACAGGCTGTGAAGTATATAGAAGTTAAACGTCAAAATGCCATGGTGTTTGGAATTTTTAGTTATTGTAATTTTCATGACGTATCTTTTTTCTAACATGTCTTACTTTGCAGGTATTAGCATAACTACTGAATGAAAACATTTATGTATGTCAAAAATACTGAGCATACTTGTGAAGCTAAACAAGTTGTTAAAAGAATAAGATTAATCTTGAAATGCAAACATATGTACAAGTAGAGATTTTCGTAGCAGGGATGACTTTGTTAAAGCAGCAGATGAACACATTTTTTTTTGACAGAGGAAACACCCAACTTTTATAGAAAGCTCAACGGTTTAACAGAATCCGGCAGATGAACACATGCAAATTATTATCAGCAAAGAAAGCTAAGATGTGATATGCAGCTGAAGCTAATGAAGGGCTAGCAGCGCAAAGAGTAAACCATACCAGAAGCTCTCCAACACTGAGAAGGCTGTGATAGAGAAGAACTTCCCTGCTGATCTCCTTGATGTCATCTTTGGATATTTCTACCTTTTCAGCTTCTGCTATCTCGTAGATAGCTTCATCCCTTGTTGTCACGAGATACCGGCAATCATTATCATATAGTCTTGTGAAGCGTTCAACAATGTCCTGCTCCCAAACATCATCAAGTAGGATCAGCATGCTCCTTCCGACCAACGCTGTCTGGAGCAAGCAACAGACACCATCAAGATCTTTTCCAACCTCCTCCTTGAGAGTCATGGAGCCAATCTGCACAAGGAACGTGCAGATCTTCCTAGCAAGGCGCTTATGGTATTCGCTTCTGCTCCCATTGCACGCTGCCCTGCTGCACCACCGCCCAAAACTAATCTCAATCGCACCATCCACAAAACTAAAAGGCGGATCGGAAGCAATCTGCCGTGCAAGGCACGACTTCCCAATACCAGAGAGACCGACTATGAGGACGACTCGGTGAGCCCCATCCCTCTCCAACAGCTTCCTGACATAGCTGCACTTCTTCGACACCGGGTATCCATGCTCCGACTTGACCCTCACCAGCGCCGGCGTGCTCCTGGCGGTCCACGCTATGACATTGCCGACGCTCTTGGTCAGCTCCTGCAGCTCCAGCCACTGGTTGAGGTCGTCCCTGATCAGCCTGACGTACCTCATGAGCGGGTCCCCCACCACGGAGCTCCGCACCAGCCTCGCGAGCCCTTTCCCTTTGCCCTTGCCGCTCAGGACGTTCCTGGCCTTGGCGATGTTACCGCGCAGCTGGTCCATGAGCCTGCCCAGGCTCTGGAACTGGCGGTCCAGCTGCGGGCCGTGCAGCTTGTGCGCGTGCCGCTGCCTCGACTGCTCCGTCAGCGCGTCGAGGTCGGACACGAAGTCCTCGAGCACCTGGAGCCTCCTCGGAGCCTCCGCGAGGTCCGACGCCGCCTGCTCCAGTGCCCCGACCGCGGACACCATCGCCGAGACCAGCTGGGTCGCGGAGGCGAGCACCTGCACGACGTCCATGCCTTCCTCGCTTCGAGACCCCGCTTCAGATCACCGCCGTGCAAAAGCAGCGAAGGACTCAGCGCAGGCTGCCGCAATTCTACAAACACATGGCGTGCATCCTCGTGGCCGTCGCCGACACGGGTCCCGCAATTTCCCGATCCATCAATTCAGAGACGAGCAAGTAAAAAAAGGAAAAGCAGCCGATTGCTCACCCCCTCCACAAGCACCAATCTGATGAATCCCCAACCCCGCTCGTATCAGTGCCGCCAGCACTCCACCCGCAGCTACTAACCGAGACCTCCTCGGCCGGCCTGAGCGGATGGATTGACCGTCAGAGTCAGAAAGTTGGTGGTACGGGTACCTGTGAAGGAACCCAAGAGCAACAGGAGAATTCGCAAATGCAGTGGGCCATGGCGGGGCCGGAATGCGTCACCGGTGGCGTCGTGGGCTCGTGGCGAATCGAGGAAGCTTCAGCTAAGGAGACTGAGGCTTGCCATGCCCAGCCCAATGCCCCTTTAGCGAGATAGTCAACCGACGATGAGTGAGAAAGGAGGCGTCCGGTGCCACAGCTATTTTAGCCGAAATTTCGAGTAAAATACACTGGCGGTCCTTGAAGTTGTCTGCAGGTGTCATATAGGTCTTAAATTTTTAAAAACGCATTTCGAGGTCACTAAAGTTGTCGACAGATGTCATATAGGTTCCAAAGTTCTAAAAACGCATTTCTAGGTCCTTGAAATTAGTTCGGGTGTTATCTAGGTATCAATGGGCGCTTAACCGATCCATTAGCTGACATGACAGAATAACTGCCTAACTTAGTGCTTATATAGACTTGATAAGTGGGATCTACACATCAACAATACACTTAGTTATTTTTTTTAAAAAAAAATCAGCTTTTTTTCTCACTTGTTTCCGTCTCCAGCTGGCTGACGCGGCAAAAAAATCCAACCGCATACAGCTGGGCGGCGGACGGACGGCCTGCGCCCAACGCGAAAAATCCACTGGCTACAGACGGACGCCACGACGGGCTTCACGCGTACTGGGCCGAAGTTGCGGAAGGGCCATTTTACGGCCCACCAAAGGGGACGGTTGATCCACGCGGAGGCCGCTAGGCCTGCTTCTGTTTGGCTGGCATTCTTCCGGGAAAAAAGTCCACTTTGCCTCCCTCGACTTTCGATGAAGTCCGTTTTTCCTCCCTCAACTCTAAAACCGGACAAACAACCTCCCTCAACTTTTTAAACTGTGCATTTTACCTCCTTGGCCGGTTTTGAACGACAGTTTTGCTACAGTAACCGTGGTTTCGCTACAGTAACTCTGGTTTTCTTTTTTATTTATTTTTGCCGAATCTTTGAAAAATTATAGTAAATCACAGAAAAATCATAAAATAGAAAATCTATTTTTGTTGGATTCCACATGAGTAGATCTATACAATGAACATATAATATGGCATACTTTAGTACAAAGTTTTTGTTGTGGCTTTAGACCTATGCTTTTCTGTAACTAAAAAAATTATAACTAAGTTATACATGATCTAATGAGTATAAATTTTTTAATACAATTGAAGCATACAATAATTAGTTCACCATAAAAATTTGACCATATTTAGACTATAGAAACTGCAGATATGAATTATTACAATTAATTTCATACAATAATATGTTTTTTCTGTAATTATTTGGAATAATTCATAGCTACAATTTCTATAGTCAAATTTTTATGTTGGGTTAATTATTGTATGCTTCAACTGTATTAAAAAAATTATACTCATTAAATCTTGTATAACTTAGTTATAAATTTATTTTAATTATAAAAAAGCATAGATCTAAAACTACAGCAAAAACTTTGTACTAAAGTAGATCATATTATATGTTCACTATATAGATCTACTCATGTGGAGTCCATCAAAATTGGATTTTCTATTTTATGGTTTTTCTATGATTTACTATGATTTTTTAAAGATTCAACGAAAATAAATAAAAGAAAAAAAGATAAAACCATAGTTACTGTAGCAAAACCACTGTTATTGTAGCAAAACCACTATCTAAAACCGTCTAGGGAGGTAAAGTGCACGGTTTCAAAAGTTGAGGGAGGTTGTTTATCCGGTTTTAGAGTTGAGGGAAGAAAAACGGACTTCATCAAAAGTTGAGGGAGGAAAATTAGACTTTTTCCTTCTTCTGGTAACAGCACACAAGCCCAATCCAATTCCACTCCACACACACGCGCAAGCCCAATATCATACGGCAATAACCGGCAACCCAGCAAATTAAGGGTCTGATTGGTTGGTTACCGATTTTTACCCAACCAAAACTATGACATGCTAAAATTTGTAGTCATCAGTTGGTTTATTGCTAAAGAATTGACATACTATTTTTTATGTCCAAAGTTTTGATAAGTCTTTAGAAAGTTCTTATAAACTATATAAAAGAGAAAATTAGCAAGCTTTAGTTTTGGCAATCAACTAAATGCATACTTAACTTTTTTGCCCTAACTTTAGCAGCCTTGATTTTGGCTTGCCATGGTTTTGGTTGGGCAAAAATTGGTAGCTAACCAATCAGTCCCTAAACAACTTGCACAAGTGCCCGTGAGCTCCCCTAAAAAAAGAGCTCGTGAGCTCGTCCATATTGTTTTTTGGCTGCATAATAATCCATCTCAATCCACACATGTTGGAGTGGGTTGAAGTGAAATTTAAACTAAATTTCATCCTAATTCCCTCCAAACTATGTGGATTGAAGTGGATTTGTGTACAGCCAAACAAGACTTGAGTAAGTATTTGTTCCGTGAGTTTATATGTACTTATTCATTTTATTTATGTTCCACTGCAGAATTTTTATTCTATAGATATAGTTTCGGTAGAACAATGCTCATCAATCAAGCCACAAATCCTCATTTCGCGAGTTTACATGATTAGCTCCATTTGTATAAACTTTTGCTCCTCCTTCAAAAGTATGGTTCCACTTGAAGAACCTCTATTCACAAGAGCAAGGAGATTTGACATTTATGTACATGCATAAATATCTAATTGCCTCCTCAACTTTGTTGCTTCTCAACTTGCTGCGGATGGTAAAGGGATCATGACAACTAATATAATGGGTGAGTTAGATCACTTTCTAAAACTAAGGCCAAAACACCATTTATGTAAAAAAAAAACTACACAGAATTTATCTAGATTTGCACTGGGTTTTTTAGGTGTGTCTATCTTTAACACCAAAAATTTGCAATCTAAGTTCAATCCTAAAAAACCTAGATATTTTTAGCGACATAACAAAAAGCTCACTCGTTTTACTAATCCTCGTTAGATTTTCTTGCAAGGATGCCCACACAAGGGCCAGCTCCCAGTTGGGTAACTCTGTTGATAGCTTATGAGCCTTCGCCATATTCTATCAAGCCTCTCCTGGACTGCTCCCCGACGTCTCCACTATAACAATTTTCGGCCAAAATGTTGAGAGCCTCTCATCTCTCGTACAACTAGATCTGGTGGCCACTCAAAAGATCTCCCAAGACATACAAGTCCTGAGTGTACGACTCTTGCTACGTGCAAGCACCAGTAGAAAGTAGGTGTGTGTATTCCTCACTAAACTCTAAATCTAAATCTAAATCTAAATCTAAATCTAAATCTAAATCAAGAACTAAAGTGTAGACTAAGCATTAATCCTAATACTTTTGCTAATCACGTAATGTTCACTTAAATACATGTAGTAGCTAGAACACGAGAAATGAGCCTCGACACAACTACAACTTTAGCACATTATAACACACTTTGAATTGTCGGTGGTAGGGGTATATATAGCCTCACAAGCATCGATGAGCTAACACTTGGAAAGTGTTAGCACTACCTCGACAAGGTGCACCAAAGCTCTCTAGTGAACACATCAGAGAAACTCGGTGCCATCTATTGCACCAACTAGCCATTGCTAACCGTCGTAGCCACCGGTGCATCGGCTCTGTTATACAGTTATACAACTCCGGTGCTACCTCTCTTTGTGCACACCTAAAGTATGTTGTGCACCTTTTTATTCTTGTCCGCCTTGAACTCTACCCACCGGAAAGCTCGTGTCATTTTGAGTTGATCTTTGTATCCTTTGTTCGGGCTTCACTTCTTAATGACTCAATCTTCTTTCTTATATTCTAGGGTCTTCAATGCTTTTATTAATCTTCATTTGAGTTTAAATCTTTTTTATCTCTACTAGCTCAATCGATTCTATCTCTTCCATCGTATCTACATCTATAAATATCGTGTACACTAACAAACAGTGTTAGTCATAGTGACTATATGTTGTCATAATGTCATTCAACCACAAAATTATTGAACCCTTATTTAGGCAATTAGGCTCCTTGTTTCTTACACATAGCATTGTGATGAAGATCTAATTGTTGATCATGACACCCGCCCATGTGTTCCGAGCCCTTTTTTTGAAACGTAGATGTGTTCCGAGCCTGAAGAACGGAGGCACAGAGCATGGAATCCTAGACTTTGGAGAAGGAGCTTCTTCACCACCTTCAGGAATCAGGAATCTCATGGGCTCATGGCTCAAGTTTTGTCACCTTCGTTGCCTATACATTGCGCAAGCTATATCCATTATTCTCTCGGTTGCATGGATCTGATCACATAGATAAGTGAAAAAACTTGTCTAGTTAGACCTCTGGTGAGTCGTCACCGAGACACGAGCTGCGTCTGTGTGTAAGTGTGACAAATTAATGACCCTTAGATGCACCTGTAACTATATTTAATTCAAATAGTACAAATATTTGAACTAAATAGGGTTGGAGGTGCATCTTCTACTCTTTTTGTTTTCCTAAAAAGCTATTCTGGTGGATTCGGCCGGTAAAAGCGCGCGCCCGGCGGGGTAGCGAGGCAAGGCGACGCAGCGCAGCCCGGCCGGCCCCTGGTGGCCTGTGGTCGTCACCGGAAAGACGAAAAGCCCCCGCACCTATCCTCTGCGGCGCGGTCCGGGTCCCTCCCATCATCTTGAAAATCCGTGCCCTGTGCTCGTGGGTGGGTGAGGAGGGTGACTGGGTGAGGGACACCGCAGAAGAGACACCGCAAAAGAGAAAGAGACAACGCCACCGTACCATCGGGCACGGCCAGGCCAGCGGCCAGAGGCCAGCCTCCCCCCTACTCTCCGGCGCTCCCTCCCCTGCAAACTCCAAAGACAGCGAGCGAGCGAGCGAGGGAGCCACCATACAACACTCCCCCGCGCGCCTTTAGCTGCCTGCGGGCCGCGGCCGCGCGCTTTGGTCGGCCACCCCCCCCCCCCCCCAGGGTTCTCGCCAGTCGCCACGATAAAAGGCGGCCTGGCTGTGGCAGAACCTCCTGAATTAAGTGGCCCACCTGCACCCATCATTGTCTTAAAGACTTCTGATCGGCGTGCACGAGTTCCAAATGATCCAAGAGATCTGTCGGGTGTCCTCGGAAAACCCGAATCATCCACGTTTATGTATTCCAGGATAATTCCCCATCAAGCATCACAGTATTACACCAGTTTTATAGATAAGATAAATCAGAGTAAAGCGGAAAGATTATAATACATAGATTAAAAACTTATGTTTAAAAGTTTACATTACCGAAGTATTTATTACATAACTTGTTCGGAACTTATATTACATAATTTCACACAAAAGTTTTCACTTGCCCAAGGTCACTCATTAGAGTCATCATCACTTTCTTCTATAAGGGTAAAGTAACATTGTCCATCTAAAGTTGGATCCATATATTCACCTGCAACAAGGGTTAACAAACCCTGAGTACAAAAGTACTCAACAAGACTTAACCGTCTAGAGAAGAGAAGAAGACTCAGGTATGAAGGCTGTAAGGATTCAAGGTAAGGCTTTTAGCAAAGTCAAAGCATTTTGTTTGCATAAAAGCTTACTAAAAGTAAAACCTATTTTCAAGTTTTAACTCAAGTTTGTAACTAACCAAAGATTCCTAAACCTTCATCCTCTTTAAATTCTCATTTCATAACCATCCCATTCTTTACTACGGTGCGGGACAGTAGATTGAGGCTCCATATCCGAGGAAACACGGCGATTCGAATCGATTAACCCAGCTGGGGATTCAGTACCACACGATATATGTAGAACTTAATCTTGCATATATCAACCCTATCTATAGATCCTCCCATACAAGAACGGGTCCGCGCCACCCGAGAGTACAGTACACCTCGAACCCGACTATCTCATAGCCCCGAGGGTACACGCTACTCCCGCCATCTCTCCACTCCCAGTGCGCGATTAGCCTTTCTCAGGTATCGGAATAGCTATAGATTAGGCTTACCACCGTATGTGGGCTGTACTCAAAGGTCTCAAACACAGCGGTCCAACAACGATACGGTCCTAAGATGAGTAATCTTACAACAAGACTCCACTCTTGTTGTAAGTTGCTATCATTATCATGTTGTCTCATGATTCATTATTCTCATAGCATAGCCACCATTTTGAAAAGCATCTACTATACTAAAGTAGTAAAGCTTGGCTAAGCATACTAAATATTTTCATAAACAGGTATCCAGGTTAAGGGTTGGAAACATCAAGGTAGGTAATGCATCAAATAGGATTCACCCAACTCCTATTACCTAATGCATCATATTACTCAAGTGAAATAACTTTAAAAAAACACAAGGATAAGGTTAATGTCCGGGGCTTGCCTTGAGAGTCAGCGAAGTCCGGAGTCTCAGGAAAAGAAGAATCCACTCCCTCAAGAGATATCCACGGAGTTTCAGATTCTTCCGGAACGGGAGCTACACGTAAAAGTGCATATGCATGATCAATGAGATGCTTATGATATGATCATGGTAAAGATGGAAATTTTCTTAAATTATACTCTTTATAGAGTATAACTTTCCATCGAGGTAAAGTTGTAAACCAACAAACCAACTTTAGTTATTCTAAAGCATAACTAAATAGGTTTTAATATTTTCTTTAAACATGGTTAAACAACTTAACAAGCAACAAAAAGGTATCTGTATAAATGAGTCCGTAACCAGGGAGCAATTCATGCTATCTTCCCATTGGTTGTCAAACAATTCCAAAAGTCACACAAATTTACAGGGATCAACTATTTCTATTTATTTTATTAATCATTTAATTAGCCTTTTATTTATACACCAAGCATACTTTGTCAAACAGAGATGAAATTAAACCTGAAGGTGTATATCAGTGATATAAATTCATATGTCAAATTTTATGATTTTTGGAGTAACACAGAAAACTACAAAAATCATCAAAGTTTCATTGATTAATTAAAAGACCTATTTAAATCAGTTTTAAAATTTGTTCAAAACTCAAGTTTTAAATTTTTCATAAATACTAGATAACTTGAGAAAGCTTCACACAAAATTTCATAATTTTCAGAGCTATAAATTAATTATAGCAAAAATAACAAAACTGATTACTGTTCAACAAGACAGAAAAAGAAAAACTTAAACTAACCCAAACGGGGCTTTCGGCCCAGCCCAACTCAACTCAGCGTGGCGCGAGTGCACGGCGGTGGGTGAGGGTTCGTTCGCTCGAGGCCCGGCTCGAACGAGACAGCGCCCGAGGGTCCGCTTGAGGCCTAGCTCGAGGCTCGGGCGATACGCTGCGCATGTGCCCGCTCGAGGCTTAGCTCGAGGCTCGGGCGATACACTGCGCGTGTGCCCGCTCGAGGCTTAGCTCAAGGCTCGGGCGAGACGGAAACGCTCATCCGTCCGAGGCCTAGCTCGGGCGGGTCGGTGAACGCGTTCGCCCGAGGCTGGGCTCGAGCGAAGCGGTGTGCCTGACAGCTTTGCAGAAAAGCCCTCCGGCTTGCGCTAAAACAACCCGCAGTCCATGGTGCTATTCACCTGAGTCTTGGACTTAGCAACCAACACCCTGGAACTTCTCATCTTTACAACGAGGAGGTCCTCGACCATGGACGACGCACATGGCGATAAACCGAGCGGCGGCGTGACTTACGCCGGTCAACTCCGGCCACTAAAGACCCAACGGACGCAAGCATCAGCACCGGCAAGCCAATCGCAACCGATTGAGCCCCTAACCCTAAACTCTACTGCTACGGTGAGGTCTGGCCACGCACGACGACGGATTGGATCTCGGCACGGCCGTTCCGGCGAACCTAGGCCGGTAGCAAGCGAACGAAGAAGCTAGAAAGGTGTAGAAGCTCACCCTGGTGCTGATGGTGAAGTCGGTTTGAGCGGAGGTTGCTCGGAGAGTAGGCGTCCACGGAGCAGTGGCCTTCGGCGGTGAACTCCGGCGAAGACGACGCTGTTCCGGTAAAACCTGAGCACCAGACAGGGAACCATCGAGCTGATGAGTTCTCTGAGATCAAGACGAAACACAAACACGAGAAAGAGAGATTGGAGAAGTGCTCGGTTGAGCTGACCACGGTGAGATCGAGCTCGGCGGCGCTTGCTCACCGGCGGAAAGGAAAATGACGAATACAAGCTCTCTGAGTGAGTAGAGATTGCACTGGTTGGCTCTGGAGATGCGCAAGGAGATGAAGTATTTATAGCCGCGGTGAATTTGGATGAGAAAGAGCAGGGACGGTGAATTTGGAGATTGGATCAAAAAGCGTTCGTCGGTGCTCCGGTGGCAACCCGAGGTCGGTGAGCTCCGGTGGAGGCGCCACGACGCGAGGAAAAACGCCATCAACTACTCCACTTTGCCACGGTCACAGACGCGAGTTATTCGGGAGAGATCGATGCTTACCGCTCAAGGAACGGTGATCAAAAGATCGGCGCTCTGCTGTCTTGAACAGGGGAAAAGACTTATCCCCTCTCCTTCCCAATCTACCCTTTCTGAAATTTAAAAAAAAACTTTGGATTTTTGAATAGAAGTTAAAAAAAATATGTTAAACTATCAAATGTTCAGAATTTGATTCTGAACAGATTTTATTTTTGCAACATATTTAAAATATGCTCAGATTTTGAATTATAGCTTGAAAAACAGAAGAGGACAAAAAGGATAGAATTGTATTTTCCAAATTACTTTTGATTTCAAAAGAAAACTTGAAAAACTTTACACATCAAAGTTGTTTCTTATCAAAAATAGAACAACTTTGCTTTTTGAAACCATTTTGAAATTTAATACTCTTTTTGTCTTATAGAGAAAGGTATAGGAAAAACATAGGAAATTGGGTTTTAACCCTTATCATTTTATGTAACATTCCTCACTAAACAAAAGCATCACATTAAAAGGGTTACAAACTTATCACTAAGCACAAGCATGGTAACTTAAACTTGTTTTTAGTGAATGCATATTCAAGTTATCACTCAATGACATGCTAATGCAGATGATGACATGGCAGGTTTTAGTTTTAACACTAGAGTGTTACAGTGGCCAGGCACAGGCACAGGCACAGAAAAGAAGCCGCCGCGCGGGGCAAAGCTACTGCTACTGCTACTGCTAGCCAAAGGTGCGGGCTGCGGAGGCGGCAGTGGCCGCCAGTGCATGCATGTATAAAGAAAGGGCTCGACTCGATCAAAGGAGTCGAGGCGACCGAAGAAAAGAAGGAATCTAGCTCAGGCCTCAGGACTCAGGCCGAGACCCGGCCTGCCAATGCCCCGCCGCGGCGGCGACGTGGCCGCCGCGCTTTGCCGATGCATGCGATGCCGACCTGGGTCTGTGGGACTCTGGGTGGGAGGGAGCTGGAGGCCGCTTTTGACTGGGACTGGGACGATGGGATCTTTTCCCTCAGCCGCTCAGGCTCAGGATGCGCGCGCGCGCGGCGCCCGCGCGCCTTATCGGCCTGCAGCAAATCACTTGGGCGGGGCGCGCGGGGCGGGCGGCACATGCGGGGTGACTGCGTCGTGCAGGGGAAGCTCAATAGCTCATGGAACCACCACCATCCTTCTTTAGCTGCAAAGAGCTAAAGACAAGGCATGGGCGCAAGGCCTCAGGAAAGGAAAAAAAAAAAGTTCAAAGAGCATCCAATGCAATGCACACGCACTTAGCATTTGTGACAGAGTAAAACAGAGAGCAAAGAGACTGACGAGCTGCTGCTGCCGCTGGTTTTACCGATGTGGTGGTCTTCAGGTTGTGTTGTGTGTTGCGTGCACGTGCTGGCGCGCGCGCTTCTCTGCGAGCGGGGGAAAAGCACCACATGCATGCATGTGACCGCACGAGAGATGAATGCACCACCACCTCTGGCCTCTGGGACCTGGGGACGAGAGGTTTTGGTTCGCCGCACGACGCATTGCGTTGCACGTGCACAGCTGGCTACTTCATCTGTTCAAATTGGTGTTTCGTGCCTGATGATCCTCATCCTTCATCTGTTGAAGCTCAGCCACTGTTCTTACTCGGAAGCAAAACGTTATCACAACAAGAGGTTGAGGCCATGTTAATGCTGTATACTTCATCTGTTGGAATTGGTGTTTCGTGCATGATGATCCTCATCCTTCAGATGAAGATGAAGGTGCCAGCAATTCACAGAACAAGGACCATACCCATACTACAATAAATACACATGAACAAGAAGATGAACGCCCCCGAGATATTAAGAAGCAACGGTACTAGTTAATACTTGTGAAGCAAGCGTTTTGGGGTTACAGCATCACATGACTCGATCCAAAGCGCAAACATGCATGGCGGAGATGAACGGAAATAACAAAACAGCAAACATAGGTCCGGGGTACTGTCCCAAATGGGGATTGAGAACCAAATCTAAAAGAAAACGGTAGGGGTGGAACAAAACTAGTAATAGAGCATCGCGGATGTCTTTTGCAAATCTACTACTCTCTTATGATGTGAGGACTCCTCTTCTTGCTGCTTCTGCTGCGTCGACGCTGCAAACTTTGCGCTCCTACACCTCAGTGCCTGCAGACGGAACAACCCAGCGTTCGGTCAGATCATGAACAGCAGCCAGCAGAGGAGGCAAGATTTGATAATTTACAAGTAATTTTCGTAGGTCATGGCAGCGCTACCGGAGTCCCGTGGTGCGTTGCACCTGAAACATTCCATCCTGCTAGCAAAGTTGTGCTCGTTGCATCCAGACCTGTAAACATTCAGACAGGCACGCACAAGGGTTAGCAGAAAGCAGAATTCACAGGACATGAAAAAACTCAAAATCATATATATATACCCTAACTGAAACATGGAAAATGCATACTGGCAGAGTGCCATTACACTGAAATGTAGTGATAAGGACAACCAATCTACACATGTCGCACAAAACCCGCTAGTACGAAACACGTACCTACTCATCCACTAATACAAAACATCAGCAACTCCTAGCAGAAGATATGAAAGCTACGTTTATTACTATCACCCATGCAGACAGACAGAAAGCATAGACAGATGATTCTGTTGTCTCTTACACCAGCATCTTGCTGACAAACAATCTTTCTTTTTTCTAAAATAAAGCCACAAAACACGGAAGGATAGCATAACAACATGATATAAGCATACGCAAGGGAACATCAACTACCATCACACAGTGCGTATACTCATATAGTCGATAAGAAAACAAGCACATGGATTCAAAGAAAGAGTGATACTATTGCACGTCAATGAAATGAAATAATTACTAAGTTTGTAGATACACATAGCCGAAAATAAGATAGAACAGAGCTAACTTTATCTTTCAACAAAGGTGGAAGGATAAAGTTAAGTAACACGCACCTGGTGCAGATCCAGTCTCCAGACTTCCAACCGGGGCGGTTGGTACGGGCAGCACCACTGCCGAAGCCGTAGCCCCGTGAGCGTGACATGTCACTATCAAAGCCACCAGCACCACTGTTTACAGCAGCCTCCTCCTTGTAGGCAGAGCACTTGAAGCAGTTGGAGCGGCTGGCGAAGTTGTGTGCACCGCAGGAGCAGTACCAGTCACCAGGGCGGACATCAGAGCCAGCACCAAAGCCACCGCCGAAGGAGGAACCACCACGGCCACCGAAGTTGGCGTAGTCACCGCCACCACCACTGCCACGATCAGCAACTCCACGTGGTTCACTGCAGCGCTGGCATATGTCCCGACGGCTGAAGTTGAGGTGCTGGCACGCCCTGCAGTCCCAGTCTCCTGGCTTCCTGTTCATCTTGCCTGCAGTAGTTAAACTATCAAAACAATGCAAAACATGGGCACCCAGGTTAAGGAGATACAATCAAAGAGCTAGAACAAAAACATAATCCAAGAAGATACATATGAAGTTACACGCTAACACAAAGCTAAATTACCTAAACAAAGCTCGGCTGTTGTGTTGCTGGGTCCTAGGAAGTGCTATGGAGTGAGATGGTGATGCAGCAAGGTGCGTATGTGCAGGGGTATTTATAGTGAAGTTTGGAGGGGATGCTGAAACCGAGGGTGAGCTATCTTTGTGCCTTTGATTCTTAGTGCACTTTGGCCCGCGAAGAACAAGGGAATCACGTAAAACTAGAAAGAAGACGGGAGTTAAAGAAAAGAAAAGAAGAGAAAGCCATTAAAGGGAAAAGAATTATGGGGAGTTTGAATGCCTCCTTTGCCCTGCATCTTAGCCTGCCCTGGCAACATCTTTTGAGACATGGGATGGAGGGATGTGCACTTCTTCGTATTCTTGTGCTTAGGAAATATGACATGCACTAGCTGTTGTAGGTGTGCTCAGAATATGTTTTAGCAAAAACACATCCAAAATATAAGGCTGCAACACTAATATGGAATTTGAGGTGGTTGGTATATAGCATCCAAAATAGAGTAAATGTTAGTGATTGGTAAAATATTCTCTGTTTTCATGGCACACTTTGAGTCGAACTGTTGAATGACAGATTCTATGTCTCTGTGTTCCTATTTTTGAAAGTATAGTACATCACCCATTTAGTTACCTTACCTCCGTTCAAAAACCACAAACACATATGTGCTAAAAGACACAATCTAATCTATACCAACAATACAACTTATCGCACTACGTAGAGCAATTGTGGAGGCTGTGTTGCATCCATGTACAAAACCTAATCAAGAATTACACAAAATATATGGAAAGAAAAGCTAAACCAAAAATTAGCACCTATTAGATTTAGTGGAAATAAGCAAGTGTTGGAGATGTTAAGAATGGAGCCTATCATTCTGAACCTATGCTTATTTATCGATATATAACCTTTGATTCCTGCAACTAAGAAAAATGCTATTCCTGCTCCCCATATTCGACGCTAACTTCACCTTCCTTTACTATCAATTATTGAGAAAAGACCACGGAATCCATTCCCAGCAACCATCACATCAACTCAGCACTATAACCATTTCTGTCGAGCAATCTACAACAATATCATGGCCCATCCATATCATGTATTCAGTATAACTTGAAGTAAGCAAGCCTTTTTCAACTCGAACACCTTTTTCCATGGATTTAGAGGTCCCTTACATATAGCCATAATTAACTGGTGACGATTAATTTTCTGAACCATATACTATCACTAATATGAAAAATAAGTACCATAATTAATTGTTAGAGAAATATTTCTAAAAATGAGATAAGTAGGTATCGGCCAAACTCCAACGAATGTATCAGAAATGGACTAGCTAATTTTCTGGATAAGAAGGAACAAGTACGAATATGGGGACACTGCAGCACCAAGAGAATATTCTAAATGCAAGGAGAGAAAGGGGCATAAAGTGTTCAACAACACCAAGCTAATTTGCTATGCACTTAGATAGACACTATATCTAGATACATAGTAAAAAAAACAATGTTTTTTTTAGGAGATAGTAAAAGGAATGTATCTAGAAAAGCCAAAATGTCTCATAATTTGGAAGAGGGAGTACATGAAAACAGGATGTGCAAGTGACAAAGCAAAATTAGCACTAGAGAAAGAACATACTATCTTTTCAACTAAGTTAATCTAACAAATGAGAAACTTTTTATTTGCAAAAAGGAAAAAATAAGAGAAGGTCCCCACCCCTACCCCTGGATAAGATTAAATAAAACCGTTAATGCAATTCATGCAAAGAAAAACAAATTCCTTTAAGCAAATATGATATGGTCAAGAAGCAAATACATTTTACCCCACTTCTGCTCAGCAAATAACCTGCACTATCTTATTTTTGGAAAAACTCAGAATCACTCGTGAATTGATATACCACTAGGGCCCAGAGGGTTTTTCCTCACTTTGATAACAAGGGGCTACTGATAGACACACCATTGTCCAAGTATACTAAAAATAGCAGTCTCTACTCATGTCCACAACATAGGTGTGCATTGTTGTCTAATCTAAATGCAAAAGCATACTGGCAGATGGTCACATGGTTATATGATACAAAATTAAATGGGTGAAAGTGACAGAAGAGAAAGAAAAGGAAAAACTACAAATCAAGACATAGCCAATTGGACTGCTGAGCTGTAAGCGTTGAGAACTGGGCTTTATCTTTTTCGTTATAAGAGAGGGTATTTTTGAATGCAGAGAAAGATGCCATTGTCTCATTATGAAACACCCCATGCACAAAACGAGATGAAAAATGATTCCTGGGCAGAAAGCAAAGGGAGGAGCTCATGCATAACTGGTGAGAATGCCTGAATATCAATAAAGATAAGGCAAAACCAAGAGGGTAGTAGCCCTCAAGGGTGGCGTTGACCACTGTCTTTAGAACTGTTTGAACAACCTTTTAATTTTCAGTTGTGTTTTACATCTCCTGTGTTGTTTCCCTTGCCCTTTATCATGCTCATCCTCAAGGCTTTACATTAGTGGATTTGCTTTCGCTTTTTATCTATTCCATCTATTTCATTTCTTTTATGTTACTGTGCTAGACTGCTAGTTACCAGTACTAGCAGTCACGGTAGTAGATGCCACCAAAGAAGATATAGGTTTCAAAACCATAGGATGATATGCCTTCTCTTCCATTCCATTCTCTTGGGTGAAGTGAAAGGAGAAGCAGATACAAATCATGGAGTCGTGTAAAAAACTAAGGGGCCAAAAGCTAGTTTGGATTCTCTCCTAGGGAAGTGCTTCCATGCATGACCATGACCAAACCCCAAAGGAAGTGATCACTTGATAGCCCCTAACATGCTTTGATTCTCTGCTTTTACACAACCAAGAAGAAACAGCTCGAGCCTTTAGCTTTTATGGTAACAAGCGTACACAGATTAGAATTAAGACTTGTAACAGAGCACAAATAATCTTCAGCAACAACCCTATGTTCTACCAAGTGCTTTTTGACTGGTGGGACCAACAAGACCTTCAAAATATGCAGATTTCAATTGAAAGGTTTGGGCACGATGTACTGATAAACTATCAAGTCGAAACTGAAGATTAATCTGTATTTGTAGTAGGATTGGATCTGAATTTTTATAGATACGCTGAAGCAGAAGTTGATGGCAAATGATCCTTCACAAAATTGTATTCCAGCACCTAGATAAATAAAGGTAATCTGGTATGTTTATGATGGTAGCACATATATCTTCCAACTGTTAGTTTATTTCTTATGTACCATCTTTGAGTAACATATATTAGTCTATTACTCAAACATAGCATTGCATCCAGCCACTACCTAGATTGGAGCCAGCATACTAGTCAAACATTCACAAATAATCCACTGCTGTCCCAAGGCATGAAATTTCTGAAATTAAACCCCACTTTTGCAAGGATTGGTTTAAGTACGCTCTCCTTCCTAGAAAATGAATCATTAGGTGCACTTGCATGCTATATCTTTGTATCTAGGATTCCAAAGACCATGGTACAATTTTGCAGAGCGCCTCTTTCTGGTTTGTGCTTCCTCACTGACATGAATCCAAACAATTAACATATATTGGTTGTTTCGTTCCCTTTTGAGCTGCCTGGCTGAACCACAAAGCAACGAGGCGGCACACGAGTGGGCCACAACGGGGGCACTGCCTAAGACAAAGAGCAATATAATAGGTTCAATGGTGCATGAACTTTAATTATATTGTTACAGATTGTATGCACAAGCCATCGAGTGCAATAGATTCCATGGCATGTGTGTGTTCATGCATCATGCAGCACACTTGCAATCCTGTAGTTTCTTCATGACGTAATCGGTCCTCGACGAGGATAAAGTCAGTCAGTCAGCCAGTTTAGCTGACCAACTTTCTTGTGTAGTCTCGATGCAGATTCAGTGATGGGGTACACCACATTGCATCGTAGAGGTGCACATAAAGATCTCTATTCCACGGTGGCCCATCATGGCCATCAAAGCAAATACTGTATGAAGTTTTCATTTGAATAGATAAGACCATAACGTATTAACGTGCACAGCATGATGGCACAATTCAACTGAATGACTGATGCAATGGAACCATAATAGTGGTCTGATCTAGTTGCAGTTCAGCAAATAGATAACAGTAAGATCAAACAGTGAAACACAGGCCTACGTATATCATAATTTTAGATAATGCCATAAACAGACAGACCATCACTCACAGCTCTGTCACTGAAACAATGACCCATTTCCCGAAAAACAAACGGCACTACTGAAATCTTCAGATTTCCACCCAAACGGATAAATCACCCCTACTCCGAGTGGCGACAAAGATTGCATCAAAGCAGCGAACCAAGCACCACCCTGCCCCACGGCCACGGCTCACGGCGGCAAAAGCCCCCAGATTCTCAGATGCCATGCCCTAGCTAGCTGTCGACTAATCAGCGGCCGCACGAATCTCAAGGACACGCGCCCTCAACCCCGGTCCCAAAAACCTTACCGCGCGCGAACGAGCGGATACTAACGCGACAGCGACAGCGACAGCATGAGAGGTTGGAGCCAAACCAACGGGAATTCGCAATTCGCAACGTTTTGCATCCAAATCCCTACGGATCCATCCAACCCTAATGGGAAAAATAACAAAAAAAATCTAGCAAAAACAACCGATCGCTTGATGCAGTCAAAAACAACAAATCCAACCACGACGATGATACGAGCAAGGGAAGGAGACGGATGTGTGTACCTGACCCCCGACCCCGATCCTCCTCGTCTCCTCGCGACTGGCAGACGGCGGCGCGTGGGGAGAGAGAGGAAGCGATCTCGTCAGGATCGACGGCGGAAGAACCCAGCAAACGAAACGAAACGAAACGTGAGGGGATTGAGGAGAGGGATCCGAAAACCTACCTCGCCCCGCCTCGCCGCCGCAAGAACAAAACAAAAGTTTTTTTTTTCCGTGCGCGTGCGTATTTGTTCGCCTGATCGGTGAGGAAGGGACGCGAGGCACCGACGTCGAGGCGAGTCAAAGGGTAGCGTCCACCGGTCCCACGGGTCGGTGGCAGCGGGAACCCGCGCGCCGTGCCGTGGCTTTCGTGGCAGCCAAGTGTCCCAGCCGGTGACGTGATCAGTGACTCACTGACAGGTGGGCCGATTTATTAGGCCCACACGGAAAGGGGTGCACCACGTGCTTGGGCAGGAGCGTTCGGATGATATCAGCCGTACCTAGCCTGGAGGACACGAGGTTTGAGTCGCTGTTGAAGAAAAAATGGATTTATTTTTTTTTCTTGTAAAGCAACAGATTTTGTGAAAACGTAAAGCTAGCCTCAAGTTTTGAGTAAACTACAAACATGATTTTCGTGAAACTCTGTTCTACAGTACTACCCATCAGCCCTAGTCCAGTAGTCCTGGCCTTCCATCCATTATTTAGACGACTAGACTTTGACACCATATACGGAGTATATAAAAAAGTTATTATAGGTGGTTTAATTTGCAAAACCTTCTGTGTACAACCTGGAGGTTTATGGAAAAAATTTATAACTGTAATAAATTACTGTTTTAATGCTACGATCTAAAATGAGTGTCTTTTTATTATGTGGATCCGATTTTGATTTTCTTCAAAATCACTAAACATTAGTATCAAACAGTTAAATATGAACTGGTTTTACATTTTTACACTAGACTAGAATCACAGGGACAGTTCCTTCTTGTTATGATTCTTGCTTTCCGATCTCCTCTTAGTCCTATTTAGTTTCCTCAAGTTTCTCCAAATGTTTCTAAATTTTCCGTCACATCAATCTTTAGATGCATACATAAAGCATTAAATATAGATAAAAAATAACTAATTATGCTTCTAGTATGTACATGTCCAGACGAATCTTTTGAGCCTAGTTAGTCCATGTTTAGACAAAGTTTGTCAAATAATAACGAAAGTATTACAAGACTTTTCACCAAAATTTCCCAGAACTAAACACAGCCTTAGGTAAAAATATTTAAAATGGGCTGCCTTTGAATTGTATTTTAGCCAGTAAAAAACATTTTTTTTCTTAAAACATATATGTATATTTATATGATTTTCTTCTTCACGTAGAAAACAATAATTTTCACCTTCTTTTCAAAAAAAAAACAGAATCGTGCCGGTAGGTAAAAGATTTGAGAAATCGATTTCAAAGCCCAAACTTCCGGATGTTTCTACACCCAAATGGAAAAGGGTACCCAATGGAAAATGGAATGAAAGCACGATTCTGCAAGAAATGACCATTCAGATGGGCAGCATGAATAAAAGAAAATTTTGTTATTTCCCATTGAATGTTAAAGTGATTTTTTATTTCCAAATTAAAAAAACTTCTTCATCACTTACTACTTCATACTCGTAAAGGAAGTCGTCTAGGACAGTGATATGGTCTCTAAAGCATAACTTTGACTCCTTATTTCTATAAAAATATTTATTAAAAAGTTATATGTGTATATTTTTTATAAAGTATTTTTCAAGACGAATCTATTCATATGATTGTCACATTTTTAAACTCAACAAATTAAAAGTTATTCATGATTTATATTTTCAATGTTTGACATAAATCTTGTCTAAAACGACTTTCTTTACGAGTATGGAAGGTATGTGTCATTGACTCAAACTTTCAATCCCTTACGTGTCACTTACTCTCTCTGTGTAGGAAAAAAAAGTCGTTTTCAACAACTGACACAGTCTTCAAAGTATAACTTTGACTCCTTGTTTTTATAAAAAATATTTATTAGAAAATAATATATGTATACTTTTATGAAAATATTTGTCAATATAAATTCTATTCATATAACTTTTACATTTTAAAACTCAATAACTTAAAAGTTATTCATGATTTATATTCCTAATGTTTGACCAAAATCTTATCCAAAACGACTTTTTTTTTCCTGTATGAAGGGAATATGTCTGTTCCATTAACTTTTGTTAGGGCATGTCAGACTTTTTCATAATGACCATATTGCCCTGACAAACCCTTCTTACAAACTTCAGTCTCTCCAACCTCAATGTGTTATAAAAAAAAATCAATAAAGTAGAAGGGTACTTTATAAATTAAATTTTATATTTACAGATTAATTCATCAATAAAAACGGTTTGTAAACTTTTTTTTTACCTCTTGTAGACGACATTCTACCTTTCATGTATCTGATGGTAACACAACAGTACACATGAGAAATGTCATGAGTCGATGGCAAACAGGGGGGGGGGGGGGGGGGGGGTGTCAGTGGCAAATAAGGAGAAAAGGTTTCTTAGTGACAAATAAAGAACCGCTTGAACCTGTAATGACAAATAAAGAATTTTCTCCATTAATTAGTACAGGGATGCCAGAAAGTGCGAATAATGCATACCGCAAACTACGAAGTCGAAAAGAAAACAAATGATCCACATGTTATCAGTGAACTGCCTGCAAAAGCACAGTTTCTATGGTACTCACTTTGTCGAACCGCGACTGTTCTGCTGCTCGTTTCAGCAGACGTATCAGCGGTACTACTAATTCTCTCTCATATCACAACAAATTCACTTTTTGCATAGTACTCACTTTGTCCAAAATATAATGCAATTCTCAATTTTAGACTAATCAAACAATTTAAATTTAACTACATTTATACAAAAGATGACTAACATTTATGATATTACATAAGTATCATTAAATTAATCATGAAATTAAACATATTTAGAGATATAAATGTTGATATCATTTTCTCTAAGACCTTGTTTGGTTAGGCCCCCTAAAGTTTAGTGTCCACTAAAGTTTCACTAGAGTTTAGTGACCATGTTTTGTTTCGTTATACAGTGACTAAAGACTACTAAAGTTTAGTCACTTTTAGCTACCTCTTCATGACTAAAGACCCCTAAATTTTAGTGGTCCCTAAACTTTAGTAGGGTGTTTGGTACCTTAGAGACTAATTTTAGTGGCTAAACTCTAGCTGGCTCTAACTAAACAGGCTCTTAGTCTTGGTTCAAATCTAGTTAGTACACAACTTCATGTCTTCATCATGGTCAACATTGTTCTCAGACATGCCAAGAACCCCGGCTAGGGGTGCAACCGTGCAGTTGCCCTTTGAGGCACATCTCCTTTTTACATAAAAACCGTACAGATCATGATTAGAGACCTCCCAAAGCAGGACACAGATATCTAAAGATAATTGCAGCGGGCAAAAATATCATGTTATTATGCAGGCCAAGTTTATCAGTCAATGCTAACAGAATCTGATAACTAAATTGAAGATAAAATTTCACCAGGAAAAACTGTTCTGCACTCCTGTTGTTTTATAGTAGGAAGGAAGGCATAGATGAATGGATAACATTTCTCATATCTTGATCAAATAAATATTCCCATAGATGAAAACAATCACAAGTTTCAGCAGGACATAATACAATTGGGTGACTGACAACATAGGCAATATATTCATTTGTTGGCAGGTCAATGACACTTCGAAAGGTTTATCTTATTGCCGGAAGTTCAATTTTGTAACCCACAGGACCTTTTGATTGTTATATCGTTTCATTGTACATCTTTTGACTGTTTGTTTTTTAAAGAATTATTATTGAGATAGTTAAAGTTCCTCTACATACTAGTAACTAATGATAGAGCTGCAATGCAAAAGCAAAAGATATTGTTGACCATCACAAATCATCTTTATGAAGTGTCACACTACCAGTAACTAAGTTCAAGAGAATGGAAACAGTCAAATAGTGTATTGAAGGAACATCCAGTGATGCAAGCATATACTTTTGCACTTTAACTATGTTTTCATTCACTAATAGAGTCACTAACTCACTTTCTAGACAAGAAATTGCTGGAATATGTAAAGAGAGCATACTTGAGCTGAATCATAACCAACACAGTTAACAATGGAGTCATGCTACCATTCGATTGAAAATGTGTTAATCTACAACAGTGAACCACAGTTAGTGGCATCTTTAAAGTAAGCGATTACAGCAAGACCACATAATACACCACCTTTACCAATTTGATCCTGAGGGTTGATGCGCATGACTGCATTCGACCACAAATATACAACAGACGTAAAACCTCACCATTCCTGAAAAGGAGAATGTAGTTATAGCTTCAGGTTGAACATAGTAAGCATGCTAGAAACCTATAAAGAAATAACAAAGACTATTTTCATCAGATGTGAACAGCAAAAACTTATTTCACCACAGCAAGAGAACAACATGCCTTCCCTGTAGTTTCAAATTATATGCATATTTTTAAATTATTTTTTAGATTAAAGAAGGAGAGCTAGCTGGGAGCCTTCTAAATCTAAAGTGTGTAGACGGACCCTCTTTACCCATGATAGTGTGAAAAAACGTTGTGAATCAGTGTGAAGCGCTTTCAGTGCCCACCATCCAAAGCCAAGTGTTGATTTCTTTTGAGAGTGCTGTCAACTGCTGATTAGTCTTGTTGCAACTACATGGAGCAAGAGTCACTGGGTGTGGAGTCCTTGTTGCAGAAGCAACTAGGACTCCTTCCATAATCCAAGTGTTCAAGGAAAGTATGCATAGAACTTGGTAATGCGGGCAACACTCTTAAAATTCACTATGGTGAGATAGTCCTTTTAAATTTTTATCTCACGCTTGCTAGTTTGCAGTGAAAGACCATGTTATTTTTAGCATCCAGGACATAAATCATGAGATATTACAGAGTGTTTGGTTTAGTGAATCAACCCATTCTAGACGAGTTGACGCGCCATAAGTTCAATCCTCACATTTAGTGAAATGACTTTGTTCTTTGTCTTAGTACTATTACTAGCTTGTTATGAATGAGGTGGTAATAGATCAACTCATTTCATTACACAAACCAAATCAAAAAAAATTAAAGAGCGAGATGATGACAGACTACTTTGTTCCACGAACCAAATACCCCCTTAGCCCTTAGTCTAAAGATGTGAATTGTGATTTGAGATATCTTGCACGAAGCAGCTCAAAGCATGAATTATTAAGGCTATAAGTTTGCTTACATCAGTCACTTTCGTCTCCTTCGTTGCCTCCGTCTAACCGACGGAGCCCGTCAAGCGCAGCGCCAAGCTTTGGGTCGATGGATGCGGCAGTCTTGAAGGCTCCCCGAGCTTCGGCGGCGAGCCCCTTCTTCTCGTAGCATTCGCCCAGAAGGGCATGGGCCCGGGCGTTCTCGGGACTCAGGCGGACGGCCTCCGCGAGATCGGCAGCGGCCTGGTCGAGGCGGCGGCGGCGGTGGAGCGCGAGCGCGATCTCGGCGCGCTTGGCCAGCGCGTCCCCTCGCTCGCGCGGCTCGAGCGAGCGGGCGAGCGGCGGCGCGAGGGCCGCGTTGAGGGCGCGCAGCGCGGGGAGGGGGTGGCCCTGGAGGTCGAGGGCGAGGGCCTTGAGGATGAGCGGGGCGGCGTCGCGAGGGTCGAGGGCGATGGCAAGGTCGGCCTCGGCGACGGCCGCGCGGGCGAGCGGGCCGGGGGGCTTGGGGGCCGCGGCGCGCGCGCGGGCGAGGAGCTGGGCGCCCTGCGCGAAGTGCCGGCGCGACTGGGCCGCGGCGGAGGAGCCGCCGCCGGCGCCGGAGCGGCGCAGCCGGAGGGCGGCGCGGCGGGGGAGGGAGTGGAGCGCGACGAGCATGCCAGCGGCGAGGACGAAGAGGAGGCACTGGATGACGGCCTCCGGCCAGGTGCCGGCCGCGCCCAGTGCCAGGGCGGACATGGTGCGCCTTGGGTTGGACTGCGCGTCGGGGTCAGACAGTACCGAGGTAGTAGTAGCAGACTGCAGAGGTTCGTCGTGCGGTCCGATCTAGGCGGACATGGCTCGGGCAGGTCTTCTTTTCTGTAGTAAGGCGCACAGCTCTACTTTACTGATGAAGCGATTTATGAACAGCTCTAGCTGTGTAGCTGGAGCCGTTTCCATAAATCATTTGGCAAAACAGCTCCGCATGTAAGGTTCCTTAAAACATGCTCTCACAGAATGCCATGTAGGATGAGGTGAAGTCGGGTGAAGCCACTATTTTTGGCTTCATCTCACCTTAAACCTGTGTGAGAGCACGATTTAAGGTGCTTCTTATACGAAGCCGTTTTATTTTACCCCGTTTGGCATAAAACGGCTTCAAACGGCTCCTGAAGCCGGTGGAGGAACCCTGCCAAACGGGGCCTAAAGATGAGCAAACGGGGGGCACTGGCGGCCTAGCGGGGAGGCACAGCACGTCAGACCGAGCTAGGTTCGCCGACGGTTCAGGCACACGGGGTTATTTTCCGTGCTAAGACTATCCGCACTCATGTTCCTTTATTTTCATCCTCTATACTGTCTCGTCATCAAGATTCTTTCCTCTATACTCATTTCTCCTGCATCCATTCATCATCTATATTATCCTCTATCCACTGTGAGCCCACTTGTCACTTTATCTAAATATACCCTTGAGAGATCTAGTTTTAAAGAATTAATTGTAACGAATTCAATGGTATGTATAATCGGAATTTAATTTGGGTTTTCGATTTATGAGTTATAATATTTTTTAAGTAACAAAAGTAGTAGCAGCGGTTTGACCCATCTGCATGGGCTCTTTCCTCCCATCTCGCAGCAGCCGCGGGGCCCTCTTTCCCTCCCATCAAGCGCACATGCAGCAGCAGCGGGCCCATGCATGCGATAGCGTACGCTCTGGGAATCTCTAAGAATAGCGGACGCGGGATGATTTTATCGAATAGAGGACAGCGTAGCGTATATGAGTGCAGCGTTTTTTACGCTATAGTGGTACTGCAGGATGAAAGTAGCGGATCGAGTGCAGTCAGTCTAATAGGCCGGCTCCATGTGAGCCTGGTCTTTTTAGCGGGGCAGGCCGATCCCCACCAAGTACGACAGAGTAGGGGAAAGAGGAAAGCGAGTCGGGGAAGTGGAAGTGGCATCAGCCGTCGATGAGCTCGTCTTCGACGCATTTGATGTCGGATCTACTACGTTTAGATTTACTCCTCCGTCTCAAAATAAATACAATTTTAAAATTAGATATGGTTATTACCAATACACTAATAAAATTACTAAAATACCCCTGTAAAGGTGTAATTATTACGTTTTGAAAAAACAAAAAAATATAAAAAGATGAATAAACTTCTTTTGTCCTATATCTAGAATTGCATTTATTTTGGGACAAATTTTAAATTCTAGAATTACATTTATTTTGGGATTGATGGAGTAGGGTGGAAAAAATTTGGATGTTATGGTACTAGTTTAGTCTATTAAAAATAGATTACTTATAAAAGTAATTACACTGTTGCATGGTACTTAACGAGATAAAGCTATTAAGCATAATTAATCTACCATTAGCACGTGTTTACTGTAGCACCACATTGTCAAATTCGTATCGAGTAGACTCCGGCTGACAAATTAGTTTTATAATTAGTCTATATTTAATACTACATCCACGTGTCTCAATATTCGATGTGATAGGTGAAAAAAAATTGGCTCACATGTAAACAGGGTCGACCTTGTTTAGTTTTGAGCCATAAAATTTTTTGGATGTTACATAAAGTGTTGCATGAGGTATTCGGATACTAAAAAATAAATTACAGATTTCGTCCGTAAATCACGAGACGAATTTTTTAAGTCTAATTAATCTGTTATTAACACATGTGTTACTATGGCACTTTAGTGTCAAATCATAGACTAATTAGGCTTAAAATATTAGTCTCGCAAATTACACGCAAATTATGTAATTAGTTATTTTTTAGTCTATATTTAATACTCCATACACTTGTACAAAGATTTGATATGACATGGCGTAAAGTTTTTGGGTGGGAATAAATTGCAGAGGAGAGGAGGACATGTCTGATCTGTAAAGGACATATCGGCTGGAGGACGCACCCGCTCTCCTTGAGCTCGGTAGTCGTCAGATCCGTGAAGAACATGCCCGCTCTCCACGTGTCAGATCCGTGGAGGACTCAACGCCGCCACTGCTGACGCACTCGATGTTGTCGATGGCGTGTGCAATGTGACCGCGAGGGAGGGGGGCGTGTGGAGGAGGCGACCGAGGTGGAGGCAGGGCTCTAGAGGCCTGTCAGTGCATGTGATGGGGGCGAGGAGGTGGTAGACGCATGTCGACAGTGTTGCCTGTTTGGGCCATGGAGGAGCCGAGAGGGACCTGGAATGCGGCGTGGGTGAAACGTCATAAATGGCTAGAGAGAGTGAATAACAAATAAATTTTTTTATAATAACACTTAAACAAAAGGTTAGATAACTAAATGACGATAGCGAGTTTTGCTCTAGCTCTACAAAAATACAAGTCACCTCTAGTATACTATGATCTCCATGTTACACTCAAAAGCTATGTCGCTAATCTACAACTAGTGAGCAAGCTAGCAAGAATAATTACACTAAGTGTGTTATACTTCTTAACTAGCTACAGTTACCACTAGATAAGAATGAAACATATGTAAATGCAATAGAGGTAGTGGAGTTATACTGAGTTGAAGAAGAGATCAATCAAAGAATATCAATGAATACCATAGAGATAAGATGACACAATAACTTTTCTCTGAGGTTCACTTGCTTGCCGGCAAACTAGTCCCCGTTGTAGCGATTCACTTGTTTGAAGGTTCACGCGCTAATAGGCATCACACGCTTAACCCTCAATAGAATGTCACACAGATGATACAGGATGGGGATCAACAAGATACAAATAATCCACTAGAGTTGTCTTTCATGATCTCCCACACGAAAGGTCTAGAAACCCCTCAGAATCGAATAATTAGAGCCGACAACAATCATCAATAGTCGCTCAATGATCCCACAAACTCTAGGGTAGCTAGGTGTCAGCAGACACTAAGAGCACCAAGAGCTACCTCAACCCAATCCGCCCAACTAGTGCCACAAAATGTAAGAACTTGATGCAACGCACTAGAAGCTCTCAACCTCACTCTCAAATGTAATCTCACAAGATGTAAGAACATTTTCGTGAGGGCCTTCAGGCAGCCACTTGGCGAGTATGAGAAAAAGCTCATCTTGGACAACCCACCAAGTCAGTGACTCACCAACAAAATAGCCAATAACTGCGTGTATCAGCTTTCAAAAGATTGGGCCCAGAAGTGAGCAGTAATAGTAGAAGCGTGAACACCGCATACAAAAAGCAGACAAGTTGAGGAATCTAGAGATTACAAACAAGCCTCCATCGTCACCTTTTCCTCGGAACTACTCACACCGTATCTCCAAGGTACTGCTAGAGGGAACATTTTGGTGAATAAGTTAGGAGCCCAAGCAACACACCTTAATGGACTTGGTGTCGAGAAGATCCTCGTTGTAGGCAGTTTGCGGGGCAAATGTTGCGGTCTTGGGCGTCGAGGCCAGGACTAGGGCGGCCTTATGGGTCGAGGAGAGTGCCGAAGAAAGGTCATGGGAAGGTGTCGTGGGAGGATACGCCGAGGCTGGTGCCAGGGTTGGACGAGGAGAAGGTGGTGACACTGGAGTCGCCGGAGGCTGCACCTCGTGCACGAGCGTTGGGGATGTGCTGAAGGTTGCGGCGGTGTGGTCGGGTTGGGGAGGACAACCTTCTGGGCTAGGGGTCGTGTCAGGCGGAGGGAAGGGACCGGAGGCTGTGTCCTGTGCGAGGATGCGCCGAAAGTCGTGGCGGCGCCAATTGAGGAAGCATGACGCGACATCGAGATGACGAGCGCGATGACAAGCTGGGGCCTGGGGTTCGTAGTTGGCGAGAGGGAAGGGCGACCTTGGGGTCACGGACGGACGACGATTCCACGATGGGCGGGGTGACTAGCGCTGGGAGCGAAGTTTAGCGGGACGAATATAATATCGATCGGGTCTTTTTAGTTGTAATTAGCACTGAGAGCTAAGTTTTAGAGGACAAATACATTATGGATCGTTTTTAGGGCATGTTTAGTTTCGGATTGTAAAGTTTTTGAATGTCATATCAGATATAAAATAGGATGTTAAATGAGATATTCAGATACCAATAAAAAACAATTTACAGATTTCGTCCGTAAATCGCAAGACGATTTTTTAAGCCAAATTAATCTTTCATTAGCACATGTATTACTGTAGCACTTTAGTGTCAAATCATGAACTAATTAGGCTTAAAAGATTTGTCTTGTAAATCACACGCAAACTGTGTAATTAGTTATTTTTAATCTATATTTAGTACTTCATATACGTGTCTAAAGATCTAATATGACAACGTAAAGTTTTGTTTGGATCTAAACATGGCAGAGATAGAGACTTAATTTCAGTATTGAGGCCATGTTTGGATCCAAGGGCTAGAGCTAGTTTGAGTTATTTGGAGCTTAACTAGCCTTAAGAGCATTTCCAAGAGTTTGCCAAAAATTACTTGGCAAATCTCATGTTTTGGCAAGTTACTAAAATATTTGGTAAGTCAAAATTTATTCTCTCTCCAAGAGTTTGTCATTTGGAATTGTTAAAATTAAAATTTAGGCCAACAAATAAAGTTGAGCAGAAAGCCCGAGGCCCGATGACACAGCCCGGAGGCCGAGAATTTGGCTCGGCCCAAGCACGGTCCGGCCCGGGTGAAAGGTCTTAGTTTGGTTTTGGTAATTGAGTGATAACTTAGGTGGACTAATATGTGTTTGAAGTGAATTACATAGGTGATTAGTCCACATGTGATCGTGTGTGAGCAACATATGCCATAGAGGTGAAATGGCTTGGAGGATGTTGCAATGCTCATGCATGTGATGATGAAGGAGCTTATTGCATATGTGACATGACATGGAGTCATGTGGCTAAGATGGTGAAGATCAAGGCAAGACTTGGCTTGATGGACCGGTTGCGAAGGTGAAGGGCAAGTTGGAGGCTTTGAAGCCGTTGGTACCGAGTGTCGGGAGGCTTGAGCAAAGACTTGGCGCCGAAGGACCGAAGCAATGGTGAAGAGCAAGTAATGTCAAGATCATTGGACCATGGAGGCCATTTGATGATATGAAGTGGATCATATCATTTGATGATAGGTTGGTGCATGTGTTGCATCAACACTGAAGGAGATGGAATGAAATGTGCAAGGCAAATGTATATTTGTAGGGCATTTCGTTTCACCGGTCATAGGTGTGTAGAGAAGATTATGACCGGGTTTAGGATAGATGGTCGTACTATTAAGAGGAGCAAACTTGTTTGCATATCGGTCATCTAGTGCCACTTGAGCGATCTAACATTGCGATGTTGCTAGGGTCGAGTGGCGTGGTGAGTGCAAGTGAAAATCCTTTGAAACTTGATTGTGAAAATGCTAACACACATGCACATGATGGTGTTCACTTGGTGGTGTTGGCACATTTGCAAAAGAAGGTGAAAAAGGTGTTGTGGAGAAGTGGGAGAAACTAGTGTATAGTCCCTCTCCCTCCTGCCGAGCTTGCGAGGCAGGATTTAACGCTTTTCGGAGATGAAGTATTGAAAGGTCCTAAATGGCTAGAGGGGGGTGAATAGCCTATAAAAATTTCTACAACAACACTTAAGCAAGCTTATTAGACAACTAAATGGCGAAGCAAGTTTTGCGCTAGCTCTACAAAAGTGCAAGCCACATATCCACAATTCTATTTAATTATAATCTCTGTCACACAATATCTATGTTGCCATTTTACAACTAAATGAGCAAAAATAATTTCCACTACACAAGATAAGTAATGTTAACTAGCTACAAGAAGATATAATTATCACTTGCAAGAATGTAACAAAGGTAAATACAAGTGATAGAAGTGTGTATACCGAGTCGGGCAAGAGATCAATAAATGGATACCAATGAATACCACGGAGACAAGATGACACAATGATTTTTCCTCCGAGGTTCACTTACTTGCCGGCAAGCTACGTCCCCGTTGTAGCGATTCACCCACTTGGAGGTTCACGAGCTAATTGGCATCACACGCCAAACCCTCAATAGGGTGCCGCACAACCACACCACAAGATGGGGATCCACAAGCTACGAGCAATCCACTAGAGTTACCTTTGGCGCTCCGCCGGGGAAGACACAAGAAACCCCTTACAAGCACTTTGATTGGGGGCAGACACAATCACCAAATCCCCTCACCAATCACCAAATCACCAACCATCTAGGTGACGACAATCACCAAGAGTAATAAGAAATCCACAATCACAACAATCACCTAGTGTCACCAAATGAATCACAAATGCACAATCACTAGGTTTTTCCCCAAATCCTCTCCCAAATGACCAACAAGCTAGGAGATGGAGAGGAGAGGGAGGAGATGCTCTTGAAGCTCTCAAGATCAATCACTAGAGCTCGATCTCTCACTTGAATGGAGCACAAATCCTTAGGAGTGAGAGAGGAGAGGGAGAGAGCTTGTTCTTCCTTTTGGGATTTCAAAATGAGCAATGGGGAAGAGGAATGAACCAGGAGAATGGGAGGAGAGAGGCAGCCGCACCCCCTAAAACACACCTCCACACTCCAACGGTCACAACTCCTCCAATCAAACGACTAGATCTGAGTTGAACAAGAATTTCTTGTGAGGGAAAAGAGAAATTGCCGGTTGAGCTCTCCTTCTCTCTCACTGACACACGCATGCAACCTTGTCTCCCCTCAACGAGAAATTCTTGTGAGGGATTGACGAATTGCCGGTTGAGCTCACTTTTTCTCACGCCGCCCTCTCTCTTTGTCTCTCTCCCTGACACATGCATGCGCAACACTGTTCCTCAACCAGAATTTCTTGCTAAGCTCAAACAAATTTCTTGAAGATATTAGCTCAAGACAGAGCACCTCTTCTCGGCAATGTTAGCTCTGTCAACGAGAAATTCTGGTGGTAGCTCCTTTAAGCCAAACTTCCTCCTCTAATTTCACCCCTTTTAAGTGCTAACTTTACCAAGGTATTCCAAAAGTGAATTGGGCACTTAAGTTAGCATTTTCACAAAGAATTTTTAGGGTTACTCTCGCCATGTCACTAAGCGCAATGCAAATGCAAATGAGACTCACACTTAGTGGCACTAGATAACCATTGTAATTAAAGATTTCCCCTCTTTATAGTACGGTTATCTATCCTAAACCCGATCACACACTCTATTGCGTCTTGACCGGCAAAACAAATATCCTATTTTATACCTTTGCCTTGAGCCCATAGGATTTTGTTTTTCTCTTTCTTCTTTTCCAAGATATGAGCATTTGATCACCATTTGTGGTCATCACCAACACCATGTGTTCCATCCTTGCTCAACCTTGGATACGGACATAACCTTTCTCATTCATAACACTACAATAATGGTTAGTCCACTTTTGTCGGTGTTTCGTACCCGGGGGTATCACACCAACGAGTAATATGATCGCGTGCTTCTCTTCCTGGATGGTGATGCAAGGGGACACAAGGGTTTATCCTGGTTCGGGCAAAGAAGGCCCTACGTCCAGCGGGGGGAGATGTTCTTGTATTACTTGCACCGAAGTGCTTGTACAGGGGAGGATACAAGCTCAGTGAGCGTGGACCGGAGTGTAGTGGTGCGGGCGACGCGTCACGCCCCCCGCGCGGGGTGGCGTGACACGCACTCCGCTCGGGCCCTCCGTGGAGAGCAGAGTCAGCTCGTTGCCGTTGCCTGTGGCCAGGAACTCGAGGCTCCCGAACCAGACGATGGCACCAGCCGAGAACGGAAGAGGGGATGAAGCCATCCAGGAATCAACGAGAAATTGGCTCGGACACGCGAAGCCCCCTACCTGGCGCGCCAACTGTCGGTGTTTCGTACCCGGGGGTATCACACCAACGAGTAATATGATCGCGTGCTTCTCTTCCTGGATGGTGATGCAAGGGGACACAAGGGTTTATCCTGGTTCGGGCAAAGAAGGCCCTACGTCCAGCGGGGGGAGATGTTCTTGTATTACTTGCACCGAAGTGCTTGTACAGGGGAGGATACAAGCTCAGTGAGCGTGGACCGGAGTCCGGACTCGTGTCTGTGCGTGGACTTGTGTGTTGTGTTCCTCGTGCCGAATGAGGGCCCTAGTGTCCCCTTTTATAGAGCAAGGGGAGGCCAGGGTTACATAAAGGAATTACAGGTGTCGGGGCGTATGGTGCCCCATATGGAGAAGGGTAGGAACCCTGTCTTGTCGGGGCCACTGGAGCCGATGTGATCGTCGCTGTTGAGGCGTCCTTGGGTCGTGGCTTCCATCCTGGGCGCGGACGTGGTGGCGCGACAAGGCGGGAGCCGTACAGCACCCATCCCGGAATGTACAGTACGTGGTGAGGTCCCTCCGGGTCTTGGGGTACCTGTCCTCCAATAGCACGAAAGTAGTTAGGGCTCGAAGGGCGCGGAGCCGGCTTCGAGGTGGTGCCACGGGGGCTCGAGGGGCGCGGAGCCGACCTCGAGGTGTTACGGTGCAGGGCTTGAGGAGCGCGCAGCCGGCCTCGAGGGGTTACAGTGCAGGGCTCGAAGAGTGCGTAGCTGGCCTCGAGGGGCTACAGTGCAGGGCTCGAGGAGCGCGCAGCCGGCCTCGAGGGGTTACAGTGCTTGGCTTGGCCGAACAGTGCCGTACTGGTGCCCTTTTGCCCATGCTTGTGGTGAAAACGAGACTTGACCTTTATACCGAGTCACTGTGGTACATGCTGTGCACTGGTGGACATGACCGGAGTAGGTGAAGACATTAAATGCGTGGCATGGGTTGGTACGGCTGTCTGTGCAGCTCGAGGTCCGTGCGTTAAGGCTCGAAGTGTGGGGGCGCGCTCGCCCGAGGCCTGGAGGGCTCGAGCGAGACGGAGAGTGATCGTGCTCGCCCGAGGCCTTGTTGGGAGGGCTCGGGCGAGACGGAGATAGAGCGTTCGCCCGAGGCCTTGCTGGGAGGGCTCGGGCGAGACAGAGACGGAGCGTTCGCCCGAGGCCTTGCTGGGAGGGCTCGGGCGAGACGGAGACGGAGCGTTCGCCCGAGGCCTGGCTGGGAGGGCTCGGACGAGACGGAGACAGTGCGTTCGCCCGAGGCCTGGCTGGGGAGGGCTCGGGCGAGACGGAGACAGAGCGTTCGGGTGTGTGCGTTGATTGGGGGTACCCTTTTTTGTACCACCGACAACTTGGTTGTCTCAATTACCCAAAACCAAACATAGGGCATTCAATCTCCCCCTTTTTGGTAATTGATGACAACCTTCACAAAGATATGAATTAAATTCAATTTGAATTTGAGTTGCTTGTCCAAGCAATTTGATCATGAATAAGAGAATTGGACAATCACCACAAATTCGGTTTTAGTAGTAATAGCTCCCCCTACATATGTGCTTTATGAGTTTGGTTCAATTTGTTCACATATGCATGGATTGTAATTTTGGGAGAGATACTACTACCAAATGATGCTAAGGTGTATAGAATGGACCTTTGAAGCGTGTTATCATCGGAGTGCACATTTACCACCATCCTTAGCACCATGAGTAGCTAGATATCACATGTAAACATAAACAACTAGATACCTCATGAGATCAACATTAGAAGAAAGGTTCTAGTACCACTTGAAAAATAAACAATTAAACCATATCTAGCTATCTCTTATGCATGCTAGTTTTCAAAACATCATTCAAGTTCTAATTCTAGCATACACCACACAAGCATGTATATTAAATTTAAACTTTCACAATGCAACCACTCATATGAATATGCACATTCAAATGCAACAATAAGTTCATGAGCTTGCTCCCCCTACTTGTGAGCTCAAATTTTAATTGATCCTCCTCCTTTGTCATATTTTTATTGTTTCAATATCTTTGTAACCATTTCTCCCCCTTTGTCATTAAGTACCATAAAAGGCACACCAATTTTAGTAGGAGTTAAGTTAATCAATGGGTGATCAATTTCATAATATGGTTCAAACTAGCAAACAAACATAAGATATTTAACACGGTTTGCTCTAGAGTAAGCTTCTTCACACATCTTTCAATGGTTATCTTACTCACGTTGGTTAAACACTTGAATGCTTGTTTCCAAGATTAAACACTAGGTTCACAAGCCCACAAACATGTCATATGCTACCACTAGAGCATATCAAACATAGAAGCAATAGTGGTACCATATATACATTAAACTCATTTGATTTTCATGAATGAGCCTATATCATGCATGGAATGACTAAATGCACTAAACATGTCCTTAGCAAGGATGAATGTCATGCCAAACAATTTTACCTTTGCTTTGTCGAAGGAGAGGCATGTCATATAATGGGGTGCTTCAACTCATATTAGAGAAATCAAGTATGTTCAATTCATTCCTTAGCTTGCAAAATCTCTTCTCATCAAGTGGCTTGGTGAATATATCGGCAAGTTGATCTTCGGTTCCCACACTCTCAATTGAAATATCACCCTTTTGTTGATGATCTCTTATGAAGTGATGGCGAATGTCAATGTGCTTTGTTCTTGAATGTTGAATTGGATTGTTAGTGAGCTTCACCGCACTTTCATTGTCACATAGCAATGACACTTGTTTGAACTTGATTCCAAAATCATCCAAAGTTGCTCTCATCCATAGCAATTGTGCACAACAACTACCCGTGGATATGTATTCGGCTTCGGCGTTGAAAGTGCAACACTATTTTGCTTCTTTGATGATCATGATACAAGTGATCTTCTAAGTAATTGACATGTGCCCGATGTGCTCTTTCTATCAACTTTGCATCCCGCATAGTCAGAGTCCGAATAACCAATCAACTCAAAGTTTGACCCTTTGGGATACCACAATCCAACATTTTGTGTATGCTTCAAATACCTCAATATTCTCTTTGTTGCCTTCAAGTGACTCTCTCTTGGCGAGGCTTGAAATCTTGCACACATGCACACACTAAACATGACATCCGGCCTAGAAGCGGTCACATAGAGTAAGCTTCCAATCATAGACCGATACAACTTTTGATCCACCATGTTGCTACTAGCATCACTATCCAAATGTCCATTTGTCCCCATAGGTGTGCTAATAGATTTTGCATCATCTAAACTAAACTTTTTGAGCATGTCTTTGATGTACTTGCCTTGACTCACAAATGTGTCATTCTTCATTTGCTTGATTTGAAGACCAAGAAAGTAACTAAGCTCTCCAATCATGAACATCTCAAACTCATTTGCCATCATATTCCCAAACTCTTCACAAAACTCTTGGTTGGTTGACCCAAAAATAATGTCATCAACATATATTTGCAACACAAACAAGTCTTTGTCAATCTTCTTGGTGAAGAGAGTAGTATCAACCTTACCCATCTCGAACCCTTTAGAGAGTAGGAAATTCCTCAACCTCTCATACCATGCTCTTGGTGCTTGCTTCAAACCATACAATGCCTTTTTGAGCTTGTAAACATGGTTGGGCTTCTTATCATCTTCAAAACCGGGTGGTTGTTCTACAAATACTAACTCATTGATGTAGCCATTGAGAAATGCACTTTTAACATCCATTTGATATAACTTGATGTTGTGAGCACAAGCATAAGCTAATAAAATTCTAATTGCTTCCAATCTTGCAACCGATGCATATGTTTCTCCAAAGTCAAGACCTTCAACTTGTGTGTAACCTTGTGCTACCAATCTTGCTTTGTTTCTCACTACTATGCCATCTTGATCTTGCTTTTTGCGAAATACCCATTTGGTTCCAATTACATTGTAATTCTTTGGCCTCTCAACAAGTTCCCAAACTTGGTTCCGGGTGAAGTTGTTTAGCTCTTCATGCATAGCATTAACCCAATCAACATCCATCAATGCATCTTCTATCTTGGTTGGCTCAAATGATGACACAAATGAATAATGCTCACAAAATGAAGCCAATCTTGATCTTGTTTGCACACCACTTCTAATATCCCCAACAATTTGATCTATCAGATGATCTCTTGCAATGTTGGTTGGTTGGAGTATTTGCACTTGATTGCTTTGTTGAGATGAACTAGCTTGTTGATTTTCACTAACACTTGATTGATCATGAGAACCACTAGCTTGACTTGCATCAACTTGCATATTTGAGGAGAACATTTGATCATCTTCACTATCATCCACTTGTCTTGGTCTAATATCACCAATATCCATATTCTTCATTGCATTAGCCAATTGAGTGCCTCTCACATCATCTAGATTTTCATTTTCTTCTTGAGAGCCCTTAGTTTCATCAAATTCAACATCATGCACTTCTTCAACAATGCCACTAGCTAAGTTCCAAACTCTATATGCTTTGCTTGTGGTTGAATATCCAAGTAATAATCCTTCATCACATTTCTTCTCAAATTTGCTCAATCTTGCACCTTTCTTTAATATATAGCATTTGCAACCAAATACTCTAAAGTATGCAATATTGGGCTTTCTTCCATTCAATATTTCATATGGTGTCTTCTCTAACATACCATGACAATAAAGACGGTTGCTACAATAGCAAGCCGTATTGATAGCTTCGGCCCAAAAAGAATGACTAACATTGTATTCACTAAGCATAGACCTTGCCATATCAATCAAAGTTCTATTCTTCCTTTCAACAATCTCATTTGATTGAGGAGTGTACTTGGGTGAGAATTGATGTCTAATGCCAAAGTCATCACACAACTCATCAACTCTTGTATTCTTAAATTCACTCCCATTGTCACTTCTAACTCTCTTGATTGTTGTTTCAAACTCATTTTGGCACCTCTTGACAAAAGTTTTGAAGATATCAAATGTTTCACTCTTGTCACTAAGAAAGAAGACCCATGTGTATCTAGTGTAATCATCCACTATCACAAAGCCATATTTATTTCCACTGATGCTAGTGTATGTTGTTGGTCCAAATAAACCCATGTGCAACAATTCAAATGCTTTGCTAGTACTCATCATGCTTTTCTTAGGATGGGTGTTACCAACTTGTTTGCCGGCTTGACAAAAGCTACAAAGTTTATCCTTCTCAAAGGTGACATCTTTCAAGCCTCTAACTAGATCATGTTTCACTATCTTGTTCAACTGTTTCATTCCAACATGACCAAGCCTTCTATGCCATAACCAACCCAAACTAGATTTAGTGAACAAGCATGTTGACAATTGAGTTTCACTAGCATTGAAATCAACCAAGTATAGGTTCTCATATCTAAATCCTTTGAATATCAAATTAGAGCCATCTACACTTATGATCTCTAAATCATCAACTCCAAATATACATTTGAAACCAAGATCACACAATTGAGCAACTGATAATAGATTGAAGTTCAAGCTCTCAACTAGCAACACATTGGAAATGCTCATGTCATTGGATATTGCAATCTTACCAAGCCCTTTAACCTTGCCTTTGCCATTGTCACCAAATGTGATAGAATCAAAACCATTATTGCCACTTGAATTGATTGAATTGAACATTCTTGAATCCCCGGTCATATGTTGAGTGCACCCACTATCAAGCACCCAATGCCTCCCTCCGGCTTTATAGTTGACCTACAAGAACAAATCAATTCTTTTTAGGTACTCAAACCTTTTTGGGTCCTCGAAGGTTAGTGACCAAACTATTTGGTACCCAAATGGCTTTCTTCTTTGAGCCCACAATTGGTGCACCAATGAATTTAGCTTTCACACCATTAACACCCTTAGTAAGCAAATAGCAAGAATCAAATTGAATAGAGGATACATTAGCATTCTTGTTCTTGTTCTTGCAATATTGCTCTACATGCCCACTTTGCTTGCATCTAGTGCAAAACCGACCATTGCTCTTTACAAAACTAGTCTTGTGAGTAGCAAAAGCCGCCTTGCTATTCTTGGGGGTATATCCCAATCCCTCTTTGTTGAGAGAAAAGCGTTGGCTACCCAAGCACTTAAGCAAGCGGGCCTCACCACCATAGGCTTTACCTAAGGCGTGAGTGAGCTCATTTACCTCCCTCTTCAATGTCTCATTCTCAACCATGAGTGAGGCATCACAAGTGAAGCCATCATCCATAGATGAAGTAGTAGTGGTAGATGATGAGCTACATGAAGGGTTAGTAGGAGCAATAACAATAGGCTTATAGAATGATTCATCAATTATATCACAAGCTATGCCTATGTCACATGTTTCAACCACATCCTCAATTTTAGCTTGATCAATAAGTGAGGAGTGAGCTTTCTTAAGCTTAGTGTGAGCATTGCCAAGCTCCTCATGGGCTTCCACTAGCCTCTCATGAATAACATTGAGCTCCTCAAAGGATTGCTCAAGAGCTTTTAGTCTCTTTTGCAATTCTTTGCACTCCTTTCTCTTTTTATCAAAGTGTTCTCTAGCATCATCAAGCATTTCAAATAATTCATCTTTAGTGGGTTTATCATCATCATCATCACTCTCATCATCATCGGATTGTACCTTTGTGGCCTTAGCCATGAAGCATGATGGAGTGTCGAAGATAGAAGGCTTGCTGTTGATAGCAATGCTTGCAAGTGCCTTCTTCTTGCTTGCCTTGCGATCATCATCATCATTATCATCATCACTATCACTTGTGGATGCATCACTATCCCAAGTGACCATATATGATTGCCCCTTCTTCTTCTTGATGAACTCTTTCTTCTCCTTCTTTTCCTTCTTCTTGCTCTTCTTGTTGTCATCATCATTTTCACTATTATATGGACATTGAGCAACAAGATGGTCCTTGCTACCGCACTTGAAGCACCTCCTTGGTTCATCCTTGTTCTTGTATGAGGTCTTCTTCTTCCTTGCCCGATAGCCCTTCTTCTTCATGAATTTGCCAAATCTTTTGACAAATAAAGCCATCTCTTCATCCTCATCATCACAAGCATTGGAGCAATCGTCTTCACTAGAATCTTCTTTCTTTGCTTTGCCCTTGCTTTTGGATGATGATGTTGTGGCTTTGAATGCCACACTTTTCTTCTTCTCATCCTTCTTCTCTTCTTCTTCATTCTCTTCTCTATATGTGTCATCGGTCATCACATCTCCAAGCACTTGGTTTGGTGTCATTGTGTCCAAACCACTCCTCACTAGCAAAGTAGCCAACATACCAAACCTCTTTGAGAGGCATCTCAAGAACTTGTGTGAGAAGTCCTTGTCCTTCACTTCTTCTCCAAGCGCCTTTAGATCATTGACTAGCACTTGTAGCCTATTGAACATCTCCGGCACATTCTCATCTTCCTTCATCTTGAAGCTTGCAAACTTCTCTTTGAGAATATAAGCCTTTGCTCCCTTGACCGCTTGAGTGCCCTCATATGACTCTTCTAGCTTCTTCCATGCCTCATTTGCCAATTCCATGCCCTTGATTTGCTCAAACACATTTGCACCAATTGCATCATGAATAGCACTAAGAACAATATCATTGTTTTGCATTTTCTCTTCTTCGGCATTGGTGAGATGCTCTGGATCGACTATCTCAATCTTTGTTTCTACCACACTCCAGATCTTTCTATTGATTGACTTGATGTGAGTAGTCATCTTTGCCTTCCAATAACTATAATTGGTGCCATCAAATTGGGGTGGCCTTTTGGTGTTGTTGATTTGAGCCATTTTGACACCGAAGGTTGTCAAGCCTCAAATTAACGGTGACCTCGGCTCTGATACCACTTGAAAGGTCCTAAATGGCTAGAGGGGGGGGGGTGAATAGCCTATAAAAATTTCTACAACAACACTTAAGCAAGCTTATTAGACAACTAAATGGCGAAGCAAGTTTTGCGCTAGCTCTACAAAAGTGCAAGCCACATATCCACAATTCTATTTAATTATAATCTCTGTCACACAATATCTATGTTGCCATTTTACAACTAAATGAGCAAAAATAATTTCCACTACACAAGATAAGTAATGTTAACTAGCTACAAGAAGATATAATTATCACTTGCAAGAATGTAGCAAAGGTAAATACAAGTGATAGAAGTGTGTATACCGAGTCGGGCAAGAGATCAATAAATGGATACCAATGAATACCACGGAGACAAGATGACACAATGATTTTTCCTCCGAGGTTCACTTGCTTGCCGGCAAGCTACGTCCCCGTTGTAGCGATTCACCCACTTGGAGGTTCACGAGCTAATTGGCATCACACGCCAAACCCTCAATAGGGTGCCGCACAACCACACCACAAGATGGGGATCCACAAGCTACGAGCAATCCACTAGAGTTACCTTTGGCGCTCCGCCGGGGAAGACACAAGAAACCCCTTACAAGCACTTTGATTGGGGGCAGACACAATCACCAAATCCCCTCACCAATCACCAAATCACCAACCATCTAGGTGACGACAATCACCAAGAGTAATAAGAAATCCACAATCACAACAATCACCTAGTGTCACCAAATGAATCACAAATGCACAATCACTAGGTTTTTCCCCAAATCCTCTCCCAAATGACCAACAAGCTAGGAGATGGAGAGGAGAGGGAGGAGATGCTCTTGAAGCTCTCAAGATCAATCACTAGAGCTCGATCTCTCACTTGAATGGAGCACAAATCCTTAGGAGTGAGAGAGGAGAGGGAGAGAGCTTGTTCTTCCTTTTGGGATTTCAAAATGAGCAATGGGGAAGAGGAATGAACCAGGAGAATGGGAGGAGAGAGGCAGCCGCACCCCCTAAAACACACCTCCACACTCCAACGGTCACAACTCCTCCAATCAAACGACTAGATCTGAGTTGAACAAGAATTTCTTGTGAGGGAAAAGAGAAATTGCCGGTTGAGCTCTCCTTCTCTCTCACTGACACACGCATGCAACCTTGTCTCCCCTCAACGAGAAATTCTTGTGAGGGATTGACGAATTGCCGGTTGAGCTCACTTTTTCTCACGCCGCCCTCTCTCTTTGTCTCTCTCCCTGACACATGCATGCGCAACACTGTTCCTCAACCAGAATTTCTTGCTAAGCTCAAACAAATTTCTTGAAGATATTAGCTCAAGACAGAGCACCTCTTCTCGGCAATGTTAGCTCTGTCAACGAGAAATTCTGGTGGTAGCTCCTTTAAGCCAAACTTCCTCCTCTAATTTCACCCCTTTTAAGTGCTAACTTTACCAAGGTATTCCAAAAGTGAATTGGGCACTTAAGTTAGCATTTTCACAAAGAATTTTTAGGGTTACTCTCACCACGTCACTAAGCGCAATGCAAATGCAAATGAGACTCACACTTAGTGGCACTAGATAACCATTGTAATTAAAGATTTCCCCTCTTTATAGTACGGTTATCTATCCTAAACCCGATCACACACTCTATTGCGTCTTGACCGGCAAAACAAATATCCTATTTTATACCTTTGCCTTGAGCCCATAGGATTTTGTTTTTCTCTTTCTTCTTTTCCAAGATATGAGCATTTGATCACCATTTGTGGTCATCACCAACACCATGTGTTGCATCCTTGCTCAACCTTGGATACATACATAACCTTTCTCATTCATAACACTAGAATAATGGTTAGTCCACTTGGTTGTCTCAATTACCCAAAACCAAACATAGGGCTTTCAAGTATGTGCTTTGGGGAGCATCAGACGCCGGTGGTTGAGCACTCTAGAGCCTTTGTGGCTTGTGTGGACGTGCTTGGGAGCCGTCTAACTCACTTTGTGCTTGCTAGTGTGCGAATCGATAGCGAGTGAGTGATCGCTAGTGCGTTGCATTGAGAGATTACAAGGTGTGACACTAGGTGATCGTGTTGCAAGCCGGTGGTGCTTGTTACTCTTGGAGGTTGCCTCCTCCTAGATGGGTTGGTGATCGAGTCTCCGTCGTGAAGCCCGCGTGAAAATTGTACGTGACTCCGAAGAAGGCTTTGTGAGTGGCATTGTGCTCGTCCCGCGGGGATCGCGAAGAGCAAATCTAGTTGAGCGAGGTGCGAAGAGCACCAAGTGGTCCGGCCGGATCGGAAGCTAGAGCTGTTGGTGAGCACTCCATAGTGGAGAGTGTGACTTGAGGGTCACCACTAGCAAGAGGATCGACGACAACCTTGAGCTTGCCTCAACGAGACTAACTTGGTGGCAACCAAATGAACCTCAAGATAAAATCACCGTGTCAACCTTGTCCATCCCGTTGGTTTGCATTCTCCATTCACAAGCTTGTATTTACTCTCATATATATTGTGTTTGTGTAGTTGCTCTTGTAATTAGTTAGCTTGCGTAGCTTGCTAGTTACCTTCTTTGCTTGTGCAGCTTAGAAGTAGCTCTCTTGCGTGACTAGTTGACTTGTAGTCTTGCTAGTCACATTGCTTAATTTGTGTAGCTAAGTTGAGCTCTCTAATTTGGCTTTGTGTAACCTTGTTATTGAGCATTGGTAGTGAGTTTAGGCTTTGTGCTTTTGCTTAGTGGCATGTGTAGGAGCTCCCCGGTTGATTGATTACTAGTTGGTTAGGTTTGAGTAACCTCGCAAGCTAGAATTGTTTAGGTGAGCTCTAGCTAGTCCGACACCTTATTTGCTTTGTTTATGATGTTTTGTAAGGTGCTAAAGTTAATTGGTAGAGGGGTGTAGTTTTGGTTAGACCGATAGTTTAATTCCGCATTTGTTTCGGTTAGCCAGTGAGATTAATTTTAGAAAGAACTATTCACCCCCTCTAGTCCGCTATCCCGACCCTTCACCGGGAGCTATCGGGCCCGGGCCGGCCCGAAGCCCGCAACGGACCAGGCCTGGGCCGCACCTCGACCCATGAGCTGGCCCGGCTCGGCCAGGTATATATAAATATATATAAATAAATATAAAAAATATTTATTAATGTAAAAAATACTGGCGGGCCTGGTGGGCCCGCGGGCCTTTGGGCCGTCCCGAGTCCCGATCGGATCGGACCTGGGCTGACGGCGCGACCCGGTGGCCCGCCGTGCCTTGGTCGGCCCGGTCCGATCGGGGCGGGCTTGCTCGGGCCGGACCGGCCCGGGCGGCCCGGTTGCTCATCACTACCCACAAACCTCTTTTACCAAGCTGTTCCGAAAGATAGCAACTTGCCAAAGATAGTAAATTTAGATCTCCGAATGACAACTTGGGAAAGATAGCAACCTTTTTACCAAGTTGTTGGAGGGTGAATTTTCATGTTTTGCCAAAAACAAAGGATGACAAGTTGATTAAAGAACTCTTGGAGATGCTCTAAAGTATCCAAACAGAAGGACTAGTTTGAGCTAGTTGCATCTAACCCACCTTAAAAAACTATCTCCACCTAGAGATGATTATTTGAGCTGGTTCTGGTTGGGACCACTAGAAAAGTGAATTTTCTTTCTACCTTCACCTCACCAAATAATTAGGAAAATACAATTATTGTCAATCTAACTCTTGTATCTAACATCTCTTTGGTTAGAGTTAGTTTATGACTAATTAGAGCAGCTCTAACGGTTTTGCAAATGAGTTTGACATTCTTGTTTTTGTAAAAAATATCTAAAAATCTTCTATCCAACGATTAGACAAATGAGCTTAGTATTTTTAGTAACTTGAAATACAAAATCATTGGAGATGGACTCTTTTTACCATTCCCATATTAATTTGAGAGTCAACAAGTGTGGGAGTATGCAAACACGGCGAGTTGCTAGCGCGAGGCGGGCGGAGTATCAATTGGGCTATTTTCGCCGCCCGTGTGACATGTGAAAACAAAAACTCCATGTCACCACGTCGCCGGACCGTTCACTGTCACCGCCATCAGGGCCCCATCCCTCCACAGGCCCACATGCAGTGCATCTAGGACTATATCATAATAGTAATAGCATTCAACGCTCCACGTTTCGGGGGCAAAACTGTACTTGGCCCCGTCGCAGGGCTCCCAGCACAGGGCACAGCCGCACCGCACAGGGGGTAGGGTAATACTTGGCCGCCGCTGCGCTCCTCCACTCTCCTATCCCCCACCTCACTCCGCTTGTGCGGCCGCGTGGTGGTGCCTTCCGCGGCGCGGCGCTGCGGCTGCGCTCCGATCCCGAGCGAGCAAATATCCTCGCCACCCCACCACGAGACCCTCGCAGCGCTCCGACGCGATCGGCGCCGTCGAGCCTCCCGAGTCTCCGCTTGCGGTTCGTGCTCTCTCTCTCTCTCTACCCTCGCTGCTCCCCTGTACCTCGTCGTCGCTGGATCGCGCGCCGCGCAGGGCCTGGCTTGCGCGTTTCGATCTGCGTGGCTAGAGCGTTTCGTGCGCGTTTGGGCTCTTAGGTTTGGATGGGGACGACGATGTTCTAGGGTTTGGGGTGTGTGTCTGGTGTAGGGTTTTGGGGGTTTGTAGGGGTTTTCAGGGTTTGCGGTGTGGTGCACGGATCCTGATCTGGAGCCAGGATTGTCTGCCTAGATTCCTGGCGTTGCAGATGTTGCTCTGCGTGATTACTGATTACTCAAGCTTGTTTGGCTGGCGCCGTGTGATGTGCACTGCAGTGGTGATTTTTTTTCCATTGAAGCCTTTGAGACTAAACAAGAACTTTAGTGCATGTTTTAATATTTTGTTCATGGATTAATAGTTGGGCCCCATAATCATATAATCCTAGCTCCATCACTGGCAGTAGACCAGATGTACAAAGCTTGAACATGCATGATGATATGTTGTTACAAAACTAGCAAACATGCCCATGCGTGGTAACAGAACATACATCTATTGTCATTTGCTATAATACATTTTGGAATTGGAAGTGAGTTTGGGTCACAGACGGGATAGTAAACCAATTAGGACTGTAGTCTTTAATTTATCCTGTATTACCACTCTTAGTAAAATTGGTGAGGACTCTGCTTGGGGGTGTGGAGGGACAGACTGACCAAGAGAGAGTGTGATGGACCAAAATTTGGCGGAAGAATTTTTTTCACTCTTTGATATTAAATATAGTAATAAATAATATGTATATATATAGGTAAAAGTTTATTATTATTAAGTGATTTGCAACAAGGCTGGGGACTGCCAGATGGTGTTCTTGTTGTCTTGCCTCCTTGTTGCTTGTTTGCAATGGGTATTTATTGTAAAAGCTGGTTTCGCTAGTAGAATTGGGTATTGTTGTTGCATCTGCACATTCTCTACTCCATGGTTTCTAATTTCTTTTAGAAGGCTGCAAATTAAATTGCATTTATGTGGTGTTTGAGTAGTAGTAGAAGTATATTTCTGTAGCTATTTTAATTATTTAAGCACATGCAAATTTGAAGTCATATAGCCAATTTTCCTTTTGAAAAGGATGTTTTCAAACTATATGGGGTTTCATTTCGTGTAATATTTTTTGTCTAGGGCAGCAATGCCATATTTTTATCACTTCTGTTACCAATTGCTTACTTTGTTGATATCTTTTCTTTTATTCATGGTGAAGCTACCCTGTTGGCTCAGGGATTGCGTCTATTCAAGAATATGGGGAGAAAGAGGAACCCCATTGTCTTTCTTGATGTATCTGTAGGCGATGAGCCAGATGAAAGAATGATCTTTGAGGTACGTGTTATTACTGTTTCTCAAATTCGTATTCAGATGGTTGTGCAAGTGTGACTAAGACTGTGCAACATTAAAGATCAGGAGCTGTAGCTGTGTCCTTTTATATTGAATGCTAGCAATGGTATTAGTTTGCTTGATCTGTTTAAAAGCATGAGTTACCTTTCCTTGCAGTTGTTCGCTGATATTGCACCCCTTACAACTGAGAACTTCAGAGCTTTGTGCACAGGTAATCTTCTCTCCACTTCCTTTTTGTTAAATCAGTAAAAGTTCATCTGTTAGTTAGTGTTACATATTATTTTGTCCTGTATTTGTGGTCAGTTAAATCAGTAAAAGTTCATACTGAATTTTAGATATTGATGTCTGGAGCTAAAAAGAATTTGACCTAGGACAATCCTAAATAGACCTGTATTTGTGGTCAGTGGAGGTAGTGCGCAGCTATTCTTTGCAACATGGAAGAATACCACAATAATGCATTTAATTACTGCTCTTGCTACTGTTTATTTTAATTATCTGCACTAAGCATTTGTCACTGATGCTGTGGTGATACTAGTCCTTTTGTCGGCATTCGGCACTTGGTAGTTCTAATGATTTTTATTGTTCTTGTTTTGCTTAACACACTATGGAATATTATTCAAAGTTTCAAACCTTGAACTCTTTCATCTGCTTTCAGCCATATCCAATATGCCATTTATATATGTTTAGCTTTAATAAACTTGTCTATAAATTTATAATTTCTCTTTAAAATATGAACTTCATCTTGAAATTTTGAGCAAGGCGATGATGTTACTACTAGGGAGTAAGGAGTCTCTTACAGATTTCAAATAAAACTGGATGTATGATGCACCGGCTGATGTTTCTACTTCTTTGACAGTTCTGTTTTGGCAGATAGTTTGTTATAATATTCTTTGGGTTATTATGACATCAAATAAATTTAGGACGTGGAATGAAGATTCTGAACTTGTGTACATCAGTAAACACAAACATACTCGCATGCAAGTACTATAACATGAGCTGTAGACTTCTAGTCCATATCTTGTGTTCTAAGCTGTCAAGCTAATTTATGCATAAAAAAACTAATTTGATGTTGAGCGGTTAATATACTAAATTACTAATAATGTGTTTTGGAAATCTTCTTATAATGTAGCGGGATGTGGGTACCTTTGGTCTTTTTGCCACATCCCACCTTGTGCATAGTCAAATGTACATATTATATCCAATTCTCAGTTTAAAATTAAGTCCTCCCTATTTCCTAGGATTGTTGCTATTGCTAATTGATGTTGCACGCTTTAGGTGAGCTGAGAATTGGACAAAAGACTAAGAAGGCATTATGTTACAAGGGAACATCGTTCCACCGTGTCATCAAGGGGTTCATGGCACAAGTTAGTTTTACTTCTTTTGTTTAATTTTGTATCTATGCATTTTGTTTGCATCTCAGTTACGATGTTTGTATTTTGTGGTTAGAATTTGGTTAGCTTTGTCTTGTTTTGTTTTTAGTCAGTTCCTTGTTCCCTTGTTCATGATGTAGGATGCAAGACAGATGATATCGACTGCTTTTCTTATCATATAGTATTTAAGGTTGTATGCTGTATTGTCTATGTTTGCTATATTAATAATAATCGCAAAACTTATCTGTTTTCTTAGTCATAATTGCTGAGGGTGCTTTATTTTTTTTCAGGGAGGTGACATTGCAAAAGGAAATGGTGAGTTTGCACAATTAGTTCTTTCTTTACATTTTTCTATTTCTTTTCCTTCCTCGGGAAAAAAACAGCAATTCCCCTCCCCACTTCCATGGCCTTTCTCATTTTTTGTGTTCTCTTATAAATTAATGTTATTGTGTACGTCTACTTAAAGGACTTGCATGCACATAGCACTCCCTGTAAGTTGTGCAGTTATGGCCTACTTATGCTAATCTTGATGTTTTTTTTGTTATTTCTCTATGTTATCACAATGTCCCTACCTTTTGATTTGATGATTATGTTGTGAACTCCTCGCTAGCATTTGATGTTCCTTAAGATTCATACACTTTTTTTTATAAAAACTTGAGTAGTTTAACAATCTTTTCATGTCATATACTACTGTGCCTGCATTTATAGATTGCTGTTTTTTATCTGTTATAATGTTACATAGGTGATGCATGTTACCATATTTACCTTTTTAGTAATATTTTTCTGTTATATACATTAGTTCTGTTTGTTTGTTGTAATTCTACCTTGCATGTATAGTTGCAGCTTCCTGTGTTACATCTTGTTTTTGGAAATGACTATGATTTTAACTATGTTACAGGGTCTGGTGGAGAAAGCATATATAGTGGAAAATTTGCAGGTATTAACCATTTAGCTTGGTGTGAAATCAGTTATATAGTGGAGATGTTGAATGCAAATAACGGAATAACCTTGCAACCTTTCATTTGAGGATTTAGAATGTTGGTTACCAGATACAGAGTCAATTGCTGTGTTGTTTGTGTCTACTGTCTACATTAGGAGTGTGTCCAAATTATGATAATCTAGTACATGTTACTGCTTTGATCTTTTTGGCTGCTTTGCTCTGTAAATACTGGAGATCTTATCCAACTGTACTGGTAAGCACTAAAGCAAGCAGTATATCTGTAATGACAGTATATTATTTGCATTTTCAGATGAAACTTGTGTTCTACGTCATGATGATCGTGGTCTCTTGACAACGGCAGATACTGGATCCAAAGCTAGTGGCTCCCAGTTTTGCATTACTTTCAAGCCTAATTCTCATCTTGACAGGTTTGTTCCGATCAATTCCATTTGAATGACTGTGTTTCAGTTTTGTATGAAATATACCTTCAGATATATAGAGAGACTAATCTTACATCCGTTTGTGATGTTGAATTGAATTTATGCTCTGGACATTTGTCCTCTCAGATCGATGCTTATTTCCAGTACCAATTTGATTTTTTTCTCATCCTAAATTAAAGCTCTAAGCGTCCGACGACCATAGTCACTGATACGTCATTTGCCTAGTTATCTGTTTTATCAATCATTGGAACTACAGAAGAGTAGTTTTCTTCTACTTATTTTACTTGTTTACTTGTGTCTTTGGATCTCCATTGTTGCCTAAGTCAAAATGAGCAACACTGATTGTTGAATTGCAAGAATTTGATATAGTTCTGTATTATATGTGAAATTGATTCAGTTCTTTTTATAGTACCATTTGCCAGTTCATTAGATTTGGCGTGTTGCATTAATTTTGTGCTGTCTATGTGTGGAGTTTTTCACTGTGGAAATTCATTTCCTATGGTTTGCATGTCTCTTTTTTGGTTGTGAATATATAAGGTTAGAGTAGGAGCAAACCTGTTTGACTAATACATATGTGGATGGAGCGAGGCTTAGTTTTGGTTTTGCTGTTTAGCTTTTTACTATGTTACTAGGTGAACGCCCGTGCGTTGCAACCGATGCTAAAAAATTCGTCAGATAACATGTACTGTAAAACACAAACTTGATTTGGCTGAGACTTCCAAGTTAGTGACGTGATAGCACGCCGACTTGAAGATGAATGGATCAACAACCATGTGCACATCTAAAAAAGAACCTATGAGTGAATGATAGTATGCCCCTCAAAAATGATGGGTAGCTTGGTGTTTGTCCCGCACGTAGATTGACCGATAAAGAATGAGGATTGCCGACAAGTGGGTGTTGTTCATCGTTAAACATGGACTTCCACAACCATGATAATTTGTTAGTCGAAGACTAATTCATGAGACGACGAATCTATTAAACTTAATTAGTCGATGGTTTGATAATATGGTGCTACAGTAAATATTTAGTAATGATGAAATAATTTGATTTAATAGATTCGTCTTATTACTTATCGTATGATAGTGTAATTATTTTTTAGTCTATTTTAGCCTTGATCTAAACACTCTGGACCAAAATTTTAGGAAGGAAAGACATGATACGCCGGTTCTTCCTTCTTTTCTATTCGACGGGCTATTTCTTTTCTATCTTTCTTTCTATAAATCGTCAGGAAATATAGCAGGTGTTTTTCTCTCTATTGGTTCGGATGGGCATGTATGCAAGGGTGATTTGGAAGCAACTTTCCACGACTGGTAAACATGTTTTGGGGAGGCTTCACCATGGCTGGGTAGACGGGTCCTCTTCGTATTTTTTAGTTGTAGAGATAAGAATGTTGCAGGCTTGTGGCATAAACTCTTAACTTGGCAAGCTTCTATAATGTCTTGTTCAGTATCATTTGTGAACTCCTTGGTTTTCTGACTTAGTTCGGTTTTGTTGATGATAACATTCTACTGTATTGCAGGAACCACACAGTTTTTGGCAAGCTTGTTGTTGGAAGTGATGTTCTGAAGAGGATTGAGCAAGTAGATGTGCAATCCCCTGATTCGACTCCTGTTGTTCCGGTTACTATAGTAAATTGTGGGGAGCTCACTGACCGCAAAGATCTTGGATCTATGACAATAGAAATTGGTAATGCTTATCGACTGATTGGAATTTTTGCAGCACCTATTGATCCATTTAATAGGATCGAAGCCTTTTTTGGGGCATTTAGGTAAAGTAGGGCACTTTTTTATTGACCTTTTGAACGTCCTTTTGATGTGATAATGGTCATACAGATAAAAAGAGGGCTGCCAAGTCAAAGCTGTCAAAGGATATATCTTCCGATGAGGAAAGTAATGAAGGACAACATAAGGGACGTCGTAACAAATCTTCAAAAAGGAGAAGGAAGAAGAGGAGATATTCTTATTCGGAATCAGATAGCTCTTCTGAGTCGGATACCGAATCATCTGATTCTGAGAGCGACTCTGATACTTACTCAAGTGACTCATCTGATGTCAGCAGCTCAAGTGATGACAGGCGAAGGCGCAGAAAGAGACACTCGAAGAAAAATAAACGCAAGCGTTCAAGAAGAAAGCGTGACCATAGGCGCGAAAGAAGGCGTAGGAAGCGTGATAGGAAATCAAAACAGAAGTCAAAAAGGTCTGTTAGCATTTTCAAATTGAGCATTTGTGACCTTTGATCTGTAATATGTGTTCTTCTATTAGTAGGATAATAAAGGGTGATAGTGAAGCTGAAAGTACGAGCGATAGTAGCTCTGAAGATGCTAGAAGCAAGAGACACCGACGTGGGCGGAAGTCCAAGGCATCATCTCAAGTTTCTGGTATTTTCTTTTCCTTTTGCCTATATATTCTTTACCCCAATGTATGCCGAGCTTCTGTATTTCGCCAATACCAAGAGAATCGAAGCATAGGTTGCTGAACTTTGTTCTGTTTTCTCAGTTATTAGGTTTGTGAACTCTTGAGAGTTGGAGTAACGTGCCATTAAACTTGTGCTATGTACCACTTCAGCCAATCCTTTGTAACTTAAGAGTGGGGTGGCATTCATCATCATTAATGAACTATATAGATGCAATAGGATACTGTATCTTGTTAAGTACTTCATTGTATTTCAAGAAGCTGATAGAATAAATCTGACAAGCTAATGCAATGGTAGTAGCTAATGCTACTGAAGCACAATCAAGAGACATCACAAAGGAGAGAGTTCAATTTGTTGCATGCTTGGATGCCTTATTGGTTCACTGTTTACTTACATATTGCAAATACTTGTGCTGTGGACAAAGATCTGGTCGAACTTTTGAAACTGACTATCAAAACTTCTGAAATACAGATAGTTGGTTTGGAATTATGAGAACCATTCACTTAGATTTATCTTAAACATACTGTCATATTCTCATAATTTTATTGGATTGGATTTTATAATTTATAAATATAAATATATTATAGTGGAAAATAAAGGCTAAAGGTAGACCATGCCATGTCTAAAATCTGGAAGTTCTGACTGGCTGGACATCTCTTTTAATCTTCAGATCATGGTTGCATGGTATTATCGGTGGTATTGTTCTGTTATATCTGTCTTGCATTAACAACTGTACTGATTGGCCATCTAGTAAGCAATATATTTGCTTGGTTGTGGTACATGTTTAGTTTAGTTAAACTAATGATTCCAGTCTACACTTACCTTTTCAGAGGAAAATCTTGCTGCAGTAGCTGCTTTGAAGGATGCCACATCACCTCAACAAAAGAGTGGAATACCAAGGAGTCCAGCACAAGATGTCTCTACCCTGCAGAACGGGGAAATCCATACAAATGGTGTTAATGAATCAAAAATTGAAAGGAATGCAGCTGTCATGCCTGTTCTAACTGGCAATCGAAGCAAATCTAGGTTTCCTATACTTCTTCATACATAAATCATTCTTTGTGCTTACTGCTTCTGGAAGCGGTGTTTCATCTGATATTGATAAGCAGGAGCCAGAGCATGAGTGCTAATCACTCAATGAGCAAGAGTATGAGTATCAGTCCAAGAAGAAGCCCAATGAAAAGGTCAATTACCAGCCCGAAGAGGCCAGTTAGCAGGAGCCCTGTTCACCATAATCGCAGTAGAAGTCCTGTTCATACTCTCAAAAGAAGCGAGAGCAGGAGTCCAGCCAGACTGCAGAGCATCAGCAGGAGCCCTGCTAGGAGCCTCAGCAAGAGCTCACCCAGAGGTGCAAGCAGAAGCCCCCACATAAGCAGGAGTCCTGTTAAAGCTCACAGAAGCATTAGCAGGAGCTCAGCTAGATCCATGCAACAGAGAAGTCGAAGCAGGAGCCTGGATATAACTCATGTAGGAAAAAGTGTCAGCCCAAGCCCACCATTGGAGAAGCGAAGAAGCATTACCCGAACCTCTGTGATACCTCCATCGCGAAGTGTTAGCCGGAGCCCAGCTAGGATTTCAAGGAGCCCACATAGGCCTTCTAGGAGAAGCCCTATGAGAAGTCCACGTCGGAACATTCGCAGAAGCCTCAGCAGGAGCCCTGTGAGAACACTTAGAAGAAGTGTGAGCAGAAGCCCAGTAAGAGTTGGTCGACCTCGCAGGAACATTAGCAGAAGCCCCAGTCCACATCGCAGGGCTGTAACACCACCAAACAACGGAAGGAGCCCATCCAGGAGTGATTCTCCTGATGGGTCACCGAAGCGCATAAGGCGTGGACGGGGTTTTACACAGCGGTACTCATTTGCAAGACAATATCGCTCACCTTCTGCTGATCGCTCGCATCGTTATGGCGGAAGAATTGATCGTGACAGGTAACTGAATCAAAGTTTGATCTGCTATTTTCATTTGATTGAGAGTTCTAAATTATGTTTCTCCGCTTATGTAGATACATGGGTTACCGGGGTTCCCGCCATCGATCACCTCCTCGACGTTATAGAAGCCCACCCAGAGGCAGAGTGCCATCGCCAAGGTAAATAAACTGTTTATATATGATAGATAGTTAAGAACTTGTTACTTTTCTATAGATACCAGCTTCTATTGTCATTTGTGATGGCATGCCATCAAACCAAATTTGAACCAGTTTTGAACATGCATTCATTTTTGTTTGATGCTTATTATTTGCAAAAATGATTGAAGCACTTTTATTTGATTGTTTTCAATCGGTATGCATAGCTCATTCTTGTGGTTGGTTCTTTGTCATGATTTCTTTTATTTTGCCACTTGAGGCGTAGTAGGTACAGGAGGAGGAGCCCAAGCGCCTCACGCAGCCCTGTCCACAGAGAAAGAGGAAGGGGAGGTGGATACAGCAAAAGCCCTGTACGGAGCCGTTCACCCCCTGCCAGGAAACCGAGGTCACATGGTGATCGTGCACGGTCAGTTTCCAGGAGCCACCTTTCTGGGTCAAGGTCCAGGTCTCCACCTGTGCATCATCCCTCCCCACCTGATTCCCCATCTCTGAAGCGTGCAAGTGATGAGAAATCTCAGTCCCCGTCCCGGTCCCGGTCACGGTCACTGTCTGGTAGCCCCAGTCGTGGAGGCAAGAAAGGTTTGGTTTCCTACGGGGATGGTTCTCCTGATTCAGCTGGGAAGTAGGTTTCCACCGGGGCATTGGAATGTATTTACTACCGTTGGCCATTGGCTGTTGATCGGTCCTTCAGCACTGTGTTACATTGCTACTGTAGAGAAGAGAAGCGGTTTTGGTTTTGGTCCTTGAGGCGCCTCCCCGGCCTGGTGTTATCATTGTAGAACTATTTACCTATGTTGTTTGGGATGATCGGCGATGTCCTTTGGTTATCTTAAAACTGTCGTTATCAGAGCTTCACGGTTTCAGCTTAGTTATCATTGGTGGAATTTGAATTTTATAAGGTTGGACGCAAAGAGAATCATTACAGTATTTTGATCTCGGATGACAATAACATGTATAATTAATAATTAATTCCTACGGCACCTATCCGATACTAGTGTTTCAGCATCTATCTAATAATTAATTTGTTGGGCCGCGTCATTTTTTTCTCAGTTCTCACTGACATTCCAATTTTAATTTATTGGTAAAACGCTTGTGCACGATAAAACCCTCCCGAATAAGGGGTAGTTGAGGTAACTGTTACTACTGATTCTTCACTTGTTCTATTGCCCATCCACAAAAAGAAACTCAAAATTCCTTTCAAACAGTAATCGGCGCTAAGTGCTAACAGACCTGGGGCTCATGGAATCAACCAAACTTATATTTGTACCGATCGTTGGGGGAATGGCTATCAACCTTTAAGCATAGCACATCATTGCGGGAAAGGGCATCAATCTTTAAGCAGAGCACATTATTTTTTTCTTGAACATGCAAAAAAATTATGTATCATTGTGTTAAGAAAAGTTTAAACACATAAAACAACAACACGCTTCTATTGAACGCCGAAAGAGATCGACTTAAAATAGTCTTAGCTGGACTATCCTAGTAAAACGATCTCAAGATTCAATATTACCTAAATGGTAAACAACAAATACTGAAGCAACGGTACAGGCACAATACTGATTGTCCGATCGAAGCAACAAATAGAGAGGTGAATACAGAACGCGCGTGGTTTCGGCGACATGATGGGATAACAAAATGAGAAAATGCTAAGGGCGTCCGCAAGAGTATGAGACGACTAATACTCCCTCCGTCTCCCCTCCGTCTCTTTTCAAGGGTTGTCCGGAAAACGTGTCTGTGATGAGTAGCTCATACATATACAACTGCTCATACATTCTATGTTATTGCCACTTCATCATGTGAATCCACATATAAATTATTTTTTATTCTATATCTTATCTCCTCTCTCTCTCATTGTTCATGAGCAGGCTTACAGACTATCTCATTTTTTTGAGCGAGACAGAAGTTGAGATAAAGAGATAGTATATTCTCTTTTCCATCTTCTTTCTTCCACTAAGAAAAGTGACGACATGAATTTCTATCAACTAGCTGAACTTACACTCTTACTGATGGGGACGCCCTCAGAAACAAACGGAGTGGTTACGACGGAAACGATGGCTGACCAAAACCAGAAGCTGGATCCGTCCCTGACATAAATTTTCACTTGCACTTACGGTGCTAGCAAGAACTCGCGATACATACATAGGGGGCGTTTGGCAGAGCTCCACGGAGCGGATTCTCAGGGAGAATCACTCACTGACTGTCAAACGTATTTTTCAGCGAGAAGTGATTTTTTTGCTGATTCTGTGAAGTAATTCTCTAAAATGAACTAGGAGGCTGAGAGCTGAAAAAAGTAGCTTCACCTGATTCTGTGAAATGATTCTCTATCCTGATTTTAAGAGTTTAGTCTAAAGAATAAAAGATAATCTATTTTCAGCAACAGAATTACTTCACTAGAGAATCTAGGAGCACAACTCTTCCAAACATGTCCATAACAGACCATCAGGCCCTCGTGTCCCCTCCGCAGCTGCTTGTCCACGTTTGACAGTCCGCACCGGATCCCGTGTGGCACGACAACAACGGGCCATAGGAAACCGACGTGGCCACTTCCCGCGCCACTCGCTACGGTTGCCCCTCCCTTGTTCAAACCTCCGCCGTCCAATCCACCACCAACGGCCCGCACCACCTCTCCCAATTTCCAAACTCCCCAACTCCACCGCCGGCAAAATCCCCCAATCCTCCGCACCCCGCGACCCCGGCCCCCCCGATGGAGGCCGCCACCGCCGCCACGGCGGCGATGGTGTGGTTCCGGAAGGGGCTGCGCGTGCACGACAACCCGGCGCTCGACGCGGCCCGCCGCTACGGTGCCGGCGCCGCCTCCGCGCGGCTGTACCCGGTGTTCGTGCTCGACCCGCGCTACCTCCGCCCGGACCCCGCCGCGGCGTCCCCGGGCTCCGCGCGCGCCGGGATCGCCCGCATCCGCTTCCTCCTCGAGAGCCTCAGCGACCTCGACGCTCGTCTCCGCCGCCTCGGGTCCCGCCTCCTCCTCCTCCGCGCCCGCGACGACGTCGCCGACGCTGTCTGCGCTGCCCTAAAGGACGTAAGCATCCGTCCATCCCTGCCGCCCTGGACGGAAAGCCAACTGCTAGTTTCCTTTTTTTTTTTCTTGTCTTTACCCTTTCAACCGTTGGCTACACAATGGCGAAATCCTGGGTTCGCTTCACCCTTCGTTCATTTGCGTTCTCAGTGGAACATCAGCAAGTTGTGTTTCGAGTCCGATACCGAGCCGTACGCGCTGGCTCGCGATAAGAAAGTCACGGTGAGGCTGCTAATAATCAGTAATCACTTTTCTCCACTCTCCAGTATCTTTCCTGCGTGATGTTTCCTGAAGAAGATTTTTGTACTTATAGGATTTTGCATTAGCGTCCGGGATCGAGGTGTTCACGCCTGTCAGCCACACCCTCTTCGACCCAGCAGAAGTCATAAAGAAGGTGTTCGGAACTCGAAAGCTTATACTAGTATTCGGTACCTGTCAACTCACGACTCAATACTCACAACCAAATGTGCTTAACTGATTCTGGTTTTGTCAATTTGCAGAACGGTGGTCGGCCGCCTTTGACATATCAATCCTTTGTTTCCATTGCTGGGGAGCCACCAGATCCTGCCATGGAGGAATACTCCGAGCTCCCACCGCTCGGAGACACAGGTGAATACGAGCTGTTGCCCGTGCCTACAGTGGAGGAGCTTGGATATGGGGATATTAGCCAGGTAAGGATGGAGTCACAATTGCTCCAAAGAACTAGTATTCAGTTACTACTGGATCGGTCTATCTGAACTGCTGCATGACCATTCGCAGGAGGAGATTCCACCATTCCGTGGTGGGGAGACAGAAGCTCTGAGGAGAATGAAAGAATCGCTTCAAAATAAGGTGGTTGCTTCTGGAATAGAAATGTTCTGAAAATCCATCGAGTTTGTTATTCTTTGCTGCTTCCACAGGTGGTGGTCTGAAAGAGATGACATCGATTCTTTTGAGTAGGAATGGGTTGCCAAATTTGAGAAACCAAAGGGTGACCCCTCTGCCTTTCTGAAACCTTCCACAACTGTCTTGTCACCGTATCTGAAGGTATGTTTGTCAATAACTCAATGCAGCTAATTGTTCTTCTTCCTACTAATTATTTATTTAGATTATAAAGTGTTAAAAACGGATTGTCATGCTGTTATTATGCAGTTTGGGTGCCTGTCTTCCAGATACTTTTACCACTGCATTCAGGATGTGTACAGGAGCGTCAGAAACCATACAAAACCACCTGTTTCATTGACAGGACAGGTGATTTGTAGTGGAACCATTTGTAATTGTAACTGCATTTGTTGGACATGAGGGAACAATCTGGCTACACGGCTTCTTTACTTTGGTTCTGAGTGCATGTCTCATGTTTGTAACAGTTGTTGTGGCGAGACTTCTTCTACACAGTTTCTTATGGAACTCCTAATTTTGACAGGATGAAAGGAAACAAAATATGCAAGCAGGTGACTTGGTTCGATTGGAAACCATTCTCCTTTACAGTGAAGCAATTTTCATGAACATAGTTGTAATCCAAATCACATTTAGTTTAGATTCCATGGAGCGAGAACGAGGAGCTATTTGTTGCATGGAGAGATGGCCAGACAGGATATCCGTGGATCGATGCTATCATGATTCAGGTTTTCTCAAATGAACATCTACCAGAGAATCTCACCTTACTCTTTTTCTCTTGTTCTATCTTTCTGTTCCTTCATTTGTGTCGCCCTTAAAAATATTTCATAACGTTGTTTTTGTGTGTCTGTCTGTCAGCTAAGGAAGTGGGGTTGGATGCATCACCTTGCACGCCATTCGGTTGCTTGTTTCTTGACACGTGGTGATATGGTATGTTCTGTGATCTGTAAAGCTTGCATTGAATAAGAACTCTGTTTGGAATTATTCACATTGAAATGTCCTTTACAGAAAATGTATGTTTGTAATTGTAAATTTGCTCTTTTGGCAACTTTCGAGTTCTAGTTAAGCAAAAAAGGTAACCAGTAAGAGCTGTTTGTTAATTTGTTTTGCTAGATGAAAAAAATATGGCTATTGGATTGTTTTGATGAGCTATTTAGTGGGGTCAATATTGTGCTGTTAGAATCTGAAGATTTTACTTGCCTAACCTTCTCTTGTACAATTTTGAAAGAGTTGTGGACATTTGACATTATGCATCTGAAGAAATTTCTAAAGCTTTATTCCAAACTACCTTACATTGCCTATGCGAACATCTGAACCTATTTCTTTTAAAGTTTATCCACTGGGAAAAAGGACGCGACGTCTTTGAAAGGCTACTGATAGATTCTGACTGGGCCATTAACAACGGCAATTGGCTGTGGCTCTCTTGCTCATCATTCTTCTATCAGGTTACTGATAATGCACATCCTTCACATAACACTTATTATTGACACTTTTGTTCATACTAATAATTAGCTTACATTTCTCGTGCATTTTTCAAAACAGTACCACAGAATTTACTCCCCTATCACATTCGGGAAGAAGTATGATCCTAACGGGAACTACATTAGGCATTTCATCCCAGTGCTGAAAGGTACTTCTGGAACAACATTTCAGCGACAACACAAATAGTCTTCTGAAGCGAGAAGTCAGATGTCTAACCAATTTTATTTTGCACAATTCTACATTCTATTTATTTAGACATGCCAAGGGACTACATTTATGAGCCTTGGACTGCTCCCCTTAGCATCCAGAAGAAAGCCAATTGTATTATTGGCAAAGACTACCCAAAACCAGGTAAAAATGAAGGACACTAGTAAAGAAGGCTCTCCAACTTTATGGTTAGTGATATTAATTTATATTTCTCATCGTTTGGTTTTACAGTGGTTGATCATGAGACAGCAAGCAAAGAGTGTAGAAAAAGGATGGGAGAAGCTTATGCGTCGAGTCGCCTTGATGCCAACCCTACTAAAGTGAAGACGTTGAACTCGTCGCGACGAAAAATGCCCCATGGTGACCAAGACACGTCTAACTCAACCATTTCCAAGCTACTGAAGAGGAATAGCCGAACTGAGTGATGTGCGGTTCCCACTTCTGTGACAACTATACACTAATTGTTTCACCAGCTGCGCATCCTGCATCTGTCACACGTAGCTCGTCTGATATTTTACCAAAGTAGTTTTACCAAAAGGAAATGACTCGCTATCCTTAGCTAGTCTAATATCCTACAATAAACAAACAGATCTGTAATATATGATCGTGTAACAGGCAGGGCCGGCTTTATAATTTCAAGGGCCCTTGGGCAAGCAAAAAAATAAGGACCCTTTGAACTAAATTTAAACATCAAAACTATAGTATATGATACGTATAATAAAAATTACTTTGTAATATCTATATAGCTCATAAGACATAACAATAGTGTAACAAAAAACTACAAAAGTAACCATTATAATTACTTCAAATAAAAATATAATGCTTCATTGCCTTGTAAAAACTGTCTTCAGGCATTGCCAAAACCTTCAATAACAGTATCAAGATTTAAAAATTAGAAATTTATTCAAATAATGAATTAGAAATTTATAACCTATAAGTGTACAAGCATACCATATACACAAAATAAATAAGAATTTTTTTTGAAAATACAAATCGAACATGAGTGTTGGTGTGTTGCTTGCTGCGAATTTGTGATTGTCTGATCACGTTCACGTCTTAGCATTTGTTGTCTGTCGCCGCACCGTGACACCGTTCGGCCAGGGCCTTGACTGATCAGATTGGCGGTGATGTCTCCTCTTCCTCTCCGGTCTCCCGCATGCCACAGTCCCGTATGTCGATACGTAGCTCAATAGCTAGGGTCTTGGTCGTGAACTCGCGTTGGCAGAAAACGAAACGTCGAACTCTAAAATAGTTCCCTACGGTTATGGGCTTCTGGCCACATCGGTTGGTGTGACGTGTGGTTTGTGATGGACTTTGTCTTTGCTTAAGCCAATTAATCAAATCAAAAATTATTATATATATACTAATTACCTATATGGTCTTGGGGCCCCTAGCTCTATGGGCCCCCGGCGGTCGCACTGCCCGCCCCTCCCCTAGAGCCGGCCCTGGTAACAGGTGTCTGTAATAATAATAACTGCTGGCTGCTGCCCATGTAACTAGGTCTTATTTGGAAGGTGGGAGCTTTTCCTAATTCTTGCAGCAAATGAACTGCTCAAGTGCAATCCATTTAGGCAGGCCATGGGGACAGTCAATCCCTTTTTAGTGTTATTCCTCTCCAGTAGCTGGACTGCACGATGACTACTCACCAGGGAACAAGCAAATGGGGACAGTCAATCCCTTTTTAGTGTTATTCCTCTCCAGTAGCTCGACTGCACGATGACTACTCACCAGGGAACAAGCAAGTTAAACAAACTGTGACACCAATTTATGCCTTGGCAAAGAAAAAACGGATCGTGCTTAACAAAAATTGGAAGAAACCATTAGTGGTGGGCTTCCTAATGATCAATATGGATGCTTCTTATAATGTAACTATGGGGGCAGAAAGCACAGGAACCATCATCAGGGATGTAGCTGGTGGCTTTATTGCAGCGGCGAATAGCTTCATCCCCTACGCGGTGGATGCAGCTATGGCAGAAGCTTTTGCTCTCAGAGATGGACTTTTCCTGGCACAACAAATTGGTTGTAATCGTGTGGAGATTCAAGCTTGAAGTGGTCACAACAATGAATGAAGGAGGTTTCTCGGCAACGGCAGCAACAGCTGTATACGATGAATGCAGTGAATACTGGAAAGAGTTTGCTGCTATTTCTATTTGCCATTGTAATAGGGGAAGTAATGTAGTTGCCCATGAATTAGCGTGACATGCTTTGGCAGAAAAGAGTGCTTTTGTCTGGATAGATGATCCTCCAGATTATATCTTACATGTAAACGATGTTTCCATATTATTGAATCAATAAAGGGTGCCCAAAGTGTTGGAAATAAAGGCAATTTAGCAATCCATAAATTAATCCCGACAATTAGAAAAAGACTAACAACATGTATCACAGGTATATGATTTACCTCTAGCAAGCGATCTACTTCTAGTACCAGAAAAGATGCGGCAAGGAACAACATAAAGAAGAGAGACATCCTTACGGCGGGGTTGTCGGCGCGAAGACAGGAGAAGAAGAAGACCGGCGATGGAGATCGACGAACACCGGGCGCAGAGGGAAGATGAGCGAGCAGTCGCGACGGCGCTTCCCAAAAACCTGATTCGCCTCCTACCCCGTGCAGGGACGCAGAGGAGACGAAGGCTTCGGAGCCTGCTCTCCCGGAACCGATGGCATGTCGGCGACGGGATGGGGAAGACGGCGGCAGCGCAGTACTGAGGAGAGGAAGAGATGAATCTCACGGTACTGAGAGCGACGTCTCGCCTCATATTTATACACACGCGTCGCGGCCAATCAGGCAAGCAATTAGCCGCGCTTAATCACAGCATTATGGTAATTACCTTCCCTTAGTACACTTACCGTAATACGAGAATAATTGCTTACCAAATAGGTCAGCGCAATTTTCTCCATGCATGCAAAAAGATCTGGAGTGGCAAAAGGAAGCCGCGCGCCCGCAAAGGTCGGAGCGGGAATTCGACGGACCATTCACGCGCATGTCGTGCGTGCGCGCCATGCCACGCCCCGCCCCGCGAGGCGAGGCGAGCGCGCGCGTGTGGTTCTTCCTTTTCTTCTCCCTAATACCTCTAACAAGATGGAGGTAGCTCAACTATTTAAGTTGGCCTCACTCTTCTTGAGCTAGCAATGTGGGACTAAAGTCCCCCACCATTGCACATATACATGCATGTGTGAGTGGGCCTTTGGGATTTATATGGAATTGTTTGGCCCATGGGCCAAAACATCTAACACAAAGGCTTTCAAAAAAAAAAACTGTGACACCAATTACAGCCGATATTTACGCCATATTGTGAGTACTGCTTCCCAGATGTGATCTCAGGCGGCACTTGCCTAGCTAACTGAAATAATCACGCCACACGTGTGTTCTTCGCAGCCCTGCCGCCGCCGCCTCCTCCGTAGCCGCCGCCACCGCCTGACCCTCGTTCCCCTCGCCTCCGGCCTCCGGCCGGTGGAGATGGGGAACGGAGGTCCATTGTTTTAGTCGATCTACTGTTTCGTAGAGTGAGTCGAGTCCACCTAGGTCTAGGGTTTGCTCGCCGTCGATGTTTGGCGGCGGAGTTAGGTTTTGCCGAAGGAGTGTGTCTCCTTTGCGGCTTGTTTTCCCTGGCGACGCCGGCGATGCGGAAGCGGCAGCGGCGCAGCGGAATAATTTCTTCCAGCCTCTTCCGTTCTCCGATGGTGATCTACTCCGACGCCAACGGAGAGGCTGGGGAGACCTGTCCAGGAGTCGAGGGTCGGTGCATCGTTGTCTTCTTCAGGTGATGATGGTGTTGACCCTGTTAATCTCGAGGAAGATGTTCTTTGATGGAAATCTGAGCTTTGCTCAGGTTGTCGGCGATGGAATCGAAGGATGCGTCGTGGGTACGGGAGTTGGCCGATGCGCCTGGGAGGCAGTGTCGGCTGATTCGCCCAGAAGTAAGTCCTCCTCTGCGGCCTCCACCTTGTGGAGTTTGGCTCTGGTGCTCGACGACGATTAGGAAGCGGCTTCGATGGCGGTGACGAACGGATCTCTGAAGGCTTTGAGGAAGACGAACAGGAGTTTTGAACTTCTTTGTAATTTTCCTTTTCTTTGGAGACCTGTTTGTAAAAGGTCCGGTGTATGACGCTAAGATCAATACATGCTCCTTCTCAAAAAAAAAAAGATGTGATCTCAGGCTTTTCTTTTTGATAGTGTGAGTCCGTTTAGCTTTGGCCAAAAACCCTGCGCTTCCTTACCGTCCAAACTGTCCAAACTTGCCACAAATTTTTTTTTTGCAGAAGAAACAGGTAAAATAGATCATAGTGATGTGGAAATGTTTTTCACTTGGGATTACTAGTGCTGACAGGTGACAGCAAAACGGTGTCAGAGGGGTTGCATTCGGACTTGGGAATCAAATACAGGACAAAATGATTGAATTTGGGCCAATTTGGAGTAAACTGGACAACCGGCCCAGGCCAGTTTCTAGACATTGAGACCAGTCCAGTGTAAAGTAGGTTCTAGGATGGAAGAAGTCCAATTTCTCTCCTCCAACTTTCGAGGAAGTCCATTTTTCCTCCTTCATCTTCAAAACCGGACAAACAACCTCCCTCAACTTTTAAAACCGTGCTTTTTACCTCCCTGACCGGTCTTAGACGGTGGTTTTGCTACAGTAACAGTGGTTTCTTCTTTTTATTTATTTTCGCTGAATCTTTGAAAAATCATAGTAAATCACAGAAAATCATAAAATAGAAAATTTAATTTTGTTGGACTCCACATGAGTAGATATATACAATGAACATACAATATGGTATACTTTAGTACAAAATTTTTGTTGTAGCTTTAGACCCATGCTTTTCTATAACTAAAAAAAATTATAAGTAAGTTATACATGATCCAATGAGTATAAATTTTTAATATAGTTGAAGCATACAATAATTATCTCACCATAAAAATTTGACCACAATTAGACTATAGAAACTGCAGCTATAATAATGCAGCAAAAATAAATAAATAAATAAATAAACAACCACGATTACTGTAGCGAAATCACTGTTACTGTAGCAAAACCACCGTCCAAAACCGGTCAGTGAGGTAAAATGCACGGATTCAAAAGTTGAGGGAGGTTGTTTGTCCGGTTTTGAAATTGAGGGAGGAAATTCGGACTTCCTCAAAAGTTGAGGGAGGGAAAGCGAACTTTTTCCTTTTATGATTCATCCCGAAATTACCGAATTTCGATGAAATTCGTCCATTTCGATGAGATCCGAAATAACACTATTTTGGTAAAAAATTCAGTCAAATTCATTTTTTTAAGTCTATAGTTCAGACATGCCTACAAGTTATTTCAATATATAAGTGCAATCCTTCCAATTTTAGTTCAATCATTTCATATTCATGCCTATCGATCAAATTTTGGCTAAAATTTGGTCATATGTTAGCTAAATCTGAACATTTTGACCGGTCAAAACAACTGAGTCCCGGTCCGAAATTTCTGAGATTTGCCCATTTCAGTCAGGACGGATTTTTTTGGGTGATTTGAATCCCAAAACCAACCAGTCCAGGCTGATTTTAGCTGATAAACCGACCCAGTCCGATTAACTAGTTTTGCCTGTTTGAGTCTGTTTCATCCCGAATGTGATGCAATCTCTTCTCATCTTATGGGAAACTTGCAGCTTATGTTTTACGAAGATTTTCAACTGAGATAAAACTATCCCCTCCATATCAGAGAATCACGACCGATTGAGGTGGCACATCACACAATCGATCAAAAAAAACCATTCTATACCTCTTTTCCATCCTCTGTTGCTCAACAACTCTCTCAACGAGATTCGTTGGCATTTTGGCCTTGCCGCTCCTACAACAAACAAAAACAAACAAATGTTTTCATGCGCACGGCACTGTTTTGGTGAGCTTCTGCCAACGATTAGCAAAGCAACTAGCAAGAACAGGGTACCGTAACAACAAAACAGACAGTTTCTGTATGTTTTCAGACTAGTACCTGTCAACTGTCGTCATAACAGAGTTTGATGCTCACTTTTATCGTGTCGTGGCGTTGCTGGCTGCTCTGCTCTGCTTGACAGCGCATTTTAGTGCGTGTTGGTAACCGCATTGGCAGGCTTTTTATCGCATGGCATAACCTGAAGTCAGAACCAACTGAAGCAATAGGCGCCGGCCCTTTCTCAATTGCCTCATGCATGGGCATAGGCGTCGCATGGCATGGCATTTTCTGCTCAATTCTCTCAGTTCTCACACACGACTTCTTAGGATCAGCTTTATTATCTTTGCATTTGTTCTCTTGTGGCAGAGTCCATTCTTTTGATGCGGTGGCAGTGGCAGAGCACCTGAAGTGGCCCCCCTGTTCTGCTGTTCACCATGTAACAGCACCCCTTTTCATTGCATCGTCCATTGGCATGTCAAGAGCACAGGTAGTGGACAGATCCAAGGAGATGTGCCAGATGACTGGGAAGCACTATGATCTGAGGCTTGTGAAGTCAGCCATCAGGTTCAGGTAGGCATCAGTGTACTGCTTGGCCGTTTCTTCTTCCTCCACATGGTTTCATTTCAGTGCGGTGGCTGATGCCTCCTCCATGCCTCCGTGATGCGCGTGTTCAGAGGCAAAAGATTTTTCTCCCTGTTTGGCTGAAGGCGGCTTTGGCCTTGTGTGCCGCCATGGCACTTATCCATTTGATATGGTTCTCATGGTGATGGTGACCGTGACACAAAGGCCATGAGTTTGGCATTCTCTTCATCTCTTTCTTCATTGTAGAGGACTAGTTTGTGTAACGGTAAAAACCTTGGCTTTCTGTATCTCTTTAGCTGCTAAGCCACACACTGACATAAATTGGTCTGTGTTGACATCTACTCTTTCGTTTTTCAGACGATCACAGTTCTCTTTTGGAATTTGCTATGATTGTATCCATTCCATGCCTAGTGAAGAAACAAGAACAGTTACAGTTCCGTTTTCCATGGACGGCATGCAAAAGCCTTCCACCTTTTGCAGTATCAGTGGTTGGATTCGATCTTATATTGGGCCCTTCAGCCTGCAGGTAAGATGTGCAATTATTGAGCTAACTTACTACCCATAGTCCCTTTTTCTTTGGATTTGACAGCCATGTCGTTTTCCAGCAAAAGATGTGCGCGTATTCACGTCATTTAAATCAGATATGCCAGCAAGATTCCGAGTTCAGAGTATCACAAAGGAGCAGCAGTAGATAGGAACAAGAAAAAGACTACTGAATAAAGTTAGATAGTACTCCCTCCATCCCAAATTACAAGACATTCCAAGAATCTTGAGAGTCAAAGTTTTTCAACTTTGACCAAATTTATATAATAAGATAATAATATTTATGATATCAACTAAGTGTAATTAGATTCTTCATTAGTTATATTTCCATAATATGTATATTTGATGGTATAAATCTTTATATTTTTCTCTATAATTTTGGTCAAAGTTGAAAAACTTTGACTCTCCAAGATTCTTGAAACGTCTTATAATTTAGAATGGAGGGAGTACGTACTCTAGAGAGATCCTTGGCCTGTTCATGTCCTATCAATTTTTCAAGTGAGACAACATAACTCTCGAAAGAATGCCATCGAATTTGCCCGTTTCAGCGAACTTAATACCTATTTTTCCCCAAAAAAATGATCTTAACACCTTTTACTTTAAACCAATATCACATATGCTAATAAAGCTATGGTTCTGCATCTTGATTCCAATAGCAAATTGAGCACGTTTCTTGTGGTGGAACATGCTCATTTAGGTTAAATTCTTGACTTGACGCATATGCTTATATCTTCATAGATCTGCTACACAAAGTAATGACATTTTTCTTTTAGTACTAAGGGTCCGTTTGGTTGGTGACCAGAACTTGCCATGCCACAGATTCGTTGTGCCACAGTTTTTCTGGCAGTCGTTTGGTTCACTGCCACAGCTATGGCACGCCACACTTTCTCAGAACCATGCCCCACACGTCATAGACTCATTTTCGTGCCAAACTTTGCCACAAGTGTGGCTTCAATTTTGCTCGCCACACTTTCTGTGGCAGCCACAGTTTGCCGAAGGTCAGGCGTGGCAAGTTACGGTCACCAACCAAACAGGCCCTAAGCGACGTGTCCGTCAATAGCAAGACGTCTATGATAAATTTTTGTTAATCTTAACATGTATCAATTTAGTCTTTCGGATGTATTTATAAGGGTGAGTGTGCATTGTGTAATAAGTATCTGTATTTGTAAGGTGTTTCGTAAGAAAATAAATTGATCTAATTAACCACTAAAAACATGAGTGTCAAACAGAAAAGGGATGTGCAAACGTTGGGGCAGTTAATACCACTGTTTCACATGACTCCGCCAGAGGATTCAAAAAGTTCAAGTATACTCGGTGAAGGGGTTGTTATTATCCAAAGCACCAAATATTTGGAACATAGTCAAATCTTTATGTTACTCGCCTTATTTTTCTTTATCCAGAGATTTACTCTTAGTTTTACTTGATGCCAGATTGTACATGGGTAATATAACTTCACGGAGTGATTTTTTTATTAGATGTGACTAATGCACTATTTGGTTTGAATCATACATGAATAATATATTTGTTGGAAATTTAGATAATTTCATAATTAAATCCGAAATATAAGTTATGATAAAAGTACATACTAGCATGTAATTCTCTAACATACTACTCCCTTCGGTCTGGTTTATTTAGCCGCAACATCCAGTAAAATGAATACCAAGACGAGGCGTTGATGGTTGTGCTCATACAAACGACGAGTTACTTCCACGAATAGCTACACGGATGCATGCGTCACAGAGGCCCCTTTATTTTCTCAACGCCAATAGTTTTAGTCCACTTATTTGCATGGATGCATGCAGAGGAAGCACAACCTCTTCTCTTTTATTATTAGGCTCCAATGGCCTCAATCATATGGGGAAATCTAGAAAGAAGGACAGTACTTACGTGTGATGTTAGCTTCATAAAAAGAATATAGATGTGTACTTACAAACCCTATTATTTCTCTTCTCTTTTCTAAGTGGTTAACTTTGCTTGAACCTTTTGGTTGAGTCCTTTCAATTATTATCAACATACTCTTCTATAGAAAGCCGGCTTGTAAAACTTCTCAATAGAGCCACTCTCCGAGTACTAGAAAGCTAGATCCTTCCTCTTTCTTGACTTCAACACAAGAACCTCGTTCCCATGGACAGAGTCTTCTTCACTACACATTTTTAACATCTGAGCAATCTAGATCAATTCCAAGGTTTTATGATGTTTTTTTTCCTTCCGACTTTTGGAAAAAAGAGCTAAATGTCTTATATGCTGTTATGGCTATTGCTGCACTTAACTAGAGAGAGTAATCACAGCGATTTGTTTGCAGTTAACTACAGACTGGAGAGAGTAAGTAGTAGAGGGGACGAGGGACACGACCGACCAGGCCGGGGACCAGGCGAGGCCGCGCGCCCCGCCCTGCCCCTCCTCTGCCACGACATGGACACTCACCAGCCACTGGCGCCTGGCCGCCTGCCGCCCTGCCATGCCACTGCCAGCCAACGTAAGACTAGCTGCACAGGCATACTGTATCCCGTGCTGTAAACAAGTAGCGTAGACCAAAGCCGAAGAAAACGTCCGCAGCGGGAAACGGTACCAGCTCTGGTATCTGCGCGCGCACGCTAAACATCGCGGAGCGAGCGGCCTTTAGAGGAAATGGTGCGGGCCCGCGGGACGCGCGCGCAGGGCGCACGCTAAACATCGCGGAGCGAGCGGCCTTTAGAGGAAATGGTGCGGGCCCGCGGGCGCGCGGAGGTAAGAAGTGTGGCCTGCGCAAGGCTGCCACGGTGGGCCCCACCCTATTTTGCAACAAAAAAAATGCTATATCTTACAAACCGAAAATCTAAATTAAATTTCGATTGCACCAATGAATCCGTTGCAATTAAATATTTAAAACTAGATGTCTCATGAATATATTTAGATAAAGTGACAAGTGGGCCCACAGTGGATGATATAGAGGATGAATTGATGAATATAGAGGAGAGAATCTTGATGACCAGACAGTATAGAGGATGAAAATAGAGGAACGTGAGTGCGGATAGTCTAACGAACCTCTTGAATGATGGCACTGCCCCCTGACCGCTGCCGCTGCCGCTGCCCGCTGCCGTCGCGTCGCGTCGTGTTGCGTTGTTTCGTGTGCCGTCGCCGGGGCTGCGGGGCTGGGCGCCCTGCCTGGCTGCCTGCCCCTGCATGGGCTGGAGGCCGGCGCTCGGTGCCGCCCGACCGCAGCGCAGATGCAGATGCTCTGCTCTGATGAATCTCTCTCTCTCTCTGATCGCTGACGCAACGTAAAGCAGCAACGCCGGCCAGGTGCGCGTACTGTCAGGTACGTTTCCGTGCCGCCGCTGCATGTGCTGCCGCCGCTCGCGCCTCACGGCGTTCGTTCATCATCAGTGCCGCTGCCTCTGGCTGGCCACCGGGCGGTGGGATCATTCATGGATTGGATAGATAGGCAGCAGAGGCAGTACTACTGTACTGTACGTACTCCGTACCTGGCCATGCCCACATGAATCTTCTGTTCATCTGTACTGTACGTACGGCACTCTACCGGCGGTGAATGTGTAATGTACTCACACCCGTCCCAAAATAAATGCAATTCTACGACTATATACGGTTACCAATACATCAACAAAATTACCAAAATACCTCTATTAAAGATTTAATCATTACGCTTTGGAAAACGAAAAAGTAGAAAAAGACAAATAGAGTTCTTTTTCTTTTTTATATAGAATTGTATTTATTTTGGGACAAATTTTAAACTTTAGAATTGAATTTATTTTGAGATAGAGGGAGTAGTTTTCTGCACCTAGTAATAAAAGACAGGTGGAGTAGAGTCAGAGCTTGTACTGTGTCAGGATTCAGGAGTACTCCGTACTAAGGAGTACGGAGTACCGTATGCATGTGTGCGGCTGTGCGCGCATTTGCATCATCAACTCATCCTCATCCTCAACCTGCTTTTGGTCGTTTAGATTTATTCAAGATTAATTTTAGTTATTTTAATGATATTATGTAAGAATAAATTAACCACGTGACGTGGGAAAGAAAAGCTGGCTGCATCAGCATCACTAATGAGTGATGAGGGTGAGTGACAGAGTGAGGTAGTCCTAGCTAGTATAGGCAGTAGTAGCAAAGGATAGCCTACCTGCAGGGCAGGGGCAGCCAGCTGCCTGACGCCATAACCACATTCATGGCTCTGAGCCATGCACGAGACGAGAGGAGGTTGCATTTGCACTGCATGCTTCCATCTCCCATGTGGCGGATCTAGGGGGGGGGGGGGGGGGCTGGGGGGCTCCAGCCCCCCATAAAGCTAGTATATCAGTGTAAAAATGAAGGGATTGAGAGAAAAAATAAGTTGAAAAATAAAGAAATAGAGGAAGAAGAAGAGATCAGCCTCTTCTTTAATTGTGTTCTGCATCCGCCACTTGCCTAGAGTGGTGCTGCGGGCCTCCACGTACGTACACGTACCGGTACGCTGTGGCATGGCGACATGCATGCATGCCGGCTGCCGGGGAGAAATGAAATGAAATGAGCAGGCCGGGGGCCTGTTTAGATGCTGATTTTTTTTTCAACTTTGCTATCGTAACACTTTCATTTGTATTTGATAAATATTATTGAATTATATACTAACTAGATTTAAAAGATTCATCTCGTGATTTATAACTAATCTGTATAGTTAGCTGGTTATTTATTTCACCAACATTTAATGTTCCATGCATGCGTCTAAATTTGATGTGATGGAGAGAGAGCGCGAAAAAAAGTTAGAAGTTGAAAGAAATCTAAACAAGACCCGGACATGCATGCAACTCGATGGCATGCACGACAAACGTAGTCGCGCACACATGACACATGCATGATCTGTTGTGATCCGACCTCCACTGATCGATCGATGCCCGATCGATCCATCGGCCGGCCCGCTGGCTGCGATCAGTGGTACACGGTCATGCAACGCCAAGCCCACCATAACAGCTGCTGCTGCTCTTGCAGCAGCCGCCGCCAGCCTCTCATGTGCGGCGCATGTGATGGTCCATATCAATGTAGTACGATCATGGATGGTACGTACTAGAGCTAAACGAGTACTGTACCACAGTGTGCTAGCAATATGATGATGATCACTCATGCCGTAGTCCTCCTCCTCCTCCTCCGCACGCAGCAGTACGTGCTGCCTGCCTGCCTGCCGTGTCCGCATGCTGCCCTCCTCTAGCTCTAGCCACTTGTACCAGCCATCCTATGCCATGGCATCCATATATCAATCCAACGACCTCTCTCACTCACAATAAATTCATCAGCTTCCATCCATGGTACAATTGATCGTAGCGTAGCGTGCCTCCGTTTCGTCAGTAGCGAGAAAGAGATCGAGAGAGAGAGAGTGTGATGGCGTACAGTACGTTGGCGGCAGTAGCTCAGCTGTCAGCTCTGCTCTGGTACAGTACAGTCAGTGTACAGAAAAGCCTTGCCCTAGCTAGCCCTTGGGATCGATCACATCTTGCCCTGCACCGGCTTGGCGTTTTGGCAGCCGCAGCCTTGCCTTTTCGGTAGGAGGAAGGAGGAGGAGTGGTAGTGCCCACCGGATTTTTTTCGTCCTTCCCTCCCCGGCCCGCTCTGCTCTGTCGTCTGTGTCTCTCAGACAGAGAGAGAGCTCTGACGACGCTCTCAAAGTCGTCTGATCGATCTGGTGATGAGCCAGCAGCGCTTGCTTCCAGTTAAAGATTCCATCCTGCGCCATCACACAGCCACTGATCGATGTTAACGTGCTGCGCTGTTCACTGCACTGCCACTGCAGATGTTAACGTCCAGTACTGCGTGTGGTGAGTGCAGATGTTAACTGCCAGTCCATGTCCATACCATGTTGCATTTGCATTGCAGCAGCCAGCAGCAGCAGCACTGACAACCCCCTGATTAGGATTAACCAACCAAACCAACCAACTAATTAACTAACCGGTTAAGATTAATTACAACCGCCTGATAAAAGTAGACAATATGGTGGCACCACACTACCAGAGAGACATACAGTACATCTAGGGTGGCAAGCATTCCATTCCATCCATTGGAAATCTGAAACTAGTGTACTACTGGAACCTATAGCTAGTAGTAGTAGTCGTGGTCGTCGTCCAGCTCCAGCATCAATGTTTGTCTGTCTTTGTTGTGCACCTCCTCCCATTCTTAATTTCTTCACAAAGACGCATTCGCATCGATCGAGATAGAAAAGAAAAATGTATATCACGCTCCTCGCTCGCTGCAGTAGTGATTAGGTTATTTGATCCGATCGACTCGCTGTCTCAGTCCAGTCCCCGACGATCTATATCTTCTCTAATCTATCTCTGGCCATGCAATGTAAACTACTTACCTGATTTCCTTGCCCCCTCTAAGGGTCTGTTTGGAACGCAGGAATTTCACAGGAAAAATGCAGAAACAGGAAAAAAATCCCGCGTTCCAAACAGGGCCTAAAGAAGAGAGAGTCTGCATGTTGGGACACAACAACCCAGATGCTACAGTAGAATATATACATGTAGCATATATATAGGTATAGCATAGCAGTATATGGTATGGATCCTTCTCATTCCATAGGATTGCATGCAGCTCTCTCTTTTTAAATTCAAAATCGTAGATCGGAGCAGAGCAGACACTTTTACCCGCGCTTTCCGGGGCAGATTCATCGGCACAAATCAGGGGCACACAGCACCTCGCTACTAGCTCACTACTAACCATACCACCACTAGCTATGGATCCATGCATGGGCACTGGCATGGCATCAGTAGAGTAACATAAGGGTGTGTGAGATTTGGAGAGGGATTTACAGTTAAATTACCTGGGGCCCTGTGCCAATGTGCCATTACATACCTAGCTGCTAGTGCGTGGCGATCGTTCGTTCGTTCGTTGGTAATCAAGTGGTTAGCGTCGTCGTCGGCTGGTTCATGTCATGTGGCCTATTAATTGGGCCTCGGATGTCTCTCATGCCAAGCTGGAAACCATGAGGGGTGGGTGCAGGTGCAGCGCCCGAGCCGAGCTGCCCGGCTGCGGCGCTGCCTGTGTCATGCTCATGCCCGCTTGGCGCCATGTGCCCACTGCCCAGTGCCCAGAGAGATCGAGGACGAGGACGACCCTTCCTTATTCCGTGGGCAACTTACGCTTTCATCTTCATGCACGCAGCCACCGGGGATATATATCGATCGGCGCCGCTGCCGGCCGCCGATCTCGATCCCAATTCCCAAGCCCCAACAGCTAGCTGCAGCTGCATGCGCCGCCGCTGTAGCTGCTGCCGTCTGTCTGTCTGTGTGTCTGTCTGGCAGATCATACAGGAGCTACGGTGCATCATCGTCCTCGCATTGTTTTGTTTGCTTTGACAGAGGACGCGATCACCATCACCACACAAGCAGGCAGCACTAAAATTACAGCAGTAGTTTAACACTTTTACTTCACCAGAACCAAATTTTCTGCTTCTCCTATGGATGGACACCGCAACGATTTGATTAAAGCTCGCCGAGCGAGCGGCGGCCTCGATGCGCCGGCCGGCTTCTCTGCAATCTAGGAAGAGCTAGCTAGGCATGGGTGGATGTTGTTCTGGGGACGTGAAAAAAAAACTTGATTTGGGATCTCGATGTCGATCGATTATTTCCTCGAGAGCAGCAGCAGCAGCAGCAGCAGCAGCGATGCTGTAGTGTAATGTATTCGCCGATGTAGCCACGGGTAAGTTTGTTTATGTTACAGCTTCCACGAAGCATGCCATCCAATGCATTGGGGGCATGGCATTGCCATTGCCACTGGGGTCTGGGGCTGGCTGCTGGCTGCCTGCACTCGGAAGCTTCTGAGCTGCCATCTCCTGGCAGTGCAGTGGCAGCACTACACTACACGTACTGGTGCGATCAAGCAAGCGTGTAGATTCGTGATCCGGCGCGTGCAGGCCGGCGATCGCCCGCGGCAACTTGCATTTCTCGAGGAAGGGAGGAAGAACATCTGAGGCAGACAGCTATGGAGGGAGTTTTAAAACCCTTGTGAAAGTGCAGTGCTGGACTGCTGGTAGGCTGCTAGCTGAGAGCAAGGGGATCGGAGCACGTACTTGACTTGATCAAGAACACGGGAGGCTCGATCGGGCCAGATTCGAGCTTCGAGAGCAAACGCAAGTAAAATGTGCAGATTTCTTTCCTAAGAAGTCGTCACTCGTTAGGACATAATAGTCGTACGTACGGCTGCAGTACATTTTTTTTAGCCTGTTTAATTTAATGGTTGACTTCAGCAGCCAGCGAAGTTTTCAGTTGACATCGTTAGATCAAAACAGACAAGTCTCAGCCTGCAGAACACTGCAGAGGATTTTTGCACGCTAGTCTGATGATCTCTCTTGTCGTTTTTCCTCATCCCACAGCGCCACTGATCTGTCCGAGTGAGGACCATTTCTTGCCTCTAGATACTAATACAAATAGTTTGTTTTCTTCTAGTCTTAATCTATGTGAAAGACAGGCAAACTTACAGCATATATATGGATTTCGTCTTTTAAGTTTTAACCTATATAAGTAACGTAAAAGAAGTTCTACACTTTCCACTCCTATTCTTCTTTCTTCAAATCAGATGGGGTAAATAGATTTAAATAAACTTTCTGTCCTTGATTAGTAACTACCGCGGTTTATGAATATTTGTCTCTGATTGATGCATTTCCGGATCAATATGTTCTACTCCCTCCATCCCAAATTATAAGACATTCCAAGAATCTTGGAGAGTCAAAGTTTTTCAACTTTGACCAAAATTTTAAAGAAAAATACAAAGATTCATGCAATCAAATATGTATATTATGAAAATATAACTAATGAAGAATCTAATTGTACAGAGTTGGTATCATAAATATTATTATCTTATTATATAAATTTGGTCAAAGTTGAAAAACTTTGACTCTCCAAGATTCTTGGAATGCCTTGTAATTTGGGATGGAGGGAGTAACTACCAAATCAAGCTTGAGCATAGGGGGTCAACCTCCAATATTTGTCGGCTATGCGATCCTTTAATACCATACTATTAGTTATCGTCGCTAATGATTCTTAGAGTTGACCTACGTACGGAATCCCGGTTTTCAATGCCATGGGCTGGTTTTGAGTGATTCACAATCATCATCCTCCTTCCTCCACAGTGATGATGCTTTGCCAGTTCATGGTCTTCGGTGTGCTGACTAAGCGTGCCGATCCCAGGCAGCATGTCAGTGCTGTTGCTTGCTGGTGAAATCATGTCAATTGCCACCTGGGCTTTGTGTGTCCTCCATTCCTGCATATGCATCAGAGCTTTGCTTCTGAAGATGATTGCACTGGACGTTACAACTGAAAAGAGAAAAAAATATGTGCTCAAGACAACTAAGAGGTTGTTTGGTTGCCCGCCCACATACGCCTCGCCACATATATGACTGCCACACTAAGCTAGGCCGGAGTTTGGTTTGGGCTAAAGTGAGCCACGCCACAAACTGTGGCAGCCATCGAGTCTATGGCTGCTGTTTGGATTCTGACAAAGATATGGCTGCCACTGCTACTTCCAGCACAAAAGCACGCCACACATGTGGCGATGAAAATCACCGCCTAACTTTCGGCGCCGTTGTTGCTGGAGAGTGGCGAGCCACGACCGAACAACAAAAGGCTTCGGCAGCGCCACAGCTGGTATGGCAGGATTGGGCGGTAAACCAAACAGCCCTCCTTAATTGCACATGTTGCCTTGCCGTTGCCGGCTATGCATGTTGCTTATAAATATCTTGGGGAGTCAAATGCTGCTTGCCTTGCCTCCTTGATGTTGTGAGGATGACACTGCCATCTCAAAAGGCAGAAGGAAGCTAAGACTTGTGTACCCTGGAATTACTGACAGCCTTGGTATAAAACATTTTTCTATATGCGATTTGCAATATCTTTATTTTCTCGAACTACGCAGGAGGACTGCGTGTCATTTCAATTTGCAATATCTTTATTAATAGTACGATAAATGCTTATTATTATAAACTTCGGAGTCGATAGGTGTCATTCTGTTTGCTGAATTCTGCACAAGTGGAGGATCCTAGTCAGTTGATGCAAGGTGACTCACTGTGATGCAAGGCTTTCTATATTAGTTGGAGTTGTCTGATGAATATTTTACTTGTGCATCATTCATGCCTCTGTTTTGTATATGTCATGTCATAGCACTGCATTGTGCATATATATCTTCAAACACACACAAACACACACACATATATATATATATATAATAACTGGGATACTGGTGAGCTGCTGAAATGGAATCATGGAATATTAGCATCATCCATCCATCCACCTATATTCTGATCTGCCACAGTTGAACTTTGGGATAGGCACGAGATGTGCCCTCCAAATATAGAACTGTAAAGGGTTGTGATGGTGTAGGGGCCTCAAGGAGCAACAGAATCAGAGGGAGCATTATATTAATGGCCGGCCCCCTTGTGGTGACTGGTGACTGGTGAGTAGGACAAAATGCTAGTGCCTGCCTGTGAGGCACCAGAGTGAGCTCCTGCTTCCTACCAGCCATCCCTTCCCTGCCATCAAGGGTTAGTTTGCACTGCATCTGAAAGCACCACCCTATCTCCTACGTGAACTGTGAACAAGATCATGCTTTCTTTGATTTGTCCTCCTCACCACCCCCCATTACCTTTTTTTTCACTGCAAGATCATGCTTTTTTTTGCCCATTAGGAGGGATGTTCCCTAAAGCAAGGGAACAGGCAAATGCTTAATAGAGTACAAACTGTACCCTTTCAGATTGTTGTCCTGAACAAAAGTTCATGCATCTACAATCTACATAAAGCATAATCTGTTGTTTCCCCCACATCTTTCCAGGCTACCGTTAGCAACAAAAAAAAGAAAGAGGCATGCTTCTGTTCTTGTTTTCGAGTAGAGCATCTCTAGTACTAGAAGAAAAATCCAATCCCAAAAACTAGTTACTGGGGGAGATACAAAATATGTTTTGGAGGTTTGATGGTCTTCTCTCCAGCAGAACGAGAAAATCTCATCTCCAAATAAGAAAAATAGTGGATTGAGAGAGGAGAGCTTTCCCCTTTATTTGAGGGATTGGAGGCTATGATTTGAGGGACTGAGAAAAAAAAATTCTCATGGGGGTTAGGTTCCCGCTGGAGCTACCAGATCTCTAATAAGATAGTTTTTTTCTCATTAGGGGTGAGGAAAGGGGAACTGCTGGAGATGCTACGGATACCGATGTCGGCGGAGGACAGAGCCACCATGAACAAGACAATGGCATTGCCCTCTTGAGAACCTGTTAAACATGGGAGACCTAGAGCCAGAGATTGCACACACATCGTGAAGCTAGTACACCACCTAAACAATAATTAGGGGCCTGGGTCACATACTCACTTGGCTCCCTCCTCTATTTTATTCAGTGGGAGCTGCTAGAGCTGTAACTGCAAGTAACAAGGAATCCCTCCCCCCCACATGCCTTCCCAGGGGACCAGAATTAACCCACATGACAAACAAGAAGCTGCTGGCTGCCTGGCTGCCCTGGCCTGGCTGCTGCAGCCTCATCCCACCCCATCTCCATCTCACCACCTCACACACTTGAGGAACCAAATTATTGGGGGATTCCTCAAAGGCTCAAAGGCAAGAAGAGGACAGCAGGCAGGCAGGCAGGCAGGCAGGCAGGGGACCCCCCCTTGCCAAAATGTTTGCAGCCAAAGCCAAACACTCACAAGGAAATGAGGGGAAGATGTCAAGCATGCATGATATGCAGCAACAGTATCCTGCTGCTGCAGTAACTGAATTGCACATGCTGTAGGAGTAGTGTTTAGCGCAGTGCCTATCATCATCAGGTTCACCTGGTGAAAATGTGAGGCCATGCAGCCAGAGCCAGTGCATGCATATGCATTGCGGCCACTGATGCACTGTGCACTACTACTACTACTATTGCCTATCTATCACCCCTAGCTATAGCTCTGCTCTGCCTGACTGCCTCTGTGCGTCAATAATTGGTGGATTTGGCATTCCATTGGACCAGTGGTTTGGAATGCCAGGAAAGACATGTACTTTTCCGGTGTACTGCATGATCCACGATGCACATTGCATTGCATTGGTGGTGCCTGGGCGGGCTCACCACCGGCTGCTGGCCGCCCAGCCGGCTCCTAGCTAGCAAATATGGGCACTCCTATCCTGGGACCGGTTCGTGTTTTGTCAGGCCTATATATCCAGCAGAAACATCGCAATCCAGACTAGCCTATATGCCTACACTGTGTATACGGAGTACATACTTGCATTAGTCGATATATATCATAGGTTTATTTATTTATTTATCACATTGCTCCAGTGCTCCTATAAGGGGAATGAGAGTCAGTGTTTAATTTCCTGAGAAGATCTGTTAGGATCATGTAGAAATTGTGTTTCCTCTCCTTTTTTTTGAACTTTATTTTTTGTCTTCAACTTGGCTATGAAAATACCTGTCGTGAATCAAAAGAACTAATAATATGAATAATGGAGAAGCCAATTTTTTTTTTGAAAAAAATAGTATTAAATGTACGCGGAGCTTGTGATTTTGCAACGACGACCAAGTTTTAGCCCTTGCCGTACACGACATTCTGCTAGTCCAACCGGGTACCTAGCAATTTAGAAGAGAATTAGATCGATTCACATATATACACATCACTTCTTCGTCATGTGGTTGGACCAGTAAACTACCACAATTTCATTGTCATGAGATGGTCCATCAGAAAATATACGGGTTTTTTTTTTCCAGTGAACAATCGGTCGATGAGACAAATTGGGCACTGGGATAAAGAGCGAGTTGGAACTATTCATCAACACATGCTTGACTATTTTCATACTGAAAATAGACAAATATATTGTTTTTTTTGTCCCATGCTATATAGTGGAGTAGTATAGGCTTGTTTGGCCTAGGTCAGGATCACGTGTCAAGCAGTCAGATACCAAGGAGGCTGGGAGGCCACGAACCAAACATGCCCTATATGTCACGTCCCCATACTACTCCCGCTTAGATTTAGGAGAATAGCTAGCCTAGAATCTGAATTTGTTGTTGCTGCCAGAGCAGATCAGAGGGGGACTGAGGAAGTACACAGTTACCTTGCGGGTGCATAGACATTTGTTATCAGGGGAACATATATAGTGAAAATCTGGATAAAACCATGGTATTCTTAAAATTTAGGGTGTATTTGCACCCCGTAACCACTGTATAGCTTCGCACTTGGAGTAGTTAGTATAATTTATAACAAGCTAAGCACGTCCATACATAGGTGCTAAGATTTGTGTGAAAGTTAGTCGCCAAAAAGAAGAAGATTTGCACAGAATTTGTCGTGCCATTACTCAGGCCCTATCTTTTTCGTCGCCATGCATGACTTCGCATTGTGGTAGTTATCATCACTTCCGAACGTAACGACTCAGGGGGTGTTTGGTTGCTACCTCTAGAGTTTAGCCACTAAAGTTCCAAACACCCCCACTAAAAGTCACTTTTAACACTACAACTCTAGTCACCTTCACTAAACTTTAGTGACTAAACTTTAGGGATGGGAACCAAACACCCCCCTCAACAAATTTATCTGAAGGCAATAGCTAGACGAGACGCCGGCCGGAACCACAACCAGTAAAGCTTGGCAAGTTGGCGTGCATGGTGCCACTTTGAACGAGATATGATCGAGAAAGCTGGAAGATGCTGCGTGCCTACGTACGTAACAACTCGTTTTGCTCCGTTTCGTCAACACGAACAAAAATCCGTGCTGGACCAAACACACGGCTGCATGCAAATTCACGAGTCACGACTGCAAAACCACGCGATTGTGTGCTATCTGCATTGGAGCCGAGTTCATACAAATCTCGAAGTGTTGGGTACGGCGGTGGTAGCATGGCTACAAAAAGGAAGGAAAAAGAAAGGATGATGGCCAAACCGAAAACTACGGATTTGACTCTCTCTGTATGCGCATACTTTTGTTTCGGAAAAAGGCGCACGACAACGACGCCGGCCGATCGTCGGCGACAGCAACCAATAGAGGAAAATGTTTACACTCAAGAAGTCGTCCAAAGAGGTAGCTCGCCTACTTGCAACGGTCTACGACACACATTCTTTCTTTCACGTGAAAACGAAACATGTATTTTTTTTTAAAAAAAGGGATACAACTAAACATGGCTACACGTACATCATAGAATTCACTATCGAGGATCTAGAATTTGGGTGCAGGAGGGAACAGCGACAACAGCGGGTCAATGGAGGGGAGTAGTGTGTAGATATTAGGCCTGTTGGGCTGATGTTTTTGCGACTGATGAGTCGGCTGATGCTGATGCTGTTTCATAGCAAGAGAAAAAAATACTGTACTATGATTGATAAGCTGTGCTGATAAATTCAAACAAGCAGGGCCAAATAATTCACAACGAATTAACTACTAGTTAAAATTATGTACCCACACATATATCGAGGGTAATACTCTGAACCAACGCTCTAACCTTATGATATTCCAAGGGACCCACACCCATATCCAAAGAGTTAGGGGTGTTTTGCAAGAGGGGGCTCCTCCGGAGAAGCCAGAGCCGTTTCGAAACAACCGTGAATTATTTGGTAGGGCTTCTTTAAAACGATTCCGGCTCTGTTTTTTTTACTGAGAAACATCTTCTCGTACAAAACGTTTGGTAGGACACCTCCAAAAACAGCAAAGTTGAAGCGAGGGAGGAGGCATACCAAACATGCTCTTAGACTAAGAAGAACGTGTTTTATAGGCATTAAGCATCGTATATCCAAAACCATACTCATGGATAGAATATTATACACGTGTTATCTACGAGGTGTAACGGTTCATATACTCGCTAACGCTCGGAGAAGTCGGAGCGGGTGAAGCAAAAATAGTGGTTTTATCGGTTTCTATTTATTTTTTAAAACAGTAGAGAATAAAAATTGCTCGTTATTATAGTACTCTAATCTAGCTCTGTTCATTTTAACTTATTCACGGCTAATTTCAGATATTTTAATAGTATTTTATATAAGAGAAAATAAGTTAAAATATAATTGATAAGTCAATTATTAAGTTTAAATGAACAGGACCAGATTGCTATCGCTAGAAGAGAGCACGGTAGGAGAAAAGAAAAAAAAAAGCAGCATGGACGCCGTGGATCTTGCGGCGTTGTCCGTTGGTACTGTAACTGTCCGTCCGGAATGCTCGTTGCGGCAGTAGTGACAGCTACTCACTAGCCTATCACGAGCCGTCGAGCCCCCGGCCCATCCAAGGACAGGCAGCACAGCAGCAGGTGCGCACACCAATCCCCGGCGCGCCGCTCTCGCCTCCGCCCCCACCCTGGTGGATTGGCTGCTGCCGGCCGCGGCCCCGGGCCCACGAGACAGACATGCGCGTCCCCACGCCTCGCCACCTGGTTTCTGGCTTTCTGCATGGGTTAATTGTTTTGTTTGTTTCAGCTCATTTAGCTGGCATATTGCTGCAAATAATGGCTCAGTTCTTTCTTTTTTGTTTAGTATTATACAGTATTACTGATGATGGCCGCACAATGTAATAAGTCCAAAATTTTCTTGTTCTTAGTGGATACGGACATGATCTTGCTTGTACGAGCTGCTGGGTTATTAGGCTCACATGGACGATGTGCGTGTAAAACGTGGTTTCACTGGTTTTATTAGCGTAATGCGAGTAGTTAGTTTCACATAGAGTACTCCCTCCGTCCCTAAATAAGTGTCGTCGTTGGTGTGCGTGTCACGTGTTTGACTCAATTTGTAGAAAATATGTGCAATATTTATATCTCCAAATAATTTTGTTAAAAAACTAGATATAAAGATCTTTCCGATGATACTAATTACTTAACATAAATATTAATATATTTTAATATATAATTGCCGGTAACTTTTTCTCGGGGAGCAAGAACGACACTTATTTAGGGACGAAGGGAGTAGTATAGTACTAGCAGCAGCTTAGCATCCATGGGAATGGGAACCACATAAATCTTCCGTGATCTAATCTAGCCCTCCTAATCTTGGGACACAATGTGTGTGGCCCAGTGAAATCAGGACACACTGATTGACGACGAAAAAGAAGAATCGACGACGAAAATTCGTGTAGGACGTGGGTAAGACCGGATCACCATGCTCAAAACGCGATTGTTGCAGAGAGTCACCGACCAGAGAACCGAAAGAGACCGACAAATCTCGCATACCATTTCATTAATTACTCTGCCGTCTCAATCTCTCTCTCTTTTTTGCTTCCTTCTCCATTGCATTTTCGTCTCTACTAATAAAAATAACGTACTACTACCAGTAGAAGAAGATGGAATAACAAACCTCTATTATACATACAAATACATACACCAGAGAGACGCCACGCGGCAGGGAACAAAACAGGGGAGGAGGGAGAAGGTGTGGCCGTGTGGGTCCGGGGGTCCTCCGTTGTGTGTCACCAAATCAAATCTTAAAAAAGGGCTGGGCCTGATCCGGTCTGTTAGCGAGGGCATTTCCGGGCAACCTGGGTAGGCCCCGAGGCGCAGCAGAGGCTAGGACAAAAAGTTAGTGCTTCTTGGCTTCTAGTATCACTTGGCATGGCATATACACAGGGGAGAGGGGGGTATTTCGGTCATTCTGGACATGTCCTACTACGGTTGGTTGGTTTTCTTTCGTTCGGGCACCCCCGGCCCGGCACCAGGCAGGCCGGCCCAATTTCGACAAAAGAATGTGGGGCCCGCTTGCCCGTGAGGGACAGGCAGGCAGGCAGGCGAAGAAGCGTCTGCGCGCGCGCGGGCTATGGGCTATGGCTATGACGAGGCCGCCGCCGGGCGTGGCCGGAAGATCACCGGCGCCCCGTACTGCGGGTAGAGGAGCATGAGCACCGTGGGCGCGTGGACGTAGTTCGGGGACGCCCTCATCTCGAACCGCTGCAGCAGGACGGCCACGGTGAGCTTGGCCTCGAGGCGGGCCAGGTTCTGGCCGATGCACATCCGGGAGCCCAGCCCGAAGGGGACGAACGCCAGCGGGTGCTTGGCCGCCCTGGCCGCGCCGCCGGCGAACCGCGCCGGGTTGAACTGCGCGGCGTCGGGGCCCCAGAACCGGGCGTCGTGGTGGATCGCCATGATCGGGATCAGCAGCTCCGTGTCGCGCGGGATCAGGCACCCGTCCGAGAGCCGCACGTCCGTCTTGGCGCGCCGGATCGTGGCCACCGCCGGCGGGTACAGCCGGAGCGTCTCGTTGATGATCATGCCCAGCTGGAAAAAGCACTGCGTGTCAGCGGACGGCGCGGCGGCTAGTAGCTGGAGAGAGTGACGGAAATGCCCCCCACGGCAGTAGTGGGTGTGACGTGGCAGTGGGACTGCTGGCGACTCACCGTCCGGAGCCTCGGGAGGTGGTCCTTGGAGGGGAGCTCGTCGGGGCCGCAGACGTCGAGCACCTCGCGGCGGGCGCGCTCCTGCCACTCCGGGTGCATGGCCAGGAGCACGGTGGCCCAGGCCAGGAGGTTCGTCGTCGTCTGCTTCCCGGCGAAGAAGAAGGTCTTGCATTCCTCCAGCATGTCCGCCACCGGGATCGCCGCCGCCGCGGGGGTCTTCCTCGCGCCGCCGCCGGCATTGATCATGGCGCCGAGAAGGTCGCGGAAGCCGCCGCCGCCGGAGTGAACCTCCTCCGCCTCGCCGTCGGCCTCGTCGCTGCGCCGGGCGATGAGACGGGTCAGGCTCCGCCGTATCTCCCTGTCCAGCTTCCACGACTGCCAGTTCTTCTTGGTGGGCAAGAACCTGCAAGCAGCAACGCGTCGGCCGCCCGGTCAGCCGCTAGTTGTCTTTTTTTTTTTTGAAAGAAAAAAAATAACGAGACGGAGACGAGACGAGACGCACCGGTAGCCGGGGACGAGGACCTTGCGGAAGGCCTCGGAGGCGTAGGCCATCAGGCGGCCCTGCATGGCGAACACGACGCGGCCGTCGTCGTAGCTGCGGCCGAAGGTGGCGCGCGTGATGGCCTCCTCCGTGACCGCCTGGAACCACTCCGCGACGTCCACCTCCACCTCGCCGCTCGCGGCGGCGGCCGCCATGGCGCGCCACTTGTCCGCCAGCGCCGCCACCGACCTGCCGACGTGAGGCACCAGCCGCTGCAAATAAGAGCCAAGACGAACAAGCCGCGCGTCAGGCACACCGCACCGGCAGTTGAAGAGCAGAGCGCGAGGCGGTGCGCGGCGCGCCGCGGCCTCGGCCTCTTGGTTGGGCTCGTCGTTCTTACGTTGAGGTTGTCCGGGTAGAAGGCGTCGGTGAGGACGCGGCGGTGGAGCGCCCACTTGTCGCCGTGGAGGCTGACGAGGCCGTCGCCCTCGAGCTGGCGCACCACGGGGTGCGCCTCGTAGCGGTCGAACGCGTCCGCGCGCGTGAGGAAGATCTCGCGCACCAGCTCCGGCTCCGCCACCGTCAGGCGCGGCGTCGGCCCGAACCAGATCAAGAAGCTCGGGCCTGCACATGTGGAGAACGCCACGCCGCCCGATCAATCAATCAACCAAGCCAAGAAAAAAGAAAGAAAGAAAAAGACTTTGGCCTGCGCTGGTTTGTTTCTCCCATAGTCCCATGTGCTCCGCAGCTCCGCTCATGATCCAAAGCCCAGCTCCATTGAATGCAAGAGCCAGAGGAGCAGCAGCTGTGGGGAAGGACATGGCAGGGCATCAACCGAGGTGAGATTATTGACATGTCTCTGGGAGTGAGGGTCGTCTGGAGAAGGAAGGAAGAAGAGCCAGCCGAAGGAAAGCCCCCGTAAGCGCAATTGGATAGAGAGGGGGAGAGAGAAGCTGCGTCTGCCATGCGCTGCGCTGTGCTGACAACAAGAGACAAAAGCTGAGCCCCTGGCCGCAAACAGACATGCACAGGGAAGGGAGGGAGCAATTCTGCAGGAGGAGGGAGAGAGAGCGCGCGGGGGGGCCGGCGCCGGAATGAAAGCGGACAGGGAGGGAACAGATCACGGAGACGCAACCAAAAAGACGAGCAATCAAACGGAACGGGGCCGGGGCGGGGACACACACACAGACATGCTCGGCGACGCAACGCAACAACACATGGGCGAAAGCGAGAGGTGGTGGGAGAGAGAGACGAGGACAGGACAGGCCACGGCCACGCACCGTAGATCTTCCGCCAGTAGTGGTAGAAGGCGAGCACGCGGGGCAGCGCGTTGTGCGAGGTCGGCGGCGACATGGGCTTGGACGACGCCTCCGCCATGAGCCCCACCATCTCCTTCACGGACCCCAGCAGGAACCGGTACGGCGGCCCGCGCACGCCCTGCGCCGCGAAGTGCGCCTCCAGGCGACGGGGCCGCCACCACAGCGCGTCCGCCACGCGCGCCGCCACGTGCAGCGCCAGCCACGCCACCACGGCCACCGCCGCCGCGCGCCACCACAGCCACCCCGCGCCGCCGCCGGCCGCGTCCATCTCCTGCTGCTCCTCCACCATTGCAGTCAAAGAGTCGTCTCTGCCTCCTCCTCCTCCTCCCTTGCTGCTGCTTCTTGGAACGGAACGGAACCGAGCAGGGCGGGGCGAAGCTGGTGGGTCTCTTCTGGTAATGGCCGTGCGCTCGCGCGCTGGTGTGCCACGCACGCGCGCACGCAGTCACGCAGAGACAGAGGATTCGGAAGGGAAGGGTGGTGGTAATGACGGGGGCTTCTGCGGTGAGAGGGGAAGGCAAGGGAGGGAAGGGCAGGGCGGTTATATAGTGGTGGAGGTCGACGGGGAGAGGCCGTTCTGGTTCCGGTTCCGGCGGGCGATGGGGCCGGGAAGGGAGCGCGGGGATGACTACTGATATGAGAGAGAGCGAGAGGGAGAAGTTTTGTTTTGGAGCTGGTAGGTTGTAAGGGTCAACGAGGTTGGGCTTCGCCACTTTTGTTTAATTGACCATGTTGGATGGATGGATGGTGCGTGTGGCTTTGAGATGTTTTTAAAAGTTCCATGTTTATTTATTATAGTCCTAGTAATAAAACTTTCATGTCCATTATGGGTTAAAAACAAACAAAATCATTTCTCAAACAGAAAACTCATGTGCCAACAATCTCACTATTCACCAAATTCTAGCGGAGAGCCGGAGACTCCATGTTAGTCCTCATTACACACGCTACGGGGAAAACGATAAATAAATCATAAAAATATTTATAATAATTAAACACCTTCTCTTTAATTTGATAAACTCTATTCATCATCGTTAATAATAACTATTAAATCTTTTGAGTTTAAGAAAAAGTTACCCGTTTCAATTGTAATAAAAAACACAAAGTAATCCCTAAATTATCCACCTCTAATATTGTAAGAGATAATTAAGAAAACCCTTTAATTCGTACCTATATTAATATCCCTTTATTTTTTACTATATCCTCAATGCAACGTCTAAATAAGTAAATAGTAATATAAGCTATCATGTAAAATAATTTGATCCATAAAATATGCTATATATGTTTCTAAATTATATACATCCATGATTGTTTCAAGAAAGTAAGCATATTGTTGAATGGCACTAAGTAAACATTAATAGATTAGTGCATATATTTATGGTAATAGTTTATCAAGCATGGAAAATGGTCTCTTAACGAAATACATACTAATGACGCTCTCAATACATTTTAAATTATGTTAACACTCGATGAGAACAAAAACTGTAAGTTGTTCCTTCGATAAGTTTATACACTTTTGATACAACATTATGCCATACCAATACTGATAATTTCATTTTTAGAACTCTATGTCTTCAATATAAATTAAAATCTCAAGGATCATGGTGCATGCTGAAATCAATATTCGTACCAATTTAGTAATTAAGAGTTGTAGTTTAGGATCTAGAATAACAAAATATAAAAAGAAAATGCGGATACATGGGTGTATGCCGGGTCTCTGAGTGTTGAGTGATTGTCAACTGGGATGATGCGCATGTTCTTTGGCTTGTGTTGTGCAGGTGTCGAGTACGGATACAGTGATCGACGGCGAGGTGAAGGTCAAGTTGAGACGTGTCGTGCCGATGGACCGGGTGCGGTGAAGGATGGGCGTGCCGTGCGACGGACGTGCCATGCCGAGGTACCGAGCGGTGAAGGGCGGACGTGAGGCTTGGACTGAGGGACCAGAGGCCCGAAGATCAGCTGTGGTGGCTGGCAGCCTGTGACGACGACAAGTGAAGAAGTGCGGTCATGTGTTGCCTGAGTCGTGGACTCAGGGACACGTGTCGGTGGACGGGGTGCACGGGCTGTGCATCCCCTCTACGACGTCGGTTTGGTGGTAGAGCCAGGGAAAAACCATCGGATGGACGGTTTCCAGGTTTGGGCCTCAAAACCTGGGCGTGGACGGTTTCCGAGTTTGGCCACAAAACTCGGGCTGACGGTTTCCGAGTTTGGCCACAAAACTCGGGCTGAGGACGGTTTCCAGGTTTAGGCCTCAAAACCTGGGCGCTGAGAGTTTGCTGAGTTTGGCCTCAAAACTCAGATGCTGGTGGGCTGGTTTCCCGGTTTGGGCCTCAAAACCGGGGGTTGGCTGGAAAAGGCTGGTTTCCCGGTTTGGGCCACAAAACCGGGGGTGCAGAGCGAGGACGGCACGTGGCGGCGATCCGGAGGTTGCGTCGAGGCAACGCTTCTGTTTGTGCGGGCGTGGCCGTCGGATACACCTACCACCGAGTTGGTCCAGAATAACCCTAGGGTTTAGCTGGTTCGCTCTGTAATTAGAATAGAGAGGGGTAGAGTAGGAAATAGACTTAGGCTAGTAGTAGGATAAGTAGTCGGGAGACACCCTCCTCCCATACATCTCAGTCATTTGCTCTTTCGCACTTAGGGTTTTCTGCTCTCCCATCCCCTGCTGTAGCTAGCTGAGATCCGCAGAGAGACTTGCCTCTGTGTACTGTTGATTGTGAGGTAGTGAGACCGTAATCTCACTGTTGTGCAATTCGTGGTTGTGATTCGCGTTTTGTTCGTGTTCTTCGCGGAATCCTTTTTCTCCACGATTTTCCCATCGCTTGATCTCTTTGCTCGGTTCATCTTTTGCAAATCCATTTGAACCAAGTTGTTCTAGATCGTGAGGCACTTCTTTCCACCGAAGGAATTCCCCTCCAACCTCACGGTCTAGGAGATCGATCGATTTTCGTTTCGGGTCAAGTTTTCTCCCTTCCCCCAAAATTCTTCGATTCATCGATTTGGAGATAGGTTCGAGCCATGATCTCTTAGAGATAGCTCACTATACTCTTTGTGACTCATCTCTCCAAGTTTGAACCCTAGAGGTTTCGTTTTGGGAGAGTTTGATTCAAATCGGTGGACAAACAGTACTGCTGAGGGGTGACCGGACGCTGGCTCGAGATGACCGGACGCTGAGGATGTGCGTCCGGTGGTTGAACACTCGCTGTGCCCCCTTTTGGTCTTGACCGGACGCTCCATTCCCAGTGTGACCGGACTCGACTGTGCTATTGTTCATCTGCGTTTTCTGTGTTGACCGGACGCTGCGTGTTGTGACCGGACGCTCTGTCTTCGTGAGTCCGGTCAGGAACAGTAATGTTCCGGATCGGTTTTTGTGTGACCGGACGCGTCCGGTCCTTGCTGACCGGACGCTGACCAGAGTCCGGTCGTGACTGTTTTGCGCTGTTTCGTTCGCGGTTTGTTCGTCCGCTGTCGGAATTGATTTCCGTCTTTTGTGTTGGCTTTCTAGAGTTGTGTAGTGTCCCGCTGTGCTTCTTGGAAGCATCCACCCTACATCTAGGGTCGTGGACATTAGCAAGCTCTAGGGTTTGTCCTTTTGGGTGACTCTCGGGACAGTGGCTACTAGTTTCCGAAAGGAAATTTTGAAGCTCCCATTCACCCCCCCTCTGGTCGCTTTCTAGTTGATTCTCGGTCCTTCAGAAAATTTGAATAAAAGATACAATACTAACTAGAATTTCAACTTTGCACGTAGATAAAAAGTTCCATAACTAAAATAAACCAAAGTTTAAAGTCAATATATATTGATGGTATCACGAAAGAGATTAATTGCAAAGGATGACAACACAAATCTTCATATTATTGTTTGTTGACAGTCTTTAATGTCAACTACAGTTTATCAAGTATTGCACAAAATCACATAAAACATCACAAGACACAGTTGTAGGGTTTTGGTCTTGCATGATAAAATCTACAAAAATAGTCCTCACATTATTTTAATCATGTCTGCATTAGCATATTTACTTTTCCATATTGCATTTAGAAAATAAAATAAATATTAGTTCATTGTTTCATTACATCATAAAATCCTAACATGTGTATAGTTTTGTGGTGTGCATATGCCGCAAGAAAATATATTGTGGTGGCACAAATTTGTTTTGCAGTTGTCTCATCATATTTCTTTCATTATATTATAAAATAGAAAATCCAATAATATTTTAAGTAGATATCCAGTTAGAACCTTGTCAATTGGAAAGCATGTTTGAACCTCACAAGAACAATCAATCTTTGAAAGGCTGACAACTAACCCATTATCATAATCTATGCCTCGAGTTTTTGGTGCTCTTGTTGGAGCATCTTGAAGGACCGAGAATGCAATAGCAAGACGACCAGAGGGGGGGGGGGGTGAATGTGAGCTCAAAAATTTCTCTCAAAACTTTGGCATTTGTCCCACAAATCAACCCCAAAAGCTTCGATCGAAACCGTGATGCTCACGACCCTTGGAAGAGGGTGGATGATCCCAAGGATCACAACGGAGCACCACAAAGCGATAGCAAACCAAAAGCCAAAAGCACCGACACAAGTTCGATGCCTAGAAACCGAGTCCCAAACGTAGATTGAAGGCTACGTCGGGAAATCCCCAAATACCAATGCTAACAAGTAGCAAGGATACCTAGAGAGGTTCCTAGCTGAACTAAGAAGCCAACCGAGAGGTCCGAAAACCAAACGAAGAAGTCGGGAGAGCAAACACACCAAAACTCAACAAGCAGCCGACTCCCGGACTATCCGCCAGTACGGTCCCGGACTGTCCGGCTCAACCGCGGACTGTCCGCGGGGGGATGGCGGATTGTCCGTCGGCCAAATCCCCGAAACAGCACTGTTGCTGCAAGTCTCCTGGACACTCCCGGACTGTCCGCGAGCTCCAACGGCGGATTGTCCGTTGGTCACTCAAAAGCAAAACGGCCGAGGAACTCAGCCACTAATCCAGCTTGTCCCCGACGCGTGGACTGTCCGCCGGTCAAACCGCGGACTGTCCGAGGATGAACAGAGAGGGCGAATTTGGTCGCCCCTCTCACGAATCTACTCAAATCTGAATCCAAACTCAATCCCACGTTCTCAAACTTGGAGAAGATGATCACGAGGTAGTTAGGAGACTATCCCCAAGAAATCATCCGCTCAAATCAACTCAAACACCGAGAAATCGAAAGGGGAGGAGAATGAACGAAAAAGCGCCACGAAAACGAAATCAACCCGATCTACTTGTTCGTGAGGAGTTAGATGAATTCCTTCGGTGGAAATGATCTCCTCACTATAAAGAACAAGTTGATTCAAACGGATTTCGCAAAGACGCAGTGGAGAGGGAGATCGAGTGACGGGAAAATCACGGAGAAACGAAGAACACGAAGAACACGAATCAAAACGCGAATCAAGTCATTGATCTGCAACCGTGTGGCTACCACACGCTACAACAGTGAGATTACGGTCTCACTTCCTCAAAATCTCCAGTACACAGAGGTATGGTTCTCTGCGGATCTCAGTAGCTACAGCAGAGGATTGGGAGAGCAGGAAACCCTAGAAGCAAAGAGCAAATGACTGAGATGGAATGGGAGGAGGGTGTCTCCCTCTACTTATCCTAATTCTAATTCCTACTCTACCCCTCTCTAATTACAGAGCGAACCAGCTAAACCCTAGGGTTATTCTGGACCAACTCAAGTTGCTGGTGATCCGACGGCCACGCCCGCACAACTGGTAGCGTTGCCTCGACGCAACCTCACCGATTGCCGCCACGTGCCGCCACCGCTCCGCTTGTCCTTTTCCCGGACTTCGCCCCGGGTTTTGAGGCCTAAACCAGGAAACCAGCCTTCACGACCAACCCCTGGTTTTGAGGCCCAAACCGGGAAACCAGCCTTCCGTAGCCTGAGTTTTGTGGCCCAAACTCAGCAAACCCGCAGCACCCAGGTTTTGAGGCCCAAACCTGGAAACCGTCCTCAGCCCGAGTTTTGTGGCCCAAACTCGGAAACCGTCAGCGCCCAGGTTTTGAGGCCCAAACCTGGAAACCGTCCACTCGGTGATTTTTCTGTGGCTCAACCACCAAACTGAGCCGTAGAGGGATGCACCGCCCGTGCACCCCGTCCACCAACACGTGTCCCCAGGTCCTCGACCCAAGCAACACCGTGCCCGCAAGTGTTCGCTTGTCGCTGTCCCAGGCTGCCAGCCACCACAGCTGATCCTCGAGCCACCGGTCCCTCAGTCCAAGCCTCACGTCCGCCCTTCGCCACTCTCGGTCCATCGGCACGACACGTCTCTACTTGACCTTCACCTTGCCTCTGATCACTGTATCCGTGCTCGACACCTTCACAACACAAGCCAAAGAACATGCACGTTATCCCAGTTGACAATCACTCATCACTCAGAGACTCGACATACACCCATGTATCCGCAATCTCCCCCTTGATGAGTGCATTGTCAACTACCAACACAAATCATAATAGAATAGAGGAAGGAAGGAAGAAGGAGAGAGAACTCGACCAAATGACCCAAAAGCATAGCAAAGCCGAAGAAGGTCAAGTGGAAAGAGCAAAACAACTTGGTTCCCAAAGATATGGGCAACGGCTCGACGCAACCAAGCAAAACAAAGCTAGCCCTCAAGAAGAGGTAGAATAGGCTCAACACCACTAGCGAGAAAGCTTGACACCAATTGGAAAATCAACTGAAAATCAAGCAGAACAGAGCTAGCCCTCAAGAAGAGGCAGAACGGGCTCAACACCGCTAGCGAGGAAGCTCGACACCAACTGAATAAGGGCTAAATACCAATTGAAGAGCATAAAAACAAAGGTGCTAGTTTCTCAAGAAAGAGGCAAAGGCTCAACACAACTAGCCACAAAAAATGCTCCAAACCAACTGATACTAGCTCAGAAACTCAGCAACGAGCAAACTCCCCCTCAAATAGTACACACAACCAGGAAAACTCTCCTCAAAGTTCAACTCGAAAAGCAAAAGATTTGAAGATATTTTCTCCCCCTTAGTCGAACAAAGAGCACATATGATTTGTCAATATTCTCTCCCTTAGTTGAAAATGCACTATCAAGCAAAGAAAAATGCACCATCAAGCAAATTCCTCCCCCTTGACAGAATAGCTCCCCCTTCCAAAATGCATATGAGTCAAAATGCAAGTTAGCAGCTTCAGAAATATAGTCAATAGAGTGTAAAGATGCTCCACAAAGTGTAACTCTAATGACACAACGAGAGGCTGACATGCCAGCAAGGGCTCAAACTGATCACCAAATACGAAATAGGAACATATGAGCAAAATGAGCAGTTTTCAGCCAAAAAGGTATTCACCATCAAAATAGCACTAAACACGTATAGACAGGAAGTCAACCAAGTGCTAAACATGTATACAAGGTGAACTACCCCTAGCAAGGTCCAATCATCATGCTATAGAATGAAACATAGACTTGTGTATTCAAATTTTATCGGAGTTGCAGCAGTTAAATTACACAAGTTTAAATTTCAGCATGTGATTGGGAGAGGTTGAAAGCTTGTCATTGCCTAACTTTTCAACTGTGCGAAGCCTATGCAAAAGCAATCAGAAGCTTAAAGCAACAGTTTCGGTCATACACTACACATCTCAAGTTTAACTCAAAGTGCAATGAGAAACAATCTCGAAACTGTGAGGTGCTGACAAGCAATCCCATCTCGATCTTTTCAATTCACTTTAACTTGGTTCAAATTTAAAGCAGTATATGAACATACCAAGCAAGTGAATGACTCAGAACTAGAGACATAGCAACCTAGCATATATGAAAAGCACAAGTGATTTCAACACATTCTACACATGCTTGTTGCATATCTCAATGGTGAACATTTTCAGGTTTTAGGTTCATTAAACAAGTTCACCATTCATAAAATAGCTCAGCTCATAACATGTATCAGTGATCAGAAGGAGCATAAACTACAGGCATCAACATAGAGCATCGGAGCATACACTACACAGAGCATAGTCACATTCTAAGGATTATATACATGAAGCTCTCAAAGAAAAGATGCAAAATGCAGAAAAGATGCAAGAAGAACCCAATTGAAAAACAAAAGGTTAGTTTATGATACAAGAATCAAAATGTTTCCCCCATCTAAAAGGGGAAACACACACCGAGCTCACCTCTCAACCTAGCAAAAGTCGATTGGTCCAAAGGCTTGGTGAAAATATCTGCCAACTGATGATGAGTATCGACATGGCGAATGTTGATATCACCCTTCTCATAGTGGTCTCGCAGAAAATGAAAGCGCACATCAATGTGTTTGGTCTTAGAGTGCAGCACGGGGTTCTTAGCAACGCTAATAGCACTCGTGCTGTCACAAAGCAAGGGAACACGAGAAAAACTCAGACCAAAATCACACAAAGTGACCATCATCCAGAGCAACTGGGAACAGCAACTAGCCGCAGCAACATACTCAGCCTCCGTGGTAGACTGGGCGACACTAGACTGCTTGCGAGAAGACCACGATACAAGAGAAGAACCAATAAACTGGCAAGTCCCAGAAGTGAACTTGCGCTCGATCCGACAACCAGCAAAATCGGCATCGGAATAACCGCAAAGGGAGAGGGTGGAGGAAGCAGAATACCAAATCCCGAACTCAGGGGTGAAGCATAAGTACCTCATAATGCGCTTGACCGCCTGACGGTGAGAAGTGCGCGGCGACGACTGAAATCATGCGCACAGACACACCGCGAACTGGATGTCCGGGCGTGTTGCCGTCAGGTACAGCAGCGACCCGATCATACTCCGGTACTCCTTCTGGTCCACAGCTTCTCCATCCACATCCGCATCCAGGGCCGCCGTGGTCGGCATGGGTGTTGGAAGAGGCTTGGCCTCACCCATGTCGAACTTCTTCAGGATGTCCTTGGTGTACTTGCCCTGGTGCACGAACGTCCCCTCTCGGGATTGCTTGATTTGCAACCCGAGGAAAAATGTCAACTCGCCCATCATGCTCATCTCAAACTCCCTGCTCATAGTGTCTGCAAACTTGGCAACCAAAGCATGAGAAGAACCACCGAAAATGATATCATCCACGTAAATCTGGACCAAGAGAGTGTCATTGCCTTGCTTGAGAAGAAAAAGCGTTTTATCCACACATCCCATTTTAACACCCTTAGCAAGCAAAAAGGTTTTCAACCTATCATACCAGGCTCTAGGGGCTTGTTTCAAACCATATAAAGCTTTGTGCAGTTTGAACACATGGTTTGGAAACTTGGGATTTTCGAAACCGAGAGGTTGTCTCACATACACCTCCTCTTCTATGTAGCCGTTTAGGAAGGCACTCTTGACATCCATTTGAAAAAGTTTAAACCCTTTGGATGCAGCAAAAGCCAAGAGTATCCTCATTGCCTCCAAATGAGCTACAGGAGCAAAAGTGTCCTCATAGTCTATCCCCTCCTTCTGACTATACCCTTGGGCTACAAGTCTGGCCTTGTTTCTCACAACATGGCCATCCTCTCCTTGTTTGTTTTTGAAAACCCATTTTGTCCCAATAGGGTGACACTTAGGAGGAAGAGGAACCAAAACCCAAACCCGATTTCTTTCAAAATTTTCTAACTCCTCATGCATGGCATTGACCCAATCAGGATCAAATAAAGCGTGTCCAACATCTCGGGGTTCCAAATCAGCAACAAATGCAGAATGGACAAAGTGAGAAATTTGTTGTGGTCTTGACTGAGTGACACGTTCGCCGATGCTGCCGATCATATGTTGAGGCGGGTGTTGGCGTTGGATGTGTCGTGGTGCCTCCTGAGCTGAAGTGATCTCCCCCTCAACAGCAGCTGGTGCCTCCTCGGGTACAAAGGGTACCACTCGAGGTGGCGGATCCCACGGCCCCCAAGAGAAAGAAGTGTCGGGGCCGTGAGTCATAGTAGAAGCCGCTCTTTGCGGCACAACAGGTGGTGGGGGTGCTGGATCATCCATACCTTCAGCACCCTCATTCTCGTCATCAAAAAGAGGTTCACCAACCTCATGATCACTTGCACGCTGAAAACGAGAAGAAGGACAAACCATGGTCTCATCGAAGGTGACATCTGATGTCTCCATGACTCGGTTAGTGTCAAGGTTAAGTACACGGTAAGCTCGAGTGTGAGTGCCATAACCCAAAAACACACCGTCAGAAGAACGAGACTCAAATTTGTCCAAGTTGCCTTTTTTGAGTATAAAACAATGGCAACAAAAAGTCGAAAATAACTCACCTTGGGCAGTTTTCCAAAACGCAACTCATAAGAGGTCTTTTTCAGGAAAGCTCGAAGAAAAATGCGGTTGGAAATGTAGCATGCAGTGCTCATAGCTTCGGCCCAATATCGTCTAGGAGTCCTATGCTCATCGAGCATCGTCCTGGCCATCTCAACAAGGGTCCAATTCTTCCTCTCCACAACACCATTCTGGGGCGGTGTGTAGGGGGAAGAAAACTGATGCTCTAAACCCAAAGAGTTACAAAACTTCTCAAAATCTGAATTCTTGAATTCGGAACCATTATCACTCCTAATAGCTTGCATCAAGTTCAAAGGGAACTCGTTCTGAAGACGCAAAATCAGATTGCGAGCAGAGGAGAAAGTCTCGGTTTTCTCAGCTAAAAAGAAAACCTACGAATATCTCGAAAAGTCATCAACAACAACGAGCACATACCACTTCCCCCCAACCGAGCTCACCCGAGCCGGACCAACAAGGTCCATGTGCAAAAGCTCTCCAGGGCGCTTGGTCATGACCTGAGTCACTGGATGGTGGGGAGCGGCAACCATCTTCCCATGTCTACAAGAGTGGCAAACAAGATCCTTCTCCATATGCAACTTGGGCAATCCTCGGATTATACCAAGTGAACTAAGCCTTGCAAGCAAGTCGAAGCTCAAATGTCCAAGTCTCCTATGCCACTTCCAAAGATCAGAGGAGGAAGGTCCAGCCACAAGACAACGAGAAGTGCCAAAAGACTCCGATAAATTAGCACGAAAGACTTTTCCAAAGGGCAAAATCAAACACACAAGATTGCCCCGAGGATCCAAAATACGACTAAGATTCGGCTTAAAACGAATCTCATAGTCATCATCAAAGAGTTGCGAAACAGAAAGAAGGTTAAAATGCAAGTTAGAAACAAGAGCAACATCGCGCAACACAAAGTGCTCATTAACTCGCACCGACCCACGAGACAAAACCTTACCTTTGCTATCGTCGCCGAAGGTGATAAACTCCTTTCCGGCGACTGGACTAAGACTGGAGAACCACTTGGCGTTTCCGGTCATGTGCCTCGAGCAACCGGAATCCACCAACCAAACGTTCTCCAATCGTTTTACCTACATCAATAAAAAGACATTGGGTGAGCATACGGTCCAACACTGGGTTAGTGAAGTAAAGGGAAAACCAGTGTTGGGCCGACTGCTCAAAAGAACGGTTAGCAAAAAAACCATTCCTAGCACGCCTACGGGAGGAGCGATCACCACGCTGAGGAAAACGTGGTCCGCTGGGGAAAGAGCGCTCACCACGATACTCAAAATGTGGTGGGGTAAAACGCTCAACTACAAAGCCACCGCCACGAGGTCCATATCCTACAACTGCAGGCTCCCACCGGGCACGACCTCCTCGCGGCCTAGGCCTAGGAACTTGAGGTTTAGGACCTCTAGGCCTAGCAGCACGCCTCTAAACATTCGGCACATGTACATCATGGAAAGGATGGTACATGTCCGGGTTGTTCATCTCCCTTGCACGACGCGCTTCTCTCTTGCGCCGAAAGCAAAACTCGCTCAAGTGTCCATCTCGCCCACAATGCTCACAATGGTACCTCACCGCTCTCATAGGGGGTTGTTGGTACTCACTGTAGTGGGTGTGGATCACTTTGCCCTTCTGTGGCATAAGCTCCTCCTCGATGGGTGGCATGGTGTCCAACTTGTTTTTCAGGTGATTGGGGTTGGGATGCCATGTCTGCTTCTTTGGTGGAGCTCTCGGAGGTTCAACGAACACACCATCCTTGGTGTTGGGCTTGAGAGGCTCTTTGGGTGGAATCTTTGTAAGCTTGGGAGTAGTGGTGGAGTTGGGCTTCTTACATGGGTTAAAACCACTCGACTCTCCAATCTTGCCAAAAGATGAAACATCAACACCCTGAGCAAAACCTACACCTGGACCTCCTGCAGCACGCTTGAATTGGGAGATCATCATCCCAAGCTACGGCTCACCACAAGACACCTATGACAAGATGGTCCGAAGGTATGTGTTTTCCTCCTCGGTTTGCATCTTGTCATGTTTCACGTTGGCTATCTCCATCTCCAGGCCCTCACACAAAACACACCTGGACACACAAGTGCTACCCGAGCTGGCCTTCTCAAGAGACACAATCTTGGCATTCTTCTCTGCCAACTCGATTTGCAAGCCTGCACAGGACTTGCACGCACCCAACAGCAAGGATCTAGCCTTCAGCTCATCCACCTCTCCAACCAACGCAACATACTTACCTCTCAAAGTGAGAAGGTCAGTCATGTGCGTGGTGCACATCTCACACTCACCCTCCTCAGAAACGACTACAGTGGACTTGGCAAACTCAAGCTCCTTCACTGTATCCTCCCACTTCTGCCTAAACTCCTTGCGCTCTCTAGCAGCACGCCTAAGCAGCTTATGTTGACTAAGGAGAGCGGCAGTAAGTTTCTCGACCTCAGCAGAAAGCTCATCGGGGGTCAGAGATACCTGGGAGGTGTCGTCGTCGTCGTTCCGAGGAGTGTCCTCCAGCTCGCCGTTGACCTCCTTGCCGAGGGCCATGGTGCAGAAGCCCTCGTCGTCGGCGAAGAAGCAGAGGCCGTTGAGCTTGTCCTCGATCCTCTTCTTCTTCTCGGACTCGTCGTCGCTTGAAGAAGCGGAGTCGTCGTCCGATTCATCGACGTCGCTGAGCGTGGCGAAGAAAGCACGCTGCTCAGCCTGGGCCTTCTCCAAGTACTTGGTCTTGATGTACTCCTTGTTGAAGCCGCCCTTCCGCTTGTGCTTCGCGGGGACGTACTTCTCCTTGCGCTTGCCGGAGTCGTTCTTGTGCCCATGATCCGCCTTGCCGAAGACTTGCTTGTTCTTCTTCGGGCAATTGGCGATGAAGTGGTTGGGATCGCCGCACTCAAAGCATCCTGAGCGTCCTCCTCCGCGGCGACGGTTCATGCGGTTATTGTGGAACCGCGAGAACCGATTGGCGAGCAAAGTCAGCTCGTCATCCCCCATGAACTCCAACTGCTCCTCTGTGACAGAAAGAAGAGAGGAAAGCGCAAAGCCTCTAGAGGGGTTAGCAGAAGAGCCAGAAAGCAAAGCCATCGACGGGCCAGAAGGATTTTCATAAGAAGCCCTCGCCATGGCATCGATCTCACTAGACTTGAGCTTACTGAAGAGCTCGTCGCACGTGAGGGTCTCATTGTTAGGCGATTCGATGATCATCTGAACCTTGGAATCCCACACCGACCGATCAAGGGTATGCAAAAGCTTCAAAGCCCTCTCATGATCGTCGAAAGGCAACAACTCCTTGTTAGCCCTCATCCTGTTGACAATCACCTGAAAGCGAGCGAATTAACTTTCTATGCTCTCGCCAGGCATATGTCGAAAGTTCTCATACTCTCACTTGAACGACTCGTAGAGACGGGTTTTGACTTGAGAGATTCCCTCATGGAAACGCATGAGGGTAGCCCAAATCTCCCGAGCCGTAGCGAGGTGAGAAACGCGATCAAACTCACTCATGCTCAGGCATGAGAAAAGAGCATTACGGGCTCGGCTATTGGCATCGTGCTTATCGATCTGGAGCTGAGTCGCACGAGCAGCCAAGACCACGTAATCGACAGAGTTGCAAATATCCCAGATGGAAGCACCCAAACTCTGCAGATAGGCCGACATACGTATCTTCCAATACGCATAGTTTGTCCCTTCGAAAAATGGCGGTTTGCCCACGCCGCGATCCATGTCACCTTCTATGGATCTGGAACCGGCTAAGGTGGAAGATCCTTAACCCGCTCCGATACCAATTGAAGGACCGAGAGTGCAATAGCAAGGCGACCAGAGGGGGGGGGTGAATGGGAGCTCAAAAAATTTCTCTCGAAACTTTGGCCTTTGTCCCACAAATCAACACCAAAAGCTTCGATCGAAACCATGATGCTCACGACCCTTGGAAGAGGGTGGATGATCCCTAGGATCACAGCGGAGCACCACAAAGCGATAGCAAACCAAAAGCCAAAAGCACCGGCACAAGTTCGATGCCTAGAAACCGAGTCCCAAACATAGATTGAAGGCTACGTCGAGAAATCCCCAAATACCAATGCTAACAAGTAGCAAGGATACCTAGAGAGGTTCCTAGGTGAACTAAGAAGCCAACCGAGAGGTCCGGAAACCAAGCGAAGAAGTCGGGAGAGCAAACACACCAAAACTCAACAAGCAGCCGACTCCCGGACTGTCTGCCAGTACGGTCCCGGACTGTCCGGCTCAACCGCGGACTGTCCGCGAGGGGATGGCGGACTGTCCGCCGGCCAAATCCCCGAAACAGCACTGTTGCTGCAAGTCTCCTGGACACTCCCGGACTGTCCACGAGCTCCAACGGCGGACTGTCCGCCGGTCACTCAAAAGCAAAACGCCCGAGGAACTCAGCCACTGATCCGGCTTGTCCCCGACGCGCGGACTGTCCGCCGGTCAAACCGTGGACTGTCCGCGGATGAACAGAGAGGGCGAATTTGGTCGCCCCTCTCACGAATCTACTCAAATCCGAATCAAAACTCAATCCCACGTTCCCAAACTTGGAGAAGATGATCACGAGGTAGTTAGGAGACTATCCCCAAGAAATCATCCGCTCAAATCAACTCAAACACCGGGAAATCGAAAGGGGAGGAGAATGAATGAAAAAGTGCCACGAAAACGAAATCAACCCGATCTACTTGTTCGTGAGGAGTTAGAAGAATTCCTTCGGTGGAAATGATCTCCTCACTATAAAGAACAAGTTGATTCAAACGGATTTCGCAAAGACGCAGTAGAGAGGGAGATCGAGTGACGGGAAAATCGCGGAGAAACGAAGAAAGCGAAGAACACGAATCAAAACGCGAATCAAGTCATCGATCTGCAACCGTGTGGCTACCACACGCTACAACAGTGAGATTACAGTCTCACTTCCTCAAAATCTCCAGTACACAGAGGTATGGTTCTCTGCGGATCTTAGTAGCTACAGCAGGGGATTGGGAGAGCAGGAAACCCTAGAAGCAAAGAGCAAATGACTGAGATGGAATGGGAGGCGAGTGTCTCCCTCTACTTATCCTAATTCTAATTCCTACTCTACCCCTCTCTAATTACAGAGCGAATCAGCTAAACCCTAGGGTTATTCTGGACCAACTCAAGTTGCTGGTGATCCGACGGCCACGCCCGCACAACTGGTAGCGTTGCCTCGACGCAACCTCACCGATTGCCGCCACGTGCCGCCACCACGCCGCTTGTCCTTTTCCCGGACTTCACCCCCGGTTTTGAGGCCCAAACCGGGAAACCAGGCTTCACGACCAACCCCCGGTTTTGAAGCCAGAACCGGGAAACCAGCCTTCCGTAGCCTGAGTTTTGTGGCCCAAACTCAGCAAACCCGCAGCACCCAGGTTTTGAGGCCCAAACCTCGAAACCGTCCTGAGCCCGAGTTTTGTGGCCCAAACTCGAAAACCCTCAGCGCCCAGGTTTTGAGGCCCAAACCTGGAAACCGTCCACTCGATGGTTTTTCTGTGGCTCAACCACCAAACCGAGCCGTAGAGGGGATGCACCGCCCATGCACCCCGTCCACCGACACTTGTCCCCTAGTCCTAGACCCAAGCAACACCGTGCCCACAAGTCTTCGCTTGTCGCTGTCCCAGGCTGCCAGCCACCACAGCTGATCCTCGGGCCACCGGTCCCTCAGTCCAAGCCTCACGTCCGCCCTTCGCCACTCTCGGTCCATCGACACGTCACGTCTCTACTTGACCTTCACCTTGCCTCTGATCACTATATCAGTGCTCGACACCTGCACAACACAAGCCAAAGAACATGCACATTATCCCAGTTGACAATCACTCATCACTCAGAGACTCGGCATACACCCATCTATCTGCACATCTTGCATGACAATACAAATGATCAAGAGCTAGTTCACCTGTACGTCTTCGTCTCGTTCAAAGAATGTCTCCTTGAACCACTGCCGCTCCGACTGTGCATGAATCGATTCCCCAACAAACGAGAAGGACTTCCTTTGGCAAACAAGCTCAACACTCAACCACAATAACATTCAGCTTGGTGGACGAGCATCCCCTGTATATCGAGCTAAGTATTTCTTTCCTTTTAAAATTTTACTATCGTTCGAGTTTCCTACAGATTTGCTAAAAAGAAATAAAAAGGTGCATAACCATAGAAACAAAATAAAGATTTGCTAGATACTTTTAGGTTTGCTTTAGAGTCAATAGAGAGAGAGAGAGAGAGAGAGAGAGAGAGAGTGAGAGGATGTGTACTAAAATTTTGCCAAATGAAATGAACTCTGAGGATAAGATCTCTAAACATAATTAAATTTTTGCCAAATTTTATTGTGTTGCAACATAAGTCAAACCGTTAGTGAAAGTGATTTTTAATGCTAGTTTATAACACAAACCGGTGGTGAACATGGGTCAACCATCACCACCGGTTGGTAACACAAACCGTCGGTAGTGATAGGTCACCATAGGTTTTTGTGTTACCATCCGGACCACCGGTGTAACGTAACGGCCCTAATCCCATGGCCCACTGATCACCGTCAACCACTGACAGTCGACCCGTACAGCCAAGAGATTATGACCGGTTCCGCTACTGGGCTACATCAGTGCCCGATGTCCGCAGGATCATCTCACAATTCAGTTACAATCTCTTGAACATTTGGACAAATAACATCGGAGTAAATAGCGGAAGACTTAGATAACAATAGTTTTACAAACCAGGGTTCAACATAAAATTAAAGTGAAGTTATTACAGACCATAGTTTAAATAGATAGAGTTGGCAGAGTAGCATATGACAACAACTGAAGGGTAAAGATACTTCACCCAGCCCGAGGGTGAATAATCACTCATCGGCCTCATCGGCCTCTTCCTGAACAACAGTCACACAGCAGGGTCCAAGGCATACTGAGGAATCTGCCATACCTGCAACATGGGTAATAAAACCCTGAGTACAAAGGTACTCAACAAGACTTACCCGACTAAAGAAAAAGGGAGAAGACTCAGGAATGAGAGGCTTAGGGTAGTCAAGGTAAAGCTTTAAGCAAGTTCAAGTATTTTGCGGAAAAAGCATTTTTGTAAACCTTATTTTATTTTGGAAAGATTTAGTCTTCCTCAATTCTTCATCATTCATGATTCATTTTACATTTCAAAACATTCCTAGTTGAGAACCACTCTCCGTTGACAGTCAGTGGACCAAGTCTCCATAACCGAGGAGCAACGTTAATCCGGATAAATAATACTCAGCTGAGGATCCCTATCCACACTGCATATGTAGCACCCAAGCTTGCATATGCCAACTCGTCTACCACGATTCCTCCAAGATTGGGCCCGGTCCTACGCCACCCGGAAGTACAGTACACCACTCCAATTTTCCGCCAGCGACAAGTACCTCGGGACTCTAACCCAAGAGTACAGGTCCTGACACGTGGGTACATGCTACTTCCGCCATCTCTCCACTCCCAGTGCGCGGTTGTCGGTCCAATAAAGGATTCCTCGGAGCCAGAGCTTTCCGTAGTATGTGAATAGTTACAAGTCTTGACCAGCAGGCCCCCATACGGATGGTCCCTACATTTTTCCGCCAGCGACAAGCACCTCGGGACTCTAACCCAAGAGTACAGGTCCTGTCGGTTTTTCAACCCTGTCCCGGTCGGTGTCAACTGTTGAGTCCCGGACTACAACATGACGGCACCGTACGCAAGGACAACCTCTCCTTCCTATTTGACTAAGTACGGATCAGATACTTAGCCAATAGTGGGAGTAAACCAGAAATTCCCATAAAGTTTCTTTCAGTGATCACACTTTTGAAATTGGCATTTTTATTGCAAAGTCTAATTCAATAAGCATTGCTAAGCATTTTTCAAATACTTTTGAAAAGCAGGCTTCGGGTGTATCCGTGGTCAAGGTGGATAATGCATCAGTTAGGATATCACTCAATTCCTATAAACCTAATGCAATAATTTAACTCAAAAGCATTTAAGGAAATCACTTTATAAATTCAAGGAAAGGGTTAAATGCACCGGGGCTTGCCTTGGATGGCAAAAAGAGCAGACTCGGGGTTGGTGGTGTAGGTGCCGGAGCTCGGGGTTGCCTCGGGGACAGATCCTTCGGTGGCTACCTCGACTTCAGGTCCTTCTTCGTCAACTATACGGATGCAATGATGAATGCTCATGAGAATGATGATATGAACTTATGGTGCAAGACAATTCCACTGATTCTAGATTACTTTTAAGCAAGGCATGATTGAAATCTAGGTTGAGCATAAAAGGTAACCATTTCTTCCTTAAGCAATATTGATTAAACTAGCCCTTATTATAATTATCCTAAGCATCAACCAAACATAGCATCACAAACATCATAGACCAAAGGGTAGGGGTCTATGAACATCAATCAATCCAAAGATCACATCATCACACACTTATTACCAACCCTAATCCATCTTTTCTATTTTCTTAATTTATTTAAAAGGTCATTTTATGAAGTTGCTCCAAAAATTACCAAATTAATCACATAAGTTCATTATGGTGTAGATAGATGGCAAAACAAATTTCATAATTTTTGGAGGTCATTAAGGTGTTCAAATAATTCTAGACATTTAATTAACAAAAGGCACTATTCAAGAATTAAAATAAATGCTCAAAAATCAACTTGTTCCAAAAGACTTCAAAATTTTACTAGAGACTTGCCATGGCATAACTAGCTCACAAAAAGTGATCTCATAATTTTTGGAGTTATAGATCACTCTCCAAAAATACCAAAACCTTCATTTTTCAATTAAAAGGGGAATTTTACATTTTCAAATTTTTGCACAAAACTCAAGTTTGATATTTTTATAAAATACTCCAGAGCATAAAGAGTCTACCACAAAAATTTCAGAATTTTTGGATGCACACAGAAAATCATACAAAAAAGAGAAAACAGAACACTATTCACATCTCTCAGAAAAAGAGAAGAGCACTGTGCTCCTTCTAGGCCGGCCTCGGCGAATCGCGGGGCTCGGGCGAATCGCGCGGGGCTCGGTTGAGACGGGCTCGGTCGAGACGGGCTCGGTCGAGACGGAAGCGACAGCTTCGTCCGAGGCCTGGCCCGGAGGCTCGGGCGAGACGGAGAAGTAAGCCCCCGTCCGAGGCCTGACTCGGGCGAAGCGGAGAGCATGCGCTCGCCGAGGCTTGGGCTCGGGCGAGACGGAAAAACCAGCCTCCGTCTGAGACCTGACTGGGAGGCTCGGGCGAAACGGAGTGGAAGCAGAGACTGGAGGCTCGGATGCTTACCACGGGTCGGAGGCAGGGCTCGAGGGTGAGGCTCGACTCGTTCTCGAGGGTGAGGCTCGACTCGTTCTCGAGGGAGAAGACGACCGCGGCGGCGCTCTGCTCGCCGGCGGTGACCCGAGCGCGGCGGCGCGTTTACGCCGGCCAAACTGGGCACTCCGCGGCAGAGCTGAGGGCACGAGAGTGATCAGAGGGCTCACCCGCGTCGATCAAGGAACTCGGCGAGGTGAGGGGATGAACGGAGGTGGACGAACGGCGATGACCGGCGGATGGCGAGCGGCGGCGATCGGCGCAGTGGCGACCCTGGGCATCAAACAGAGCCGCAAAGGCCAGGTTAGAGCCGCACGGAGACAGGGAAGCGAATGCGAGGGTCGGAGGGAGATGATCAAGGCCGGAGACGGCGAATTCCACGAACCCGAGTTCGCCGGGTTCCTGCCGGAGATTGGGAAGATGGGGTTACGCCGGGCAAACGGAGGCGGGGAAGGTGAAATTGAGAGGTGGGAAAGCTTCACGAGCTCAAGGCGGAGCTTTCGGGCTAGATGGTGGAGCGGCGGAGTGTCTGGAGTGGGCTGGCCACGGTGGCGGAGGTGAGTGAGGAGCTCGGGGCTCCGGCGGCTTATATAGCCGCGGCCAGGGGCCGGTAGAGAGCTCGGGGTGGGGTGGATAAGCTCGGCGGACGCACGCGCACTCGATTGCGCTCAGGCGGGGGTACTGGCGTGCAGCCGGGGCTCGGGCGCAAGCTCGGCCGGCAATGGCCACGCGGCGGCGGCGCGCTGGACACTGTAGGGGCCGAGAGCGAGGGTCAGCGCTCGCGTGCGGGCGCGGAGGGAACAGGGAGACAGCGGCGGCAGGTTGGTGGCGCGTGGGGAGCAGCCAGGCACGCGGCACGCGCAGCGCCGGAGGCTCGGCCACGGCCGGGGCCCCCTCTGCACTGCGCCGGCTAGAGGTAGGGGACGAACAGTGCTAGGCCTTAGGGTTTGACTTTTGGCTGATCTCTGTATTTTGCAAATTACTCTCAAAAATTGAACTGTGCGACAAAAACTCAAAATACCAAAGTTGCTCAGAAAAAAGAGATCTACAACTTTGTCAATATGAACATTTTCAAATTCCAAATAGTTTTTGAACTATATTCAAAAACAGAAAGGGGACACTTTTTTCAAACTTGATTCAAATCAAAATTACTCTGGATTTCAAACTGAAACTTGAAAATCTTCCAATATGAAAGTTGTTCCATTTGTCAAAACCTACAACTTTGCTAATATACACTTTTTCTGAAACTCAATAGTTTTTGAATTAATTTTGAAAACTCAAAAAGGGACAAAAACTGGAGTTTGAATGAATTTGAAATTACTGCAAATTTTATATAGAAACTTTGAAATTTGTAAATACCAAAGTTGTTCCTCTTGATCAGATTCACAACTTTGCTTTTTTGAACCAACTCAAAATTTTGAATTTTGAAAAAGTTATCAAAAAGGGAATAAATCCAGGATTTGGGATTTTAGGGTTTTGCAAAAGGAAAATCAAATCAAATCTGATTTTTGAACTTTGATCAAAGCAACAAACATCAGGGCACTAAATTTGAACAAGAATTACATAGAACTAGGCACAGAGGTGAAACTACCATTTTGCCCCTATAGGAAGAAGTGGGCTAATAAGGGTTTTTGCAATAGAGGTACATCACATAAAATGATACACTAAGCAAATGCATACACAAGAATTCATGATCAAGATGATTAATGATGCTAATGATGATATGTCAAGTTAATTACATGCTTAAACACCAGAGGTGTTACAGCCTTCCCCCCTTAAAGAAATCTCGCCCCGAGATTCTGCGTCTTAAAAAGGACAAAGAAGGGATAAAGGCAAAACTTTACATAGACAGGGATTCGAGAAAGTCGGGATAGTTCTTTGCCAAGAAGTCCTCAGATTCCCAAGTAGCTTCTTCTTCAGAGTGCTGGTTCCACTGGATTTTGTACCACCTTGTGGTAGTTCTTCGAGTAACTCGATCTTTGTGATCCAACACGCGAACTGGATATTCCGAGTAGGATAGATCAGGCTCTAGCTCGACACCTTCAACTTCCACGACATGTTCTGGTACTCGGAGGCACTTCTTGAGTTGGGAGACATGGAAAACATTGTGGACAGCAGAGAGATGATCGGGCAACTTCAGCTTGCAAGCTACCTTGCCACAACATTCCAAGATCTCAAACGGACCAATGTAGCGGGGTGCTAACTTTCCCTTGACTCCAAAACGAGTGACTCCTTTGGTTGGTGAGACCTTGAGATATACGTAATCTCCAACTTGAAACTTCAGAGGTCGACGTCTCTTGTCAGCATAACTCTTTTGTCGGGATTGGGCAATCTTCATGTTCTCTTGTATCTGCTTGACTTTCTCTTCCATATCTTTGACCAGGTCAACTCCAAAGAATTCTCTTTCTCCGGGCTCAGACCAACTGAGGGGTGTACGACAACGACGACCGTACAGTGCTTCAAATGGTGTCATTTTGATGCTTTCTTGATAACTGTTATTATATGAGAACTCTGCCAAGGGCAAACAGTCATCCCAAGTATCTGCGAAGGTGAGCACACATGCTCTCAACATATCCTCTAACACTTGGTTGACTCGCTCAGTTTGTCCATCTGTTTGTGGATGATATGCTGTACTATGCAAGAGCTTGGTTCCAAGCGAGGTATGGAACGCTTTCCAGAACTTTGCGACAAACTGAGTACCACGATCTGAGATAATGGTCTTGGGTATTCCATGAAGCTTCACTATGTTGTTCTTGTACAAGGCGGCATACGTGGGGACGGCGTAGCTGGTCTTGACTGGCAGAAAGTGAGCTTGTTTGGTGAGTCGGTCCACGATTACCCAAATGGAATCAAAACCTTTCTGAGTCTTGGGTAGTCCATTGACAAAATCCATGCTGATATCTTCCCACTTCCAGGCAGGTACAGATAAAGGTTGCAATTCTCCTCCAGGCTTCATGTGCACGGCTTTGACTTTTTGACAAGTATCACAGCGAGCGACATAGCGAGCGATTTCAATCTTCATCTTTGTCCACCAGAACCTCTGCCTTAGATCCTGGTACATCTTGTTGCTGCCGGGGTGGATGGAAAACCTAGACAGGTGTGCCTCATCAAGGATCAACTGTCTCAACTCAGGCACCTTGGGAACTACTAGACGGTTCTTGAACCAAACAACTCCTACATCATCGATCCTGAAACAATCAGCCTTACCGGTCTGGACCTTTTCGATGATGTGCTTGATTCCAGGGTTATCTTTCTGTGCAGCGATGACTTGTTCCTTGATCGATGTTTCTATCCTGACATTGTTCAGGCTTCCTTGCGGAACTATCTCAATACCCATCCTTTCAAGAGCATGGCACAAGGAAAGATCATAGGGCTTCGTCGTCAGACAGTTGCAGTATGACTTGCGACTGAGGGCATCGGCAACTACATTTGCCTTACCCGGATGGTAATGTACTTCGAGATCATAATCTTTAATCAACTCAAGCCATCTTCTCTGCCTCATGTTCAACTCTTCTTGAGTGAAGATATATTTCAGGCTCTTATGATCAGTGTACACATTGCAGGTACTGCCCAACAGATAATGACGCCATATCTTCAAAGCATGCACCACTGCTGCTAATTCAAGGTCATGGGTTGGGTAATTCTCCTCATGTCGCCTAAGCTGCCGTGAGGCATAAGCGATCACTCGACCTTCTTGCATCAAAACACAGCCTAACCCAGTACCAGATGCATCACAGTATACATCAAAGGGTTTCTCGATGTCTGGTTGAGCTAGGACTGGTGATTTAGTTAGTAGTTTCTTCAAGGCTTGAAAAGCTTGCTCACAGGCTGTTGACCAAACAAAATCCACGGAATTCTTCAACAACTCTGTGATAGGCTTGGCAACTCTGGAGAAGTCTGGGATGAAACGACGATAGTATCCCGCCATTCCCATGAAGCTGCGAACTTCGCGGACAGTGGTAGGTGGCTTCCAATCCAAGATATCTGCCACTTTTCCAGGGTCAACTGACACACCTTCAGCGGACAGGACATGACCAAGGAATTGAATTCGATCTAGCCAGAATTCACATTTATTGAACTTGGCATACAGCTGGTGATCTCTGAGACGAGAGAGAACGACACGAAGATGCTTGGCATGATCTTCAGGAGTTCTTGAATAAACAAGGATGTCGTCAATGAACACGACTACAAATTTATCGAGCTCTGGCATGAACACAGAGTTCATGAGATACATGAAATGAGCGGGGGCATTGGTCAAGCCAAAAGACATGACCAAGTACTCATATAGGCCGTATCTGGTGGTGAAAGCTGTTTTGGGAATATCTTCGGGACGAATTTTTATTTGATGATAGCCAGATCTGAGGTCGATCTTGGAAAACACTCTGGCTCCAGATAACTGGTCAAACAGAAGATCAATGCGAGGCAAGGGATATTTATTTTTGATGGTGACCTCGGTGAGCGGGCGATAGTCAACGCACAGACGAAGGCTTTTGTCCTTCTTCTTCACAAAGATAGCAGGACAGCCCCAAGGAGATGAACTTGGGCGAATGAGACCCTTATCCAATAGCTCTTGCAATTGGATCTTCAGCTCTGCCAACTCTCTGGGAGGCATTCGATAAGCTCTACGGGATATAGGAGCAGTCCCGGGCTTTAGCTCTATAGCAAACTCAACATCACGGTCGGGAGGCAGACCAGGTAAATCTTCTGGAAAGACATCAGGGAACTCGCAGACCACGGGGATATCTCGGATCCCTTGATCATAGGTAGCATTTAGCTGTGTGGTAGCTGGTTTTGAAGGCATAGGAAGTTGGAGAAGGAGTTTGGCGGTACTGTTAGGAATATCCACTCTCACAACTCTATTCAAGATGTCTATCATGGCTTTATACTGACACATCCAATTCATGCCTAAGATGACATCTATCTCTTGATCGCGCAGTACTATCATGGTGGTAGGAAAGACATGTTTCCCCAACATTACTGGTATACTGCGGACCACTTCCTTAGTATTTATCCGCCCTCCAGGCGAAAGTATGCAGAAACTTTCTTTTAACTCCCCCATGGGCAACTCATGCTTGATGACAAAAGTGCGACTGATGAAGGAATGCGATGCACCAGAATCAAACAAGACGACTGCAGGATGATTGGCAACAGGGAACCTACCGAGCATGACGGGCTCTCCTTCTGGGATGTTACTGACGGTGGTGAAGTAGACTTGCCCGTGCTTCCTGACAAGCTTGCCCTTCTGGACGTGCTGCTGAGGTGCACGGTGCTGCTGCTGTGATCCTCCAGGGCCTTTCTGTGCATGCTGGGCATTCTTCTTGGGTTTTGGGCACTCGCGAGACCAGTGACCAACTTGGCCACAGTTGTAGCATGGATGGTTGTAAGCTGTTTGTGGGGTGGTGACACGAACACCGGGGGCGTTCGGCTGAGTGGCACTTTGCTGGTTGGCATTGTGGGTGGTGGCCGCGGTACGAACGACCACTTGCTGATGGGGGTATGGGGCACGGTTTTGGTGGTGGCTGGGGTGGTAGATGATTCTTGGGCGCTTATGGTTGCTGGAGAAACTGCTAGACCCAGCCTTCTTCTTCTTCTTCTCTTCCTGATACTGGCGGTTGCTTTCCTCGAAAGCAACAGCACGGTCAACGACATCATGGTAGGATCCGTTTAGGTTGTTGGACAGACCTCTGCGAATCTTAGGGTGCAGACCCCTGAGAAAACAATCTCTCTTCTTTTCCTCTGTGTTGACACAGTCGGAGGCATACTGGCTGAGGTGGTTGAATTGTCCCACGTACTGCATGACGGTGGAATCTTTCTGTTGCAGGGCCAAGAACTGATCCAACTTCATTTTCATCAATCCCGAAGGGATGTGATGTGCTCTGAAAGCGGTGTGGAACTCTTCCCAGGTCAGCTGGTGACCTTCCGGCTGGGCCGCCAACAGGTTGGCGTACCAGGCACTTGCAGGACCACGGAGCTGCTGAGAAGCGAACCGAGGCTTCTGGATCTCTGTGCAGTGCAGTAGACTGAACTTCTGTTCCATGGTGCGTAACCAGTCGTCAGCCTCGAGAGGTTCATCGGCCTTTGTGAAGACCGGTGGTCGTGTTTCAGTGAAGTCCACATAGGTTGTCTCTTGGTTGTTGCGGCGACCACGGTTGCCGTTGTTCTGCTGCCCTTGATTCTGAGCCATCAGATTGGCAGCGGCGGCCAAGGCTGCAATGGCATCTGCTAGGGTAGCTGGTACAGGTGGAGGGTTTGGGAGACGGTCATCTCCAGCACCTCCGGCTCCGGTACGGGTGTTCACAGGCATCTGTATAAGCAACTCGGAACTCAGCATATATGGACAAAGGTTCTGAAACGACTGATTGATAGTTTCATAGATACAAAGATAGCTGGCTTGATAAAGATGACAACAGACTGATAAGGGAAAAGTTACGAAAAGAAAGATACATGCCAGACTTGGCAACAGACAGACTAACGCCCCCAAACCTAGTCTAAGGTTTTAGGTAAGCAGATGGTACAGACACAAGGAGTCTAGTCGTCATCGATGAAGATCAACTCTTCATCATCATCATCATCCTCGATGATAAGCTCAGGCTCTTCCTCCTCATCTTCATCTTCAACGTGGACATCTTCAGCAGGTTCCACTTCCTCATTCTGATCGGGCTCGTGTTCCACTTCAGGTTCCTCCACGACTCCGTCTTCGGGGTCCTCAGCAACTGGTGGAATCACGGGGTGAAGCTGGTCGTGCAGCTGGTGTACTTCCTCATGAAGCATATCATTGAACTGCTCGATTTGGGCGGTGTATTGCTGCAGTCCATGGAGCTGGGCTCTGGTAACGTCCTCGCGGGTCCAAGCATCATTGCGCTGCTCGATAGCGCGAACCGTGTTCTGGTTGGCCTGCTCCAGGGAAGCTCGTGCCTCATAAAACTCCATGCGGGAAAGGTAGAAGTCATGCTCCATGTTTTCCATTTCAGCCTTCAGATTCTTGATTTCCTCCTTCAGCTGCTTGCGGGTGCGGCGGGGAAAGCGACGACCATTGGAGGATTCTCCAGTCTCTTCTCCGGTGCGTGGCGCCAGCTGGTGACGCGGCACACCGTTCGCTCCAGTCGACTTGCGGGCAGTCCGCTTGATAATGGCCATATCTGGACAAGAGGTTATAGATGAGAAAGGCTAGCAAGAAAAAGGTATAGGCACACTAACCCAACGAACTCTTTTATAAACTTAAGTGAATGTGACATGATGCATGAATCGTTCCTACGGAACAAGGTAATGCAATTACTAAGGTAAGGTACATAGGGCTTATACAAGTTGTCTTGCTACTAGTTGCCAAAGACAAGATGAGATGAGAGAAGCAATTTGGACTCAAAATAGTCAAGTTTAGTTTTTTTTGTTAAAAACATTTTGAAGTTTTCGCAAAAAGATGCAACGTCATAGTGAGATGCTCCGATACCACTCTGTAACGTAACGGCCCTAATCCCATGGCCCACTGATCACCGTCAACCACTGACAGTCGACCCGTACAGCCAAGAGATTATGACCGGTTCCGCTACTGGGCTACATCAGTGCCCGATGTCCGCAGGATCATCTCACAATTCAGTTACAATCTCTTGAACATTTGGACAAATAACATCGGAGTAAATAGCGGAAGACTTAGATAACAATAGTTTTACAAACCAGGGTTCAACATAAAATTAAAGTGAAGTTATTACAGACCATAGTTTAAATAGATAGAGTTGGCAGAGTAGCATATGACAACAACTGAAGGGTAAAGATACTTCACCCAGCCCGAGGGTGAATAATCACTCATCGGCCTCATCGGCCTCTTCCTGAACAACAGTCACACAGCAGGGTCCAAGGCATACTGAGGAATCTGCCATACCTGCAACATGGGTAATAAAACCCTGAGTACAAAGGTACTCAACAAGACTTACCCGACTAAAGAAAAAGGGAGAAGACTCAGGAATGAGAGGCTTAGGGTAGTCAAGGTAAAGCTTTAAGCAAGTTCAAGTATTTTGCGGAAAAAGCATTTTTGTAAACCTTATTTTATTTTGGAAAGATTCAGTCTTCCTCAATTCTTCATCATTCATGATTCATTTTACATTTCAAAACATTCCTAGTTGAGAACCACTCTCCGTTGACAGTCAGTGGACCAAGTCTCCATAACCGAGGAGCAACGTTAATCCGGATAAATAATACTCAGCTGAGGATCCCTATCCACACTGCATATGTAGCACCCAAGCTTGCATATGCCAACTCGTCTACCACGATTCCTCCAAGATTGGGCCCGGTCCTACGCCACCCGGAAGTACAGTACACCACTCCAATTTTCCGCCAGCGACAAGTACCTCGGGACTCTAACCCAAGAGTACAGGTCCTGACACGTGGGTACATGCTACTTCCGCCATCTCTCCACTCCCAGTGCGCGGTTGTCGGTCCAATAAAGGATTCCTCGGAGCCAGAGCTTTCCGTAGTATGTGAATAGTTACAAGTCTTGACCAGCAGGCCCCCATACGGATGGTCCCTACATTTTTCCGCCAGCGACAAGCACCTCGGGACTCTAACCCAAGAGTACAGGTCCTGTCGGTTTTTCAACCCTGTCCCGGTCGGTGTCAACTGTTGAGTCCCGGACTACAACATGACGGCACCGTACGCAAGGACAACCTCTCCTTCCTATTTGACTAAGTACGGATCAGATACTTAGCCAATAGTGGGAGTAAACCAGAAATTCCCATAAAGTTTCTTTCAGTGATCACACTTTTGAAATTGGCATTTTTATTGCAAAGTCTAATTCAATAAGCATTGCTAAGCATTTTTCAAATACTTTTGAAAAGCAGGCTTCGGGTGTATCCGTGGTCAAGGTGGATAATGCATCAGTTAGGATATCACTCAATTCCTATAAACCTAATGCAATAATTTAACTCAAAAGCATTTAAGGAAATCACTTTATAAATTCAAGGAAAGGGTTAAATGCACCGGGGCTTGCCTTGGATGGCAAAAAGAGCAGACTCGGGGTTGGTGGTGTAGGTGCCGGAGCTCGGGGTTGCCTCGGGGACAGATCCTTCGGTGGCTACCTCGACTTCAGGTCCTTCTTCGTCAACTATACGGATGCAATGATGAATGCTCATGAGAATGATGATATGAACTTATGGTGCAAGACAATTCCACTGATTCTAGATTACTTTTAAGCAAGGCATGATTGAAATCTAGGTTGAGCATAAAAGGTAACCATTTCTTCCTTAAGCAATATTGATTAAACTAGCCCTTATTATAATTATCCTAAGCATCAACCAAACATAGCATCACAAACATCATAGACCAAAGGGTAGGGGTCTATGAACATCAATCAATCCAAAGATCACATCATCACACACTTATTACCAACCCTAATCCATCTTTTCTATTTTCTTAATTTATTTAAAAGGTCATTTTATGAAGTTGCTCCAAAAATTACCAAATTAATCACATAAGTTCATTATGGTGTAGATAGATGGCAAAACAAATTTCATAATTTTTGGAGGTCATTAAGGTGTTCAAATAATTCTAGACATTTAATTAACAAAAGGCACTATTCAAGAATTAAAATAAATGCTCAAAAATCAACTTGTTCCAAAAGACTTCAAAATTTTACTAGAGACTTGCCATGGCATAACTAGCTCACAAAAAGTGATCTCATAATTTTTGGAGTTATAGATCACTCTCCAAAAATACCAAAACCTTCATTTTTCAATTAAAAGGGGAATTTTACATTTTCAAATTTTTGCACAAAACTCAAGTTTGATATTTTTATAAAATACTCCAGAGCATAAAGAGTCTACCACAAAAATTTCAGAATTTTTGGATGCACACAGAAAATCATACAAAAAAGAGAAAACAGAACACTATTCACATCTCTCAGAAAAAGAGAAGAGCACTGTGCTCCTTCTAGGCCGGCCTCGGCGAATCGCGGGGCTCGGGCGAATCGCGCGGGGCTCGGTTGAGACGGGCTCGGTCGAGACGGGCTCGGTCGAGACGGAAGCGACAGCTTCGTCCGAGGCCTGGCCCGGAGGCTCGGGCGAGACGGAGAAGTAAGCCCCCGTCCGAGGCCTGACTCGGGCGAAGCGGAGAGCATGCGCTCGCCGAGGCTTGGGCTCGGGCGAGACGGAAAAACCAGCCTCCGTCCGAGACCTGACTGGGAGGCTCGGGCGAAACGGAGTGGAAGCAGAGACTGGAGGCTCGGATGCTTACCACGGGTCGGAGGCAGGGCTCGAGGGTGAGGCTCGACTCGTTCTCGAGGGTGAGGCTCGACTCGTTCTCGAGGGAGAAGACGACCGCGGCGGCGCTCTGCTCGCCGGCGGTGACCCGAGCGCGGCGGCGCGTTTACGCCGGCCAAACTGGGCACTCCGCGGCAGAGCTGAGGGCACGAGAGTGATCAGAGGGCTCACCCGCGTCGATCAAGGAACTCGGCGAGGTGAGGGGATGAACGGAGGTGGACGAACGGCGATGACCGGCGGACGGCGAGCGGCGGCGATCGGCGCAGTGGCGACCCTGGGCATCAAACAGAGCCGCAAAGGCCAGGTTAGAGCCGCACGGAGACAGGGAAGCGAATGCGAGGGTCGGAGGGAGATGATCAAGGCCGGAGACGGCGAATTCCACGAACCCGAGTTCGCCGGGTTCCTGCCGGAGATTGGGAAGATGGGGTTACGCCGGGCAAACGGAGGCGGGGAAGGTGAAATTGAGAGGTGGGAAAGCTTCACGAGCTCAAGGCGGAGCTTTCGGGCTAGATGGTGGAGCGGCGGAGTGTCTGGAGTGGGCTGGCCACGGTGGCGGAGGTGAGTGAGGAGCTCGGGGCTCCGGCGGCTTATATAGCCGCGGCCAGGGGCCGGTAGAGAGCTCGGGGTGGGGTGGATAAGCTCGGCGGACGCACGCGCACTCGATTGCGCTCAGGCGGGGGTACTGGCGTGCAGCCGGGGCTCGGGCGCAAGCTCGGCCGGCAATGGCCACGCGGCGGCGGCGCGCTGGACACTGTAGGGGCCGAGAGCGAGGGTCAGCGCTCGCGTGCGGGCGCGGAGGGAACAGGGAGACAGCGGCGGCAGGTTGGTGGCGCGTGGGGAGCAGCCAGGCACGCGGCACGCGCAGCGCCGGAGGCTCGGCCACGGCCGGGGCCCCCTCTGCACTGCGCCGGCTAGAGGTAGGGGACGAACAGTGCTAGGCCTTAGGGTTTGACTTTTGGCTGATCTCTGTATTTTGCAAATTACTCTCAAAAATTGAACTGTGCGACAAAAACTCAAAATACCAAAGTTGCTCAGAAAAAAGAGATCTACAACTTTGTCAATATGAACATTTTCAAATTCCAAATAGTTTTTGAACTATATTCAAAAACAGAAAAGGGGACACTTTTTTCAAACTTGATTCAAATCAAAATTACTCTGGATTTCAAACTGAAACTTGAAAATCTTCCAATATGAAAGTTGTTCCATTTGTCAAAACCTACAACTTTGCTAATATACACTTTTTCTGAAACTCAATAGTTTTTGAATTAATTTTGAAAACTCAAAAAGGGACAAAAACTGGAGTTTGAATGAATTTGAAATTACTGCAAATTTTATATAGAAACTTTGAAATTTGTAAATACCAAAGTTGTTCCTCTTGATCAGATTCACAACTTTGCTTTTTTGAACCAACTCAAAATTTTGAATTTTGAAAAAGTTATCAAAAAGGGAATAAATCCAGGATTTGGGATTTTAGGGTTTTGCAAAAGGAAAATCAAATCAAATCTGATTTTTGAACTTTGATCAAAGCAACAAACATCAGGGCACTAAATTTGAACAAGAATTACATAGAACTAGGCACAGAGGTGAAACTACCATTTTGCCCCTATAGGAAGAAGTGGGCTAATAAGGGTTTTTGCAATAGAGGTACATCACATAAAATGATACACTAAGCAAATGCATACACAAGAATTCATGATCAAGATGATTAATGATGCTAATGATGATATGTCAAGTTAATTACATGCTTAAACACCAGAGGTGTTACAACCGGTTTTTGTGTTACCAAATGGCAGTGATGATCATCCTACTTTTCATCAATGGTTCATAACAAGAACCAACAGTGAAAATCATATCACCAATTCGTAATGCAAACCGGCAATGATAATATAATATGTAGTAGTGATAGTGCTAGAGTGATAGCAGTGTTGGAATCCGGCAACATGGATAGATCTGATCTCAGATATATTATCTTGGAGGCGGAATAATATTTGCTAATGATGGTGGAATTGAACACTACAAGGAATGTTTTATCTTTTGTCAGTTGGTAAATGTCATAATACCTTAAAATATATGTCACAAGTCACCATTTGTGACACCAAGTTGATGAAAAATGAAATTTCAAAAGATGAGCATCTTTAATGACAACTTGTGATATTTAAGTGTTCAAGTCATAACATTATGACATTAGTTTTAGACGTCACAAACGTTTATGACATCCCATTTTTATGGCACAAGTTCATGGACCTTGCCACGTAGATGGCTCGTTAACGTGGCATTGAGGTGCCAATCCCATAAACATCATATAATTAAATTGTATTGATTTTAGTGCACACAAATTAAAATATAGTATTTTAAATAAATCAACCATACAACATAGATATTATGCCACAATAATATAGCCTAAGTGTACTCCATGCATATTGAAAATATTATGTAGATATTTCCAACAAAATGACAATTAACCAAAATTAAAATGATAATCACATGACATGTAGCAAGACAAATCATCATAAACTAATCATTTGGTACTTGGTAAAAGGTAAGAAGTGAGTGCAACAAAGTGGCTCACTAGCTAGTCCGGTTAACTAGGCGAAATACTCATATTGCTACTTGGATGAGATAGGCATCTGCCCGCGTCTTAGATCTCTTGAAGGATTAATGAAAAACTTTTTGCTTGGTTAAATAAAGCTCTCTTTATCTTGCAAAAGGGGCTGTATGTTCTGTTGCAATGCACACGTACATTTGCTGGTAGAGGTAAAATTTGCAATATCATAGTAGCAACCACTCTAGAACACTGCAGTGCTGATATAGCCCTCTGTTAAAACACCTTATTATAATAGACAAACATGTATATGGCTTCACCGTTAATTTCTCATATTGGTAAATTACTTGGTCACTTTTAGATAGGTATCATATGAGTACTTCAGGTTTATTTTTCTAATAGTAGGATAGATAATTTTTACTTTTTTCCACCCATTAATAATATGTGTAATTCTAGCCTCAGGAGTGAAGCTAAAGTCTTCTTTTGCTAGACAAATTGTGGTTATCACAGAAATTGTGAAGAGTGTAAGGAAAACGGCTCCAAGCTAGGGCCATATGCGATTTTGGTGATTGTATGACAACATAATCAATTGTACTAATGTGGTTTGTTAGTATATATTATAGTCTAATGGATGCAAGGATATGGACTTGAACAAGGGCAACATGAAGATCAAGTGATCAACACCTAAGGGAAGTTCAAGGAGCTTAGCTAAAGACCATAGAAGACTTGGATACAATTCAAGACATCAAGTCATTATTGAAACCCGAACGTGAAGATTTGAAGAAAAGAAGTTGAACATGCATTACAGATAGCCACCAAAATGCTCTAGTGATGCCTCTGTGAAGGCATCGAAAGAAGAAGCAGTGCACAAATTGGTGGTGTGCGATTGTTGTCGATGAAATACCGTCGATAGTCTACCGAGGGGTATGCCCAAGGTAATAGATTAGATTGAGGAGGTGTGGAGACGTCTGCTCAAGCGTAAACACATGGACAAGACATAGCAATTTAGATAGGTTCGGGTCGGCAAGTCGTCGTAATACCCTACGTCCGGTGTTTTGGTGGTTGGATTGTATTATGAGGTCTGATGACTTCAGATGAGATCGGGTGATCTCAGATGAGATCAGATATGATGGAGATGAGATGAGAGGGGGTCCCTACTCGCCTTATATAGTCGAGGAGCAGAGTTACAGTTCGTATCAGATTACAAACGGTTCCTTAAGGCAAGGAATCCAGATCTAACTCTAGGGTCTTCCTTGGCGGGCAAGGCTTCATGAGAGTCCCTGGCGAGCATGATAGCCTAGTCGCGTGCCGCAAGGCCTTCGAGCTGGGTTGTCCTTGACGAAGGGTCCAATTAGGTCCATGGGGGTATATGGAGGTAATATCCCCACAATTGTCATCTACTCACTAAAAAAGGACGGTGAGGCAGTAGAGATAAAGCAAAGATGGCACCTTACCTTCTGGTGGTCACTGAAGATCAGGCACCAAGGGTTTGTTCCAGTGAACGTTAGAGGTTCTGGTGGAGCAAAGGTTGAGGCGCCACTAGAAAACTCGATGAGGGCCGATGAAAGGTTTTGGTGCCCTCTAGAGAGGAATAGAGAGTCCCCAGACTCAAAGGATTCCTCCAGTGGTCACCATAGAGACACCACTAGAGAATGGGTCTTCTGATGGTTGGCAATGGCTATTTTTCAATGGCCACTCGATCTGGAATCAACGAAAAGGTCTGGTGGGTTAGCAGAGAATTATTTTTGATGATCACTACAAAACTCATTCTGTCTCTGATGGCTATATTTTGCTGGAGGTTATATATACCCCAACTTGGCCAATTGAGTGTTGTTGGAGCTAGTAAGGATTGTCGCTAGTGAGTGTTGAGGCTCATCTTTTGTGCTTTAGCCACCAAAAGTGCTTAAGAAAATGTTAGGTGGTTAGTGTAGTGCTTTTTGAAGTACTTAGACTAGTTAGATCACAATCTTGGCGCTTTGGTCTAGGCTTAGGCTTAGAGTTTAGTGAGATTTGTAATCCTCTTGTCACTCTGTGCTTGCGTACCAATTGTTGTACACTAGTGGCCAAGGGAGGATCTACGGGGGGCTGCTGGGGCTATAGCCCCTTCCTAAACCTATTTTCTTCATTAAACCACTGTTGCTTATCTCAAATCACAATTAATTTATAGTTCAACCTCTAAATATTTATTATGTAGTCTCTCCTCCCCCTTTGTTCCCATCTTGGATCCGCCACTGCTAGTAGCTTGTAATATTCCAAGATCACATCAACCGCGTTTATGGTACGGTGTTACCGCCTAAATTGTATGGGGGGAATGAGACCCATGGCATTTGAGTCGGAAGCTTGATAAATGATGAATAGCGGTCCAAGAGAGGTCATCTTGGAGACCCACTAGCGCGTGGGTAAGGCTCAGGGGCTATCCAGTTACCCAACTGGAAGGTTGGCCCTTGTAAGGGGTCCAGTGAGGACTAGGGAAAACTGTGAGCTTCTCAACACCTCGGAAAGAATACCATTACCAGAGTTTGCATTCTCCATCTGATTTAAGCTTTTGCACTTACTTGCATTTCTTTGGTTATGTGCTTTACCTTTCTAGTCTAGCTTGCTAGGTTAGTTGATAGGATTAGAACCTAGGGTGCAAAACTCTTTTTGTGTAAATATAGTAGACACTTCACCAAACCTTAGTCTCATATCTAGATATATATATCTTGCATAGGTTTTAATAAGTAGGTTTTAGTTGGACGCTATTTTTTAAGTTGCCTAATTCAGACTTTTCTTGACACTACAAGAAATGGTGTTTTACATGATGTTTATTGATGACGTTCTATTAAATCATCGTAAAAGTTTGTTGTCCATGACGGTTCATTGCAAGGGTCATAAATCTATGACAACTAGTTTAGTTTTTGTCAATCTGTGATGAAAGACTTGATTTAGTCATGAATGAAACATTCAACATTACTACGTTATCGAGTGTCAATTGATTTGCCGAGTGTTTTTTTTGGCACTCGACAAAGAAGCTTATTGCCAAGTATTTTATTTGCCGAGCTTCTTTTTGCCAAGTCTCAAAACATTTTGACAAACTGAAAATAAATTTGTTCACAAATCTTACGTATCTGTCTAGTAGTTTATGAAACTACAAGAGTGATATATAAGATATGTGAATAATGTTAGAACCATAATGTCAGATCTACAAATGGTGAAACAACTAAAAGAAACTTTGTAGATCTTGAGAAGTTATAAAAGTTTGTAGTTGATAACTTTTAAATTTGAAGTCATCTTGTCATGCAAAACTGCGTCCAAATTTAAAATTTAAAATTTGAATTTTTTAAAAGACTTCGGATGGAGAAATGACCAAAATGAAAGTTGTAAATCTCAAAAAGTTATAAAACTTTATAGTTGACAACTTTTTAATTTGAAATCATATTATAATGCAAAACTGTATTTGAATTTTAAAATTTTGGAATTCAAATTTTTCAAAATACCTCAGATGGAAACACGGCTAAAATTAAAGTTGTAAATCTCAAAAAGTTATAAAACATTGTAGTTGATAACTTTTAAATTTGAAATCATCTTGTCAATTAAAACTGCGTTTGAAATTTCTCAAATTGAAATTCAAATTTTATAAATGATCTCGGATGGAGAAACTTTCTAAACGAAAAGTGTAGATCTCAAAAAGTTATAAAACTTTGCAGTTGACAACTTTTTTATTTGAATTAGTTTAGAGCTTCAAATAAGCAGTTTACATACGGTTTAGTATAATATGAGAGGAACTAAAATGAAATATAGACACAAATCACAAAGGAGTGAAGTGGTAGTGAAGGTTATGCATGCGTGTGCGAGAGATCGATGGTTCAAATCTTGGTTGATGCAAAGTGCGAAAAAACCATGAAAAAAATATTGTGGGAGTAGATGAGATAGGTGGTGTGGCTAGCTCATGGGCCCGATTCCAGGTTGATCCAACAAATGTACGACGTGAGATACACGGCGGATTTTCCGATCGTCATGGCAAGTTAATCGTGACGTGTTTTCGACTGTTTATGACCAAAGTGATTGTCATGTAAAGCACTATTTGTTGTAGTGTAAGCGTCACGGTCCCTTTAACATGACAAAGTTTTACAAGAAAATAAGTGTATAATATATGGGATAGCGTGCTAAGAAAGCGTGACATGCTATAATTAAGACAATGAACCAAACATCTCACATCGGCCTGTAAGCATGAGTGCAGTGTGTGAGAATGTTTGTCAGCAACCCCAACAGAACCTAAATACTAAGATAATCTATCGCAAATTATTGGGCATCCTTAATGATGAGACTGAGTGAGTTTTGACATAGTGCAACCAGAACTGGAATGGTAGCATTAATCTTAGACTTATTTGTGATTTGAATTGTTGCATGCAGACATTTTGTGACATGGTAGTGATGTTCGTCAATGAAGTTTTTTGTAGCTATATGGTCCTCGATTATGTTTGTTGGAGTCCAACAATAAGTTAGCAGATAACGGGATCTCAGGAGCCGCCCTCATGAGCTAGTAATAATCTTTTTATTGATACTATAATCGGTAGTTCTCCTATTCACAGTTGTTTTTTTAAAAAGAACACTACGTAAAAGCTCCTACAAGGCTACACGTACAATTTTCATGTTTACATGCATCTTAAAATGCTGGTGAGCGAAGCAACATCAAGAATAAAAGGTGTCTCTATATTCTAATGCCACTTGTTACTGACTAGCTTAAGGGTGTGTTTATGGTTGGAAGAATTTTGGGTGTAAAGTTCCTGTAGCACTTTCGTTGTTATTTGGCAAACTTTGTTCAAATATGGACCAACCAGACTCAAAAGATTCGTCTCGACATTTACAAACAAACTGTGCAATTAGTTATTTTTTTACCTACATTTAATACTCCATGTATGCGTCTAAAGATTCGATGTGATGGAGAATCTTGTAAATATTTAGGATCTAAACATGCCTAAATCTTTGTTCGAATGGTGTACTGTACGTACTTCTGCTCTAGACAGGTCTCGGTAAGTTCAATAGTCTTCTATTTGCCGCTCCTTGCCTCAGGAATACACGAGCTGTTTGGTTGCACCGTGGCTAACGCAAATGTAAATGAAATAAATCTGCAGCTGTTACCAGTGGAATTCAGATTTGAACTAATTCTATTTACATTTGCGTTACTGGAGAAGGAACCACAAACAGCTCTGACAGTACGTCTTCTCCAAACAGCTCGACAGTACGTGTGAATGCATACAGTGTCTGATATATGACAACTGATGATAAACAAGTATTAGTAGTTTCACACAGATTGAGGGTGCACATGGAAAATCATTCCCTATATTTCTGGAGGTGACTTAATAAATTATATTAAATGTACAGAAGAAGAAGCTGCTTGTGTCAGATTCAATAATGCTACAGTCTCATTGCCGTGAGGAATTTCTCCCCTGTTTAGAGAAAATTAAACAAACCAGAAATATTTATTATACAATGAACATCGTGAACTTTCGGATGTATATATATATACAACAGTACGTATACAGTATTATTTCCTACGCAATTAATATAGCGCATATACCTCTGGTGCCAGCACTGTACAGCACAGGGTATAGCTAGCTCAACACTGATAGCGAAAGCACAGTGCAGTGAAGACAGTAGAGCAATCCTTATCCAAGGTATAGCTAGGGCAGTACACACTTTGTATGATGGATTTAAGGTTTATTATGCGCCTGCGTGCTTCTCATCATAATTGAACTGTTTGCACAGTGTCTCAATCGGAGCCATGGAAATATATTGTACACGTGGATTGATCAACATCGCAAATGCAAATAGCAGCAGTCTCTTCAAAAAAGGACAAGACCACTGTGCCATTCATTGAAGAGAAGAAACAAGTTTGAAAGATACGAGCACCCGTCCGATGAGAACGAAACCGAGTAACGAATGAAAGAGGAATGCGTGGCCAACTGGCCATATATATATATGTTGCATGAAGCTCTTGTATTTATTTCTTTTTCTTTCAAGTATAATTTGCAGCTTACCTTTTTTTGTTTAAAAGAATCTCGCTGTATACGAAGATTAGATTTATGCACCTGTGTTAGATTCACCTCAATCCACATATATTAATTAGAGTGTATTGAGGCAAAACTTAAACTAATTGACACCTCAATCTACTTTTTACCACACGTGGATTGCTAGTCATCTATAGTTGAGTTGTTAGTTTGGGTTGCTTTGACTAAATTGGCTTAGGTTGAGCAAGTTGTGGGGTAAGTTGTTTTGGATGGTGTTCCAAAGTTGGCCAGAATGAGTGGTGCACTCTTTCACTTGATGGTTTTCGGGTCTAATTTCCACTAAAAAAACTGGACCGACACTCATATTTTTAGTTTCTTAATCCAATATAAATCATGGTAAAGCTTTTCATCTTTTTTTTTAAAAAAAGTATATGCTCCACACATATATGTTCTTATAAAAAGGACATACAGGGGTCGACACAATATAATTAGAATTTTTTGTCTTCCCAAGAGCAATAGGATTTTTCATTTTAGCCATGCAATATATACTTCATTAGAAGCGCCTTAGGACATGCAATGTGTGTCGCATACTCCATTCCAAATTATCAGATATTTTTATTTTTCTAGATATATTGTTTTTACTATGTATGTTGGGGCGATACCCACGGCGCCGGCACCCCCGGCCCGCTAGCCGGACAGGAAGTGAGGTTTCCGCGCGAAAACATCGGCCGGGCGAAGCTTCGCTTTCGCACGAATGCTTTCGGAGAGATGGTCGTTTATAGGCGGAAGTGGCCCTTCCGCGCGGATAGGGAGCTTGAGCTGTCGCATTCGCGCGGATGGTCAGTAGACGGCCCAAGCCTTGGCCCGTGACGGACCTCTCGCGCGAAAGACGCGTAATCGAGCGGGCGGGATCGCCGATCGCGCTTTCGCGCGAAGCAAGCCGCGGACGATTTCCAAAGGATTTCGCTCGAAATGAGCTTGCGCTGTCCGTGTCCTCGTTTGCTTTCTGCAGGTTTTCGCGGAGCGTCGAGGGTCTTCGTCGCGAGGAGTGGGCCCATCGTCTACGGAGGGGGCCCAGGCAGCTCCGAGCCAACCGGGAGGCGGAATGACGACCACACCCCTCGAGCAGAAGGACGCGACAAAGGCCGCGAGGCGTTTGGATAGGGCATTTTTGTAATTACATCAGGAGTAGTTGGAAGGGCATTCATGTACTTTCAAACGAATTTGAATGGTATAAAGGGCTCCCGTACTCCTAGGGGGAGAGGGAGAACACTGTTCATTTGACTGAGCTCTTCACTTTCTTCCGTCTACCTACGCTTTTGCTCCGTGCTTTAGCTCGTGCGACAACCTGCTGTTTTGTGTCTCGGTCCCGAAACAACATTGGCGCCCACTGTGGTTGTCGCCCGAGCTTACCATGCCACCGAGGAAGGCGCCGAAGATGGTCGACAATCCCGAAACGGTTGGCACGAACAAGGATGGCCAAGGCACGCTCGCGGCATCCGTCTTAGCTACACAAATAGCACCGAATACATCCCAAAACACCCAAGCTTTCGGCGGCACGCTCCCGACCGAAACCCAAATACCGCCGACAGCAACCTCAAGCCATGACCCACCGCCTTTCGGCAGAGATGGCACGCCGAAAGGGGACGTCCAAGATGAGCCCGACGATGAAGAAGACGACGATGCCGAAGTTACCAGGCATGCTCAAGCAATCAGAATGCTGACAGAGCAGCAAGAAGAAATCAAAAGGTTGATTCAGCAAAGAGATCAGTTGCAGCGGCAGCTCGCGGCAAAAGCAAGGGAGGATGAAACTCGCAACGCCTTTCGTTAGGCGGAGGCGCAGAGAAGGCAACTGAAAAAGGATATTCAGGAACTGCGAAAGGCTGGAGGAGGCCCGATCCCAATAATTCAATAAAATGTGTTCGAGCCAAGGCGAGAGCAGCCACCAGTTTTCGACAATGCAATCGACGAAACCTCGCCGCTCTCAAGAGAATTACAAGCTCATTCGTGGCCGCTCAACTACAAGCCACACATCCCGACTTTCGACGGCAAGGCGAATCCGCGCAAATTCTTAGCGAGCTACGAGACCACTGTGTTTTCGGCAGGCGGGGACAATCAGGCCCTAGCGAAATCTCTCATTCTGGCAGTCGAAGATGTGGCGCACGATTGGTACACCACACTCAGGCCATTATCCATCTATTCGTGGGCTAAGTTGAAGGCCGAATTGCTTGCCACCTTCCAAGGATTCCGGCCGGATGTCAAGACCACGCGAGACCTCATGAACTGCACTCAGCAAGACGACGAGCCTTTATCCGAGTACCTCAAGCGTTTCATCCAGCTAAAAGCTCAAGCCCCGAATGTGCCGGAAGCTGTGGTAATTGCAGCAGCCACCGAAGGCTTGGGGACCGGGCAGTGCGCCGCTCACTTGTCCAGGGAACCGCCGAAAACTGTTAAGGAATTGTTCGACGTGATGAACGCATACGCAAGATCGGACGATGACTTTCGGCGGCGTAAAGCCGCCCGCTTGATGCAGAAGCAAGCGACGAAAGCAAGTCGACCACCGCCAGTGCCGAATCAAAGAATGGTTAGACCCTACCGGTCAATCAACACTCTGAGGGAAGAACCAGCGCAATCAGAGGCGGGCATGGAGAGGCCGGATATGGCCAACTTCCAGCCGCAAAGCGGGTTTGATCAATCTTTCCGTGGAGGACGTGGCGGAAGGACAACACGTGGCGGTCGAGACGGTAGAGGCCGCGGAAGAGGAGCCAAGCCTCCGTATTGCGTCATCTGCGATGGCAATTTCGGCCATAACACCCGAGACTGCAAATATAGCAAGATGGCGAAAGAGCTAAAAGACAAGGATCAAGCATCAGCTTCTGCCAAAAGCTCCAAGCATGTTTTTCACAACTCGCAAGACCCGACAGCAGGGGCGTTAGCGTGCAGCAACTACGCAAGCACGCCTATGCATCCCCCGCAGTACATGCCTCCCCAAAATTTACATTGGTACAATCCGGCATATCAGGGTTACCAGTTCCCGGTCTTTGCGCCCCAGTAAGTGGCAGTTTCATCACCTATGCACTACCAGCGCCAGCCAACACCACCACCAGCACTTCCGGCTCAAGCCCAACCCCAGGGGCAGCAAGCACAACCCAGCTACCAGCAGGGGCAGGAGATAGAAAACGAAACTAACGCAATCAACAACATTCTTCCATCACGAGGCCATATTTTCGCCATCACGGGCGGATCCAACCTGGAACACGAAAGTAAAAGGGCAAGAAAGGACTATCATCGAAGGGTCCAGACGGTATCACCAAGGCTTCTGCTGAACAGGCCAGTTTGGTCGCTAGCGCCGATATGTTTCGATGAGTCGGATTTCAAAGTTCGCGATTTTCCGCATTGTGACGCTTTCGTCGCCACGACCAATGTGGCCGGTTTCACCTTGCACAACATTTTGATTGACACCGAAAGCTCAGCAGACATCTTGTTCGTCAAAGCTTTCGAAGCGATGGGAATGGACAGGCGCAGTTTGGACCCCGCCGGCAATTCCTTGTACGGTTTCGGAGGAAGAAAGATCGACGCTATCGGCAAGAAACAAATCCCGGTATCTTTCGCCGAGGAAGAAAAAGTGCGCACCAAAATGGTGACGTTCGACATAGTTAACATGGACTACCCATACACCGCCATTTTTGGCAGAGGTTTCACCAACAAGTTCAATTTTATAATCAAGCAAAGTTACTTGTGCATGAAAATGCCGTCCCCTTTCGGCATTATCACCGTGCACGGAGATCAGCAAGCCTCCAGAAGAATAGAAGGAAGGCCAACTCCAGGTTACAGCCTCATAAACGAAGTGGCAAAGAAAGACGAAAGGCAGCCAACTGCCGAAGAGCAAGCCATTGCCAACTCGCCAGAGTGTAAGGTCGGGGCGGCCGAAGAAACGGTGAGGATATCGCTCGCGGCCTCCAGGCCCGAAAGGACTGTGCATATTGGCTCAAGTATGCCGGAAGAAGAAAGGAACGTTCTGGCATCTTTCCTCACGAACAACGATGACATTTTCGCTTGGTCAGCAAACGACTTGCAAGGCGTTAGCATAGCAGAGATCTCGCCCAACACAGTTTGAACGTCGCAAGCGGCGCTAAGCCCAGGAAGCAAAAGCTGAGAAAGATGTCAAACGAAAGGCCAGATGTGGCGAAAGCCGAAGTGCAGAGATTACTCGATGCGGGAGTAATCCGACCAGTCCAGTACCCCGAATGGCTGGCGAATGTCGTCTTGGTAAAAAAGAAGAATGGAAAGTGGCGAATGTGCGTCGATTTTACCGACCTCAACAAATGCTGCCCGAAGGATCCGTATCCTTTGCCTCGCATTGACAAGCTCGTCGATGTTGCAGCTGGTTGTGAAATAATGAGTTTGCTAGATTGTTTTTCAGGTTATCACCAGATATGGCTCCATCCCGACAATGAGGAAAAAACCAGTTTCATCACCCCAACGGGCACATATTGCTATCGGCGGATGCCGGAAGGGCTGCGGAACGCAGGCCCAACCTTCTCTCGGATGACCGACAAGGTTTTCGAAAACCAGAAGCAGAAGAAAAACTTGTTGGCTTACATTGACGATATAGTGGTCAAGAGTGACAGGCAAGAAGACCATCAAGCAGACTTACTCGAGACTTTCGGCAACCTCCGAAAAAGCGGCTTGAAGCTCAACCCTGACAAGTGCATTTTCGGCATCAAGAAAGGCAAGCTCCTTGGTTGTTTGGTGTCGGCAAGGGGAATTGAAGCCAATCCCGACAAAATATCGGCGATCATCAACATGCAACCGCCCTCGAGCCGAAAGCAAGTGCAGAAGTTGACAGGAAGGCTGGTTTCTTTGAACAGATTTATCGCAAGGTCCGCCGAAAAAGGGTTGCCCTTCTTTAGAACTCTGCGTAGCTCCGACCCTTTCGGTTGGGGGGAAGAGCAGCGGCAGGCTTTCCAGCAGCTAAAGGGGTACCTGACAAGGCTAACCACGTTATCCAAACCATCGCCGGAAGCAACGCTCTTGTTGTATCTTGCAGCATCTCACACTACCGTAAGCGCAGTTCTGGTAGAAGAGAAAGAGCATGAAAAAAATGACGCAGTTCCCGATCTATTTCGTCTCTGAGGCACTGTCAGGAGCAAAGTTGAATTATTCCGAATTGGAAAAAATAGCATACACAGTGGTGATGGCCTCTAGGAAGCTAAAACATTATTTTCAGTCTCATCACATCATAGTCCTATCGGCCCAACCATTGGAGGCTTTGTTCCGCAACAACGAGGCTATCGGCCGAATTGGCAAATGGGCGGCGGAGCTAAACGAATATGTGATTGACTTCCAGCACCGGTCCGCAATCAAATCGCAAGCATTAGCAGATTTCATAGCAGACTGGACTCCCGCAGCTTTCGACACAACTCTCGAATTCGAAGAGCCCGTGTGGACAATAAATTGTGATGGCGCATGGGGAATGGCTGGAGCCGGAATCTCGGCGATCCTAACACCACCAAAAGGACCAAAGGTCAGATTTGCCGCAAGGCTGCAATTCCTCACAACCAATAACACCGCCGAATATGAAGCTGTGCTTCTGGGATTACGAAAGCTCCGAGCAATCGGAGCGAGAAGATGCATAGTCAAGTCAGATTCCCAAGTCGTTGTTGGTCACGCCGAAAAGGATTTTACAGCAAAAGAACCAGAGCTAGCCAAGTATCTGACAGCAATAAGAAGAATGGAGAAGTATTTCACTGGTTTCACCTTACATCACATTCCAAGGGCCGAAAACACAGAGGCAGACGAACTGGCCAAAGCCGCAGCACAAAATCTATCATTACCACCAGACGTGTTCTACCAAGTCCTTTCGGCCAAAGCTGTGAAACAAGAGGAAGATCATCCAAGTTCGGTGCTTGCTATCGCCAGTGATGACTGGAGGTCGCAGATATTCGCTTACCTAGCTGGAACATACGAGCCAGAGTCTAGAAAGGACACCGAAAGGATGGCCAGCAGAGCGAAAGGTTATTCGATCATCGGAGAGCAGCTGTTCAAAAATGGGATAGTAGCCCCCCTTCTGAAATGCATAAGCAAGCGTGAGGGCATTCAGCTACTCGAAGAAATGCATGCCAGAATGTGCGGAGCGCACAGAGGGCCCCATGAGATAGCGCACAGAGCAATGAGGCAGGGATTTTACTGGCCTTCCGCCGCGTCAGACGCCAAGGAGCTGGTCAAATGTCGCAAAGGTTGTCAGATGTTCGCCAAAAACCAGAAAGCCCCAACAAATGAAACCACGCCGATAGTACCGACCTGGCCCTTGCAGAGATGGGGCATCGACATAGTCGGCCCGCTACCGGTAGCTCCGGGCAACCTGCGTTTCGCAGCCGTTGCTCTCGAGTATTTCACCAAGTGGGTGGAAGCGAAGGCCCTCGCTAGCATAACTTCCACCTCCTTAACCAAATTCGTCTGGCAGAGGATAATCTGTCGTTTCGATGTTCCGTCATTCATCACCTGCGACAATGGGAAGCAGTTCGATTGTGCCAAATTCAGGAGTTTCTGTGATGAACTCAGCATAAAGCTTAACTTCGCCTCAGTAAATTACCCGCAGGCAAACGGGGCTGTCGAGAGAGCGAATGACCTAATCTTCTCGGCAATTTCGAAAACCTTGTATGACTCGCCGAAAGGCAAGTGGGCCAGCACCCTAACAACGGCTGTATGGGGACACAACATCTCACGGTCCAGAGCTACCGGCATCACCCCGTTCAGGTTACTTTACTGCGAGGAAGCAGTCACCCCGGAAGAGGTAAAGCTGGGCTCCTTCCGAACCGAAATGGCCCCAACTACTCAAGAGCAAAGACACCTCGAACTCGACACTATCAAAGAAATAAGACTGCAAGCTGCAGATAATCTCGAGAAGTACCATGCCGAAACGATGCATCACAGGGACAAGACGATAGTCCGAAAGGATATCAAGCCTGGAGACATGGTCACCATTCGGCAGCCAGACAAGCAAGGTAAGCTGCAATCGCAATGGCAGGGCCCCTTCATCGTGGCAAGCATGGCAGCACTCGGTGTATTCCGGTTGTTGAATGACAAGGGCGAAGAATCAGCCCACACATGGAACGCGAGCAATCTGCGCCGTTTCTACCCGTAATTTATCTTTTTGAACTTTGATGTAAATTTCTTTTCCCTCTTTCACCATTTTTGTAATCAAAGGTCGGCTGCACTCTTTTTCCTCGTCGGGGAAGCCCTTCATCGGGGTGCGAGGTTTTTTAACGAGGTAGCCGAACGTAACCGCTACATTGCGAAAGTAAACGTAATTCCCCCAAAAATATAATATCGCGTGGCTCGGTAAAAGACGAAGTCAACCAAACATAAGGTTGAGACATTCGTCATTAAAATGTGATGAAAAGAGAATGTCGGGGAGGTAGGGTGAAAGAGACCCTTCACATCCACCGACAATCTCGAAAGCCTGCGGGCTATGTGAAAACCGACCCTCCGACAAAACACGAGGGCGGAACGAAAGCCTGCGGGCTATGTAAAAACCGACCCTCCGACAAAACGCGAGGGCGGAACGAAAGCCTGCGGGCTATGTGAAAACTGACCCTCCGACAAAACGCGAGGGCGGAACGAAAGCCTACGGGCTATGTAAAAACCGACCCTCCGACAAAACGAGAGGGCGGAACGAAAGCCTGCGGGCTATGTAAAAACCGACCCTCCGACAAAATGAGAGGGCGGAACGAAAGCCTGCGGGCTATGTAAAAACCGACCCTCCAACAAAACGAGAGGGCAGAACGAAAGCCTGCGGGCTATGTAAAAACCGACCCTCCGACAAAACGCGAGGGCGGAACGAAAGCCTGCGGGCTATGTGAAAACCGACCCTCCGACAAAATGCGAGGGCGGAACGAAAGCCTGCGGGCTATGTAAAAACCGACCCTCCGACAAAACCAGAGGGCGGAACAATAGCCTGCGGGCTATGTAAAAACTGACCCTCAGACAAAACGAGAGGGCGGAACGAAAGCCCGCGGGCTATGTAAAAACCGACCCTCCGACAAAACGCGTGGGCGGAACGAAAGTCTGCAGGCTATGTGAAAACCGACCCTCCGACAAAACGCGAGGGCGGAACGAAAGCCTGCGGGCTATGTAAAAACCGACCCTCCGACAAAACGAGAGGGCGGAACGAAAGCCTGCGGGCTATGTAAAAACCGACCCTCCAACAAAACGAGAGGGCGGAACAAAAGCCCGCGGGCTATGTGAAAACCGACCCTCCGACCAAACGAGAGGGCGGAACGAAAGCCAGCAAGCAAGTCGAGCAGCCCTTGCCAGGCGACAAGGACAGCTGGCACGGCCCCAGTAGCCACAAAGAGCATAAATGCCATACTAACTTTTCACCTACCAAACGCCCACAAGTACAGCCAAGGGAATAAATGCAGTCCCCCCGCAACAAGGGTAAGGCAATATAAATAGACACCAGGGTGCAAGCCTCCCAACCATCCAAAACTGCCGAGTCTGTGCAAAATGTTAGTCCCAGGCAGTCGGCTCATTAGCAAAAATGCGAATAGGAAGCATCAGGAGCCACGCTTTCGCTTTGATGATTGTGTCATCGGCATCGCGTCCACCTATCGTCACCAATCCAGTAACTATAGGCGAGAGTCCCTTTGAGTGGCAATCCCATCTCAAACTACGGCTAGGAGATGAACCAGGCCGCGCACATTGCCGGATGACAATAAGAGCAATGTCGTAGTTATAGCCGGTTGTAAACCTCCCCTCGGCACTATGTAAAGGCACTTTCGTCAATCCATTTTCCCAACTTCAGCAGACCGCTATCACCCGATCTCGCTGCCTACCGGACGAGGGGCTCGCATCGAAAGCACCCTCGCGCGATAGCTACCGCCCCTCGCCTAAGTGTGTGGGGGCGGGCGCATTTTTACTATCGGCCGAGGGGCTCGCACCGAAAGCACCCTCGCGCGAATGCTACCGCCCCTCGTCTAAAGTGTGTGGGGGTGGGCGCGTTTTTACTATCGGCCGAGGGGCTCGCACCGAATGCACCCTCGCGCGAATGCTACCGCCCCTCGTCTAAAGTGTGTGGGGACGGGCGCGTTTTTACTATCGGCCGAGGGGCTCGCACCGAAAGCACCCTCGCGCGAATGCTACCGCCCCTCGTCTAAAGTGTGTGGGGACGGGCGCGTTTTTACTATCGGTCGAGGGGCTCGCACCGAAAGCACCCTCGCGCGAATGCTACCGCCCCTCGTCTAAAGTGTGTGGGGGCGGGCGCATTTTTACTATCGGCCGAGGGGCTCGCACCGAAAGCACCCTCGCGCGAATGCTACCGCCCCTCGACTAAAGTGTGTGGGGGCGAGCGCGTTTTTATTATCGGCCGAGGGGCTCGCACCGAAAGCACCCTCGCGCGAATGCTACCGCCCCTCGTCTAAAATGTGTGGGGGCGGGCGCGTTTTTACTATCGGCCGAGGGGCTCGCACCGAAAGCACCCTCGCGCGAATGCTACTACCCCTCGTCTAATTATGTGGGGGCAGGCGCGTTTTTACTGTCGGCCGAGAGGCTCGCATCGAGAGCACCCTCACGCGGATGCCACCGCCCCTCGTCTAAGTGTGTGGGGGCGGGCGCGTTTTCACTATCGGCCGAGGGGCTTGCATCGAAAGCACCCTCGCGCGAATGCTACCGCCCCTCGTCTAAAGTGTGTGGGGGCGGGCGCGTTTTTACTGTCGGTCGAGGGGCTCGCATCGAGAGCACCCTCGCACGGTTGCCACCGCCCCTCATCTAAGTGTATGGGGGCAGGCGCGTTTTTACTATCGGCCGAGGGGCTCGCACCGAAAGCACCCTCGCGCGAATGCTACCGCCCCTCGTCTAAAGTGTGTGGGGGCGGGCGCATTTTTACTGTCGGCTGAGGGGCTCGCATCGAGAGCACCCTCGCGCGGATGCCACCGCCCCTCGTCTAAGTGTGTGGGGGCGGGCGCGTTTTCATTATCGGCCGAGGGGCTCGCGTCGAAAGCACCCTCGCGCGGATGCCACCGCCCCTCGTCTAAGTGTGTGGGGGCGGGCGAGTTTTCACTATCGGCCGAGGGGCTCGCATCGAAAGCACCCTCGTCTAAGTACGTAAGGGGCGAGCGAGTCAGGCAATAACCGAGAGGGCTAAGGCGAAAGCGTTCTTGCGCGGGAAAAACTGTATTCCCCCCTCACAGCGTGTGAAGGTCGATACGTCGTCACTACCGCCCTTGGCCTATGTAGGCAATATAGACATAATCCGGCTCAAGACTGACGGAATCGGTTCGAAAGCCGGTTCATTTAAACGTACTAAATTCGAATAGGCAAAGCGGCGCGTGGTAACCGAGAAACGTCACCCGCGATACAAAGGAAAAGCAACAACCGAAACCAATGACGAATCCCTGTTTCTTTATTACCGCGAAACTTACAATTTCCCAAAATAAAAAGAAAAGCCCGCTAAAGCGAATCTAAGACCCACCGGCCCCGCCGAGCAACATACTAAACCGATGGGAGTCGGGAGAAAACGAAAAGTCCTCCGGCTCCTCTTTCACGGTTGTCTCCCCGGAAGCAGCTAAGTTCGCGCGGGAGTCGTTTCGCCGATTCTGCCCCACTTCCTGCTCCCGGCGGTCGAAATGCTCATAAAATTCCCGAAGTTTTTTCTCGGTCCGGCGAAGCTTGTTGGCGCGCTTTCTCAAGTAAGACGAAAGTGTTGCCGTAGGAATCTTCGCATGAAAACTCCGCCACAAATCGCCGCCAACATACAAATTGCCGAATTTAATCATTAAAGGGCAGACGTCGAGAACCTCCGCAGTTCCCGCATCCAAAACCTAATTCACAACAGTACTAAAGGTTCAATAAACGCATTACAAGTCCCTAGCTTTCATTTCGCTCCAAAAAATTACACAAAAACTTCCAGACTTCAACAAAACTCAGACTACCCCATCGTGAGCTTCCTTGCCAGCACGCGGCGCTCCGGCAATGGAGCTTTTGGGATTTTCAGCAGGAGTCGACCCGATGGCCCTTTCCGCGTCCCGTTCGGCCTCACGCCTCCGGCGCTCCGCAATGTAAGCGGCGAATGCTTGCTTGATCTGCGCCCGCTCCTCCGAAGTCTATGACAGCAGAAGGGAGATATCAAAAAAGCACAAAGAAAAACAAAAAGTGTGAAAAGTACCGCGAAGTACGAAGTACGAAAGTGTCCCGAACCTTGCCACAGCTCACGGCCGACTGAATCCGCGCCATGTCGTTGCCCCCCGCCAGCTAGAACTCTTCGAAGAATTTCGCACCTAGCACTTTCGCCTCACTCGGGGAACGCCAGTACGAATCGACGTCCTTCACATGCAAGTCAAGCATGTGCGTACAACCTGCGTCAATAAGACTGTGTCCTATGGCTTTTATACCCGCCGCGGCGGCATAGTCTCGCGAAAGCGAAACGTATCCCTCTAGCGAGTCAATTTCAGTTCCAAGCCAAGCGAACGAGGCATCAGCCGTGCTTTCGCCTGGACCGCTGGAGTGCACGCCAAGATATTGCAACACGCGGTGGTAGCGGGCAGCCAGATCAGAAGCGGTAGCGAGGGTTCGTTTGTCCTTATCGCTCGCAGCAGACTTCAACCCAGCAAGTTCTTTCTTTAGTTGCTCGTTTTCGCGCTGAAGAGCGCGGCGAGCCTCTTTCTCCTCCTCAGCCTTTTTCTTCAGGCTTTCGTTCGATTCCTCCAAGCTCTTCAACCGACGCTCCACTTCACGCCGCTGAGTATCGGTTTCCCGGCTGACGAGATCTTGTCGGTGGCCCCGGCTTCGTGCGATCAGCAGTGCCAATAATCGAAAAATGGGATAGGCAACAGATGCAGTTAAGCAAGGGTGAAAATAAACTAATAACGCAAGCGAAAGCTGCACAAACACTCACACTGGCAAGGTGGAACGACATCGCCTCTCCTAGCGCTTGATCTTCAATGGAAAGAAGGTCGCGCTCGACTTCCGGGGCGACGAAAGCCTTATCGGCGAACTCAATAAATTTCGCCGCTTCGTCAGACGCGGCTGGTAAAATTCCCACCCGGCGACTGTCGAAACGGCATGCAAGCTGGGACTCGGAAGCTGCACCCAAAGAACGAGCTATCCTGTAAGATTCCTCCCGCGCTTCGTCCATTTCGCTCGAAGAGCTTGCACCAGTGTAAAACTGAGGGTTCTCGTAGTCCCTAGGTCGAGAGTCAAGCACCAACCGGCCGTGACCCAGCAATTGGTTATCAACCATGGCTTGGGTCAAGCGGACGCATTCGCGATAGAACCTGCTCTTACCTTTACCGGCGGAAGTTTCCGCCGGTACCTTCGTCGGGGCGCGAACGGGCGCGGCTGCTGATGTGGCACGGGCGCGCTTCGTTTCGCGCTCGTCTTCGGGCCGGATGGGCTTTCGAACCCCAGGCTTCACGACCGCTGGCATATCCGACACATCTTCGTCGAAGAAAGTGGCCACCGCAGCTTTGCGGGATCCCATGAATGCAGATGCCGGCGAAACCTGAAAAGTGTAGGAGAAAGTTAATTAAGGAACCCACGCATAACACCAAGGCAAGGCGAGATGCTCAGTTTAACTTAGCAGCGAACGTTGTTTTCGCTACCTCAGCGTTCCCCGGAGGAACGAACTTGCAAACTTGTCCCGAGGGCCTACTGCCAACTTCGCCCGGCGGTTTCGAGGTCGACCGCCCCAAGCGAATATCCCCGGGCTCCTTAGGCTTGTGTTTAGCCCCAACCTTGGCGCGACTGCTCACAGATTTTTTGCCTTTCGCGTCAACACCACCGGTGTCACTGTCCGCGGGCAAAGGGCGCTCCCCGTAAGAAACCCCCATCGCGTCGAAAGCCCTGTTCAGGCGTTTCCGACCCCTAATAGAATTAAGCTTGAATTGGCTTTCTTTCGTCAGATAAGGGCCGCAAATCTTGTTTGCCTCTTTTTCGACGTGGCTCACATAAGAGGCGTCGTCACCAAAGTCAGCGGGTCGTTCAATCATGAGCGTCGGCCCGCAGTACCCGTTTCGAACAATGAAATCTCTGAACTCCGTATCGGAGCAGAGGGGGTTTTGTCCTATGCTCACCCATTCCTCAACGAGATCCCGACTAATCTGGTAGCGGGAGGTAAGGGCAAGAGCGTCTGCACAGCTGATACCCTCGTCGTCCATTAGAGCGGCGGGCCGTGCATGGACCCCAGTATTTTCTTCCAACTTGGACGAAAGAGAAGAGGCCTTGCCAAGGTGTTTGCGCTTAGCTTCTCGAACGGCATCATTCGAGCAGACGCGAACGTAAAACCAAAAATCTGACCATTGCGGCCACTTGTTCTTATATGTAGGCGAAATAGAAACATTGCCTCTGGCCTTGCGAGGAACAAAATTCATAGACCCAATCTCGCTCGGCAGCCTCTTCTTAAGAAAGGAATCAGTCACTTGGCTGCGGCGGCGATGAATATCGTAGAACTTAACGAAAACATCGACTCGTGGTCGGTGTCCCATCATCTTCAAAGCCATAGCGAAAACGCTTAATCGCGAAAACGCATTAGGTGTGAGCTGGTGAATCTGAATTTCGAAAGTGTCAAGCACCTCGGCGACGAACCGCTCCAACGGAAAGTCCAGTCCAGCGACGAAGTAATCGCAAAATACTATGGCCTCATACGGCCGGGGCATCGGAATCGCCTCGTCCCCAGGGGCGCGGCAAAGAGAAAACACGTGCTCTGTGAAGATCCCTTTGTCAGCGTAACTCCGTAAAACCGAAGGGGTCACACGCGAGCAGCCAACATAGAAGGAACAATCGTCCGGAATTGAAATCGATGATGATTCTCCTGCATCCGAATTTTCGCCCTCAGACTGGGGTTCCATACATGCTTCAGCGATCCCGGACCCGATAGACACCGTCTGACTGGGTTCGCGCGCCGCTGAGTTGGTATCGCTCAACGAGGTGCTCGAGCTTTCGCTAGAAGAACCGGAAGTAGATGAAGACGAAGTCGTGGACGCCATCTACCACGGCGGCGAAAAGCGAGGAAATAATGGACAAGAAAGCAAAAAAGCGCAAACCTAGAAAGCATAAACTGCGAAGGCAAGTGAAAGCATAACTTCAGCCCATCGAAGAGAGTCAACTTACCGAGTAAGCGAAGGCGCAAGGCGAAACCGAAGATTCGAAAGCTTGAGGAAGTCGAAAGAAACAAAATTCCGCGAAGGCAAGATGTAAGCCGACAAGAGCGCGGAGGCAACCAGCGCGTAACTCGTCATCCATGGGCTAGCCCCCTTTATATATACAAGCACGCGAGCGGGCACGAGACCCGAGAAGTCGCAGAAAAAGGTAACCGTCGCGTCTCGAAACTCGAACCGTCGCCCCTAAGTGTGAACGGGAAGGCGCGCGTCATGAGGAGCAATAAGCCATTAAGCCTCAAAACTCGAGCCGACCGTCAGGCCCGCAAAACCGTACACGCAAATGGCAATAAAGAAAAATAAACAGGACAAAAAAGCTAAAAAGCTTCAAGGACGAGCGAAAACCGCCTCCAGCTTTCCTCATCCTTTCGCGGGCAGGCGCGGGCGCCTTACAGTTAAGCACGGTCGAACTTCGCCACCTTACAAGATTCGACCGTGAGGGGCTATTGTTGGGGCGATACCCACGGCGCCGGCACCCCTGGCCCGCTAGCCGGACAGGAAGTGAGGTTTCCGCGCGAAAACGTCGGCCGGGCGAAGCTTCGCTTTCGCACGAATGCTTTCGGAGAGATGGTCGTTTATAGGCGGAAGTGGCCCTTCCGCGCGGATGGGGAGCTTGAGCTGTCGCATTCGCGCGGATGGTCAGTAGACGGCCCAAGCCTTGGCCCGTGACGGACCTCTTGCGTGAAAGACGCGTAATCGAGCGGGCGGGATCGCCGATCGCGCTTTCGTGCGAAGCAAGCCGCAGACGATTTCCAAAGGATTTCGCTCGAAATGAGCTTGCGCTGTCCATGTCCTCGTTTGCTTTCTGCAGGTTTTCGCGGAGCGTCGAGGGTCTTCGTCGCGAGGAGTGGGCCCATCGTCTACGGAGGGGGCCCAGGTAGCTCCAAGCCAACCGGGAGGCAGAAAGACGACCACACCCCTCGAGCAGAAGGACGCGACAAAGGCCGCGAGGCGTTTGGATAGGGCATTTTTGTAATTACATCAGGAGTAGTTGGAAGGGCATTCATGTACTTTCAAACGAATTTGAACGGTATAAAGGGCTCCCGTACTCCCAGGGGGAGAGGGAGAACACTGTTCATTTGACTGAGCTCTTCACTTTCTTCCGTCTACTTACGCTTTCGCTCCGTGCTTTAGCTCGTGCGACAACCTGCTGTTTCGGGATCTCGGTCCCGAAACAACAATGTATATTTAGACAAAGTGTATAGCAAAAATCATATATCTTGAAAAAGGCTTATAATTTTTTTGAGGGAGTATTTATAACTCTAACAAAGTGTAGATAATTTCTCTCTTCATGCAATGTGTCCACATCATTCCCCATTAAGTGACTTTATTAAATGTTATATCTTTTCATGCAAGGTGTCTATATCATTCTCCACGAAGTCCATATTATCCTTTATTAATTAAAAAATATATCTCTATCACGTGAAATACTTTAAATCTTTAATCTATTAACATATACAAATTATCTGTATATGCTATTATTGTTTCATCACCTATATATTCTCCTATAATGTAATCAAATATTCTATTGGTTTTTCCTCGATTAGCTTACAAATTTGTACCATATTTGATACAATAAAATAACATGCAAGTTAAATTCATATATATATGTACACAATATATAAAATATAATATATTAATATTATGTATATAACATGGGGGTATACTTCTAGTATAATATATGCTCATCGAGCAAGAACTTTGTGATACACATACATCGCTGTATACACAGATCATGCCATGCTAAGAACAGGCTACATACTGTATTCCATTGATTATTGTCGTCCTCTCACATATTCTGACGTGATTTTTCCGAAAAATCTAATGATTGTCTGTACATGCGTATACGTGTAAGTAATGAGGACAACAAATCAAACATCATTTCGATTTCTCTGATACTTAACATTGCTGGCTTGCCCAATTAATCTTGATGTATATACGTATGTATCTAGCCATCTAAGGTTTCTGACCCTCTGCAAGCTAGCTCCAGGAGCGAAACAGATGGATCGGGATTTGGGATAGTGGCTACTGTCCCTGGGCTGAGCTGATGAACCACACTGATTGTAGCCAGCCACATACCCCCTGATCAGGTGATCTAACAAAAGCTTAACTGGCACATCAAAAACATACTTTAATTTGCACATGTCAGGTCAGGTCACCTTTACTTCGAGTTATTATAGGTGTTCTTTTTACGTTATGCTCCCTCGGTTTTAAATATTTGGCACTTAGGATAAATTAATTAGTTTATATGAAAACCTAAATCTCATATATTTTAAAATGGACTATCTAAAAACGGGTGGAATATATGCATACTAGTAACTAAAATTGTTTATCCTAAAAACGAGTTCTAAAAATCTTGTGTAACATGAATATTAAAAAAATCATTGATAAATTTAGTACATGCCGATTAATCAAAATTGTCTATCCTTACCATTTACTCTATATATGCACTACTAAGTTTTGGCCCTAATACCACGCCAAACTAACAGTGGTTGATATGCCTTATTGTAACGTGACTTATTGTCAACGAACGTGATTTGGTTGCAACATATGTACCTTTGGTAACTAAATTGAGCCTATTGCAACGTTTTCTTGTCGTTGTGTAAGAGTAAAAAAAATAGTACTAATGTGTTTTCATTTTTTGCATTGTACCTCTGTGGCCCTAGTACTCTTGTTGCATACTTTTATTGACATCATGAATCTATATATAGCCTTTCAATTTTTGATCTTGTCAGTTGTTGCAATTTTTTATTCACGTGTTAAGTTCAAACTTTATTGATTATTGCATCTTTTGTTCAAAAACCTTTTAAATTTTATTAAAAATAGATTCCATGTCTTTAGGATCAACTCTTCGTTATTACCGCCGGGGGGGGGGGGGTTCTTACCCCCATGGTTTCAGTTCAAAAAAAAACTTTAGTTACTACAATGGTATAATTATTCATTTTAGTTTGTACCACGACACTTATCATGTTGGATTTATAAACTTCTATGAAGTATTAACATAAAAATAAAATTCATTGTCAAAGAGTTCAATAATGTTTAAAGGAGAGCATCCCAATTTAGCCCGGGCAGAGCAAGTTTTCAGAAATGAGTTGACCTTCCTAAGGTTCAGAGTTAAAACCAGAAATCTTTCAGCTTTTGATTCTTGGCAGGAAAGCCTGTTTCTTAGTTAATGTTTTTTCCTTCTTTCTCCTTTGAACTGGTATGCTCTTTTTCTTTCTCTTCTTTTTTGTCCTTTCGTGTGTAATGTTAACTTCTTCTATTCTTAATAAAATTTTCTAACTGTAGGGGGCTCTCCCCTCCAGTAAAGTTCAAAACAATGTTTAAAATAAATTGTCAATGTCATTGTTATGTGGTTTGCTAAGGGAACATGTCTTTTCACAATCAATAAATTATAAAGAAATATTTATCATTAATGTAAGTACGCATATTTGGTATATATATGGTGAAATATAGCATTTATGTTTACTTTGAATTTTAATGATAGTAGAAATGGGTATGTACTTTATAGTTATTTAATTATTTTTCTTAAGATCTTATATTGGTGATTTAAATGGACACTTAAAGATACGTTAGATGCAAATTGAAGGGTACTTTACATTATATATCATAATTAATACCATAGGCAGGTAATTTAAAAGCAAATTTAAGGTGGTACTTTTAATTATCCTTTGTAATGACAAATGTTGGTTGTTTATATGTAGATTTGATTACTATTATTCTCTGTGACCATATATGAAGATTGGAGTCCATAAATTAATGACCATTTGAATATTATGTAAATTTCTACGGGGGTTTATACAATGACTATTATTCTTGTCAGGATTAATAAGGTGGCTCCATTGAGGTCCTCTAGTTAGTAAAATTAATATTGTGTTGAAACCTAAGCTTAGGTTATATATATGTTCTTGTTGTATCCTTTTAAGTGACATCATGAATCCATAATCACATGTTAAGTAGAAACATAGTGCTTACTGTATATTCTATCCATAAATGTTCCATTTTTATTTTATTGAAATTTAGATTCATTGTCCTAGACTACACTTTTAGTTACTACAATAGTATAAATAGTTGTTCCAACCTGTAACATGCCACTTATAATGTTGAATTTGCCATATAGAAGAAATTTATGTGTAGTATTATTGTTATATAAATACATAAAGTGTGCTTACAAGTTGAATTTCCAACATTGTTATATCATAATTTTTCTATGAAATCAATAATAACTCATCTAAAATAACATCTGACAGTTTTTCTGCCTAGTTTGATATCCTAATGGTAGCACATACTGTTTATACATATTTGAAATTTAATCTAATGATCATAGAATTATGTAATACAGAAACATATAAAACATACTTTTGGTTATTTAATTATTTTTTATAACAACTTATATTTTTATTTAGGCATATACCTAATGGATATTTTAGTTTAGTTTTTACAAGGACCAAAGTGCGTAACTTAGATGAGATTTTGATGGATTTTTTATTATATTCTGTAATGGCATATTTCTTTAATTTAAGATTTACTCGTAGATATATTTAATTTAAATACAAATTTAGGGGGAGGGGCTATTTTGTAGTATCTTTAATAATGACAGAGGTTGGCAATTCATATTTATAGGATCATTTAAATTATCTTTCACAACAACAGAGATGAGTAATAATTTAGATGATATATACTTTAGGGCGGCTGCTTTATGTATTTTTCATAATGTCATATGTGGGTAATTTTAATTTTAAAAATAGAATGTATCCTACGGCTATTATTGGTGATGATAATTGATGTTTACCAAATCAAAGGACAAATGTTTCTAGTTATTTATAATTTCTAGAATCTATGTTTTTGTCAGCGCGTAGGCTTAATATGAAGACTTCGTTGAAGGCCTCTAATTAGTTATAACGTTAAAATTAGACGTCTATTACTGAGCTACTCGTCTGCTCGTTCAGTCATTATATGCCTTCACTCGTTCCACCTGTGACTGCGATCTACTCTACCAGTCTACCGAACGCAAGTGATCAATATCTTAAAATGAAATGTCACCAGGATTGATCATCTCGAGGTCTATATGAGAATGGTTTTAAAATACAAAGTGTCAGGCGTGGAAAGCATACAACACCGCCTTCCCCCTTTTTTATGCGAAAGGGTTGCTTCCGAACCTATCAAACTTTCAAATTGCAAAGACATTAAGAAGAATATTTAAAATGATTTTTTTTTTGGCAAACCAAGAGACGCCCAGGACAGAAAACTTTTTCCTAGCAGCTTCTGCTCGTCTTCCGTTTTCAAAACTTTTTCCTAGCAGCTTCTGCTCGTCTTCCGTTTTCTGTTTCGTCATACCTGGAACAACAAGTCAGGGATAAGCAGGGACCAGCATATAGAATGTAGAGTGTCAGACAGTAGATCATCTGTCGTTGCAGCAGTAACTTGTAGAGAGAGCCCAAGAAAACGTGAACTGGTATTTATCCATATAAATCAGTAGTGAAACAGTATTTTTTTCTCACAACAAATCAGCTGAATAAATGAGCAGAAGCCCTTTTAAGTCCTGTTGAATACGCGTTCTTTTCTTTGGTTAAGCGAAAACGATCTCGATCCATGATTCTTTAAATATCCAGAATGATCCATTTCGACAAGGTTAAGGTAAGAGCAAGAACAATATAATAGAGCCGAGTGTTTGGCTATGAGGCAAGCTATAAGAGTCAAACTATACAACAAGTTCTCTTTTATTTAGCTTTACAAAACTTCTCTTTCTTATTTCTCTCACAACACTTATTATTTGGACCCACTATCACCTATGGTTCTGTGCTCAGCTTGGTGCTTGCATGAGAGCCCAGCTCACCTCTCTCTCCTCTATTCTCTCCTCCACCTCAACATTTGCTTGACTATAAGTCAATTATTGTACGTGCTCTAAGAATGATCCAATTCGGTAAAGTTAAAAGAAAGAATGCTATTCTACAGTCGGTAAAAGTAAAGACCTTAATTTTACTTTACAAAAAATGTCTTTAATTTTACTTTACAAAAAATGTCTTTCTTTAGTTATTCGAGTCGAAGAAATACGAGAATTTTATAACTACCCAAAAAGGGTTTTGTTTAACAGGACTTAAAACGACTTCTGCTTATTTATCCAGCTGATTTGTTGTGAGAGAAAAACACTATTCTACAGTTAATTTATACGAATAAAAGCTAGTTTATAGTTCAAGCGAAGAGAGTCTTAAGTTAACACTTTTCCAGTAAGTCAAAACATACGTATACATGAGCCCAATGCAAAGAGAAATGAGCACTAGCTTCTCTTGCAACGGACAAACCGATCTTTGTCCCAAGGTCAGAGTCAGACAAGGCCAGAAAGAAAAAGCAGAGAGGGAGAACGAGAGACGATGGACGTGCCACGGTGCCAGCAGGAGGCGCCTCGCTCTGCCGAGCGGGGGGGCGACTCGATCGATCATGCATGATTGCATGCGTATCCCCGTCCGTCTGTAGGAGTCGAGTGTTGTGGGTTTGGTTGTCGATCGAGGACTTATAAACCGATAAGTTGAAACAGCTGATATATCGTAAAAGAAAAATACTTTCTTCATACTCATATTAGTTATCGTTTAGGTGCTTAGGACATCGATACAGTCTTCAAAACATAACTTTAACCTCTTGTTTTTTATAAAAATATTTATAGAAAAGTGATATATGTATACTTTTATAAAAGTATTTTTCAAGACATATCTATCTATATAATTTTTATATTTGCAAACTTAAAACTTAATAGTTATTGATGTTTGTGTTAGAATTATATATACGAGCTTGGCCCATTAACAAATTCTGAAATTCATAATAAATCTCAAAGGCTCATTCATGTGTGCAAAGAGGAGAAGTGGAACTCTTTAGTCCCACATTGCTAGTGGAAGAGGAGGAGGACTTGCTTAAATATGGAAGTCCTCTCCACTTCCTCAAGTGTAGTGTGAGAAGGAGAAAGAGAAGCCCACACGCGCGCTCGCCTCGCCTCGCGTGGCGACTGGCGCGGGTGCGCGGCACTTGTGTGAATGGTCCGCTGAAATCCGGCTCCTCGCCTCTCGGGAGCGTGCGGTCTCCTTTTGCAGTTTTAGTTTCTTGACCTTGAAGTCAACAGGACTATATAAGCAACCTATCGGCCATGCCAAAAACACAACTCAACACCTCTCGAGCTAGGGTTTGCCTCATATCGCTTTTGTGCTGCCGTCTAGTCGTCTCCAGTCCGTTCGCTTGCGTGCACTAGCGACCGGGCGAGCAGTTCTCCGGAACCCTCGTCTTTGCGATCCTGCACCGGGAGAAGGCGAATAAGGTTTTTGGGAAGCGCTCGTCGTGCGACTGCTCCCGTCTTCAACAACGGGTCGTCTACCGTCCAAGTCAGGCGGCGCTGCGTCCAGACGGACTCGTCGTCAACTGCTCCGAGCTCTTCCTCCACCGCTTATCGAAGATCAGCCAACACCGACTCCACCACGTCTTCTCCAGCATCCGAAAGGTACGCCGCTCGTGATCTAATGTCTATGCTTATATCAGATCTTATGTCTTTGTTCTTGTTTTTAATCTATCTAGTGTAAGAGCTAAGCTTACACCGTTTGTCATGTTTGAGATCATGTTATGCATGTTTTATTATGCAAGTAAACAATACAATCTGATATATGTAGATCATCAATTTATCATGATTTATATTCTGTTTTTAATCTGGAAATTGCCTATTCTTTTAACAGTTTGATCTAAATCTTATCTAAAACGACAACTAATATGGGAATGGAGAGAGTACTGTTCTGACAAATAATAAACCGGCTTATAAGCTGAAAGGACCGTGACGCCTAAGAGGGGGGGTGAATTAGGCAACTTAAAACTTCTACTCTAAACTTTGGCCTCTAATATCCACCTAGACAAAACCTATGCAAGAAGGTAAACTATCTATTGTGCAACTAAGGTTTTGCTACGTGTGTTTGCTATCTCTACCGCAAAAAGGAGTTCTGCAACCTAGTTCCCAAACCTATCAACTAGCATATCAAACTAGGAAAGGTAAAGCACATGAACTAAGTAGTAATGTAAATGCGGAAGCCAAAGAGTGTGATAGAGATGCAAACTCCCGTCGACGACTCCGGTATTTTTACCGAGGTATCGAGAAGCGCGCAAGCTTCCCCCTAGTCCTCGTTGGAGCCTCTCGCAAGGAATCCCTCGCAAGGGCCAAGCTCCCGGTCGGGTAACTCCGTGGAAAGCTCCGGTTCTTCCCCACGCGCAAGTGGGTCTCCGGTTAAGCCACTCGTGGCAAAGGCTCTCCCGGATGCTCCCCGCCGTCTTCACTATCAAGTTTCCGGCCGAAGCGCCGCGAGCCTTGTTCCCTTCAGTACACGGAGGCGGCCACACCACAAACGCGGTTGGTGTGATCTCGCAAGACTTACAAGCCCCTTCGATGTACAATCACGGTGCGCGCAAGCACCGGTAGACAAGAGGTTTTCAACCTCACTAAACACTAGGCCTAACACCTAGAGCAAGCGCAAAGCGGTGGTCTAACTAGCTTAAGCACTTCGTAAAGCACATACACTAATCACCTAGTATATTACTTGAGCACTTTGGTGGCTAGAGCAACTAAATATGTGTCTATACACTTGGTACACTTCCTTGAGCTCCAACCATATGTTTTTGGCCGGCCATGGGGGTATATATAGAGCCCCAAGCAAATAGAGCCGTTGGGCAAAGAGATGCACTTTTCAGACATCGACCGGACGCACTTCACGTCCTGACCGGACACGTCCGGTCCCTCACAACGGCTAGTTGCCAGCCTGCACAGGCACTGATCGGACTCTGGAATGAGTCCGGTCACAGACGACCGGACGCGTCCGATCACGATTTTGTGCCTCTGGAACCTCTCTGTGTTCGATCGGACTCTGCTGAGCTCCAGCGTCCGGTCGTCGTCGTAGCGTCCGATCACGTGGTCGCTCTGAGGAACAGTAGCATCGGTGCGTCCGATCGCGACTGTTGCAGCGTCCAGTCGCTTTGACGTGGCACTGCTGGCTTAGGATACTGACCGAACGCATCCAGGCCAGCGTCCGGTCACTGCAAGGCAGCGTCCGATCACTCCTTCTTCTTCGTTTCTTCGCGGTTTCTTGCGCCGTCTTGGTTCCATTCTTGTGCCTTGGACTTTGCTTGATCCTGAGGGTCTTCTCCTGAGCTTCTAATATCTTTCTTGATGTGTTGATCATTGGATCATCACATAGACTTTGTCCAAGTCACATTTGCACCCTATTGGACTACAAAACAAACACTTGCAAATGCATTAGTCCAATTTGGTTGTGTTGTTCATCAAACACCAAAATCCAAAGTTAAATGGTCCGAGGTCCATTTTCCTTACAATCTCCCCCTTTTTGGTGATTGATGACAACACGACCAAAACAAGCAAATAATAGATACATAATTTAAAATGCAATCTACTTGCTAGGATGCAATGCAAAGGCAAGATCATATGATGTTTAAAAGATACCAAATTGAAACATATCTAATCTAACATATCTTGCCCTTGCCATTGAGTTCCTTTTAGTGGCTTGATGGATTAGATCTCCCTCTAACTCCATGATCCACTTCCTCCCTTTGTTGGACCATTCCCAAAAAGATAACCATAAAATTTTGAAATTTTGATTTTGGTTATTTTGTTTGTTTTAGTTTGGGCTTGATTTTGGCCCCTACATATTCTCCCCCTTTGGAATCAAACACCGAAAAGGAAGACATTAAAGCTCAAGAGAGGAAACATTATATAAGCTAAAACTCCCCCTAAGTATATGCATACATATGATGTAAGGCAAAAGCATATGCATAATCGACAAATTAAAGCACAAAAGAGTTTAATCTATATAATGCATGGAGAAAGCATATAAGAGTATCAAATTGAAATTAACATAATGATATCGGTTAGGAATACCACATGTAGATATCAATTGGATTATCACCATACTTGATGCTTGTCTCCGAGAACTCCATTTTCCTTGCAATGAGACTACTACACACATGATAATCTTGAAAGTAGTGTTAGTCTCAAAGCTTCCAAATTGTAGAGTAAACTCCCCCTAAAAGTGTGCATACAAGTTTGAAATACTTGTAGGAGACATGCACATTGACTTGTAAGGTCAAACTACCATTTTCGATATTGACATCACAAGAAATGTGATACTAATTGAAGATGATAATTGGGGTAGTTTATCTATAACTTGGACTTTGGCACATATAGGATAAATACAAAGTAAAAGAAGCTATGTGTCGTGCTTCTAACCAATTAAAACCATGTAAAATCGCTCTAAGAATGTGAGTGATACCGAGCAAAACTACCATATGATAAGTCTAATTTGCATGACAAAAGATATGAATATACCAATGCAAACATAGGCAATGAAAGGAACTAGATGCTAAAAGTAATTGCAAGACATTATATCAAATGAAAGAAATTGCAAGAATTTTAAATCTAGTTACCTAACATGGGAAGGGGAACTTGGGTCCATAGTACCCACTAACATACTTGGCAATGACATGATCCAATGTGATGCACCCCATGATATGCACCCAAAACTTTGCCAAGTCTCCAAATTCCCCGTAGCCAATTTGGCTACTCACTTCCCTTTCGGGACCCAAACCTTTTTGGTGCTCCTCGTGATTGAGATGATGTGCTTAGGCACCCAAATGCGTTTGGCTCCATTGTTGGCTTGCTTGTTCACCTTGATGGCCACCACCTTGTCATTCTTCTTCTTTTTCAAGAGATAAGGTGTGGAGGCCTTCTTGTTCACCTTGTTGGTGTAGGTGTTGGAGAGCTTGCTTGTGTTTGCTTTTTGTTTTTCTCTTTCTTCTTTTCTCCCCCATGCTTCACCTTGCACTCATAGGACTTGTGGCCTTCCTTGTGGCAAAGGTAACAAACCACGGTTTGCTCCTCATCAAGCTTCTTCACTCCCTTGACGGTGTTATCTTGATGAGTTCGGGTTTGCTTCCCCTTGCCTTTTGCTTGGGTCAAGTCCTTGGTGAGGCGAGCCACTTCTTGCCTTAGTAGCTCATTCTCCATTGCAACCTCTTGTGCGCATGTTTCTACAATCACATTCTTAACACAAGCTTGTTTGCATATGGGTGAGTCTAAATCAAGTAAATCAATGCAAGAAGTAGAGGCATCCTTTTTAGGCATATCAAAGATTGATTTCTCAATTTTAGGTGCCTCAGTGGGGTTTGCTCCGATGGTTTTAAGATTAGCAACTTTGTTAGTTAGCTCATCACAATGTTTGCACATAATTTCCATTTTAGCAAGCAAACTTTTGTAAGCATCTTGTGTGCTAGCTAACTTTGCTTTTAGTTTTTCATTTTTCTTAGCAAGTTGCTCATCATTACTTGTGCTATCATATGTGCTTATACTAGCCTCAAGTTTCTCAATTTTATTAGATAGCTCAACATTCAAGTTTGAAAAAGTTTCATACTAATCTAGCATAGCATTGTAGGCTTGTTGAGAACTATCTAGTTTTTCTTTTAAGATATTAATCTTCTTTTGTTGGCTAGTACAAGCTTTAGCATATTTAAGATTATCTTGCACAAGTTGATTGTAAGAAGGTAGCTCATCATCACTATCACTATCTCTATCACTATCACTAGAGATAGGACTTGTGTTACCTCGTGCCATAAGGCACATACGTGAGGAGTTTGATGATGAATGCTTGCGGCCATGCCTCTTGTGACGGGCTTCATCATTACTTGATGAATCATCCCATGTCTTGATGGTGGTGAGAGCTTTGGCCTTGCATCCCTTCTTTTTCTTGTCATTGGGTGTGGGCTTTTGTTTTGGACAATCTTCCACAAAGTGCCCTTTCTTGCCACATCTATAGCAACCCTTTTTTCTTTGCTCTCTTCTTTGATTGGTGAAGAGACAATCTTCAATTGTGATGGGCACACCCTTGATATTGAGCTTGCGGATCATCCTCTTTACTCCTTTCATAAGCTTGATTGTTTCTTCTTCATCTAAGGAGGAGTCGGATGAGGTGGAGGCTTGATCATTACTTGATTCTTCATCTTCATCATCCTCTTCTTCTTCACTTGAGGAGCTTAAGCTTGTTTCAACTTGCTTTTTGCCCTTCATCTTTTTGTGCTCACATGGGAGAGCAATGTCTTTGCTTGATGAAGTGGCTTCCTCTTGACCCATCTTGCGTGACATCTCAAATGCCACCAATTTGCCAATGACAATGGCCGAGGTCATGGTGCTCAACTCCTCCATATTGTGGAGGATGGTGATGATGGTTGCATATTTGCTCTTAGGAAGCACGAAGATGATCTTCCTCACAATATCCGCATCACCTAGCTTTGTAATTCCTATAGAATGAAGCTCATTGATAATTAGATTCAAACGAGAATACATATCACGAACAAGCTCATTATCATTCATTTTAAAGGAATCATAGCTTGTTTTTGTTAGATGATGTTTTTGCTCACGTACATTACTTGTACCATCATGGAGCTCATGTAGCTTTAACCAAATTTCATGAGATGTTTGCAAAGTAAAAACTTGGTTAAAGACATCCATGCTTATAGATTCAAACAAGCAATTCTTAGCTCTAGCATTCAGATGAATTTCCTTTTCATCACTCGCGGTAGGCTTCTCGGGATTCTTAATGGGTTTCATCCCGTCGCGGGTGACTCTCCAAACACCTAGATCAACGGCTTCTAAAAAGCAAGCCATCCTAGCTCTATAGTAAGGGAAGTTAGTGTCGTCAAAGTGTGGAGGCTTAGAGATATCCATCCCAACCTCTCTTAGGGGCGTCGGCTCGAAGGCGATTAAGCCAAGAGTCCACAAAGGAGCCAACCGGCTCCGATACCAATTGAAAGGACCGTGACGCCTAAGAGGGGGGGGGTGAATTAGGCAACTTAAAACTTCTACTCTAAACTTTGGCCTCTAATATCCACCTAGACAAAACCTATGCAAGAAGGTAAACTATCTATTGTGCAACTAAGGTTTTGCTATGTGTGTTTGCTATCTCTACCGCAAAAAGGAGTTATGCAACCAAGTTCCCAAACCTATCAACTAGCATATCAAACTAGGAAAGGTAAAGCACATGAACTAAGTAGTAATGTAAATGCAGAAGCTAAAGAGTGTGATAGAGATACAAACTCCCGTCGACGACTCCGGTATTTTTACCGAGGTATCGAGCAGCGCGCAAGCTTCCCCCTAGTCCTCGTTGGAGCCTCTCGCAAGGAATCCCTCGCAAGGGCCAAGCTCCCGGTCGGGTAACTCCGTGGATAGCTCTGGTTCTTCCCCACGCGCAAGTGGGTCTTCGGTTAAGCCACTCGTGGCAAAGGCTCTCCCGGATGCTCCCCGCCGTCTTCACTATCAAGTTTCCAGCCGAAGCGCCGCGGGCCTTGTTCCCTTCGGTACACGGAGGCGGCCACACCACAAACGCGGTTGGTGTGATCTCGCATGACTTACAAGCCCCGCCGATGTACAATCATGGTGCGTGCAAGCACCGATAGACAAGAGGTTTTCAACCTCACTAAACACTAGGCCTAACACCTAGAGCAAGCGCAAAGCGGTGGTCTAACTAGCTTAAGCACTTCGCAAAGCACATACACTAATCACCTAGTATATTACTTGAGCACTTTGGTGGCTAGAGCAACTAAATATGTGTCTATACACTTGGTACACTTCCTTGAGCTCCAACCATATGTTTTTGGCCGGCCATGGGGGTATATATAGAGCCTCAAGCAAATAGAGCCGTTGGGCAAAGAGATGCACTTTTCAGACATCGACCGGACGCACTTCACGTCCTGACCGGACGCGTCCGGTCCCTCACAACGGCTAGTTGCCAGCCTGCACAGGCACTGATCGGACTCTGGAATGAGTCCGGTCACAGACGACCGGACGCGTCCGGTCACAATTTTGTGCCTCTGGAACCTCTCTGTGTTCGATCGGACTCTGCTGAGCTCCAGCGTCCGGTCGTCGTCGTAGCGTCCGGTCACGTGGTCGCTCTGAGGAACAGTAGCATCGGTGCGTCCGATCGCGACTGTTGCAGCGTCCGGTCGCTTTGACGTGGCACTGCTGACTTAGGATACTGACCGGACGCATCCAGGCCAGCGTCCGGTCACTGCAAGGCAGCGTCCGATCACTCCTTCTTCTTCGTTTCTTCGCGGTTTCTTGCGCCGTCTTGGTTCCATTCTTGTGCCTTGGACTTTGCTTGATCCTGAGGGTCTTCTCCTGAGCTTCTAATATCTTTCTTGATGTGTTGATCATTGGATCATCACATAGACTTTGTCCAAGTCACATTTGCACCCTATTGGACTACAAAACAAACACTTGCAAATGCATTAGTCCAATTTGGTTGTGTTGTTCATCAAACACCAAAATCCAAAGTTAAATGGTCCGAGGTCCATTTTCCTTGCATAAGCTAAAGCGAACAGATCTTTTTAGTCTTTGGTTTCGCCAAATAAACAAAGCCGTACAAGTCACGCTGGCATGTTTACACTAGCTATATGGATCGGAGTACTTGCTCCCAGAGACCGACGCATGTAGTAGTTCGGTTCCTTCACGTTTAAACCAAACCAGGGGAAAAAAAAGGAGCAAGAGCGAAAGCGTGCCTGTTTGGAACGACTGGAACATAAACATCGGCTCGTGCACGTTTCGGCAAAGCTTTGGACTTTGTGGCGTGGCGCTGCTGCATGCTAGTACAATGTCGTTTGTCACAAACCACGCGCTCTCTCGATCGTAAACACACGACGCATGCAGGACAGATTAGGAACAGAAAGAATCTGCAGAAAACGGCAGAAACAGTATGCTGTGTGTGCTGCGCGTGTCTGTGTGTGGCTGCCGCAGGAATCATCGCATCGCACGGAATTATTCCACCGTTGAAAACTGGATTCTAGTAGCTGGCTCGCTTTGGCGCAGTTTTAATTTATTGGTCGTGTAGTACGTACGTAGGCCAGGTACGCGTAGGACCGGCAGAGAGAACAGCACGTCTCGGACACCCAACGAGCTGAGAGTACAAGTCGTCGTTGCCGTTGCAGCTCCCGCGATCGAGACTGGCCGTCTCTCTCGTCGGCATGCAGTACGTGTGGTGTGGTGCGCGCGCGGCAGAGGGTGATCCACGTACGAAACCATGCAATGCAATGCAAGCGGACAATGCAAGCGGTGGAGATGGCGGGGATCGACATGGACGCGCGGCCCCCCAGGCGAAAACGAGCCAAGTACTCCGTACGAGAGCATATGGAGGTCGACCGAGACACCGAGTGGTGGCGCGCGCGGGGGGTGGGGGCGGGCTTCGGCGCTTCGGCTGCGCTTGCTTGCTGCTGCCGGCACGGCACATCGCGCGGCGCGCGGCCCGCGGTGGGGCACGGGGGTACGCGCGCGGGCGCGAGCACACCACACACGGCCGGGGGCCGGGGCAGAGCACGATGCTCGGGCTCCCGGCCTCGTCGCGCGCGCGTGCGCGCCTCCCTTGGTCGATCTGATCTCGCGGCGGCAGCACCGGCGCATCGATCGCGTGCACGTTAACAAACACACGGACATTCCTTGGCAGTCTCGCTCGGTCCCAGCCTCGGTCTCGGCGGACTTCTCGAGCCGAGAGGGACGGACAGAGGAATGCGCGCGGCCGGAGTGGAGTACAGCTGATCGATGATGAGTTGGTGTCTTGGTGAGTGCCGTGCCGAGCTGATAGCTGAGAGCTGAAGAAGGCCCACGCTACGGGGAGGACCGGCGGAGGACGTAACGTTCTTTATCATCGTCTGCAACTTTTTGGCGTGCACTGGCACTGCCTTTTTTTGGTTCGGACGACGACGAACGGACCGGCCGGGTGGATCGACGAGATGAGGGGCGGTAAAGGTGGTGGGGGACGTGCGTGGTCACCGGATTGATAGATGGTCCTCCGCCCAGTCATGACGACCGAGGACTCCCTCTCCATCCAGATCGGGATGCAATGCATGCATGGCGCAAATGGCGGAGGTTTTCTCGTATATTATTATATACGTCATCCTTTTTGCATGCATGGTGCATCCATTAGTGCACCGGCTGTTTGACGATCGGTGCGCCCCATAAGCGTTGCCATCTTCCATCTTGCATGCATCCCTAGACGGTCCGTGATCGGCCTTGTTGGGGAAGAGACCCTCGGCAAACAACGCCCGCGAGCTATCATGGAGAACCAACCCTCGTCTGTTCGACAGCTTTCGAGAACCTTCGCCGCTAACACGGCCCTCGGGCCAGTTTGTGTTTTCGACCTGCAGGGAGAGAAACCGTAGGAGCACAGGAGCTTGGCGCGTCGCAGACGAAGCTTGTTTTCAGTTTTAGAGGCGAAGGTTTCCCGAGCGCGTGTCTGATTTCTTTGCCCTCGCGAAGGTGCGGACAGGATGAAGGGAGGCTAGGGTTTCCGCACCTTCTATGTTTGTACTGTTTTGCCCTTCCCGGTGCATAGTACCGGGGAATCTTCTTGTACCCTTTTGTAAATTGGACTGTGACCCCTGGTATGCCCTATAAATACTAGGAGGTGAACAGTGGAGCACAAGAGGAATCAGATGAGAGTAATTTTTACCACCTGTTATTCTCCACCTTCGCTTATTGTTCGGACGTTTGGCTACCTCCGCTCCTTCCCCGTACACGTGCGGGGGTACAACACGGGTTAATCCAACAACTTGGCGCCATCCGTGGGGAACTGGACATTTTTCGCATAATGGCGGAAACTAGGAGAGCAGTTTCGGGAAGGGATCATCGCCCAACCGGCGAAGTCACGGCGGCAGCACGAACCGCACAAGACAATACTGAACACTCGGGGGCAGAAGCAGTCGACCCGGAGACCGAGATCCTGGGCCCGCACACTCGGCCAGTACCTCAGCAGCACCCTCACTCCTCTGGGGAAGGTGAAAGAGGGGATGAGGAAGAGTTGGACCTCGAGGCTTTAGAGAGGTTTCATACTAAGCTACAGGAAAAGAAGAGGCGTCTGGACCAGCTTGAAAGGCACAACCGACTGTGTGCTATTAGGCATAAGGCGAATGCGGCTAGAGAGCAGCTTCGACGTATGGAAGAATCTCTAGCTGCTGCGGAGGCTGAAGCCAAGGGTTGGAATGAGAGAGAAGTGCCACCACTTTACAAGGAGAATGTTGACCCCCGCGAAGGTAACATCCGTCAGCCACCACCACCACCACCACCAAACCCCCAAAACCCCCAACCATTTAATCACCTCTACCCGGAGAGACAACCAATTCTCCGCAACCTTTACCCAGAAGAGAGAGAGCCAAACCTTCGCAATCCGCGGAGGGCCCAACAACACCAAATGCCTTATGACCCAAAATCATCACTTTCACAAATACTACAAACCCAACCTTGGCCCCCATCTTACAACCCACAAAACTTGCCCCGCTATGACGGACATTCGGACCCTCGACAATTTGTGATGAGCTATGAAGCAGCGGTCGCTGCGGCAGGGGGAGATGAATCAACAATGGCTAAGTCGTTTGTCATCATCTTCCGGGACATCGCACAAACGTGGTACAACAACCTGCGCCCTAGAACCGTGGATTCCTGGGCCAATCTCAAGGACAAACTCTGTACAAATTTCAAAGGTATCACAGCAGCCCCATCAAACCTCATCGAGTTGTTCAATTGCAAACAAGAAGAGCGCGGACCACTGCAGGATTATTGGCGAAGGTTCATCCAGATTAGAGCGAGAACTCCAGGAATATCTGACGAAGCTGTAATCCTCGCAGCTGTAAGCGGTTTGCGACCAGGCCCCTGTTCCTCAAAGTTTGCCAGGAAGCCGACAAACACAATTGAGGAACTACATGAAACAATGAAAAGATATTGTAGGGCGGACATGGATTTCAGAGCAAAATCCGATGCCCGCAGGGCACAGCAAAAACCGCAAGCAAGACCCCAAGCGAGAGAAAACAACCTTCGACAAGATCCAGGCAACATTGGTGCAATCAACAGGGCAGGGCCAACCGAAGACCAGGAAGGGGCACTCAAACTTCAGGCAATCAACCCCGCAAGGGCTACCACCACCGCCAGAACAGAGAAACCAGCAGAGGGATCCTGCGAAAATGTACTGTCATTTTTGCGGACCTGCCAAGGGTCACACTACCAAACAATGTGAGTGCTTCGCCAAAGGCAAAGAGTACCAAGAATCCAAAAGAACCACCTCGACAGAAAACCGAACCATCAACCATACCAGAAAGCCAAATTTCCACCCTACCCACCCTCCATACCAATACACCCCAGTCAATTATGGCCTACCCTCGCACCAACCTTTCTACGCACATCACCCCCACTACAACCACACTCCATATCAACCATCTACCACCCTCCAACGACAAAACACGCCTTACACCGTTTCTTACTCAACCACCCCACAAACCCAAACACACCAGCAAACAAGCAATGCTCTACCACCACCACCCCCGATACCCGCTTTATCGACACCTCAGCCTGTTAAAGCCGAGTCCCAAACTCAAACAACCATCAACAACTCAACCTCAACCTTCGGTGTAATCCTCGCTATCACTGGGGGTTCCAACGAAGACCACTGTAACAAAAGACAAAGAAAAGAACATGCCAGAAGAGTGCACCACGTGGCAGTCGAAGGACCACACAAGTTTGGACGATGGTACCACATCCCAATAACCTTCGACGCCAGTGACATGAAGCTGAGGGATTACCCCCATACCGATGCCATGGTAATTGAGACCAATCTTGCAGGATGGACAGTCACCAAAATTCTGGTAGACACAGGGAGTTCTACGGACATCTTATTCATTTCGACCTTCGATAACATGAAGCTAGATAGGAACCTACTACAGCCCGCTGGTAACCCTCTGTACGGTTTTGGCGGTCAACAAGTCAGGGCAATCGGAAAAAACTCTTTACCCGTCACCTTCGCAGAAGCAAGAAAACTAACAACCCTCGCAACAAACAAAATGCAGCAGCAGGTTGGCTAGAACAAGAAAACGGCACGAGTATGACCACTCCACCTACCCCATCTATTTATAGACAAAGGGTGAGCAGCTGGTCCCAGAAACTCGGAATGGTTCCCGAAAAAGTGGCACGAAAAACGAAACAGACCTTAATAAAACAAAAAACTCTTAACGGCCCGACCCACAAGCAGTCGCGGGCGTCGCTGCCGAGGAACTCTCCACGTTTTACAACAAAGAACGCTGCTTGGGCCCAAAGACCATCGTTTGATCCAAGCCATCGAGGGGCTACTGTTAGGGAAAGAGACCCTCGACAAGCGACGCCCGCGAGCTATCATGGAGAACCAACCCTCGTCTGTCTGATTGCTTCCGAGAATCTTTGCCACTAACACGGCCCTCGGGCCAGTTTGTGTTTTCGACCTGCAGGTAGAGAAACCGTAGGAGCACAGGAGCTCGGCGCGTGGCAGACAAAGCTTGTTTTCAGTTTCAAAGGCGAAGGTTTACCGAGCACGTGGTTGATTTCTTTGCCCTCGCGAAGGTGCGTGTGTGACCGGCAGCGGCAAACAGGACGAAGGGAGGCTAGGGTTTTCGCACCTTCTGTGTTTGTACTGTTTTGCCCTTCTCGGTGCATAGTACCGGGGAATCTTCTTGTACCCTTTTGTAAATTGGACTGTGACCCCTTGTATGCCCTATAAATACTAGGAGGTGAACCGTGGAGCACAGGAGGAATCGGATGAGAGTAATTTTTACCACATGTTATTCTCCACCTTCGCTTATTGTTCAGACGTTTGGCTACCTCCGCTCCTTCCCCGTACACGTGCGGGGGTACAGCACGGGTTAATCCAATAGGCCTCTTCACTTGAACTTATTTCAACCAATTTACCGCTATAAGTCGGCTAATAATTTTTTTGACTAATTTACCGCTATAAGTCGGCTAATAATTTTAAGAGAACAAAGGCTTATTAGCTTATATGTATATATGTCAGCTTCCAATGCCATTGTGAATATGTTGTTAGTGCTCACCTTGGCTATCTTATTCCTTTGTAGTAAATTCTAGTGAACCTGAAACTCTTTTAACTTGACACATGTTCAAGAAAACAATCATCAAGAACCAAAGCAAGGCTTCGACTCTTTGTTGCCAAGCTCTTCAACCATCCACAACAACCAAGCAAGGCTTCGAGTCTTCGTTGCCAAGCTCTTCAACACAAGGATGCAGCGGATTCGAGTTTCCTTAGGTTGACAATGCAAGCATACCCTCAAGAAGGTCACAACACCAAAGGCGTCGCCATCACCTACCCATGAATGGGGCAGGGTTTTCACTCAATGGAAAACTATCAGGGATAGGATAGGGTGTACGCCTTTAAGAAGGAAGCGGCGTCCACAGTCGTCCTCGTCTAGTCTTACAACCTAACCTCAACCAACCTACACCTATCTAAGGCCTTACATCGATAACCTATATAGCGATGACACAACAAACACATCACATGTAGACAATAGAGAATGCGATGAATAGTGACACACATGTGACACAATTTGAAATGGCCAATGTGAGCAAGGTCTAAGCCAAGCAACAAGAAAAACATAGAAAGACATACACACTGCATTGCGATGCCCCCCCACTCCATGGTATAGCTGACATACTAGCAACCACCCACGCCACCACGAGGGCTCCACGCCCTAGTGTTGGTGACCACCATATACCAACACGTGTAGCAACCTCCACATGCGCCATGTTCTGCATAGATCTGGCTAGGGGAACATCGGATCCACCATTCATGACATTGGATCTACCACCTCCACTATAGTTAGGGCTGTTGTAGCCATCTAGAGGCCACATGATATGCACCCTTCGCGGTGATACCCCCATCTCCACACTACTTCACTGATGTGCATGCACCGCAGCAACCCCGCAATGTGCCCACGCCACCTCACCTCACTGCTCCATAGCAGAGTGTGAGTGCCACCATGCCTCGTTGTGCTGCTCCATTGTACCATAGCGTTTGCTAGATGACGCTCTACGCCACCGCAGCTCCACTTTGTGCTTGTGTCGTATCTCATGCATATTGTAGTGCCTTCTTGTGTAGCCAACACCGGCCACCACCATTGCCTGTGATAGATCCGAGAGTATCTCAACCAAAAACCGAGCAATGCAAGGGCCACACCGCTTCCTTCCTTGCTCGTTGCATGGGCTCTCGATGGCTCGCTCCTGTAATGGCAAGATGGAGGGAGGGAAGGAGATGAGGTGGTGTCAGCGATGACTTGGGTTTGGGGGAGTTCAAATTGGTGGATCGCCCACGCAGGGAACGACATGGATGGGAGGGGTATTGTTACCCCTTTTATCATTTTCATAAACAATTAAACTATATCTATGTCTTTTGACGCTCACTAAGTGTCATATTCTTAGCATCAACAAGGTCATATAACACAACACAAGAGCCTAAAATCAACCAAAAACCTTTTATAAACTAATGGTTTCCACTTGTCCTTGAGTTTTATTTGAATGTAGGAAATTGCAGGGTTTTTGAGCAAAATGACCAAATGGACCCACCAGGAAGCAAGCCCACTTGCCTGGGCTCACTTTGGGCCAAGGAGGGGTGGCGCCCGCCACTCCTAGCTGGCGGCCGCCAGGGGGGAGAAGCCCAAACTCCCCCCTGCCACGTCACTGATCCAGGAGAAGCACCCCACACTCATTTGCAGCCGTTGCTCACCTAAGTCGGTTCATCCAAGGGCTAAGAAGCAGCGTCACATGGATCATGGCCTAATTGACCATGTGACAGTTATTGGACAAACCCCAAACCGACTTGGAGGACCTCCTGGATGCCGTTGGTGAAGAGGCGGTGGATCCAAGGGCCAGGGGGGTGGCGGCCGCCACCTAGGGCTGGCGCCCGCCACCACACTCACCCCCCTGACCTAACCCTAGGTCCATAAGTACCCCCCTAGGTCCCTTAGGCTATAAATAGGACCCCCGAGCTCATTTGTACTCAGACCTCACCTCATTAGTCTAACTCTCTTGTAAGCGAAGCTCTGGTGAAGGAACACTCTAGTTGAGAGACTTAGAGTGAGAGCGAGAGTGTAGAAGAGAAGAGCTGGAGTTATAATAGAGGATCTTCCAAGTCTCTGGTATAATTCCAAGTCTTCCTTCATTTATCTTAGTGTTCTTCTACTTTCAGCATTTACTTTAAGTTCTTTACTTATTGTTCTTGTTGAGTGCTTTCGATCATAGATAACTTAGTATCTAGTTTGTATCTAGTTCGGGTTCTTCGCTGAGTAATCAGTGCTCTAGTTTTGGATGCAAGATTAGAGTAGTATATATTAGTGTAAGCGCGGTGCTTAGACTAGTTATACCTTAGTTTGTGGCTAGCCCCCCGGATAGCTGTGGTAGCAAACAGGTGCTGACAGCCCTGGGAGCCTTGAATTCCACCATGTAGTTGGGTTAGTTCTTAAATCATAAACCTCGTTGTGCACGTCTGAGGTAAATAGTCCAGAGGGTGTGTACGGTTCGAAGAACTAGATAAGATCTTTATTGCTAAGTTAGTTGTGATCATAAGTGTGTAGGAAAACACTAATCTGTTCATCGGCCAGACCCCGCCGATTTAGGTTAGTATTAGTTAGTCTTTCTTTTCTTTTTAGTAGTAGTAGAAACCAACCCCCATTCATACTTTTGAATCAACCCTGCTAGAATCACTAGTTGTTCATAGCGGTCCTAGTGTTAGTTCTGCCATAGTAGCTTCCCTGTGGAAATAAATACGATACTCAGTTACTCCCGGGTGAAGTGCTACAATAGACTTATTCTGTGCGCTTGCGGAACCTACCAATAGTCATACGAATAGTTAGTTATACTTCTTACATTAAGAAGTACCAACAAACCTTTCTGGCGCCGTTGCCGGGGATAGATTCCATAGTCTACTCCTAGTGACGACGTTAGCAAGAGTCAACAAGCATTTCTGGCGCCATTGCCGGGGAAGCAATTGGCTAGAATTAATTCTTTGTGATTTCTATTGAATTAACCCCCGTAGTTCTAGCGGGTATACATTGTTCGTTGTTTGTGATCGTTCAAGTAGTCTTGACCGGATTCAATCTTCCGAGCGACTATCAAGAAGATCTTGAGGCCATTCTTAGGAGAGCGAGGGCTAATCTCACTCCTCCGAGGAAGAACCTAGAGCTTCGTGAGAGGAGTTCGTCGAGACAAGAATCCCAGTCAAAAGTGACTGACGAACCAAGCTGCTCCAATGATCAATCAACATCGACATCGATCAAAACACTCTGTGAGTATTCCATGCCTACTCTTGCTCACATTCCAGTGTTACCTTCTACTAGTAATGTAGATTTTGAGCTTAAACCTCACTTAATACGTATGGCTCAAGCTATCGCATTTAATGGCAAACCTTCCGAGGATGCCAATGCTCACCTCCAGAATTTTCTGGAGATATGTAGTACAATTTCTGTGCAGGGAGTTTCGCAGGATGCCATCAGACTTTGTCTTTTTCCATTTTTATTAGTGGAAAAAGCGAAGCAGTGGTTCCTCTTCAACTTTGGCCACCTGCTGACGTGGGTGAGATGCGCGGATCAATTCCTCAACAAGTTCTGCCCGATAAGTCGAACTATTCTTGTTCGTAGCAAGATTTCCAACTTTGGACAGGGAGACGAAGAAACAATCACTGAAGCTTGGGAGAGACTACAAGAGTATGTTGAATACTGTCCTCACCATGGTATGCAAGACTGACACTTGATCCAGAGCTTCTACAATGGACTCCAGCAAGAATCTCGACAACACATCGATGCTGCCGCCGGAGGTGCATACCTCTCTCTCACTGTAGAGAAGGCAACCAAATTGATCGAGACAATGGTGGCAAATCAAGGATGGACAAAAAAATGTGCTAGAGGTATGTCTGAAATTGAGCAAGCTGATCCTGTTACCCTGCAAACTTTGGTAAAATTGCTAGAGCAAAGGATAAATGAGAAGAGAGATCGTGCTGCAAAGGAGTACTACGCCAAGCAAAGTGCGGATATATGGGTGTATGCCGAGTCTCTGAGTGATGAGTGATTGTCAACGGGTTTGATGCGCATGTTCTTTGGCTTGTGTTGTGCAGGTGTCGAGCACGGAGACAGTGATCGAGGGCAAGGTGAAGGTCAAGTTGAGACGTGCCGTGCCGACGGACTGGGTGCGATGAAGGATGGGCGTGCCGTGCGGCGGACGTGCCATGCCGATGTATCGAGCAGTGAAGGGCGGACGTGAGGCTTGGACTGAGGGACCGGAGTGCCTGAGGATCAGCTGTGGTGGCTGGCAGCCTGGGACAGCGACGAGCGGAGACTTGCGGGGCACGGTGTTGCTCGGGTCGAGGACCTGGGGACACGTGTCGGTGGACGGGGTGCACGGGCGGTGCATCCCCTCTACAGCTCCGGTTTGGTGGTTGAGCCAGGGAAAAACCACCGGGTGGACGGTTTCCGAGTTTGGGCCTCAAAACTCGGGTGCTCGGTTTCCAGGTTGAGCCACAAAACCTGGGCGCGGATGGTTTCCGAGTTTGGCCACAAAACTCGGGTGATGGGCCGGTTTCCGAGTTTGGGCCTCAAAACTCGGGCGCTGCGGGTTTCTGAGTTTGGGCCACAAAACTCAGGCTGGAGGCTGGTTTCCCGGTTTGGGCCTCAAAACCGGGGGTTGCTGGAAAAGGCTGGTTTCCCGGTTTGGGCCACAAAACCGGGGGTGCAGAGCGAGGGCGGCACGTGGCGGCGATCCAGAGGTTGCGTCGAGGCAACGCTTCGGTTCGAGCGGGCGTGGCCGTCGGATCTACCTACCACCGCGGGTTGGACCAGAATAGCCTTAGGGTTTAGCTGGTTCGCCCTGTAATTAGTTTAGAGAGGGGTAGAGTAGGAAATAGGCTTAGTCTAGGTTAGTATAAGTAGTCCAGGGGAGACACCCTCCTCCCTATCTCAGTTATTTCAGTTTTAGCCATCTCATTTGCTTCCTGCAGTTAGGGTTTCCTGCTCTCCCATCCCCTGCTGTAGCTGAGATCCGCAGAGAGACTTGCAACTCTGTGTACTGTTGATTTTGAGGAAAGGAGGCCGTAACCTCCTTGTCGTAGCGTGTGTTTGCGCTTCGGCTTGCAATTCGTGGCTGTGATTTCCGTTGTGTTCGTGTTCTTCGCGGAATCCTTTTTCTCCACGATTTTCCCGTCGCTTGATCTCTTTGCTCGGTTCATCTTTTGCAAATCCGTTTGAACCAAGTTGTTCTAGATCGTGAGGCACTTCTTTCCATCGAAGGAATCATCCTCAAATCCCACGGTCTAGGAGATCGTTCGATTTTTAGTTTCGGGTCAAGTTTTCTTCCTTCCCCGAAATTCTTCGATTCACCGTTTTGGAGATAGGTTCGAGCCATGATCTCTTAAAGATAGCTCACTATACTCCTTGTGACTCATCTCACCAAGTTTGATCCCTAGAGGAATTGTTTTGGGTGAGATAGAGGCAAATCGGTGGACGAACGGGGCTGCAGCGAGTCGACCGGACGCTCAGTCGGGGTGACCGGACGCTCGGTCCGTGAGTCCGGTCGATGAACAGCACGTAGCCGTGTTCTTCACTTTGACCGGACGCTCCGTTCATGTTTTGACCGGACGCATCGCTTTCACTGTTCATCGTGCTTGTTCGTTTCTGACCGGACGCACTGCTCTCGACCGGATGCTCCGTACTCGTGAGTCCGGTCGCGAACAGTAAGGTTCCAGAGCCGATTTTTGTTGACCGGACGCGTCCGGTCCCTGCTGACCGGACGCTGGCCAGAGTCAGGTCGATCCAGTTCGACGCGTTTTCATCCGCAGTTTGTTCGTTCGTCTTTCGATTCGTGATTCGTTTGTGGCGTTGGATTTCTAACTTCGTGCTCTACAGAATTTGGGCTTCCCGCTTTACAAAATAGCCTGAATCCCCCTCGCGTTGCTCGGGGGAGGTTGAGGTTACCCAAAACCCATCCCGTCACTAGTTGACTTGCGTGAACTTGGGTGAGGAAGTTTTTGTGGTGCCTCGCTGTGATCCCTGGGATCATCCACCCTCTTCCAAGGGTCGTGGGCATCACGTTTTTGGTAGTAGCTCTTGGGGATTGATTTTGGGACACTTGGCCAAAGTTTCGTGAGAAATTTTATTGGCTCCCATTCACCCCCCCCCCTCTGGTCGCCTTGCTTTTGCATTCTCGGTCCTTCACAAAGAGCCGCTTCGTCAAGTGAAGGTCAAGAAGAAATTTAGAAAGAGGATGCCAAATCCCTTCTTAATAATGGTGGCTACGGAGAACCTCCAATTCCAATGATCCAACAATGGAATAATAAAGGTATGCCTCAAACCTCCGTATTTAATTCTCCTATTGGAAAATTAGTTTCTAATCAAGGTAGAATTAATGATAGCATAAATAATAAATTAATTGAACATGATAAAATGTTAGAAGGAATTTATGCTAAACTGAAAGATTTTTCTGAAGCATTTAAGGAACAAATTAATTTTAATAAGAGATTAGAGCAAACAGTAGATAACATTAAATCTCAAATTAAATGCTATGAGGAATTAAAAGCTGTAACCACGAGAGGTGGTAAATCCACTCGTGATCCCCCTCATCCTAATTTAGTTCCTAGTCGTAATGCTGCTACAAAGAAAAATATCGTTAATGTTGAAGATGACGAAGAAGAGGAGACCCCAGCTGAACCTTCATCCAAGGTACGAACTGCTCCTCATGAATTCTATGATACACATATATTACCTTTTCCAGATCGAAACAGAAATCCGATGGAAGACGACCAATTCAAGAAATTCGTCGAGGTAATTAAAAAATTATATATACATGTGTCATTTATTGACGCTATGCAGGTTCCAACTTATGCAAAATATTTGAGAGACATGCTCAATAAGAAGAAACCAATTCCAAGTAGGGATGTGGTTAAATTGACCGAAGATTGCAGTGCGGTCATTTTAAACCAACTTCCAGAAAAGAAGAAGGACCCAGGAAACCCAACGATCGCATGTTCAATTGGAGAGCAGCACTTCGAGCATGCACTCTGTGATCTGGGAGCAAGCGTCAGCGTCATGCCCAAGGTAATATATGATAAATTAAATCATCATACCTTGTCCCCTACTTCTATGTGTTTGCAGCTAGCCGATCAATCGCTCTGATATCTCATGGGAATAGCAGAGAATATTCCGGTGAAAATCCGGAATCTCTTTGTCCCGGTGGATTTCGTGGTTCTGGATATTAATCCTGACCACCAGACGCCATTGATCTTGGGACGGCCATTTCTGAGCACTGCAAAAGCCACCATTGATGTAGGAGCTGGAGAAATTCAGCTCCACATCAGTGGAAAGGAGGAGAAATTCGAGTTCACACTGCGAACGGAAAAACATCCGTCATCAAGGTTCGTCGGTGCCGACATTCCACCACAACCACCATGAAGGCGACACCAATCAGGAATCCAAAGCGGCTCACCAAGGTGAGTTAGGCTAAGGTAAGTCTTTATCCCCTCATTTAATTTTTCGTTTTTGCTTAAGCAATTCAATTTTCAGCAAAGTAGATGTTTACTAGAGTGATTAGGTGGTACCTAGGGGGCTTATGGCAGCCATAGGGGTGGCGCCCGCCACCCTAGGGAGCACTAGCCAATCTCTAGACTATTACACCTACCTCCTAGACCCAAATAACACCAAGGGAGACCCATGTCTTTGCTCATTTCAATGCAATCACTCACTTCCATGTCTCCCCATGTCTCCCCCTCTTCACTCCACCTTTTGGACACATCTCCACCCAAAAATTCTGGTGCACATGTGATGGAGAGTGACAAGGAGAGCACTAGGTGAAAGGAGGGGTGAGTTGGAGTGAAATTTCAGCCAAGAGGGTGGCGCCCGCCACATTTTTCTGGCGCCCGCCACCTCTATTTCCACATTTCGGTACAAAACTGCTCCCGAGTAAGTTTCCCACCATCCCTGGTACAAAGTGTGACCAGGATGAAGAAGTAGTCCTTGAAATTTTCAGCCCACTTGCCCCATTTAGGAGGCTGCACTCTTTTCACTTTGCACCGAACCTACCACTTTATTCCCCACTTGGAATTTCAGTGGACATTACAAGGGAAACCTCATGTGTCGGTTGCAGACATTTTTGAGCAAGGTGGGGTGGCGCCCGCCACTTATTGGTGGCGCCCGCCAGCATGGTGAGGCTCACAGCCTCCCCCCTTCCATCCTCAGCCTATAAATACTACCCACACCCCATGCAAGTTCTCACAACTCACTCAAAACACAAAAACATCAACCATCTTGAGCACTAGCTCATGGGCCCTCTCAAGAACTTCTTCACTGGCAAGAAGAAGAAGAGTAAGGGTGAGGGAAGTTCATCGAGAGCAAACACCCACATTCGCTTTGCTGGGAGTGATGAGGAGAGCACCGGGCGGGGTACCCCATCCACCGACGCAATGTCGGTGGATCGGTACTCTCCGTTCTCACACCAGGCTGGACTGACCATCCGCATCCTGAACTCTGTCAATGATATCATCTGGCAGAGTGATCGGGAACGGCAGGCCCGGAACATCCTCAGTGAGAGGGAGTTCATTCACACCCGCCGCATCGACGCTGACTTGCTAAGTCACACTGGTATGGACAGTGAGTTTCTTTATATTTCTCGAACTTTGGGATGGGAAGATGCATGGATGGTTAATGAGGAGGGAATCCTTCCCCTCACAATGGAATTTCTAGCTACCATGCAATTGTCTGCCGCTCACATAACATTCCAGATTTTTAATGAAGAGCACACTCTTTCGTGGGGGCAGTTTAGCAAGCACTTAAATTTTGATGACTCATGCTTGCTAAACCTGGAATCTGCTTGTACGGGTTTTAATAGAAATGATTTTTGGAAAAGCATTGCTGGGAACAGAGACCCAGGCTTGCCCCGTACAAGTAATATCCACAACCCCACGCTCAGGTTCTTTCACAAGTATATCAGTATCACACTTTTTCCAAGACCTGACTTAAGCCCAATCAAAAAGCCTGAAATGCTGCTGCTTTATGCTCTAGTTAACCACATAAAAGTGTCACCCACCAAGGCCATGGCAGATTACTGGTCTAAATTTAATTAACGCACTGAAAATATTGAAATGACATCATGGATAACTAGACTGGCTTTTAACATGGGTCTGCTGAACACCGCTATATACTCCTACATTCCTAGTGACCGAGACCTTTTGACCGTGGAGCACTTCTCGCAAGGACACATCTTGCGTGAGAACCAGGAGACCGGTGAGATTCGCATGATCTACCAAGATTATGTGAATAAAATCGCTCTTCCTGACATGTCACTTTGGTTGGTGAATGCACCAACATTACTTTTGGCCCTAGAAACTGAGGCAGAGCAAAACCGCAGGTTGGCCCGAGAGAACATCATGCAGGTTCCCAGGAGGAGGACGCGAGCGCAGACCCGTGCAGCAGAAGAGGCTGCAATAGCCGCAGCAGCGGCACAGGAGTTTGACCCTTTCCATGCAGGGCACTATGAAGGAGCAGCACACTTTGGTCATTTGACACCCCTGGCTTGCACCAAGCAGGAGGATCAAATTGGCAACAACCGCAACATCCGCGGCGGGAATACGGCCAGGAGGCGTCCTTTCACTCATCTCAGTTGGGGAGTTCAACCCATTCCTTGGGAGGATCCACCCGGTACACTGGCCGTGATGATGAATTCTTGCATAGGGGAGTCTCGCCACAGGCCGCTCCTCATTCATCCTTTCATCAGGACGAGTGGATGCGCGATATGGGATATCTTCAGCACCAAATGAATGGAGTTAACATGGATACTGCTGAAATCCGGCAGGACTTGAACAACCTGAACCAAAATTTCCAGGAATTCCGCCAGGAAACTGGTGGAGAACTGGGTAATATTTCTTCTCTCCTGCAGCAGAACCAGCAGAACTGGGACGACATGTACCGTCGTCAAGGATGGATGTGATCCGACTACGCCAAAAGCCAGCTTGGGGGAGGACCCCCGTCATCGAGGTAAGTACCACTACCGTCTTTATTTCTGTTAGTTTTATTTTTTATTTTCAGTAATTTAAATTTGAGTTCTATCTTAGTTAATTTCCAGTTAAAAAATAAATAAAAAATAATAAATAATAATCATAATAATAAATAAATAGTAATAAATGAAACGCTCTCATCGTAAGTCTTTCTAAATAAAACTGTATGCCATGCATTAGAGTTATCATGGGAGAACGTATGCTAGAACTAAACTTGAGACATGAGCATTAGACTAAGTAAAGGGGAAGTAAGTTTCTACTTTGACTTGAGTGAGTCAAGTTTGTGGAGTTGTTATTTTGAAAAATTTAAAAACTTGCTCTAAGTACTTCTGTGGCAAAGAAAGTCCTACCAAAGCCAAATAATTTTTACTCTTAGAGTAGGAGCTTCCACTTGCTGCATGTTAGTGTTGAGCTACTTAGACTTTTGTTGATAGTCATGGTAGAGAAACTTGTCATATCTTTAGACCAAGGAATTCACTTGCACCCACCTATATAGTGCTATTCTTACACTGAGAATACGCACACAACATGCCTTTATTTCCATTCATTGTTAGGAATACTCCATGGCAAAATATCATGCTCCATAATGAAATCTCAGGGACATGGCTATAATCCTTCATTTACAAAAAAAGGAAGAAGAAGAGCAAGTGCTCTAGAAAGAAAAGAATATTCAAAAGAGCAAGTGCTCTAGAAAGAAAATTCAAAAGAGCAAGTGCTCTAGAAAGAAGAGAATATCCAAAAGAGCAAATGCTCTCATTCATAGCCATGATCCCACAAATGAGATAGAAAGGAGAAATGCCATGAAAGTAGTAGCCACAATAAATACCACACACTTGCACATTCCTGGTCTAAACCTATATGACTTGTTGCTCCTTTGCTCCATTTGTCTAACTTGGCAAAATTATGCTAGCATTGCATGCTCACTTTTATCCTACCCATTAAACCCCACATAAAGTCTTAGTGAGAGGATCATTCTTCCATTTCCACATACAAATATGAGTGATCGAGTGAGCCACAGAAGTTACTAAGCATGCTTTCTTTTGAACAAAACTTGCAAAAACTCCACATATCTTGATTAGTAAAATAGGCAAGGGAAAGACAAACCTTCTTTCTTGCTGGTCTTTTGTTCTAATCTTGAGTGCATGGAAGGCTACCAATTCCATGATGATGAAAATAATATGGGCATACACTACAAAAACACAGAGTTTCCAAGATTATTTCAAGTCCATGCTTGCTCGAGGACGAGCAAGAGGTAAGCTTGGGGGAGCTTGTTGACGCTCACTAAGTGTCATATTCTTAGCATCAACAAGGTCATATAACACAACACAAGGGCCTAAAATCAACCAAAAACCTTTTATAAACTAACGATTTCCACTTGTCCTTGAGTTTTATTTGAATGTAGGAAATTGCAGGATTTTTGAGCAAAATGACCAAATGGACCCACCAGGAAGCAAGCCCACTTGCCTGGGCTCACTTTGGGCCAAGGAGGGGTGGCGCCCGCCACTCCTAGCTGGCGGCCGCCAGGGGGGAGAAGCCCAAACTCCCCCCTGCCACGTCACTGATCCAGGAGAAGCACCCCACACTCATTTGCAGCCGTTGCTCGCCTAAGTCGGTTCATCCAAGGGCTAAGAAGCAGCGTCACATGGATCATGGCCTAATTGACCATGTGACAGTTATTGGACAAACCCCAAACCGACTTGGAGGACCTCCTGGATGCCGTTGGTGAAGAGGCGGTGGATCCAAGGGCCAGGGGGGTGGCGGCCGCCACCTAGGGCTGGCGCCCGCCACCACACTCACCCCCCTGACCTAACCCTAGGTCCATAAGTACCCCCCCCTAGGTCCCTTAGGCTATAAATAGGACCCCCGAGCTCATTTGTACTCAGACCTCACCTCATTAGTCTAACTCTCTTGTAAGCGAAGCTCTGGTGAAGGAACACTCTAGTTGAGAGACTTAGAGTGAGAGAGAGAGTGTAGAAGAGAAGAGCTGGAGTTGTAATAGAGGATCTTCCAAGTCTCTGGTATAATTCCAAGTCTTCCTTCATTTATCTTAGTGTTCTTCTACTTTCAGCATTTACTTTAAGTTCTTTACTTATTGTTCTTGTTGAGTGCTTTCGATCATAGATAACTTAGTATCTAGTTTGTATCTAGTTCGGGTTCTTCGCTGAGTAATCAGTGCTCTAGTTTTGGACGCAAGATTAGAGTAGTATATATTAGTGTAAGCGCGGTGCTTAGACTAGTTATACCTTAGTTTGTGGCTAGCCCCCCGGATAGCTGTGGTAGCAAACAGGTGCTGACAGCCCTGGGAGCCTTGAATTCCACCACGTAGTTGGGTTAGTTCTTAAATCATAAACCTCGTTGTGCACGTCTGAGGTAAATAGTCTAGAGGGTGTGTACGGTTCGAAGAACTAGATAAGATCTTTATTGCTAAGTTAGTTGTGATCGTAAGTGTGTAGGAAAACACTAATCTGTTCATCGGCCAGACCCCGCCGATTTAGGTTAGTATTAGTTAGTCTTTCTTTTCTTTTTAGTAGTAGTAGAAACCAACCCCCATTCATACTTTTGAATCAACCCTGCTAGAATCACTAGTTGTTCATAGCGGTCCTAGTGTTAGTTCTGCCATAGTAGCTTCCCTGTGGAAATAAATACGATACTCGGTTACTCCCGGGTGAAGTGCTACAATAGACTTATTCTGTGCGCTTGCGGAACCTACCAATAGTCATACGAATAGTTAGTTATACTTCTTACATTAAGAAGTACCAACAAACCTTTCTGGCGCCGTTGCCGGGGATAGATTCCATAGTCTACTCCTAGTGACGACGTTAGCAAGAGTCAACAATGTCCAAAACGATATACAGTTACAAATGAGGAGAAGAAAATTCGATGGGAGATATATTGCATAAGCTTTCCATGTAACACTGCCCCGATAATCTCCATGTGGCAACCTCACCCCAACATATACATTCCGACAACCAAAATGTTTCTTTTGAGAAGGAACATGTATTAATCTTAACGCCATACACTGGCCCTTTTACAAATAGGTCTCCAAAGAAAAGGAAAATTACAAAGAAGTTCAAAACTCCTATTCGTCTTCCTCGAAGCCTTCAGAGATCCGTTCGTCACCGCCATCGAAGCCGCTTCCCAATCGTCGTCGGGCACCAGAGCCAAACTCCACAAGGTGGAGGCCGCAGAGGAGGACTTACTTCTGGGCGAATCAGCCGACACTGCCTCCCAGACGCATCGGCCAACTCCCGTACCCATGACGCATCCTTCGATTCCATCGCCAACAACCCGAGCAAAGCTCAGATTTTTATCAAAGAACATCTTCCTCGAAATTAACAGGGTCAACACCATCATCACCTGAAGAAGACAACGATGCATCGGCCCTCGACTCCTGGACAGGTCTCCCCAGCCTCTCCGTTGGCGTCGGAGTAGATCACCATCGGAGAACGGAAGAGGCTGGAAGAAATTATTCCGTTGCGCCGCCGCCGCTTCCGCATCACCGGCGTCGCCAGGAAAAACAAGCCGCAAAGGAGCCATACTCCTCCGGCAAAACCTAACTCCGCTGCCAAACATCGACGGTGAGCAAACCCTAGACCTAGGTGGACTCGACTCACCCTATGAAACAGTAGATCGGCTAAAACGATGGATCCCCATTCTCTCTCTTCACTGGCAAGAGGCCGGAGGCGAGGGGAACGGCGGTCAGGCGGCGGCGACTACGGAGGCGGCGGCGGCTGGTCTCCTGCGGCAGGTCAGAGAACGAGCCGACAACCAAAATGTTCAACACCCAGCTGAGCGCTCAGGGCTCGCTCTCCTCACATGCATGGGTGGGATTTACAACATGGGCCAGATTTGACAGTCAAGTATATGGATACATGGTGGTCATTGGGATGGTGTCGTACTAAAAATGTGTTGTAGCACTATCACATAATTTTTCCCTAAATTGAGGGAGTTAATTTATATGAATAAAATGTAAAAATAGTTGTACTTCTCATTAATATGAGCACCTCGAGTTCCTTCACCTCGCCGATGGCGTCTTGGTTGTCCTACGGTTCCAAGGATATATACACACAACAGGTCGTGTCTGCTTCAAATGAGGGGGGTATATCAAGGGAGTAAATAATAAAACCAAGAATGGAATCGACCTTTCCATTTTGTAGGATAGGAATCTTACTTAGGTGTAGTGTGCTTCACTAGAATTTATTAGAATTATATAGAGGAGGTTTGGCAAAATATTACATTGGGGTTTACATTATATGAGAATCTAAGGTACAACCATTGTTCAATGATGAAGCGTTTCGCAATAGGGAGTCGATGCTGCCACAAGTGAGTAGTGTTTCTGAAGCTTACGACGAGGCGGCTAGCTGATGGCAGTAGATTGTTGAAGACTACATCGTTGCGATGCTTCCACAAAATCCAGCAGCCGATATGCACCAAGTTGTCAGAGTGAAGGGGGTTGACTTGCTGGGCCTGTCCATGGTCCAAATCGTGCCTGCACCAAGGAGACAATATTGATCCCCAGCCTTTTCCATAGCTGCATGTAATTCAACATCTTATAGGTTTCCTAAGAAAAAATTGTGGCTCCATTCGTTTGAACTTATCAGTCGGTTTATTAGAAATCAGACGTGAACCTGTGTTTCGTTTGGCTACATTAGCACCGTACCTACTTACGATGATCACATCACACACGTGCCTAGGAATCCCTCAATAATTACTTGTACAAAATTAGGGGTCCATATTTTGGATCAAAAGGGTTCATCATTATGACTGGGTTTGGCATTTGCGCATATGCATGACTAGGCGTATATGACGGAAAGCATTAGCTAATTCCTACGTGTGCATTGCTTCATTCGCCGACCTTCTCAACGAGTCATGACGACCTTCAAAACAGGAAAACCGCCGGTTTCCTTCCAACTTTCCATGACTGCACGGTCGATCATATCTCAACATGCTTGATGTTACATGTAGAATTTAGAAAGCTGTGTGTTGACTTGTTGAGCATGTAACGTCAAGCTTTGTGTCCACCTGCCAAGAGACTTGTATGAACGACCATTGACGAAACAAAGCCACGCATGTAATTTGTCGATCTCCGCACGCCAAACCTATTTTTTAATCTAATTTAGACAACGGTTTCATATGGTAGTACTCCGTATATGATTAGTAGCTAGGTAATAGCTAGGCAGACATTCGTCGTAGTGTCACCCGACCTTTTGCATGCATGTTGACGTAGTGCCGACGTGAAACTTTTATTTGGATAATAGGTTCTGGAATGCACAAATTAGATAATTACACTACAGGACATCCAGGCTTTGCCGAGTGCTGGCAGCACTCGCCAAAGGGCCTCTCGCACTCGGCGAAGGCTTTGCCGAGTGCCGCACTCGGCGAAGGGCACTCGGCGAAGAAATAGTCGGCAAAGATTTCTTTGCCGAGTGCTAAATATCGGGCACTAGGCAAAGGCTTCGCCGAGTGCCAGGTCAGCACTCGGCGAAGCAAACGGGAGCCGTCACTTGACGGCCTCTTTGCCGAGTGCCACGTGGGCCCGTGGCACTCGGCAAAGAGGGCCTCTTTGCCGAGTGCCACGTGGGCCGACATTCGGCAAAAAGGGCCTCTTTGCCGAGTGCCACGTGGACTGACACGCGGCAAAGGGGGCCTCTTTGCCGAGTGCCACATGGGCCGGCACTCGGCAAAGAGGCCCTCTTTGCCGAGTGTCATGACCAAGGCACTCGGCAAAGAGGCCGAGCTGGGGAAATTTTGCCCAGCTTTGCCGAGTGCCGTGGCATCTCTCGGCAAAGCTGGAAAAAATTGTATTTTTTTCTGTTTTCATTTCCCTACACAGAAAACATATCACACATCCATATTCCATTTCAGACAAATATCACATGCATATATATATATATCACACATCCATATATCACATGCATATCCATTTTAGACAAATATCACACGTTCAGTCTCCATACATCACAAAGCTCACAAGTTTATCACAAGTTCACAAGTCCATCACAAGTTCACAAGTCCATCACATCCATCTCACAAGTCCATGACAAATCTAAGTCGGCCCTCACTGCTCACCTTGGTGCTCAGATTGTGAAGAACCCTCACCTTGTCACGCGTCCCACGACCCGCCCGAAGGACCACCTTGTCAACCTTGCCACCCGGGCGGCGGAGGTCCAGATGGCCACCCGGTGTACCCCGACTGGCCAGGAAGGTAACCTGGCCACCCATAGGGTGGAGGAGGAACACCGAGGAGCCACCCAGGCTGCGGAGCAGGGCCACCAGTGATGTGCAGAGTGTGCGGAGGAAGGCCAGGTTGAGGAGTCGGTGCCGAACCCTCCGACTGTGAGTGCACAAAGGAGAAGCAAATTCGTTAGCACCTGGAGGACGGCTGTAAAAGTTAAAGAAATATAAACAACCATATATACTCACCGGAGTCTTTGTCGAAGGAGTAATAGGAGGCACAAAAGGAGTGAGCAGCGAGGGAGGCACGACAACTCCCGGGATGTTCAAGCTCCCAAAGAAGTGAGCTATGTCTTGCGTCCTCTGCGCCTCCCGCTGCTGGATGGCCATTAACTCGTAACGATGGGCCGCCGCCTGGGCCTCGTGCATGGCCTGCAACCTCTGCACCTGGTCCGCCTGGGCCTGCATCTGGGCCTGCAAAATTCATCCCGTAAGGTTTAAACAATGCAAAGACAAGGTATATGTGTAAAAACAATGAACGACGAATAGAACAGTACTTACCTGAAGTGCTGCCATCATCTGTTGTGAGGTCGGCTGCCGAGGTCGTATGAGGACGGAGGAGCTCGTGCTGGCAGCTCGAATCTCGGCGAGGTTAGGAACAGAGGACGAGTCAACTGCGCTGTTGGCTATCCAGTACCGGTCGTGATGCTTCCCTCCTCCCAGCCTCATAACCAGGTCTGTATCTAGGGGCTGGGTGGCCGGATCGAAGTCCTCCCCATGGCGCTCGTGAGCCGCCGAGGTGTACTCGGTGACCTTGGTGTAGGCGTTCGCGTTGGTGTACGCCTCGGGCCCGGCGTTCGGGTTGTACTGGGTGCTCGCTGCAGTCGCCTTGCCCTGGTGTGACAAGTGGTACGCCTTGAAAGGGAGGCACTCCTCACCACCATGCGACTGGGACTGCGAGGAAAACACACAGATGATTACAAGTAATGAGTAATTGAGTGTTAGAATAAAAAAATCAGTAGAGCATACCCATCTATCGGCATACGCGTTGAGGCTAAGGTTGCCTTGGTGGTGTGGCACCCAGGCATCTGCAGGCGGCAGTCTCGGCGGGCACCGTGCCTCTCGTACCACTCGTCCGATTTCCACTTGTCCACAATGGATAACCAGTAGTCTAGGTGATTGGCGCACCAACCAGGACAGAACTGCAAGACAATAAGTATTTAATATGTTAGAAGAGCTGCTAAAGTGATGGATGGACCAATCAGTATTACTATTTTGTACGTACCTGGATGTACTGCTCCCTAGTGAGGTCGGTCTCCCTGGTCAGCATCATCTGCCTAGCCTCCGCCTTCTTCACCGCCTTCCCTAACACGTCGGCGTTGTAGTTGATGACGCACTGGATCCGTGCCTCGTGGTACAGATCCACGAGCCAGGACCTGCAGACCTTGTCCTGCACGTGCAACGCCTCGGACTCTCTCCCCGCCTCGCATGCAAAGTACTCCTGCATAAAGACAACATGTACCCTTTCATTATTTCAAGAACGTCCAACAAACGTATCATTGAGAAATGTTGTGCGAGCAAGACTCACCCAGAACTCGGCCCTAATCCGCGCTGCAACGGTGGTGTACGTGGGGTCCTCAGCAGCACCGAAGTGGTCCCACGTCCAAGGCGGTGACCTAACCCCGGCGTAGGTGACCAAGCCAGGGTAGTTCTTCTGAATCAGAAGACTTAACACGCCATTGATATGGCGTGTCTTGCCCCCTGCCACAAGTTCCCAGTCCTGCATGAGTCATTAAGAACAACTGTTAGTCAGAAGTTCAATTTTGAACATGTCATGTGAACAAGTAGTGAAAACATTAATGATAACTTACTTGTCGCCGTAAGGTCGAATCATCGGGCGGCGGCTAGGTGCGATCCGCTGCTGCGGGAGCTGCGAGGGGCCGCGCAAGTAGACTCTGTTCGAAGCAGAGGAAGTGGAATCCCCTCCTGAGGCACCTACGATCTCGTCCCCCTGGTCCCCCTTGCGACCCTCCGAGGAAGTGGTGTCGTCGTTCGACGTCCTCCTGGTCGTCCCACTGGCGTCCCCCTGGTCGTCGTCCAAGGAGGTCTGCGCCGGGTCGGGAGTCGGATCGGGAGTCGGCTCCCTCCTAGGACGTCTGCGGGGGCGGCCGGTCCTCGCCCTCCTCGTCGACAGCTCCTCGGCTGCGGTGGGTGGTGAGCTGGAGCTCTGGTAGCGCGAGTTGACCCGCCGCTGTTGCCGCCTTCCGCCCGACATTTTATCGAGTGTCTGCCATTACAAAGATAAAATCAATTAGCATAAATAAACGATAAGTATTTATAAATAGATACAAAATGAACGAAACATAATTGCAAAATAATTATAACAATATAGCATTACATGAATTAAAAATTATCTCCGCGATTGTCAGTGGCTAGTGCCATTCGTGTGTTGGCTCGTGGCACACGTGTGTCGTCATCACTGTCAATATTGTCGAAACAATCGGCGTCGTCTCCATCATCCTCATCACCCTCGTCCTCATCAATGTCACCACCAAACTGTAATCGCTCAAGCATTCTTAAGTCCTTGGCATTGTGCACCTCATCACCCTCGTCCTCATCAATATCATTGTCATCGTCTTCTTCCATGTCCATCAGCTCAAAAATGTCAATGTCAAACCTCCCTTCTAGCCCCTCAGGTTGAAAGAACTCTCCACTATATGTGTTTGGGTCGAAGTTGTAGTCATCATCATTTGGGAGAGGCGCTTTACCGCGCGGCGATACTAACTGCACAAGGTACCAACCCATAAGATTGTCGTCTTCTTGACACGCCCATGGGAGATAATAAACTTGTGTGGCCTGTTGAGCCACAATATAGACATCGTCTCCCTTGTAAACGGAGTCCTGTCGAATTTCGACTAGCCCAATCTCAGGGGCTCTTCTCGTGACATCAGGATCGAACCAATGACATTTGAATACCACTGGATTAATAGCTTTGGTACCCTCAAAGTTGAGCTCATATATTTCTTCGACTATGTCATAATAGTCGCGCTCATCGGTGCCGGGCGTACGAACTCCGGTATTCGTGGTCTTTCGATTGGGCCAACTCTGCTTGTAGCTGCTTGTGTGAAAGCGATAGCCATTCACATCATAAACGGTGAATGACTTGACCGTATAGTCGAAGCCATTGGCAACCTGTTTCAACTCATCCATCATTTCCGCATCTGTGCGGGCCTGTAAGTTGAGACAAGGTAGATCATTTCATGAAATGAAATAAGAAATGAAATGAAATACGAGGTTAGTTGGGTGGTACCTTCGTACTAAACCACGAAATGAAATCGGGCACACCATTTTTGAGAAGATGGTCTCCAATCTCAGAGGAAGGTTCCCTATCCTCTCTCCAGTATTCATCAATAAATTTCCTTAAAAACAAGGGGGTTGAATCAATATATTGAAGATAGTGACGGCGCATGTAACAAGCTCATTGAGAACTTACTGCACATAAGGAGTCACTTCATCAAGGTTCAACAACACATACAACATGATAGTGTGCCACTCATCATGCTGCAACATCTTGGTCCTCGATGCACTTGCTCTTCCGAGTTGGCCTTTGAAAAGGCTGAGGTTCGATAAACTCTCGTCGACGTTGTAACAAGAGGGTGGATTGTGCACGCTAGGAAGGTTATCCTTATAATATGTTGTTGTGAAGTTCGACACCTCCTCTAGAATAAATGCTTCTGCCACGGAACCCTCTATTTTGGCTTTATTTCTACACTTTTTCCGAAGAACCTTTAGACATCTCTCGACTGGAAAGCACCAATGGCACTGCACGCCCCCCCATCCGTGCCTCATATGGTAGGTGCAAAATCAGATGCTGCATCAGCAGGAAGAAGCCGGGTGGAAAGATCATCTCCAACTTGCAGATCAACACAGGTGCCACTTCCTCTAGGTTAGCAATCACGTCATGAGATAGCTCCTTGGCACAAAGCTGGCGAAAGAAATAGCTCAACTCTGCCAGCACGCGCCACACAGGTTCGGGGAGGTATCCCCGGGTCATCGCAGGAAGGAGCCGCTCAATCCATATGTGGTAGTCAGGACTCTTCATCCCTAACACTCGCATAGTAGACAAGTTCACTGCCCTCCTCAGATTCGCTGCATACCCATCAGGGAACCTTAATGCCTAGATCCACTGTAGTACTTTATTCCTATGGTCTCTTTTCAATATATAATCGGCCAGACCTCTTTTCCATTTCTTGCCGGCACCAGGAGCCTTCATCACTAGCTTTGGTCTCGCAAATCTCTTGCAGGTCCAGTCTAGCCTTAACGTTGTCCTTTGACTTTTCTGTGTCCATGAGTGTTGCAAAGAGTGCCTCAGCGATATTCTTTTCTGTGTGCATTACATCGATGTAGTGCAGACAAAGAAGGTCATTAAAATAGGGGAGTCTAGTCAAGCCCGATATATGGGTCCACATGTGTTCCTCTCCGTACCCGAAAAAATGACTGTTGTCTTCATTAAACTTCAGAGCCTTTATATCGGCACGGACCTCGGAACCGCTCTTGAACTGAGGAATGAGGTTGGTGACTTGAACACCTTTCGTGAAGTGCTTGATGTCACGTCTGAACGGATGGTCAAGAGGCAAGAATTAACGATGTTGGTCGAATGAAGAATACTTGCCTCCCTTCTTCAACCAAGTGAACTTCACAGCTGCCTTGCATATTGGGCATGGGAACTTCCCGTGAACACACCAAGCGCTAAATAAGCCATACGCCAGGAAGTCATGCAGGGAGTAGTGGTACCACACATGCATTTTGAAGTTCTTCATTGTTGCTCGGTCATATGTCAGTACCGGGTTTTCCCAAGCTTCGAACAATTCATCCAACAAAGGCTCCATGAACACACCCATATTGTTCCCCAGGTGTCCAGGAATTATCGGCGACAAGAATACGTTCTTAGGGTCAAACATAACACCGGGAGGGAGATTGAGGGGGATCACGAACACATGCCAACAAGTGTACGGGGCCGCCATCATTCCATACGGGTTGAACCCATCTGTTGCCAGCGCCACATGTACATTCCGAGCCTCCATAGCTTTGCCAGGATGCATGGCATCGAAGTGCTTCCATGCTTCACCATCCGATGGGTGTACCATCTTGTCAGGATTGTATCTTTTGCCATTCTTGTGCCATGTCATCTGTTTTGCAGAGTCCTCTATCATGTGCAGTCATTGGATCCTCGGTATGAAAGGAAGGTACCGTAGGACCATCTCGGGGATATTAAGTTGTTCCTTCTTGCCATCTCCATGGTCTACCTCCACATACCTAGAGGTTTTGCACTTTGGACAGTGTGTTGCTTTCTCGTGATCTTTCCTGAATAGGACGCACCCTTTTGGACAAGCATGGATCTGCTCATACGGCATCTTAAGTGCACGAAGAAGTTTCTGTGACTCGTACGTGTTCTTCGGCAGAATATGACCCTCCGGCAACAGGGTGCCCAAAATTGCCAACATGCCATCGAAGGCGTCTCGACTCAAGCTATACTGCGACTTGAACCCCATTAGGCGTCCATTGGCATCCAGTTGTGAAACCATTGTCTTTTCGTGAAGGGGCTTCTGTGCCGAAGACATCATGTCGTAGAACGCCTTTGCGGTTTCCTCTGGCTCCTCCATTCCTTCACTGAATTATGCCTCTTGAAAGTCTCCCATCATGTCTGCTACCCCGGCATCTCCATCATACTCCTCGAGGGGTTGTCTCACCACCTCCTCTCTAATCCGATCGGCTTCACCATGGTGGACCCAACAATTATAGTTTTCAACGAATCCGTACTTGTAAACATCTACCCCCACGTTATCCTTATATTTTCTTTTCTTGTTCCCACATTTGCTGCAGGGACACGACATCCGACTCGACCCTTTAGCAGCCGGACCAAATGCATGCTCTAGGAAAGCATTGGTCTTAGTAACCCATTATGTGCTCTTACTTGTGTGGCCCGTGTACATCCAATCACGGTTATCCATCCTCTGGCATATACATATGTAAGCGAGTAATAAACCAGCAATTGCATCTACACGGCGTTCCTACCATCTAATAGGTGAAGGATAGTGAACGCATCTTGGCCCTTAGTGGTTTTGGTGATTGGATGAAACACAAGATTACTGTGACTAACGTGTGTTTTGCAGAAACAGGATTGAGTTAGGTCACGGTAATGGCGACGATACGGACATATGGAGTTCATGTCCCCTGGCGATGGATATCGTTTCGGTTTTCAAAGGACGGACGATGAAGATGGTGGTAGACTAGGCTAAGTGTCATATGGTGTTGGAGGACACTTAGGTAGTCTTAGGTCTTTGTTTTTCCTTTGGCCGTACTATAAAGGGGAGCGTGAATCAGTAGCTTAACCTAAATGAGACTATTGAGGTAGGTGTGGTGCACACTTGTTATTTCATAGCCCTAGGTAGCTTAGAGAGATGCCTTAAGTCGAGTGGATCAAAAGTCGTTTAGGCCGCGTTGCGATCCGAGTTGAGTCTGCCCTTGTAAAGGGCATCGGACGCTAGCCAGGTGGACTTCAGACGCGTCCGATGCTCACCCCGACTAGGGTTTAGTCTGGTGCGTGGCATCGGACGCGCCGATGTGTTCACATCGGACGCGCCCATGTCACTGTTCACGTGCGCGTGAACTGGAGGCCGCATCGGATGCTGGCATCGGACGCTGAGGGCCAGCGTCCGATGGCCATGCAGAGAGGTTCCAGAGAGTGTAAATCCACATCGGACGCGTCCGATGTGGTGGCATCGGACGCTGCCCAGCGTCCGATGTCACTTTAACAGGTCTGACAAGAGGGTACAGTCGACCGTTGGTTGAGGTCATCAGAGCGTCCGATGCCCCCGCAGAAACCCAGTCTTGTCCTGTTTTTGGATGGCCGGTTGGGGGAGTATATATACTCCTTCCCTCCATCCATTTGAGTGTTCTTGCCACTTCCATCTGCTGAAGAAACACATTGTGAGTGTGAGTGAGTGCAAGAGCCCTAGTGAGGTTGAGTGATTTGCTAATTGTGAGAATTAGACACCTCCTAGTGAGAATTGAGTAGCAAGTGTGCATACATCCATCTCTTTGGCCTTGTGTTGGTCAAGTGAGAGTTCTAGCTTGTTACTCTTGGTGATCGGCATCACCTAGACGGCTTGGTGGCGATCGGAGAGCTTGGTGATCATCCAGAGGCATTGTGGATGACCCAAGCCAAGTTGTGACCGGTAGCGAGCGATTCACTGGGCCGGAGTGGCGAAGAATCAGCTCGTAGTGAGCACTTGATCCTTGCGCGGATCAAGGGGGAGCGATACCCTTGCGCGGGTGCTCCAACGAGGACTAGGGGGGGTGCCGACACCTCGATACCTCGGCAAAAAGATCATCGAGTCATCTCTACTCTTTTACCTACGCATTTACTTTCAAGCAATTCAATTCCGCATTACTACTTGTTGTTCATTCTATATTGGATTGCTTTGCTAGAGTAGGAGTGGCATAGACTTGATCTTTTGTGCGGTAGAATAAAGAGGAACACACTTCTAGGCACTAGGGGGTTAATTGGGGCTTGATAGGTTTATTTCTTGCAAGAAGTTTTAGAAAAGCCCAATTCACCCCCCCTCTTGGGCATCTTGATCCTTTCAATTGGTATCGGAGCCTCGTGCTCTCGATTTAGGCTTAACCGCCTAGAGCTAAGATGTCCGGAGGAGATGGACCACCTCCCATGTTCGAGGGAGACGACTTTCCATATTGGAAAATCCGTATGGAGTCGTACCTAGAAGCGGTTGATGTGAAATGCCGCGATGCCGCCATAACTGGGTTCCCCAAACCCAAGGAGGGCACTAGCCTCACGCCACATGAGGAAGAAAATGAGAAGTGGAATGCAAAGGCCAAAAACATTCTTTTTAGAGGCATTTGCAAGGATGTGTTTAACCGCGTCCGAAACCACAAGAATGCCCATGATCTATGGGATAACATTTGTGCTCTCCATGAGGGGACCAAGAGTGAGCGTGAGGAGAGATACCATTTAGTTATGCAAAAGCTTCATTCATTTGATATGCATGCTAATGAAAGTGCAAATGAAATGTACTCACGCTTGAATGTTCTTGTAGAAGAACTCAATGGACTTGGCCTCACACAAATGCAACCATCCGATGTTGTGAGGAAGATTCTTTGTGTCCTTCCAATTGAGAAGTATGGACACATTGTGACGGTGCTACATCAAGGTGATCTTTTCACCGCTACACCAACTCAAATCTTGGGAAAGATCAATGCACATGAGATGTACATGCATATCACACCAAGTGGTGGCTCCTCCACCGACAAGAAGAAGGACTTGGCCTTCAAAGCTAGTCATGTCTCAAGAGAAGTATACAAAAGACCTCCTCAAGCGCTTCAACATGGATGATTGCAAGCCTATCAAGACTCCAATGCCAACAAATGGACATCTTGACCTAGATGTGGGAGGTAACCCGGTTGACCAAACTCTCTACCGTTCTATGATTGGTAGCTTGTTATATTTGACCGCATCTAGGCCTGATATCATGTTTAGTAAGGATGAAAACGGACGGGATGAATCCCGTTTCGTCCGCAACCGTATTCCGTTTTTCCCCGCCCGTTTTCGTATTTTCCGGGATAAACGGAAACGGGACCGAAAACGGGATGGGGTATACCGGGAGCGGGATCGAAAACGGTAGAGCGTTTGTCCGTCCGTATTTCCGAAATCCCGTTTTTGACTGGGATTATCCCGTTTTCATCCCGTTTTTCTTGCAATCCGGAAAGGCCTGCAACCAGTTTTCTGGCCCATTGGCTCAGCCCAAGAAACGAACCCCAATACTCCTCCTTTACCTCACCAATTTGAGCAGGCCGTTCGGTTTTGGTGGTAGCAAAATATATATTTTATCTGTAAATTAGTACAACTAAAATTATATATGTATAATATTTATACATTATATTGCACATCAAGAGAGTGAGGGTAGCTCGATCGATCAGTAAGCTAGGTTTCGTCTAGCTGCTTTTCTTGAAAAGAATATAATATACTTCGATACTTTAGGATCTTTAGAATAGAGTAGCACTTAACTTAAACTAATCATGTACCCATATATTTATTAAAGGTGTATCATACTAATCAAAGAAGAAACATATGCGTGTGTTTGCATGGAGGCATGTAGACTATAGTCTTAAGATTATATGGACCTATCTAGTGTATTACCCAAGAAAAAAATTAACATTTGAGCTATTATATGCGGCATACATGTTCCGGTTTAAGTTTCCGCTTACCGTTCGTTTTCGTCTATTTTCGATCGTATTTACCCGTTTTCGTATTACCGTTTATCCCGCTATCGTTTTCGCTCCCGGCTGTCCGACTCCCGATTCCGTTTTCGGCTAAAAATATGGAAATGAAAACGGTAGAACGATTTTCCATTCGTTTCCGTCTGTTTTCATCCTTAATGTTTAGTGTGTGCATGTGTGCTCGCTTTCAAGCCGATCCTAGGGAATCACATCTCATAGCGGTGAAGAGAATCCTTAGGTACCTAAAGCACACCCCAAGCATTGGCCTTTGGTATCCCAAAGGAGCTAACTTCCAACTCGTTGGGTATTCCGATTCGGATTACACGAGTTGCAAAGTAGATAGAAAGAGCACATCCGGAGGATGCCATTTGCTTGGGAGATCACTAGTTTCATGGAGTTCTAAGAAGCAAAATAGTGTGGCCTTGTCTACCGCCGAGGCGGAATACATAGCCGCGGGTGCTTGTTGTGCACAAATCCTTTACATGAAACAAACCCTTTTAGACTATGGTGTAGTTCTAGAAAGGGTACCTTTGTTGTGTGACAATGAGAGCGCGGTTAAGCTTGCTAACAACCCGGTTCAACACTCTCGCACAAAGCACATAGATATTCGCCATCACTTTCTTAGAGACCATGTTTCAAAGAAAGACATATCCTTAGAGGGAGTTAGAACCGAAGATCAATTGGCGGATATCTTCACAAAACCCCTAGATGAAAACACCCTTTGTAGATTGTGAAGTGAGCTTAATGTGCTTGATCTAAGTAACTTTGTCAAAAGGTGAAAGGGGGTTGTCTTTGCATTGCATTGTATCATATGCCATGTTTAAATTATGCTATGCACATAGGCTTGTCAGACGTGGTTAAGATAACCGCCCTAAAAAGCGTGTGAAGAAGCTTACCCATGAGCAAACTTGACAAGCAACCTAGATTTAAATTCCGTATTGCATTTGCATATGCATGTTTGTTGCTTTGTCGTTCCTGTTTCGGTTATGTTTTGAGCAACCGGTGTGTTCGTCCACCGCTAGGGGGAGCATTTGAGGCTCCTAATGGTTGAGTCCCCTAGTTTTGGTGGCCACATGTTGTCTCCTCGAGTTTTATCGCCTATTTTCTCTAAAAATGATATGTCGCCTATGGCAAAATATTTATCAAATTGAAGGTTTATGCGAGGAAGCTCATACTAGGTCCCAACTAGTGTTTATTTGCCTCTTATTTGAGTTGGAACTTGGTTGGGAGAGGGAGCCGCAACGGAGATCTTCGAAACAAGCCATTATGCAGCATCGGACGCTGCATCGGACGCTGGCTCCTGCATTCGATGCCCCCACTGTACACAGCCCCGGCTGGAACAGTGTTGGTGTTGCGTCCGATGTATCATCATCGGAGCGTTCGAGGCTCCATCGGACGCTGCCCAGCGTCCGATGCCGAGGCATAGGACGCGTCCGATGCAAAATGTGCATTTCTGGAGCTCTCTGGATAGGCATCGGAGCGTCCGATGTGAAACCATCGGCGCGTCCGATGCCCCTTAAAGCGGCGCGGTCTGTTCTTCTATTGACATCTGGGACCCACACGTCATTCATCTCATTCATCTTCCACCTCGTGCCCTCGCCCGAACCAGAGCTCGCAACCGCCCGAACCCTAAATTTTCACCGGCCGACGCGTCCATCCGCGCCTACACCCTCCCCGCCGGTCGCCGTGACCCTCATAGCTGGCCCCTGCTCCGCCGCGCTCGCCGTCGCTCAAGCCCACTAGCACCCCGCAAGCGCTCGACAGAGTTTCCCCTCCCTCGTCTCGCTGGAGCTCCTCGTCGGCGTCCGAGACCTGCTCGCCGGCGCACGTCTTCTCGTCCTCGAGCACGTACTGCTCTCCGGCGACTTCTTCCCCGGCCGGTGACTCTCGAAGTGAGCCTCCCCACCCGTTTCAATCCCCACTGCATCTAAAGTGTTCGATGAAATGTCTCAACGGACGTTCCACCATGTTTTGACCCTGTTTTCGCCCAAATGTCTTGCAGTCCCCCTTGGTGTGCCGTGTGGGTGCCCGAACGTTGATTCTCTCCTCCTCTTGGGTTCAGTTCGTCGTTCGTTCAGGTAGCGAAGCCTTTTTCCTCTCTTATCCAAATGCTTTGCTTCCATAGGACTTGCTCGCCTCTAGACTATATATGCTTATATATCCCCTCTCATCTCGCAGCGAGTCAGTGGCCGCGATCAGGTGACAGTTGGCAGTGACAGCTAACCCGGGGCCAAGCCCGCGGGTAAGGATCGAGGCCAAGCCTCGCGAGTGACAGCACCAGAGGAACAATGACAGTGGGAGATTCTTTGTCAGGGGTTTCAGTGTCAGTTGGTCTGTCCGCTTGTTTCAGTGTCAGTGGTTCTTTCACCGGCAGTCCAGAGCTTCTCTCAGTATAGTTCCTTCCGTTCTTGTCAGCCATGCCGCGCTGCAAGAACGTCGGTGGCTGTCCAAGGGACTGTCCTCCGCGTCCCCCCCTTCCGGTCAGAGGCCCGGGAAGGAGAAGCTGATTACACGCCGGAAGCGCACCAGGGAGCAGCGTGAGGCCGACCAAGCCAGAGAGGTTGCGGCCGCCGCAAAGCGTGCCGAGCAGGGTGGTCGTTCGGGTGGACACAGGATTGAGGACCAGTTGTCCCCCGACCAGCGCAGAGCAGTTGAGGAGGTTGAGCGGTTTCACCACTCTCCGACTGGCACGCTTATGGCTGCCGGTCGTCGGACGATGTTCACCTCCCCAGGAGTCGAGCCCCAGAGCTCGCAGCAGGGCCAGGCAGAGGCCGAGGCAGCTAAGGCACCAGAGGCAGAGGCAGAGGCCGAGGAGGATGTTCCCGAGGAGATACCCCGGCGTCGGTCCACTCGTCGCAGGACAGCGGTGCCACCCCGGCCCGATGTCCCTCTGCGGGGAGCACGTGCTCCGTCGAGGCGTGCGCCCCCGCCGCTCCCGCGACTGGACCTCCGGGCGGCCACCTGCTCCCAGATTCAGACTCTTCGCTTAGTGCCAGTTGAGCAGTGGTTTCCACGGGAGAGGCAGCAGCAGGCCAGCGCAGACTTCTACACCGTGCTGCAGGAGGACTTTTACCAGAGCTACCAGAACGCCGGTATTTGTCTTCGCTCTCAGCGCGTGTGTCCGCTAGAGGTCGTGGTTACAGCAGCAGGAGAGCAGATTCGCCCCATACTCACCTATCTACCCGGTCTGGCAGACCTTCTGGGGCGGTCTGGCTCGTACATTGAGGATTGGGTCTTCCAGTTTTACGCATCACTTTGGGTGCACCCGGACAGAGAGACGATTGAGTTCGCGTTCGAGGGGGAGCACTACAGGTTATTCTCGTCAGAGATCCGGGGTTGGTTTGGCTTGAGACACTCACAGAACCGGATCCACGACTTGTGCTACGACCGGACGGAGCCACCCCGCCGCCCTCACGGTGGTGCCCAGCCGTCGACAGACCTGGTCCGCCCCTGCTTCAGTGAGCCCTTCGGTGAGGGTTCGAGTCGCGCGCCTAGGGATCTCACCCCTACGACTCGGATCCTCAACGAGGTTCTTAGGCGGACCTTGCTTCCCAGGGTTGGCTTCCGAGAGGGCCTTTCCAGACTACAGCTGTGGTTACTAGCATACATGGTCAGGCAGCAGGAGTTCGATGTCTGGGATGTCATTCTTTATGAGATGGAGGATACAATGGCAGAGGGCATCAAGGCCCGTAGGCAGCTTCCTTACGCTCACTGGATCTCATATATCCTTTGGAAGGTAGCTGTCACTACAGGGGGTCGTCCAGTTGAGTCTCTTACGCACTCCGCGACCGTGTTCCCCGAGTACAACATGAGTCAGTTGTTGGGACACGGCCGGGATCGCAGGCAGCAGCAGCAGCAGGATGCTCCGTCCACTTCACGACAGAGGCCTGAGGTTCCCGAGTCCGCTCAGGAGCAGGACGAGGCCGTTCAGGCCCTCGCAGAGTAGGAGCTAGCAGAGCTCGAGCGTGGTGACACGTACGTCGCAGAGGACCCCACCGACAGCTCGGACGAGGACTACAAGCTCCCGCCCCACTACCAGCCTCGAGCACACGACTCACAGGTCGGGACGTCTGGTACTGCTTCCTCCGACCCCGCACTTCTTGCGATCTTAGCTCGGATGGAGGAGCAGCAGAGGATAGTGACCCAGGATGTTCAGAGGCTCACCCAGGAGTAGCAGCGTCTGGCTCAGCAGCAGGCCCTGGCACAGCAGCAGGCGCAGGAGCGGTCCGACGCCCTACAGCGGCAGATGCTGGAGTTGCAGCAGCAGACTCTCAGTTTCATGGAGCGTCTTGCCATCGGACCGCCTCAGTGGCAGTGGCAGCGGCCTCCTCCACAGCACCAGATTCCGTGGCAGCCTCCTATCCCACCTCAGCAGCAGCAGTTCGGACCGCCACCACAGTTTCCTCAGCCACAACCGTTTGGTCAGCCGCCACAGTACAGTCAGCAGCCTCAGTTCTCAGGCCCGGGTCCCTCCCAGTTCACCGCTTTTACCACTCCGCCTGGAGGGGCCCCGCCTTTTAGTCCGCTGCGTACTGGTTTCACGCCCAGACCGACATAGTCTCTATATGCGACGACCACCTCTGTGACACGAGACCTGTTAGCTAGTTTCAGTGAGCTTACTGGGTTCCCCACGCCAGATCTGCAGGACCCAGTCCGGACATCTACAGCTCCAGTCACTTCTACTACCGAGACTCTTCCGAGCTCTGTAGCGTCCTCAGAGCAGACAGAGCCTATCCAGTCAGAGACCACGACGACCGTGCAGGTTGAGTTACCTTTGATTCTTGAGCTTCCGCATCCAGATACTCAGCTTGACACCACTACAGAGACTGCGACAGCTTCAGAGCAGGCAGAGCAGTCGGTGCCGGAGCCAACCCCAACCGCTTCTCAGTAGCTTCCAGCTTCAGAGGGTCAGCAGGCTACTGGCGTGTCTTCGTTCGACTCCGAGGAGTCCCTCCAGCAGTTCGAGTTTACTCAGCGCACTCCGGAGACGGCTCCTGACTCGTCTGCACCACCTCCGCCCTCCGACGCGTAGTTTGGTGCTTGATGCCAAAGGGGGAGAGTGGATGAGTATAGCGATAGGGGGAGCGATGTGAGAGGGTTTCGATGTCTTATGTAGTGTTACATTCACATACGCTCTTTACTTATCGCATCTTTTGTGCATGTTTATGTTATATTCTTGCTATGGACCTTTTATGACATGTATGTGTTCACTATGAAATATGATATGTCATGTCATTTCGTTTCGCTCATTACTTGCGCTTAATTCTCACTTGGTTATGTATATGAGCTCTTTCACTCTTGCACTTGTTATTCACTCTAACTTGTTGAGTGCAGGATGATGACATGATATGTATGAGCTTGCCCCTAATGATTTTCTCCTATCCTTTGCAAGTTCATACATGTCATGATTTAAAAACCTCTTCTCTCTATACTCGATCTCGTGTTGTCATCAATCACCAAAAAGGGGGAGATTGAACGCATCTTGGCCCTTAGTGGTTTCGGTGATTGGATGAAACACAAGATTACTGTGACTAACGTGTGTTTTGCAGAAACAGGATTGAGTTAGGTCACGGTAATGGCGACGATACGGGCATATGGAGTTCATGTCCCCTGGCGATGGATATCGTTTCGGTTTTCAAAGGACGAACGATGAAGACGGTGGTAGACTAGGCTAAGTGTCATATGGTGTTGGAGGCCACTTAGGTAGTCTTAGGTCCTTGTTTTTCCTTTGGCCGTACTATAAAGGGGAGCGTGAATCAGTAGCTTGACCTAGATGAGACTATTGAGGTAGGTGTGGTGCACACTTGTTATTTCATAGCCCTAGGTAGCTCAGAGAGATGCCTTAAGTCGAGTGGATCAAAAGTCGTTTAGGCCGCGTTGCGATCCGAGTTGAGTCTGCCCTTGTAAAGGGCATCGGACGCTGGCCAGGTGCACATCGGACGCGTCCGATGCTCACCCCGACTAGGGTTTAGTCTGGTGCGTGGCATCAGACGCGCTGATGTGTTCACATCGGACGCGCCCATGTCACTGTTCACGTGCGCGTGAACTGGAGGCCGCATCGGACACTGGCATCGGACGCTGAGGGCCAGCGTCCGATGGCCATGCAGAGAGGTTCCAGAGAGTGTAAATCCACATCGGGCGCGTCCGATGTGGTGGCATCGGACGCTGCCCAGCATCCGATGTCACTTTAACAGGTCTGACAAGAGGGTACAGTCGACCGTTGGTTGAGGTCATCGGAGCGTCCGATGCCACGCATCGGAGCGTTCGATGCCCCCGCAGAAACCCAGTCTTGTCCTGTTTTTGGATGGCCGGTTGGGGGAGTATATATACTCCTTCCCTCCATCCATTTGAGTGTTCTTGCCACTTCCATCTGCTGAAGAAACACATTGTGAGTGTGAGTGAGTGCAAGAGCCCTAGTGAGGTTGAGTGATTTGCTAATTGTGAGAATTAGACACCTCCTAGTGAGAATTGAGTAGCAAGTGTGCATCCATCCATCTCTTTGGCCTTGTGTTGGTCAAGTGAGAGTTCTAGCTTGTTACTCTTGGTGATCGGCATCACCTAGACGGCTTGGTGGCGATCGGAGAGCTTGGTGATCATCCGGAGGCATTGTGGATGACCCAAGCCAAGTTGTGACCGGTAGCGAGCGATTCACCGAGCCGGAGTGGCGAAGAATCAGCTTGTAGTGAACACTTGATCCTTGTGCGGATCAAGGGGGAGCGATACCCTTGCACTGGTGCTCCAATGAGGACTAGGGGGTGTGCCGACACCTCGATACCTCGGCAAAAAGATCGTCGAGTCATCTCTACTCTTTTACCTACGCATTTACTTTCAAGCAATTCAATTCTGCATTACTACTTGTTGTTCATTCTATATTGGATTGCTTTGCTAGAGTAGGAGTGGCATAGACTTGATCTTTTGTGCGGTAGAATAAAGAGAAACACACTTCTAGGCACTAGGGGGTTAATTGGGGCTTGATAGGTTTATTTCTTGCAAGAAGTTTTAGAAAAGCCCAATTCACCCCCTTCTTGGGCATCTTGATCCTTTTAGATAGGTCCTAATCCCACCCGATGATGCGTAGATGGGTTAGTTTCCATGTTCTACTCCTACCCGAGATAGAATTTCGGCAGCACCTCCTCGCTGTTCTCCCGATACACGTCCTGGCAGGGAGAGTGTGTATCCGGAGAACAACAGGGAGGTGGTGCCGAAACTCCGACTCCGACAGGAGCAAAACATGGAAACTGCCTCATCTACGCATCCGTGGGCTGTCGAAAATACGTGGACAATCCGAAAGAGATACGGTCGCAGATATACAAAGGTCTGTATATCTAAGACTGTATCTCTTTCGAACGGGAGACGTCTAACTAGGTTACACAACCAAAGACCAGATACCTAAGGATATGGATAGAGGGGTTATACCTAAGGTGTCGGTGAGGTCAGGGTAGCGGGGCAGTGGTGAGTCGGGGCAGTGGCGACACGACGCGGTGCAGGCAGACCCGCAACGCCGACGAAGACGATCGGGGTCGCCGAGTCCCTCCGACGGGTCCTCCTCCTGCCAGAAAAAGAGCATATGGTTAGTCTCGACCGAAAATTTTGGCAGCACCTCCCCTGCACGGGGAGGTTCCCAAAACCTGCAGAAAAGGTCAGCACGAAGGCCAACAACCACATGTATACCAGACATAGTCACGAAGGCCAACAATCACAATAGTACCAAGATGAGTCAGGTACTTTACTTCTATTTCCATGCAGATAACAGTATCGAAGTAGTACAACTACTACTAACACTAACACTACTACTAACACTACTACTAACTACTAACTACTAAGTACTAACTACTAACTGCTAAGTACTAACTATTTACTAACTACATAGGGCATACCTTCGCGATGAGAATAGCAAGAACGAGCTTCGGCGACGACGACGGGGACGACCGAAGTGGCTTGAGGGCCGACGGACCTAAGCCGGCACCTTCCTCCTCTCTTCTCCTTGTCCTTCTCCTCCTCTCTTCTCCACTCCTCCTCTCTTCCTCCACCTCCTCCTCCTCCTCTTCCTCCTCTCCTCCTCTCCTCCTCCACCTCCTCCTCCTCTCCTCCTCTCCTCCACTGGCCGGCCAGGGGCTGGCAGCCGGTCGGGGCCGCCGGGCGGGGACGGGCGGGCGGCCGGTGCCGGGCGGGTGGCGCGACCCGGGGGCGCGGCTGGGGCGGCCGGGAGGCGCGGCCGGGGGCGGCGCGGCTGGGGCGGCCGGGGGCGGGGCAGGCAGCTGGAGGAGGCCGGTGAGCTGGGTGTGTGTGAGTGTGTGTGCGTGTGTGTGGCGATCGAGAGTGTTTATATTTTTTTAGTTTTCGAACGGCTTTGCCGAGTGCCAGATCGGCTGGCACTCGGCAAAGAGGAGTACTTTGTCGAGTGCCAGCTGATCTGGCACTCGGCAAAGAGGGGTCACGTGGCAGCCAACTCCGGCCAGCAGCCAAATCTTTGCCGAGTGCTAGCTGGCACAGCACTCGGCAAAGAAGTACCCTTTGCCGAGTGCCAGCTGGCACGACACTCGGCAAAGAGGCTCTTTGCCGAGTGTCACTACTGACACTCGACAAAGTTTTTATTTTTTTTTAAGTTTTGACACCAAATTTTTTTGAGGCACTTCCACACTATCATAGACAGCATGTTCAAATTTGACACTTTTTCAAAACTTTTCGTTATATTTTTTGACTTTATTTCATTTTCTTGAATTTTCCCGGAAGACTCAAGTTTGAACTGCGGGTGCATCGAATAATGGATTTTCATGATTTAAAAAATGTTATTCTTGTTCTTAACCGTATGTTGAGGCCAAATCCAAAAACTGACCTGAGGTTTCGATCAACGTGCTCACGGGGCAACGCCTCCAAATTACGTGCGGGCGGTTTTTTAATTATAGAAAATGCAAATGAATTCCGAAAATCGCGAAACTTGGCGAGATGTTGTTACATCATATGCGTATGCCGAGAAAAAAGTTTGAGAAAGTTTCGAGCAAGTTGTCACGTACGATGCTTACAAAGCAGTACATCTCAACAACCTCTCAGATGTGATAACATGTCGAGATGTGCAGGTTTGTGAGCGTCGTACGTGACAACGTGCTCTAAATTTTCTCAAATTTTTTTCGTAGCATATTCATAAGATATAACGATATCTCGCCAAATTTCGCGATTTTCGGAAATCATTTGTATTTTTTATAATTTTAAAACCGCCCGCACATAATTTGGAGGCGTTGCCCCGTGAGCACGTTGATCGAAACCTAGGGTCAGTTTTTGGATTTGGCCTCAACATAAACTCAAGAACAACAATAACAATTTTCGAATCATTGAAATCCATTATTCGATGCACCCGCAGTTCAAACTTGCGTCTAGCGGGAAAATTCAAGAAAATGCAATAAAGACATAAAATATAATAAAAGGCTTTGAAAAAGTGTGAAATTTGAACATATTGGCCATAGTACTGTGGGGATGATCCACAAAAAATTTGGTGTCCAAAATAAAAAAAATACTTTGCCGAGTGCCACGTGGATGGCACTCGGCAAAGAGGGGATCTTTGCCGAGTGTCAGCCACGTGGCACTCGGCAAAGAACCGCCCACGTGTCACAGAACCGGGCCACACGTTTTGCCGAGTGCCACGTGGCCGACACTCAGCAAAGATCCCCTCTTTGCCGAGTGCCAGACGGCGGGCACTCGGCAAAGCAAACGACCGTGGATGTCGTCTGGTCCGCTACACTTTGCCGAGTGCTCATCTGTGCTGAGTGTACGGCACTCGGCAAAAAGGTGCCTTTGCCGAGTGCTTTTCGTTGCCGAGTGTCGGGCACTCGGCAAAGCAGCCTTTGCCTTGTGCTTGGGCTTTGCCGAGTGCCATATGTCCGGCACTCAGCAAAGAGGCTGTTTGTCGAGTGCCCGAAATTTGGCACTCGATAAACTTCCAGGCACTCGGCGAAGCCTGTGTTTCCTGTAGTGTTAACACTCGGCTTAATTTTGATAGGAACTACTACTGAACTAGCATAAAGAATCCATGGGTCCATGTTACTATTACTAGCATTCATAATTAACTCTCACAATCAGTGCCGAAGCTAGAGCAAATTAGAGGGGGGTGCACTTGCCTTATGGGTGCATATACATGTCTTATGGGGGTGCATATATGGTAAAATTTTAACTAATCTCACTGTTTTTTCATTTTTTGGGGGTGCATTTGCACCCACCGCCTTCAACTTACCTTCGCCCCTGTCATAATGATACGCTATAGTGTGATGTGATCTTGATTCTTGAATGACTTGAGAGGGTAGATAGAGTCTACAAATAGTAGTTGCTCTAACGTTTTAACAGCCTTGAGACACTCCAGCACACTAGAGAGTGAGGCAATGTCACATAAATATATATAGCCCCAACCCCTTCATAGCCATTGAAAAAAGTCTAACAGATAAATATGAGCACCGCCAGACAATCTACCGCCTTCAAAATATTCATCTGTGATGTTTTTTTTTCTTCTTCTGCAATACCGCACATCACGATGCATGCAATTAATCTTCCTTGCCACTTTTTTCTGATGTGAGCGAATGATCTATCTTAGTGCACATCTTCTCACAAGATCGCCCGACGCATGCCTTTGCATAGTGTCCCACAATGGCCAAAGCCTCTCTTTTTTTTACGGGAATTCGGAATTCCATTAGTCAACCGTGTGAGCCAAATCGCTCAACACCAGATGACCGATACAAAATGGCACTCCGGCCATAACAGCAGGTTCAGACTCCTCCCTCTTACTACCCAAAGACGCTAATTCATGGACTACCTTATTACAGACTCTTGGAACATGACTTACTTTAAAATTAACAAAATGATCAGCTATGACCTCTTTTATTTGGTGAACCAAGCCTCCTACTACTGACAATCTATACTCATCACCCTGGATAGCCCACACCGCTTGTTGGGAATCTGATTCAAGAACAACAGAAATGATGCCTTGAGCAGTCGCTGCCTTCAGTCCAAGAGTTCCCTAAACATTTCTTACTCTTGTTTTTTTAGAAAGATAGAGAAAAAACACCCTCCAACAACTCCTAATATCTACTCCTAATATTTTAGGACTTGGGAAATCTCCCCTCCTTCTGCGTAACTTTGCGCGAGTGAAGTCACGCGCGGATACGGCGTTCCCACCGTCGGAGTCATTCCCGCGTCTTCTTTTGCCGTGGTTCCCTCCTTCTCGCCAAATCTCCGTCGCTAGTTCCTGGGTAGACAATCGCATTGAAAATTCAGCTGTTTTTGATAATTGTGGCCAACAAGTACTGGTTGCTACCTGCTGCTGCTAATCTGATTTCGTAAAAATTTAAAATATACACGCATGAAAGGAGCGGCGGCGCGACGGTGTCTATTCGCGACCTCCGGTGCTTTCACGAGAGGAAAAAAGGCCGGCAAAAAACAACCAAGTGGACCAATTTTGGGGACCAATTTTGGGGACGTTCAGTTTACAGTGAATGAGAGTAGCTGCACCTATATTAGACCAAATTGGCAATTACATGTCTTTCAAATACAAAATCTAACACCACTCATAAAATTAATAAGAAACGGACGACAACGTTTGAAGTCGTCGTAATGCCCCTGGCTCTAATATTGCAAGAACTGGTCTTGACAAGATTGATATATAGTACTAGAAAAGTTGGTGTTACGTTGGTTTCAAAACAAACTTAAACATGCATTTTGACGATGTGACCTATATGTATATAGCTCACACTCGTGTACTGCAAACCAGTGCCGAGTAGTTGGCTAGCTCATCCATCATCATGACTCCTGAGAAATTAAAGGAAGGGGATACACCAACCTTGAATAAGGAAATTGATATTTGGAACATGATTGAGTATGGTCTTAATTAGTTTTGCTGCATGGGTCAAACGACCAATACACATAAGGGCAGTCCCAATGGTGTATTTATGATGGTTTCTAAGTCCATTAATTATCTGGACAGCTCAGCTTTTTGCTGATGTGGCACAAGAATTAATGAAGAAAGAGAGCCCAAAACAAAGAAACAGTTTCTTCACCAGGAAATCGAGTCGACTCTGGCACCGAGACGGAAAGAAACCACCGAAACCCCATTGGTAAGACTCGAGTAGTTTCGAGCGGCCTCCGTCCAGATCCAGTACGCTGTGTGCTCTTGAGCGGTCGTACGTGCGGCCATGTGAGATCCGGAGGGTGGTTGCTCTTTTTGCAGCGGCTTGCCGTGCGTGGAGACGAAGAAGTACTCAAGCACGAGCACACAGATTGTCCTTGGGGCCATCGGTGGAGGAACCGGGGACGCCTGCTGACGATGACGGAGAAGGCCGCCGCGACACGCACGTCCGCCGGCCGCAGCGACGGCCCGCCGGCCGCCTCGCAGCTTCTCCGCGACGCGCGCCCCGCCGGCCGTCGCGTTGGCTCCCCCGCGACTCGCGCCTGTCGGTCGCCTCGCCGCTCCCCCGCGACATGCGCCCGTCCGCCGCCTCGCAGCTCCTCCGCGATGCACGGCCGTCGTCCGCCTCGCGGACTCCCCCGTGCGACAGGCGCCCGTCCGCCGCCTCGCACAGCTCCTCCGCGATGCACGGCCGCCGTCTGCCTCGCGGACTCCCCCGCGCGACACGCGCCCGTCGGTCGCCTCGTGGGCTCCTCCGCTCTGTGCAGTCGCCCGCCTCCTCGCGGGCTCACTTGCGCCGTGTGCTCAACACCGGCCACCGCTTGTGCCGGTGCGCTCGCTCGCGGGTGCGTTGCGGGTGGAAGTGAGCACACCGGATGGCGAAAGAGATAAGGAAGAGAGAGAAAAATACTATAACAATTATTACTTAAAAAAATCAGCCATTGTATAAAGTAGTTTCTACAGATGTTTTTTTTTTTGCTGACGTGTCATCATAGAAACCGTGTATGGTTTCAACCATTGGGATTGCCCTAAGAACTCAAAAAATCGTTTGGATTATCGGATTATGTCAGGAGTTTGTTCTGAAAGTCTTTGTGGCCAGCTGTCAATATTTATGCGCCTATCTTTTGATGTGTGGACTGATATATATTCAAACTCATGAGTTGTTATGACACAAGCCGATCCATCTAGATGCCATTATTTTTCCTTGTTGTTTGAATAGGCAAAGAGTTTTGGAAGAGGTTATATATGTATAAGCCAGTATGGATGTTATGGAAGGAAAGAAATACGAGAACATTCAATGGCATCTCGCGGAGCGCGGCCTAGCTTCTTCAGGTGATTCTTGAAGAGGTGAGCCTGTGGATAGCGACCGGCTACCGATGGTTGTCTCTGTTGGCGGTGCAAAGGCGCTACGGGCTAGCCCTAACATTTCTCGAAGCAAAATTATTATTTGTAATAACAATCTCGTGCGAGCTTTTGATGGGTGCTTGTGTCGGTAATATTCGGTTTACCGTAGGGTGTAACAAACTTCTATTCCTCTGCTATAATGAAATACATGCAATAGCATGTTGTGAAATATATATATATATATATATATATATATATATATATATATATATATATAACCCAAAATAGTGAACAGATGTAAGAATGTCATGCCCAATTTATTGTAATAATAAATTATAAGTTACAGACAAATGTACATATGTGTTTAAACCCGCTATCTATATATATCTCTATACCTAATATTAAAGGTCCTACACTCTCTTCCGAGTTTGTATAAGTTAAAGTATACTAGCTCGATATATGTAGACAAATCTTTTGCTGATCCGCGGCAGCTTAAGTGGTTAAACTAACTACTCGTATATATTCAGACATATCAAAACAAATTCAGTATGGCAATAAAATTGAAAGCGTGTTTCTATGAACAGTAGTTAGACGCGGCAGGTTGACATACGTTTCACCAAGACACGAAGACAGAAACCCATATACTCTTCTTTATCAGGCACTTTGCTGATGAGCAGATTAATTATTGTTTCATAAGTACGAACAACGTTCCAGGATCGGAGTATCTTTTAATGATTAGGCGAGGAAGCTCAAATCTATGTACAAAATGGAATATTTTTTTCTTTGTTAATAAGAAGTAGGTATATGATTCCAAAGAAAAAGTTCAGCTAGGCATATTTAATAAATAAATACGTACTATAGTACATCTTTGGACTCGCATGGATTAATTTAAGCGCTACTAACAAAAGTTCAAATCAAATGCATGTCTTGACTAGTTCCGCGACGGTTCTAAGCGCAGAAAGCGTGATTAATTAGCACACGCGCCATCAACCGAATTTTTCTCTCTCTCCCTATAGGCCAAAATCCACAGTGTGTGTAGTATGCACGTACGTAAAGCAAGCTTGAGGCCAGCCAGCAGTGCCCAGAGATCCGGCTATCGGCTGGTACAGTGTGGTACGTACGGCGCGACAAGATCAGGTTGGCATGGAAAGCCGCATGTACGTGGACCGGACGGCCGGCGGCCAACAAAGCCACACCGTACCCAGTGAGAGAGCACGGACAGGCAACGGCCAAAGGCGCTGTTGGAGCTCTGTCCCCCATATATATGGCGCGTAGCGCGGCGGCGGCTCGATCGCTTTCCCCGTTCCCGAGCACCGCGCCGTCGGTCGACAGCTCCACGCCACGGCGACCAGTCGGGCCGCGGCCCCGGCGGCAGCAGGGCACGACGGATCGAGCGAGACCGCGCGCGTCCGTCCAGACGTCCAGTGCAGTGCCGCTGCCGCGCCGCAGGGCCACCTGCGCTGCCCTGCCAACGCCAGCGTCCATGTGCTCCCCTGTGCCACATGTGATTTCCTCGTGGTGGCCACCGTGCCGTACGTGCCATGCCAAGCCATGCGCTGCTCGTAATCGTAACTGTGCGTGAAAGGCGCGCGGGGTAACAGATGCCACGACAGCGGCCCGTACGTGCCCGTTGTTGTAGGTGGTGCGTGCGCCGGGCCGCCGTCCGTGTGCCGCCGAGGATGGATCGGAGCGCATCCTGTCCCCGTCAGCATGCAGTAGTCCCGGGCAATTTCGGTGTCTCATTCGCATGCGGCGCTACGCGCTAGCGGTCTGGGGTCCGGGGGAGGTATGGTTAGCTTTATCTGCTACTACATATTCTCACTTGCATGCTGAGGTATGGTTAGCATCTTCAACAAGTCTCTATTCTCACTTGCTATTCTTATAAATTTAGTAAAAGCACAAATATTCTTCTCCAACAACTCTCTAAATGAACTTGCTATCTTTTCCAACTTCCTATTCCTCTATGCCGCACGCGTAAATTTCCGCGCGCGGAGGTGAGTTTGCTATCCCGTGATTTCACCGTGGCGGGCTCCCGCACGCTGTTCCCCACCTCTCCTAGCGCAAAATCTTTTCCCCTCCTCTCCTGCGGCAACGCAGATCGGCCTAGGTGGGCCTAGTTTTTTAATTTTAGCAAGTTGGAATAGCAAATTGTTGAAGAGATGTCTTTTTTTTACTTGCCAAATAAATTAGCAAGTTGCTAAAACTCATGATATACCTAGTCATTTTAGTGCTCACGATGGATGGCTTCAACAGGGCCGTAACTATACGAAAGCGAAAATGTCTTATCTAGATCATCAAGCTAATAGCTACCCACAAAATGGACCGTGTGGTGGTCCGCCGATTTTGCGTAAATAAGTGGTTGGAGTAATGAGTAATTTTTTTCCTGGAAAGATGATCGATGGCTATTATAGTGTACGTATATAGGATCTGTTTGGAGCTATAGGCCCTAGAAAAGCTGTTGTGATCTACTCGCTTCATCTCAAATTATAGATTATTTTCAAAAATCTTGGAGAATCAAATTTTTCTAAGTTTGACCAAATTTATACATTACAATAATAATATTTATGATACTTATTAAGTAGCATTATATTCTTTGTTAGTTATGTTTTTATAGTATATCTATGTGATGTCAAAAATCTTTATGTTTCTCTCTATAATTTCGGTCAAATTTGAAAAACTTTGACTCTCCAGGATTTTGTAATGATTTATAATTTGGAACGGAGGGAGCATGTGCTATGAAAAATCTGCAAACTGTTTGGGTGAAACAACAATAAAACATATCTCAACTCTCTCTCTCTCTTGAAACAAGTCTATTTTCACCCATTTGAAAAAAAAACAGATACTAGGAAGGAGTGGCTTCTGAAAACAGTTTCAGATTCCACTGGTTTGGTTGGTGTTCTACTTTTTTTAGCAAATTTCGTGACTAGTACTAATTAAGGAGTTGCAATTTGGACACTCACTACTGCACAAAGGGGGGCTATAGCCCCGGGGCTGGCCATCCGGGACTAACGCCGCTAAAGGTTCTGACCGGAAAAAATAAATATGCATCTGTGAGATTCGAACTCAGCACCTCTCACCTTGCACACAACTCACCTACCAACTAAACTACACAACCCACATGATATAGTTCTGGACGTTTTCCTTTTGAATCCACTCGGGAAGGGTGTCACCCTTTAGCACCAACCGGAACTAAAGGTCCAGAACCTTTACTCCGGGTTACGTTGGTAATACCAACCGGGGTTAAACATTCACCTTTAGTCTCGGTTGGTGTAACCAACCGGGACTAAAGGTCTTTAGCCCCGAACACAATTTTTGGTCGAGACTATAGCTCAATTGATAGATCGTCCAAAAGCCTGTTCTCTAGTAGTGACTCTCTAATTTATTATCACACTGATGAGACATCACAAAATCAGTCAAGAAAAATATGTTTATGAATAATCCTAGCTAGTAAATTAGTTTTCAACATATGTCATTTTCATATGTCCAACATGATTTCAAGAGCCCAAGTTTAAGCAACTTAATTTTTGGTTGTATACTGTCACAGAGAGGTAAACTCTTCCTTTTTTTCCTACAAAACATTCGAAAATAGAAAAGTACTTATAATAGCAAAAGAACTGGAAAAGGGTGCAGAAGCATTTTAGGTTTGGAAGACGATTCTACTTTCCATGCAAGTATGCAACTAATTATAATTAATAAAGCATCAATGGCCACCAGTAAGTCCATGATATATATACTAGTTATGTATGCGCCTATTTTTGTAGATCATATATACCTTGCGGTTCAAGTTTCCCCTCATGATCAAGTGAATCTCCCTAGCTTCTCCAACAACCAACCCAACTGTCACCACATGCATCTGCGGTTATTATGGATAAAAAGAGCACCAAATCATATGGTCGGAAGCCAAAGTGCGATTCTATTATTGCAAACAAATTCCATATGCGCACAAAATGATCTGATATTAAAATTCACCCTTCTTCTTGCTTAGCTGCAGAATCATTCAAAAGAGAGCAAGAGAAAGGACAGCCACTAGATAGGTAGAGGTCCTGTACTTTAATTTTGCATGAGTTTCATGAGTCGAGATGCATTTAAATTTCTTATCATTTTTAATCTGATAGACTGATTCTGCTAGACAATGGATGCAAATTTGCTAGTTAGTTAGTTTACAATATGAGTGAGATGAGTATGGTCATGCGCCTCTGCAGGATTCGTAATAAGGTCGCATATAATACTCTCTCCTTGTTGAAAGATGGTAAAGCATATATTTCCAAAGAATCCAATTCCTTTGCATATACAGTATTTCTATCATTAATGATCTCTACAAATCAGTTCTGGTTGCGAATCACAATGAAGGAGCGGTTAAAATGTCTCTATCTAATTCACTCATATCGTCTATTCTTGATAATGTATATATCGCTTTTTTTTTAAATGACTACTGTGAATATATTAAAAAGAAACGATGAACGAGCACAACAAATGACACTAAAACTCAAGGAAACAGAACAGGGTCTTTGTTTTCCTTGCAATCTACTCAATCCATTTCTATGTGCATATCAAAAACTGTGAAACTATAAGAGCATCTCCAACCGTTTGGCATTTTTCATTTGAAATATTTGGAAATTTGTCAAGTCTCAAATGGATTTGGCAAAGGTGGAAAGACTTAATCTCCAACCGTTTTGCATTTAATTTTGGAAAATTCCAAAACAGCGGCGGCGCGAGGTTTCTCGTCGCGGGCGGAAAAAAGGCGCCGAAGCCACGCGGGGCCAAATGTCAAGTCGGGAGGGACTCGCATATATGCCTAGTGAGCCCAGGAATTTGCCAAGTTGATAAAAATGCAAAGTCCAAATGCAAAACGGTTGGATAGGAGATTTTTCAACTTTTTGGCAAAAATACAAATGCAAAGCTCAAATGCCAAACGGTTGGAGATGCTCTAAATACCAAAACGTCTTGTAATCTAGAAGGAAGGGAGTAGGAGTGATACTCGAGCATTTATCTCTACAAATGATACGAGTATACAATTTAAGTAGTTGTAATGTGCCTATGCTCACATGCTTATCATTTATGGTGAAAAAAAAGCATTCTTACATTTTATTTTCCAAATTATATTTTTCATTTGCACTCTCCTCTCTCTGTCCCTAAATATTTGGAAAAAAATGGACGGGGACTATCCCCACCATGCACCTATGGCCACCCATCGTGGATTCATGCCACATGTCCATGATTAATCATCCAACGGTGGATTGGTCCATAAATTAAGAAGAATTAGTTGGAGAAAAAATAAAGCGGATTAAATAATTATGCATGGACACGTGACATGTATACACGGTGGGTGTCCATGGGCGATGAGGATAGTCCTCACCTATTTTTTGTCAAATATTTGTCGCCACAGTGTGTGTACCGATAAATTTGACTAGATTTATAACAACATTTGTATGTCCAAATAAATTTATTTTAAAAATAGATTCAATGATCTATTTAATAATATTAATTATGGTATTTTTTTGCAAACTGAGCCTAGCTCAGTTTTATAGGTTCCTTGGGGTGGAATCTTCGTTATGCTTTTAGTGGTCGGTAGGGGATGTTTCGTCGACAGCGAGACGACTATAGTGACTTTGTTAATCTTGAGATATACCGACATAATCTTTTTAGAGCTGCTCATCATAGGGATAGGGTTTAAATATTCACAAAAAGTTATATTTTTTAAAATATTTAGTCAAAGTTATTTTTTAAAAAGCGGGAGCGATATTTAAAAAGGGACGAAGGGGTATAGATATAGGGGGTAACTTCTCTATTTAATTTTATCAATATTCCTTTCGTACATAAAAAAACTGCTTACTAGCTCCTAGATGATTCTCGATCTTTCTTATTTTTGCTAAATTCCTTAGAAATACCTTTTTTGTTAAGAAAAAATCTCGAAATGGAGAAAACCTGCAGTTAACGTACTGGCCCAGATCAACTTCCTATACATATCATGCACAGTGTCGTAGCTGGAGCTGCACATTGATATGGTAATGCTGATGCCTAACTTGTGGTATTAAAATGGATATACAATGTAGAAAGAAATGTCTTTGTCACAAAAGTCTCATCTATCACCCAATAAGAAGAAAAGGATTAATCACCGCCGGTTGAAATGGACACAATGGATTCGTTGCTTTGCTTGACAATGGAATCAGTCCAAAGCTAGGGGCCTCCTCCGGTCCGATTCCGCTAATAATTTCTTTGGTCATACTCACTTTAGTTTCAAGAAAGGGCGTACGCTTTCGGTTATCTATGCAATCATCACATGAATTCAGTGTTATAATAAGAAATTATTAATGATTAAGCTAAATTCTGGTGGTACACCTTTCCCACTTGTGTACAATTGTGTATTTATTGATGCAAAAGCGTCTTGTGACTTGAGTTTTGGATTTCTTGGTATCTGCACATCTTATATACTCCCTTTGTACCCGTAAAACATGTCGTTTAGAACAATGACATGGTCTCAAAACATAACTTTGACCTCTTATTCTTTATAAAAATATTTATAGTAAAGTGATATATTTATACTTTTATGAAAGTATTTTTCAAGACAAATCTATTCATATAATTTTCACATTTGCAAACTCAACAACTAAAAAGTTATTGATAATTTATATTCTCAATGTTTGACCTAAACCTTGTCTAAAACGACATATTTTACGAGTATGGAGGGAGTACCGAGGACTAACATGTGTATGCCGTAACTTACAAAACGTTTTCATCATAAAAAAACAAGACGTATCTAGAATTTTTCATTATTGATAATTTAGATGTTCACAGTTCACTTGTACATTGTTGATATTGCTGTATATACTTCCATCATCCTAAATTATAAGTAATTCCAACTTTCTTGCATAATCAAAACATCTTAAGTTTAATCAAATCTATATATATAATAAAATAATAATTCTTGTAATATCAACTAAATATCGTTAGATTCTTTGTTAATTATATTTTCATAGTGTATCTATTTGATGTCATAAGTCTTTATAATTCTATCTATAACTAGGTTAGTGCCCGTGCGTTGCTACGGGATAACTAATCTTTTATACTAAAAATATATAGATCACACGAGAAAATAACAATTGATATTTAAAAGTAGAAATTGAATGTGCTTCATACATATCCTATCAAGAGGGCAGATACTTGTAGTAATCCCAGCACTAAAATTCATCGCATGACAGCTTCATTCTCTCTTTCTCAAAACAGACAAATGGGTCCATTAATCAAAGGGGAATTACACATCTTAAAAACAAAGTAAATATTGAGATTGATTAAAATTTATGATCGTACGCTACAATGGGGAAAAAAATAAAACCATAGTAATTTAAGTTTACATGTTATTATATTCTGACTTGAAAATGATATGGTACTTTTCCCATGTACTTTGTAGAAAAACAATAGCTAGATAATAAGAGGACAAAAATTAGAAAGACACATATACTAAGCTACATAATTTATTGGCACTGAAAGTGGCCCCTTATTAGCACTATGCATTGCCCTCGTATATAGCATGCTTGGACTCACTATCCTTTCCGCAACCAATCAATTCTCTTTCACAGTTAGTGCAGTTCCAAATAAATATGGGTTTTGCAAGCTTGTCCGGATGAAATATGATCACGCCTTTATACATTCCCGTTAATAATCCAAGAAACATTCGATAATCAGTTCTCGTAGATCACAGCAGAATGAAAGGAGAGCTTGTAAGATTTGCTAAGAAAAAATGTAATCTATCTAGCACATGAAAAATTGTAGAATCACTTGTCTAAATGTATTCAGGATTACCTCAAAAGCGAATCTAAGAAAGAATGAGAATAACTATATAAATATAATAAGGAGATTTTAAGAGAAACACATTTCTTCATGAATGTGATCAGTAAAACAAAGGGAACTGAGCAATGAACATAGAAATCTGAATATAACAAAGAATTTGCTAAATATGGGCATGAGCACGAACACGAGCATGATGGTGATTCCGATAAACACCAGACAACAGTGATAATCATTACATATTCTATAGTGCCTTACTTCGCTAACTTGATAAAAGGGGATCATAAATGTTGTCGTGCCTTAGTTCAGTAACAAGAGAAAAGGGGATCATAAATGTTAATGTGCTCATCATTCCATATATTATGCCAAAGTGCTTCAGCTCAGTAAGCATAGAGAAAGTTGTAAAATATAATCTCTGCATATGCCAAACAATGAACTGAACCCCGACCTGGCAAACTTCCAATTGTATCCCGTGGACAGGAAAAAATCTCAAAGATGAGTAAGATTACATTGTTTTTGAAGTTTGCATCTTACTGAATCCTTCTGCAGCCACCAAACTGCTGCGGCAAACAAGAGTAGTGATATGTGAGTACAAAATTTCACAACTTTCTTTTATGTACAAGCAAAAACATGCCTAGTTCTGTACTTATAGCATCTATAAGGCACAAAAGCTGAAATTTAGCTGCTAGCTATGCACAAAATTTCTTGAATATACCGGAGAAGCCTTGATCCTTGCTTCAACTGTTAGCTCTGCATAGGAACGGTCAGTTTTGCACACGAGTTTCTTTCTTTAGCTGTTAGCTGTGCACAAAATCTGTTGAATTCTACCCTAATAAAAATTCTTTTAGACCATTAACCAGAACAAAATAATGTCGAACCATATTAACGCATGAAGAATGACAACCACAATCCAAACATTATGGATGCTATTGCTAATGCTAATGCTCAGTGCACCCATGCATTGCATAATCTAGTGATTTCTAACCGATGACAAGTGTAGCACGTTCTTCCTCTTGAACACACACGAGCATGATTAAAATAGCACATGATTAATCTATCACCCACTAAAGGAAAAAACTTGCAGTGGGCTCTAGGTTGTATTAATTTTGATGAGCTCCTGAAAAGAGGATTGGTTCAGTCTATAGATATTGACTATAATAATCAAGGTGGAGAGGATGAAGAGTACAAGGGCAAGAAACATTCAGTGCAAAGCACACATAACTGCAGATCCAGTAATGGACATGTGTGTGCTAATCTTTGAAAGGTATCGGAATTAGCAGTAATTAGCTGACTATAATAGATACATGTACACAAATGTAAATATATTAGATCTGAATACAAATAATCCAATTAGCTTACGTTAGGGTTGGGTTCTTGGTTTCACACAGCAGGAAGGGGTTGGCACACACCTGGTGGCAGCAGCAAGCGATATGGGCAGTTCGTGGAGGTGGCAGAGCGTCCCGCGGCGTCGAGGCTAAGGATGAAAACGGACGGAAACGAACGGAAAATCGCTCTACCGTTTTCATTTCCATATTTTTAGCCGGAAACGGAATCGGAAGTCGGACAGCCGGGAGCGAAAACGATAGCGGGATAAACGGTAATACGAAAACGGGTAAATACGATCGAAAATAGACGAAAATGAACGGTAAGCGGAAACTTAAACCGGAACATGTATGCCGCATATAATAGCTCAAATGTTAATTTTTTTCTTGGGTAATACACTAGATATGTCCATATAATCTTAAGACTATAGTCTACGTGCCTCCATGCAAACACACGCATATGTTTCTTCTTTGATTAGTATGATACACCTTTAATAAATATATGGGTACATGATTAGTTTAAGTTAAGTGCTACTCTATTCTAAAGATCTTAAAGTATCGAAGTATATTATATTCTTTTCAAGAAAAGCAGCGAGACGAAACCTAGCTAACTGATCGATCGAGCTACCCTCACTCTCTTGACGTGCAATATAATGTATAAATATTATACATATATAATTTTAGTTGTACTAATTTACAGATAAAATATATATTTTGCTACCACCAAAACCGAACGGCCTGCTCAAATTGGTGAGGTAAAGGAGGAGTATTGGGGTTCGTTTCTTGGGCTGAGCCAATGGGCAGAAAACTGGTTGCAGGCCTTTCCGGATTGCAAGAAAAACGGGATGAAAACGGGATAATCCCAGTCAAAAACGGGATTTCGGAAATACGGACGGACAAACGCTCTACCGTTTTCGATCCCGCTCCCGGTATACCCCATCCCGTTTTCGGTCCCGTTTCCGTTTATCCCGGAAAATACGAAAACGAGCGGGGAAAAACGGAATACGGTTGCGGACGAAACGGGATTCATCCCGTCCGTTTTCATCCTTAGTCGAGGCGGCGGCGCGTCCAGCGGCGGGCGACGGCTGCAACAGGGAGCGTCCGGCAACGGCTCATACGGCCATACAGGTTGACGAAGCAGGGGATGGTGATGACGTCCATGAAGTGTGTCCAGGAGGTGTTCGACGAATTGGCTACAGGGTCTGCTTCCTCCCATCCCTTGTTGCATGCTGATTTATGTGTGAGCCACACACTCTGCTTGCACCTTTCTTTTGACGATGACAAATATTTTGTTTGTTCGTCAGACTCTCCTTATCCAACACTTTGCTGCTGGGCTCAAGGTATCTATGGCTTTATTTCTTAATTCTTATAGAGCTTACAGGTAGCATGTCCGTGCGTTGCTACGAGATAACTAAACTTTTATATTAGTCAATCTTGAATGCTTGCACTTCAGGTTAGTGAAACATAAAGAGCTCCCAACATTGAACAAATATTTTTCTTCAAATAATACAATAAACTAAAAATTCATGTGCAAAATACACCACTTGCGTTGTGTCTCACTGATCTTGGCAAAACCTTAATTTAGGGCTTGGCCAATTTTCTTTTTATAAGAATTTGGCATGTTCCACCGCCTTGTCTTTGGATGGGTGCTAGATGCCACTGAGCCGAGCCTTAGGCCAGTCTCAATGCAGTGTTTCACCTCCCAAATTCCAAGACATGAAACACACGCGATGAAACAGATAGGTTCTCAGTGTATAATTTCACACACAGTTTCATAGAGTCATTTTATTCTTTTTTTTAGCCCAAAACTGGTCTCTCTATCTCTTCCCTCTCTCTTCCGATAACTGCCTGATGGATCTCACCGATAATATGCCTGATGGATCTCACCTCCCCGACGGAGCCCATGGAGTCCCTGAGTGCACCTTCCCGACGGAGCCCACGGAGAACCTTGCGCCCAGTAGAGCTCGTGCCCCGGCGGAGCGGCCTCGCCGTCCACGGCGGAGCGCTCGCCGGCCATGACGGAGCTGCCTCGCCCGTGAGGGCCGCGACAGAGCGGCCACGACGGAGCCGCCGGACTCGCCGGCTAGCTGGAGCCGCCTCGCCCACGAGGGCCACGACGGAGCCGCCTCGCCCGCGAGGGCCACGACGGAGCCGCCTCGCCCGCGAGGGCCGCGATGGAGCAGCCTCGCCCGCGGCGGACAGCTTGCGCGCAGCGGCCTCTCTCGTCTAGCTCCATGGCTCGCGGCGGAGGAGGAGCGGCCTCGCCCACGACCGATGGAGCTCGCCCGCGACGGAGCAGACTCGCCCGCAGCGGAGCGGTCTGCGCCATACGCGGCAGAGCGGCCTGTACGCGGCGGAGCGGCCTCGTGCTCGTTGGGCGACGGAGCCGCCTGAGCCGCCGCCCGTTGCGACGGAGCCGGACGCGACGGAGCCGGGCGTTGGGGAGGCGTCCCCGCGCGCGGCTTCGCTGATGCAGGCGCCGTGACCGTCGCGTCGTCGGGGAGGCGGCCTCGCGGCGAAGCTGAGGCGGGCGCCGCGGCCGTGGGGGGATCGGGGACGCCAGGCGTCGGCGAGGGGGCCTCGCGCGCGGCGCAGCTGATACGGGTGCAGCGTCCGGGAGGCGGGGTGTGGCGTCGGCGGTTTGTCGCGCGTTTAGCGAAAAAAAGCCAAGCGATTAGCGGTAATGAGACGATGTGATTTGATTCTTTTTAGGAGTAAAGATAAAGATTTTGATCAAACTTGATATGTTTTAACTTTCTAAATACTTATAATTTAGAATGGAGGGAGTACAATATAGTATACACATGATCAAACTATCATATCTCTTCAAAAAGGAAATGTGGCTTTTATTATACATATTAAAAAAGAATAGTGTAAAATAACCAAGGTCAGCAAAATAGAAAGGCTTGAAGGGTGAAAAAGCAAAAAAAATTGATGAACTGATAAAAATAAATTTAGGCCACGAATCAAGATGGTTTATGTTAAATAACTTATTCGGCTGTTATAAAACAATTTCCCCACACAGGCTTTATTAACACACTACTACAGAACAGGGTCGGCCGATTCTCAAAATCGTCTTTAGTCTCGGTCTTTTTGCCGCCCGGGACTAATAGACCCTTTAGTCCCGGTCGGTTTCACGGACCGGGACTAAAGGGTCTGCCCCAACGGCTACTGCGCAGAGCTGTCGGGGCAGGGACCCTTTAGTCCCGGTCCGTGTTACCGATCGGGACTAAAGGACACTCTTTAGTCCCGGTTGGTGCCACGGACCGGGACTAACGGTTTGTGGCTTGCCCCGGGATAAATGATCACCTTTTAGCCCCAGTTTTTAATACAAACCGGGACTAAAGCTCCCCGGTTTATAACGTGTCAACTTCTTCCTCCCCGAGCAAGAGACATTCAAATTTCAGTGAGCTTCTTGCTTGTTCTTGTTGTTGCTATTGCTTGTTCTTCATTGTTCTTCGTCTACGGCGTCAATTGGTGATCTTCTTCGACTCCGTCACCGTCTCTTTGCGTTTAGAGGTAACTATTTTTATCTCCTACCATGTCTTTTGAATATGAGAGGAATTTAATTAAAATATATAGCTTGCAAGAACAAGCATAGAGAGTTGAGTAGTTTAAATTGGTTCATCACAATCACTTGATAGTTTTCTACTGCTAGGTAGTATCCATTCTATATTTCATACTTATGCAAGACGAGTAATATTGAATTTTAGTGTCTTTTTAGTTTATTTTCTTTAGAAAAATATGGAATTTATAATAGTTTGCAACAATAAATATAGAGAGTAGATAATGTGGAAATTGGTATTGTTATATCATATTTTTCGATTATCTAAACAAATAGATAAATTTAGAGTCTTTTTATTTATAATTGTTTAGAAAATTAGGAATTTGCATGTAATAGTTTAAAAAATGAGCATGGATATAGTAGATGGCAACCGTGACCGGGTCCTCAGCCTCTCATCATCGGGATCCGAAGCGTTTGCGGCCGGATCTTCCTCTCATTGCTTGCGGCGAGTGTAAGCAGAAGATTGTGAAGGAGTACCGAGTGAAAAAAGAGGGAATCAACAAGGGTCGTATATTCTACAAGTGTCCGGACCATGAGGTGGGTTATTATTTACCCGTATTTGATTAATATGGTTTATTCGTATCGGTTTTGCTTGATGATGTTGTTTAAATTTCTTATTCTTTGTTCTAATTGCAGTGGGAGGGCACCGACGGATGTAAAGGTTGGTACTGGGAGGAAGAGTACGTTCAACACGTATGAAATTCTGTTGCACAGGAGGTTGCCGCTGAAGGTGATGAGGCAGTGAGTCAGCGGCAGCAGCCCATCCATGCTGATGAAGTGAATGATCTGTCTATTTTAGTTGGGATCCGACGCGAACTAATTATGTTGCTTAAGTGCATTTTATTTTTAGTTTTTTTAGTGCTAGCTGTGATAGTCTTCGTTGTAGTCAAGCTTGTTTGAATTAATCAATCATGTGATGTCATGAGTGTTGTGCAATAACATGAGAAACTACTAAGTGCATGGTTGTAATATTTAATGCAGATGTTATCACGCAATTGGATGTATAATGTCGATCGCCGCTCCAAAGAGTTCATTGCTGGCGTGCACTATTTCTTAGGTGTGGCTGAGGCAAGCAAGCAGGATGGTTTCATGTGTTGCCCATGCGCCGTCTGTAAGAATTTGAAGGAATATTCATGCCCAAGGACTCTTCATACGCATTTGTTGAAGTCGGGTTTCGTAACAAACTATATTTGTTGGACGAAGCATGGAGAAAGGGGTTGTAATGGATGATGGTGAAGAAGGTGAAGAAGAATTGGCCCATGCTGATATTATTGCTCAGTACGGTGCCTTTGATGATGATGCAGTGGGGGGAGATGGTGAAGAAGATACGACAGCGACAGAAGATGTGACAGCTGATGTTGATGCTCTTGGTGAAGTCATTCGTGATGCACAAAGAGAATGTTAAAGTGACAAGGAGAATGTCAAGTTTGAGCGCATGCTAGAGGATCATAGGAAATTGCTATATCCCACTGCTGAAGATGGCCAAAAAAAGTTGGGTACTACGCTGGAACTGCTGCAATGGAAGGCAAAGAATGGTACATCCGATAAGACATTTGGGCAGTTATTGAAGATAATGAAAAAGATGCTTCCGAAAGCGAACGAATTGCCCACCACTACGTACGAAGCAAAACAGGTCGTCTGCCCTTTGGTATTAGAAATCCAGCAGATACACGCATGTCCTAATGACTGCATCCTGTACCGTGGGGAGGAATACGAGAATTTGGATGCATGCCCGGTATGTGAAGCATCACGGTATAACATAAGGCGAGATGATCCTGGCGACGTAGAGGGTGAAGAACGTCCAAGCAGGAAGAAAATCTCTGCCAAGGTTATGTGGTATGCTCCTAAAATACCACTCTTGAAACGTTTGTTCAGAAATAAGGACAATGCAAAGTTGTTGCGGTGGCATAAAGAAGACCGTAAGGTAGACAATATGCTGAGGCACCCAGCTGATGGATCCCAGTGGAGAGCGATAGACAGAGAATTCCCAGAGTTTGCAGATGAGGCTAGAAACTTGAGGTTCGCTTTAAGTACGGATGGTTTTAATCCTTTTGGGGAGCAAAGCAGTATTCATAGCACTTTGCCAGTTACTCTATGTATCTACAACCTTCCTCCGTGGTTATGCATGAAGCGAAAGTTCATTATGATATCGTTGCTCATCCAAGGGCCGAAGCAACCTGGCAACGACATCGATGTCTACCTGAGGCCATTAGTTGAGGAACTTCTACTTCTATGGAGCAAACCAGGCATACGCATGTGGGATGAGTACAAACAGGAACACTTTGACCTGCGAGCATTATTGTTCGTAACAATCAATGATTGGTCGGCTCTAAGTAATCTTTCAGGCCAGAAAAACAAGGGATATAATGCATGCACATACTGTTTTGAAGACCTTGATAGTTTATTTTTGAAAAATTGTCGGAAGGTCGTGTATGTTGGGCACCGTCGGTTTCTTCCTGTGCGCCACCCAGTAAGAAAGAAAGGCAAACATTTTAAAGGTAAGGCAGACCACCAAACCAAGCCTCGTAACCGAACTGGAGATGATATACTCGAAATGGTGAAGGATACGAAAGTAGTATTTGGAAAGGGACGGGGCAGCGAACCTGTTCCCAAAGACGCTTCGGGACACGCACACATGTGGAAGAAGAAGTCCATATTCTGGGAGCTACCCTACTGGCATGTCCTAGAGGTCCGCCATGCGATCGACGTGATGCACCTGACAAAGAACCTTTGTGTGAACCTGCTTGGATTCATTTGTGTCTACGGAAAGCCTAAGGATTCACTTGAAGCACGACAGGACTTGCAGCGCATGAAAGAACGAGACAACTTGCATCCGGAGAAGACAGATGACGGGCGCCAGTACTTAAGCCCTGCTAGCTACACTCTTAGCAGAGAAGAAAAGGAAAGGATGTTTGAATGCCTTAACAGCATCAAGGTCCCATCTGGATTCTCCTCCAATATAAAGAGAATAATTAATGTGCCAGAGAAGAAGTTCCAAAACTTCATCAAGGAGAAAAGGAAAGCATGTTTGAATGCCTTAACAGCATCAAGTTCCCTCCATCCTTCTTTGATATCATGACACACCTCCTAGTTCACCTGGTCAAGGAGATCATTATTCTCGGTCCTGTGTTCCCACACACCATGTTCCCATTCAAGAGGTTCATGAGTGTCCTGAAAAAATATGTTCATAACCGTTCTCGGCCTGAAGGAAGCATCGCCCAGGGCTACGAAACAGAGGAGGTCATAGAGTTTTGTGTGGACTTTATTCCAGACCTTGACCCGATTGGCGTTCCCGAATCGCGACACGAGGGCAGACTCAGTGGCAAGGGAACACTAGGGAAGAAAACATATATCGGTACAGGAGACGATTACTTCGATAAAGCACACTACACAGTTCTACAGAACTCCTCATTGGTCGATCCATATATCGAGGTACATAAGGATTTCCTTCGATCCAAGTGGCCCGGGAAGAGTGAATCTTGGATTACACGTCAGCACATGCAAACCTTCGGCGATTGGTTGCGAAAACAATGTCAGGGTGATGACAATATAGATGAGCAGCTTTATTTGTTGGCCAGACAACCATCGTGGCATATCAGCACGTACAAAGGGTACGAGATCAATGGGAATACATTTTACACAGTAGCCCAAGACGCAAGGAGCACCAACCAAAATAGTGGTGTACGTGTGGATGCCACGGATCCAAATGGGAACAAACAAACATATTATGGTCGCATACATGACATATGGGAACTAGACTACGCACCTAATTTTAAAGTCCCTTTGTTCCGGTGTAAATGGGTCAAGATGACTGGTACCGGAGGTGGGGTAACAGTCGACAAGGAGTATGGGATGACATCAGTGGACCTCAACAATATTGGGTACAAAGACGAACCATTTGTCCTTGCCGCAGATGTGAGTCAAGTGTTCTATGTGAAAGACATGTCTACAAAACCAAAAAGAGGGAAAAATGATAACAACTCGATCGTCAACGAGCCAAAGCGCCATATAGTTCTTTCAGGGAAAAGAAACATTGTCGGAATTGAGGACAAGTCAGACATGTCAGGTGATTATAAAAGAGATGATCGAATTCCGCCATTCAAAGTGAACAAAGACCCAAGCATTTTGTTAAACAATGAGGAAACTCCTTGGTTAAGGAATCATCATAACCAAGGGACATATGTCAAGAGGAGGTTCGCAGTTGTGCCAGCTTAATAGTGGGTTATAAAGATATTATGTAATAATTAATTAATTAAGACTTCATTTATTTGACAATGGATTTATCTATATATTTAGTAGTAGTGATCATTGATTTATGTGCTTCTCTAGATGTGAATCATCAAAATACATATAAGAAGATACTAAAATTTAATATTTTCTTCTGTAAACTAAAGCAAAAAGAATCTCATACTAATTTTTAAAAGAAAGTATATCAAATATTTAATTTTCTCTTCAATTAGAAAGATTTAAGATATATTTAAAAAAAACTAAATTTAAAAATCTAAAACTACTGCATCTATCGCGTAGAGCGAAATTGGGCAATGATTTTTTAGGTTATAAACAAAAGATTAACGTCCAAATGATATGAAAATAAATTTTCTATTGAAAGCCAACAATTTTTTAAATTTAAATTGAACATTACATTTTTGTATTAACCAAATATGAATGGTTATTTACATTTATATTCGTTATTATAAAAAAAAGAAAAGAATTTATGCTACAAAATTTTCTACTAAACAATAAGGTTAAAGGATATACAACTGTTATTTTTAAGTAATTTTATGCCTACTGTTCAATTTACTATGCAATTAACAAGAATTACAACATATTTATATAGTGGAAACTTAATACAAAACCCAAAATACTGAAAACCCAAAACTGTGGCGGGAAAGAACCCTTTAGTCCCGGGCCGTCTTACGCACCGGGACTAAAGACCCCTTTAGTCCCGGTGCGTAAGCCCGCCCGGGACTAAAGGTCCCCTTTAGTCCCGGGGTGTATTAGGCACCGGGACTAAAGGGTCTTTAGTCCCGGTGCGTAATGGCCCTCCCGGGTATATAGGGCACAGGGCACAGTGCCCTCCAATCTTCCTCAGATCGACGCGCAGTTGCCCCGCCTCCGTCCGCGCCACCACCCTCGAGCTCACCTCGCCGTCGAGCTCCGCGCCGCCGTCCTCCTCGCCGTCGAGCTCCGCGCCGCCGTCGTCCTCGGCCTCCCTCTACCCTCCGCGCCGTACGGCGTCGTCCTCGCCGTCGTGTCCGCGCCGCGCCGTCCTCCTCGCCGTCGTGTCCGCGCCGCCGTCCTCCGCGCCGCTGACGTACGGCCTGTGCGTGTGCAGTGTGTGTGGTGTGCGTGTGTGTCCCGTGTGTGTGTGTAAAAAAAGAAATAAAAAAGAAATATATACCTATAAATAGATATATAGAAAAAAGAAAATTGGTATATATATAGAAAATAAATATATATGTATTTAGAAATAGAAAGTGATATATATAAAATAAATATAAATAGATATATATATATTTATAGATTATTTTCTATTTAACTTTTTCATTTCTTATTTTGTAGAAATAGATATATACAAATAATGAATATGAATAGATATATTTATAGAAAAAGGAAAATCATATATATGTTTTTTTAACCTAACAAATATGTGTTCGACCTGTAGTCCTGGTGACCGCTCCACCGACCTCGCCGCCGTCCACTGTCATCCGCACCGTCGTCATCCTCGCTGCTGTCCGCCGTCGTCGTTCTCGTCCACGGTGTGTAAATCACGTGACAAAGATATGTTTAAACATGTATTTGTTACTCTTAGAAATATGTGTTCATAGAAAATCATGTGTCATGTTGGAATGCCATAGAAAATCACTTGGATATGTTTAAACATGTATTTACACTTAGAAATATTTTGACAGATATGCTTCTTCGTGTTATTTTTAATGTTGAATTGCCTCTTTACGAATATATGTTATTTTTAATGTTGGCGATTACATGTCACCTAAAACTCGAAACCCTAAAACCCGAAACCCTCAAACCCCTAAACCCCGAAACCCTGAACCCCGAAACCCCGAACCCCTAAACCCTGAAACCCTAAACCCTCAAACCTAAACCCCTAAACCCTGAAACCCTAAACCCCAAAACCCTGAACCCCGAAACCCCGAACCTCTAAACCCTGAAACCCTAAACCCTCAAACCCCAAAACCCTAAACCCCGAAACCCTAAACCCCAAAACCCTAAACCCCAAAACCCTAAACCCCGAAACTCCGAACCCCAAAACCCGGCCCGAACGCCTAAACCCCTAAACCCCTAGTTTTCGGTTTTCGTTTCACATACATGTATAAAGCTCCTCTAAGTGTTCGATCATATTGTATATATATTTTAATATTCATAGAAATGGCTGACCCAAATGAGAACATGGAGGAGGAAATGATGAATATCATCGCCAGCGACGATGACGGGAGTCAATACTTATTGAATTACGAAGACATGACCATGCATGATGAAAATCCCCCTGAACAACAAGTTGAGATGGAAGAAGGCAATACAGGCGAGGTATATATACAATATGTTGTGTTAGGGTTGTGAGCATCTAGGCCCCCAGTGGGTTTCGGTGATTGGATGACAACGGTAAATTACTATGACTAACGTGTGTTTTGCAGAAACGGTTGAGTTAGGTCATGGTAATGATGATCGTGAGGGCTCTATGGTATTCATGCCCCATTATTGATGGAGTTCGTTCGGCTTTCAAAGGATGGACGACGAAGACGGTGATAGGATAGTTCTAAGTGTCATTTGGTGTTGAAGGACACTTAGAGTAGCATAGGTCTTTGTTTTATCTTTGGCCGTACTATTAAGAGGGGTTTGAATGGGTAGCTTGACCTAGGTGAGACTTTTGAGTTAGGTGTGGTGCACACTTGTTAACCAAAGCCCTAGGTAGCTTAGAAAGGTCCCTAAGATCATAAGGAAGAAAGTTCGTGAAGGGAGCGTCGCAAACCGAAGTCGTTTTGGACTTCAAAATGCGACCGGACGCTCGAACCCTAGTGACCGGACACTGAGGCATGCGTCCGGTCAGTAGTGTTGACTGAGGGGTGGGCCTGGATGTGACCGGACGCTCCTCAGAAATCGACCGGACGCACCAGGGGGGTGAGTCCGGTCGTGTCCAGAGAGGTTCCAGAGAGGGTTTTCGATGACCGGACGCGTCCGGTCAGTGGTGACCGGACGCATGAGAGCGTCCGATCAGCACTTCGTACAATTGTCAGGCCTAACGTCACGTAGCCGTTAGGCACTGACCGGACGCGTCCGGTCACCCCGACAGGTGCGTCCGGTCAGTGCATAACTGGCTGGACTTACCCCTTCGTGCATGTTTCGAGTTGGGGGTATAAATATGCCTCCCCCTCATTCATGTTGTTACTCTTGCTCATTTGAAAGGTTGCCAAACACATTGTGAGTGCAAGTGAGTGCAAGAGGCCTAGTGAGGTTGAGAGATTTGATAATTGAGTGATCAAACACCTCATTAGTGAATTGAGAGTAGCAAGTGTGCATCCACCCATCTCATTAGCCTTGCGTTGGTCAAGTGAGAGTTCTTGCTTGTTACTCTTGGTGATCGGCATCACCTAGACGGCTTGGTGGCGATCGGAGAGCTTGGTGATCATCCGGAGGCATTGTGGATGACCCAAGCCAAGTTGTGACCGGTAGCGAGCGATTCACCGGGCCAGAGTGGCGAAGAATCAGCTCGTAGTGAGCACTTGATCCTTGCGTGGATCAAGGGGGAGCGATACCCTTGCGCGGGTGCTCCAACGAGGACTAGGGGGTGTGCCGACACCTCGATACCTCGGCAAAAAGGTCGTCGTGTCATCTCTACTCTCTTTACTACTCATTTACCTTTGAGCAATTCAATTCCGCATTTACTTGTTGTTCTTTCATAAGTTGAATTGCCATGTGAAAGTGCATTCGCCCCCAATGTGCGTTTTGGCTAATTAATGACAATCAAATTAGGGACTAACCAGTTTATAAAAGCATGTATGCAGGTGTTAGTCCTTTGAAAGATTTGAAACGTTGAAATCTCATGAACAAAGCACGTAGGATATTTTTGGACATAAAGATGCCTAGCTCAAGTGGTAGTTTAAAATTTCAATTTTAAACTTGAGTTGTAGGTAAGCCGGACTATGAAGAGGGTCACAAAGTAAGTTGGCTAGATGTGGAGAAAAGTGCTCAAATCGACTAACTTTAGTTCGCTTGAGAGACACCGCACAATCACGAACACGTAGAGGGTAATTTCATATGGTCGGTGGTACCGACCATGGGTGGTCGGTGGTACCGACCACGGCTTCTCTGCGCAGCGCTCAAACACCTTCTCTGTGTTGGTCAAAAATGACCTGGCGGTAGTACCGCCATAACCTCGGTACTACCGCCCGCGGTGGTACCGACGCAAGGTCGGTAGTAACCTGGTTTTGCAACCCTCTCTGTGTAGAGTTGTATTTGGCCTGGCGGTAGTACCGCCATTATCTCGGTAGTACCGCCCCCGGTGCTACCGACCCAAGGCCGGTGGTAACCAAGTTTGCAGAGCTCCATGTGTAGAATTGAAAATGGCCTAGCGGTAGTACCGCCATAACCTCGGTAGTACCGCCCGCGGTGGTACCGACCGAGGTCGGTAGTATCTTGGTTTCGCGATGCTCTCTGTGTTGAGTTGAAAATAGCCTGGCGGTGGTACCGCCATAACCTCGGTACCACCGACCTCGGAGGTACTGACCTTTGGGCGGTAGTTTCCGAGGGACCAAGTCCCTTTGTGAGATGCTCTCTGTTCGCGGCCAATTTGGCCTGGCGGTAGTACCGCCATAACCTCGGTACTACCACCCGCGGTGGTACCGACGTGAGGACGGTGGTTGCTTGTTTGGTCAGATCAGGATTCTTTCGACCGTTGTGAACTGGTCGGTGGTACCGGCCAGGGGTGGTCGGTGGTACCGACCAGCCTCGGGACTGAGGGAGTATAAATGCCTCTCTTCTTCTCTTTCCACGTGAACCAACTGACCATATACACTTATTGCTGACCTAACTCGTGACAAACACTCTCCAAGCATTGACTCACCCCTCTCTCTCCCCCTTTGCTCCTAGATTCATTCCCTTGCGAGATTTGAGCTAGGGAAGTGAGATTCGAGAGTGGGAAGCATCAATCTTTGACTTGAGCACTTGGTTTCCATCTTGCCGGCTTGCTTTGTGTCTTTTACTCTTGAGCTCTTTGAGCTCTAGCCGGGTAGGTGTTCTTCGTGGTAGCCCGTATTGATTTACTTGTGAGGGCTCCCCGAAGCGTTTGTATTACCCTGAGATTTCTAGTAGAGATACTCTCGTAGCCTTTGTGGTTGCTTGAGTGAGGCGAGGAGGTGAAATAGACTCCGACCTTTGTGGTCACCTCAACAACGAGGAAGTAGGCACTCCTTAGTGGATTGGCCGAACCTCAGGATAAATCGCGTGTCCCGTGTGCTTGTTGTTGTTGTCCCTATTTTCTCTATTTCTCTTGTTATTGTGTTCTTCGTGTTCTTCCTATCCCTATCTCTTTCTTAGGTTGGGAAGGCTCGATCTACATCAAGGGTAGCAACCAAGGTTTGGTGAGAGTAGATTTACCATATATCATTCTTAGAAAAGTGGGCCAGAAACTTGTATTATCTTCATAGCTTACATTCATCGGATTTGTAGTTTCTTTTAGGATCCCGGTTGTGCCGTTTGTTTGTGTCGGTAGTTCCGGTGTTTCACACCCGGTAGTACCTACCCAAACAAACCGGCCTCTCCGGTAGCTATCTAACTACATCTTATAGTTTGTGAAGTTTCAGATAGTCGAAAATCACCTATTCACCCCCCCCTCTAGGCTGATTCGGTCCTTTCAATTGGTATCAGAGCCTAACCCTTGTGTTAGCGCTTCACCGCGTAAGGGAGAATCATGTCTACCATAAGTCAAGAACAGTTTGATGAGATTGTCAAGAAGGTTACTGCTCAGATAATTCAAGATCAAGCAAAGAAGCATGAAGATGAGATGAAAAGAATGAAAGATGAGATGGAGAGTTTGAGGCGAGCTTTGGACAACAAAGCCAAATCATCCGGAAGCGATGACAAGAAGAAGGAAGATGAAGATGAAGAGAAAGGCAAGAAAGACACCGAGTTCACTAGAGTGCCATATGACTATAGCCATATGGGCAAGGTCATGCAATTGCCTAGCGTCAATCTAGGCAAACCACCCGCCTTTGATGGAATCAACTACAATGATTGGGCACACAAGATGAAGCTACACCTTCTTGCCGCAAGAGTTAGGGAGATTGTTGACAATGGACCAAGTCATGTTGAAGGTCAAGAGTTCACCGACAATGATGTGTTTGAGTTTCAACAAAATGTTCAAGCCGCATCATTGATTCTATCATGCCTAAAGCCTGAAGAAAGCAACAAGGTACATGCACAAAAAGGGCAAAGGTGGTTACTTCAAGAAGTCAAAGAAGAGAAATTGCTATGAGTGTGGAGCGGATGATCATTTCATTGCCTATTGTCCACAAAAGAAGAACAAGAACAAGTATAGCAAGAGTGATGACAAGAAGCATAGAAGAAGAAGAGGTGGTGAAGCTCATCTTGGTGAGGAGTGGTTCTCGGAAGATGACTCAAGTGATGAAGAGAAGAGCAAGAGCAAGGAGAAGGAGAGGGGAGCGGCCAACATTGCCATACACAAGACCTCTTCTCCAAGCCTCTTCTCCAACATAGCTACTTCAACAACTTCATCACGCTTGTTCGAGAACCTCTCCGACAACGAGGATGACTTCACTCATTCTTGCTTCATGGCTAAGAATGAGAAGGTATCACCTAACTCTCCTACTTATTCTAGCAATGAATATAGTGATGATGAATTGGATGAATTTGAGCTTAGCATAATTAGAAAGTTTGGAAAGAAAGGTGGAGCTAAAATCATAAAATTGCTCACTAAATTAGAGAGTCGGAATGAGAGTCTTGCAATGCAAGGGGACTTGATCTCTCAAGAGAGAGAAAAGAACCATGCATTGGAAGCCTCTCTTGCCGAGGAGAAGTTGAAGGTTGAGAAATTGACCGTGGAACTATCTTTAGCCAATGACTCCAACAAGAAGTTGGCTAAGGAGTGTTCCATGAGCAATGACTCAATTGCAAGCCTAAAGAATGAGGTTAGCATGGTTCAAGAGAGCCTCACAAGCTCTCAAAATAAATATCAAACTCTTGAACTAAGCTACAACACTCTTTGGAATAGCACCTCTTCAACTTCTTCTAAGGATTCCGATGGCTCTAATGGCTCAACTAGTAATGGTTGCAAAAGATGCTATAAACTTGATATAAATGCTTGTGCAACTAACCTTGTTGAGATAGAGAAGAAAGACAAGGAGATTAATAGGTTGAACATGATCTTGAGGAATGGTTGCAAGTGTAAGGTGCAACAACCAAAAGATATCCTCAAGACCGCAAGACACCCATCTATCAAGGATGGAATTGGGTACAATAGGTATGGTGGTAAGGCCAATGGTAGAAAGATGGTCAATGGGGTACCTTTTGTTAACTTTAACAAAGGGGTTCCTCTCTTTGACCTAATGAACAAGGCCAACAAGGTTGCCAATCCAAAGGCTCCACTTGCTAATGGTAAGATCAACAAGGAGAAGCAAGTGGAGGCCCCCAAGCAACAAAAGCCCATATCAAGAAGCTATACATGTGATTACTTGTGTTGTTGGGGGAAGGATGGTAAGATAGTAGTCAAGTATGTTGGTGCCCTCAAGAAGAGGGAAATTATGAGAAATGTTTGGGTGCCAAAAGCTTATGTGACTAACCCCCAAGGACCCAATCTCGTTTGGGTACCTAAATCTAGAACATAAACTTGTTTTGTAGGAATATGCCTCCGGTGGGTCAAGTTGGGTGTTGGATAGTGGATGCACCAATCATATGACCGGGGCAAAAGATATGTTCTCCTCCTTTCAACCAAGCAACGACTCATGCAACAACATTGTGTTTGGTGACAATGGTAAAGGAGAAGTGCTTGGTTTGGGTAAAATTGCTATCTCAACTGACAATTCCATATCTAATGTATTACTTGTGCATTCGTTGAGTTACAATTTGTTATCCGTTTCTCAACTTTGTGAAATGGGTTACGATTGTCTCTTTACGGATAAGGGTGTGACCGTCTCTAGAAGAAGGGATTCCTCTATTGCATTTAAAGGCGTGTTGAAGGGAAAACTTTACTTAGTTGACTTCTCAACTAGTAAGGTAGAACCTACAACATGTCTAATGGCAAAATCTAGCATGGGTTGGCTTTGGCATCGCCGACTAGCTCATGTTGGGATGAGGAACTTGGCCCAACTTCAAAGAGAAGGGCACATCCTTGGACTAACAAATGTTTCTTTTGAGAAAGATAGGATTTGCAGTGCGTGTCAAGCCGGAAAGCAAGTTGGAGCAGAACATCCAATCAAGAACATTGTGTCGACCACAAGACCATTGGAGCTATTGCATATGGACCTCATCGGACCCGTTGCTTATCAAAGCATCGGCGGTAACAAATACGGTTTCGTTATTGTTGATGACTATTCTCGTTTCACTTGGGTGTTCTTTTTAGCAGATAAAAGCGAAACGCAAGGCATCTTCAAGAAGTTTGCTAGAAGAGCACAAAATGAGTTCGACATCAAGATCAAGAAAGTGAGAAGCGACAACGGGACCGAGTTTAGGAACACCAACATAGAAGAGTATCTTGATGAAGAAGGGATCAAGCATGAGTTCTCCGTTCCATATACCCCACAACAAAATGGGGTTGTGGAAAGGAAGAATAGAACTCTTGTTGAAGCCGCAAGATCTATGTTGGATGAGTACAAGACTTCCCATGGCTTTTGGGCGGAGGCAATGAACACGGCGTGTCATGCAATCAACCGCCTCTACCTTCACAAGCTAAGAGGGAAGACGCCATATGAGCTTCTAACCGGTAACAAACCAAAGGTGCATTACTTTTGAGTTTTTGGCTGCAAGTGTTTCATACTTAACAAGAGGGCCAAAAGTTCAAAGTTTGCACCTAAGGTACACGGAGGCTTTCTACTTGGTTATGGTACTAACGAACATGGCTACCGTGTATTCAATAATGCCACTGGCACTGTTGAGTTAACGGTAGACGTGACTTTTGATGAATCCGACGGCTCTCAAAAGGAGCAAGTCAATGATGAGCTTGTAGGTAATGACGAGCCTCCATCCGAAGCTATCAAGAAGCTTGCAACCGGTGATGTGAGGCCCGTTGAAATACAAGAAGATGAAGATGAACCATCACACACTCCACAAGACTCTCATATCCATCATGTGCATCCAAATGCGCATGATGAAGCTTCCGCAACTCCGAATGATGGTAGTGTGGGTGATGTTCAAGTGATACATCAAGTTGATGATCAAACACAAGCTCAACATGAAGTCCGACAAGAAGATGGGGACATCTATGCATATGATGAAGATGATGAAGATGGACCCATCCAACGAAGATCACTTGTGCCACATCCAAGAGTTCATCATACAGTTCAACGGGATCATCCCGTTGACAACATATTGGGGAGCATACGGCGTGGGGTAACGACACGCTCTCGTTTAGCAAATTTTTGTGAACATTACTTGTTTGTCTCCTCTTTGGAACCTCTTAGGGTGGAAGAAGCACTTGACGATCCGGACTGGGTGATGGCTATGCAAGAAGAGCTGAACAACTTCACCAGGAATGAAGTCTGGTCCTTGGTGGAAAGGCCCAAGCAAAATGTGATAGGAACCAAATGGGTCTTCCGCAACAAGCAAGACGAGCATGGCGTGGTGACAAGGAACAAAGCATGGTTGGTGGCTCAAGGTTTCACTCAAATCGAAGGTTTGGATTTTGGGGAAACCTATGCACCTGTAGCTAGGCTCGAGTCAATTCGTATATTACATGCCTTTGCTACTCACCATGATTTCAAGCTATACCAAATGGATGTGAAAAGTGCATTCCTCAACGGCCCCCTCTCCGAATTGGTCTATGTGGAGCAACCACCGGGTTTTGAGGACCCAAAGTTTCCCAACCACGTCTACAAGCTCGACAAGGCGCTCTATGGGCTTAAACAAGCCCCTAGAGCTTGGTATGATTGTCTTAAGGACTTCCTACTCAAAAAGGGTTTTGAGATAGGAAGGGCCGATGCTACTTTATTTACTCGCAAAGTTGATAATGATATCTTTGTGTGCCAAATATATGTCGATGACATAATATTTGGTAGTACTAATGTTTCCTTTTGTGAGGAATTTAGTAGGATCATGACCAAAAGGTTCGAGATGTCCATGATGGGTGAGTTGAAGTACTTTCTTGGATTCCAAATCAAGCAACTCAAGGATGGCACGTTCATCAGTCAAACCAAGTATACAAGAGACATGCTAAAGAAGTTTGAGATGGACAAGGCCAAACCCATCAAGACCCCTATGCCTACCAATGGACATCTTGATCTAAATGTGGATGGTAAGTCAGTGGACCAAAAGGTATATCGCTCTATGATCGGTTCATTACTTTACCTTTGTGCATCTAGGCCCGATATTATGCTTAGTGTGTGCATGTGAGCAAGGTTTCAAGCTAATCCGAAAGAATGTCATATTATGGTTGTTAAGAGAATCTTTCGATACTTAGTGCACACTCCGAATCTTGGCTTGTGGTATCCCAAGGGCTCCACTTTTGATCTACTTGGCTATTCCGATTCGGACTATGCCGGTTGCAAGGTAGACCGAAAGAGCACTACCGGGACTTGCCAATTTATTGGGAGGTCTTTGGTGTCATGGAGTTCTAAGAAACAAAATAGTGTTGCCGTATCCACCGCCGAAGCCGAGTATGTGGCGGCCGGCGCTTGCTGTGCTCAACTACTTTGGATGAAGCAAACACTAAAGGACTTCGGATGTGAGGAAACCAAAATTCCACTTTTGTGTGACAATGAGAGTGCTATCAAACTAGCAAACAATCCCGTAAACCACTCTCGCACAAAACACATAGACATCCGACACCATTTCTTGAGAGACCATGAAGCCAAAGGAGATATCGCAATACGCCATGTGAGCACCGAAAAACAACTAGCCGATATCTTCACAAAGCCTTTAGATGAGTCAAGATTTTGTGCTTTGAGGAGTGAACTAAATATCATTGATTCTCGTAACGTGGCTTGATGTCTTGCACATATTTGTTTTCACCTAGAGACTTAGATAAATGGTTTGACAAAATATTGTGTGTGATTTCAAAATCTATTTTGCATACTACACTTATGTCCATGGCTATGTATTGGTTATATGAAATCTGGACATGTTTGAAGTATGTGTAGTATACCACACAAGGCTCTCTTGAAATCCCTCTCTGTCCTCTCTGTTTTTGTGCTGTCGGTGGTACCGCCATAGGGTGGTAGTACCGACGTCGGTAGTACCGGCCCTATGGGCGGTACCACCGACCGGGTTTGGCCCGAGTATAAAAAGGGGCGCGGTGAATCTTTTCTAACCCTAGTCAATCCGTTTTGACCGCACCGCCTCCTGCCTCCTTCAGCCGCCGCCCGAGCCCGTGCGCCGTCGCTCCGTTCCTCCTCCTCGATCTCCCTCCTCTTCCATCCAAATCCAAATCCCTTCAGTGGAAAGGTGCTTTGAAGGTTGGAGATCATCGTGGTGGTGCTCTTAAAGCCTGAAGTTTCCTCCTTCATTGGATTTCGACCTCTTCTTCACGAGTAACAAGGTACTAGGGTGTTCATGCCCGATCTCTCAATGTACTTTGTTCTAGGTCGATTCCTTTGGTAGGATTGTTCTATCTAGTATGAAGATGCTTCTAGGATGTATGATTAGCAAGTTCATAGCGATTTGGTAGATTGGATTGAAGGAAACTGCACACTGTTGTGCGGTCGGTAGTACCGCCCCCAGGGGTCGGTAGTACCGCCCGCGCGCAGCGAGCCGTTCTCCTTCCCGATTTCGATCGTCTTATTTGCTACATCCGTTGAAGTAATCTTTCCATCATCTTTGTCTCATGTTGGTCTATGCTATCTTTGTCTAGATGAGCCGGAGGCCCTCTCGTGCTCGTTCCCCTAGTGATGATGATGAGGAGTATGCCGCCTTGGAGCAAGGTGGTCATGTGCAAGGGGCGCCGCCGCGTCGTAATCCCGGGCGCCGTGTTCGGTCTGGGAGTATGGATGACTCCTCTCGTCAGGTCCGTGGACGCTCGTCCGCGGGCCACACGGGCCGTCGCAGCGTGGATAGCGCAAGGGGGAGCGGGAGCGGTCATGCCCGTGGCAGTGGGCATGCTGCTCCTTCGCCTCCTCCGCCTCCTCAGCCTTCTCCGCCCCCTGTCGCTGGTCCGGCTGGACGCCTGCACAGCGTCATTGTGGGAGGAGTCCCTTCAGCTGGTCTCGATCGTGAGGGTCGCTCCTTTGATCCTCAAGTTGGACCGGCATCCCCTCCGACTTCAGGGTTGATGCTTATCAACCGGGCTTTTGACATGCACCCTGAAGCCAAAGCTGTCATGTCCACCGTCCCTCTCGCTCTTCTTGGAAATCCCGTGGATTACTCCGATAGAAAGCGGGTAACTTGATGAGGAGGCAGCGTGAGGAGAACCCCTATCTGTTTGTTAGAGATGCTTCTGTGGATAGGAGGTTCTGGTCCAGGTTCCAGCAAGATTTCTATGTGTCAGTGTGCTAGAAGGGTTTCTGCTCTAAGGGACATCCTCCTCTCTTTGCACATAAGAGACTGGTTCTCTCCTCTCTGACCGACAAAGATTCTGAGGACATTCAGGCCTTGGTGCAGAGGCTAGAGGAGTGGAGAGTTTTGGGGCTGATCTCTGGCGAGCGCAGCTTCAACCAGGAGATTCTCCGTCAGTTTTGGGCCACTTTGTTCATTGATCAGGAAGCTCGCGTGCTACATTGGATGACCCAAGGGGTCCACTACAGATGTGACTTCGTCACATTTGCTCGGTTGTTGGGCTTCGATCATGTGGACAGAGATGCCCCTCGTCTTTCAGAGATGTATGGAGGGGGTATGTACTTAGAGCAGTTGCAGAGCTCAGGTGTCTATTTGGATGGTGCAGTGGCGACCTTCAAGGTCCCTGGCCTGAAGCCCGCTTACTACGTCCTCAACAACATCATGCGCCTGACTCTGGATCCCAAAATTGGAGATCAAGATAACTTGAGAGATGATGCTGCCAAGGTCCTAGTCCGCTTTGCTCTGCCAGATGGACGGTTTAGCATCTCTCACTTTCTTTGGCAGAAGATCTCCGATGTATACAATGATCCTCACAAGGCCCTGCCATATGCTCCATACCTTATGCATATCATTGAGCATGTGGTTAGCGCCACCTTCGAGTATGATCGCACCATGAAGGAGTACAGTGTTCGCAAGTTCACCTCGGCTCCTTCCAAGGACAAAGAAAAAGTTGATGAAGGTGGTGAGGTCCCAGCAGATGCAGCAGCGCCTGGCGAGGCTCAGCCGGGTGGTGGAGATGTTCCCCATGCTACCGCTCCTCCTCCGCGTCGTGAGAGGCGTAGGAGTGGCGGTATTCGCTCCGCCCTTGGCAAGATCTTTGAGTGGATGTGCTATCAGGCCGGTCGCGACGAGCGACATCAGCAGGAGGTGCGTCAGCATCTCGGTCTTCCTCCGCGCTCTCCGGTCCGACCCCATCCAGATCCGTTTGCTGAGTACAATGCTCAGGCCCGGCGCGATGATGATGATGATGGTGGTGGTGGTGGTGGTGGTGGTCTCCCCCAGCAGCAGCCCCAGCAGCAGGCCCAGCAGCAGCCCCAGTTTTCAGGTGGTGGTGAGGTGGGTTTTTACAGCTCCATGTTGTATCCGCCCCATCAGTTCTATCCTCCGCCACCGCCCCAGTACCAGCCTCATCCCTTCTTCCCTGACTATGGTATGGGCACGTCCTTTGCTGGCGGGTCCACGTCATATCAAGGTGGGGGTGGTGGCTCGTACATGGGCTTTGCTGGCCCCGAAGCCGATCCAGCTGGGAGTGGTGGCCCTCGTGACTCTACACCACCACCTGATTCTTCTGCTCCGTCATCCCTCCCTGGTGGTGACGTTAGTGAGAGTGCCTATTCCTCTCTCTTCAGGGGCTCTTATCATGATGGATCTTCCAGCAACTATTATTGATTCTTTGCTTATCTTGGCCTACCCGCTTTGGTACTTGATGCCAAAGGGGGAGTGTTAGGCTTATCTTGTTGTAATAGCTGTGAGAGAGGGTAATCTTTGAGACTAAGTGTGGTATGCTACATTTTATTTGTGATAAGCTGAGGATGTAAAACTTTTATGCTTAATGTTATATTCATGTTTGGTTCATCCTCATTATTGATGCTCTTGTCATGGTGATTGTTGTTTTCGATATGGCTATGTGATTTGAGTTTTTTTTTTCTTTCTTCAATAGCCATTCGCTTTTCTTATTACATTGTTATGTGAATCACCATGTCATACCGTTTATGCATCACAAATTGATATATTTGATGTTGTCACACACTTAGGCACCCCACGGATTGCAAAATTTAGGGGGAGCTCTTGTTCTTGTGTATGCAACCTTGCTTTCTAATCAAGGTTTGAAATTCATATCCAAAGCATACACTAAGGGGGTGCTTCAACTAAATTTTGGAATTCAAAAGCTTCAATTCTTTCTATCCCTAATTGTAAGCCTAAGTTGGTTGTCATCAATTACCAAAAAGGGGGAGTTTGAAAGTGCATTCGCCCCCAATGTGGGTTTTGGCTAATTAATGATAATCAAATTAGGGACTAACCAGTTTATAAAAGCATGTATGCAGGTGTTAGTCCTTTGAAAGATTTGAAACATTGAAATCTCATGAACAAAGCACGTAGGATATTTTTGGACATAAAGATGCCTAGCTCAAGTGGTAGTTTAAAATTTCAATTTTAAACTTGAGTTGTAGGTAAGCCGGACTATGAAGAGGGTCACAAAGTAAGTTGGCTAGATGTGGAGAAAAGTGCTCAAATCGACTAACTTTAGTTCGCTTGAGAGACACCGCACAATCACGAACACGTAGAGGGTAATTTCATATGGTCGGTGGTACCGACCACGGCTTCTCTGCGCAGCGCTCAAACACCCTCTCTATGTTGGTCAAAAATGACCTGGCGGTAGTACCGCCATAACCTCGGTACTACCGCCCGCGGTGGTACCGACGCAAGGTCGGTAGTAACCTGGTTTTGCAACCCTCTCTGTGTAGAGTTGTATTTGGCCTGGCGGTAGTACCGCCATTATCTCGGTAGTACCGCCCCCGGTGCTACCGACCCAAGGCCGGTGGTAACCAAGTTTGCAGAGCTCCCTGTGTAGAATTGAAAATGGCCTGGCGGTAGTACCGCCATAACCTCGGTAGTACCGCCCGCGGAGGTACCGACCGAGGTCGGTAGTATCTTGGTTTCGCGAAGCTCTCTGTGTTGAGTTGAAAATGACCTGGCGGTGGTACGGCCATAACCTCGGTACCACCGACCTCGGAGGTACCGACCTTTGGGCGGTAGTTTCCGAGGGACCAAGTCCCTTTGTGAGATGCTCTCTGTTCGCAGCCAATTTGGCCTGGCGGTAGTACCGCCATAACCTCGGTACTACCGCCCGCAGTGGTACCGACGTGAGGAGGGTGGTTGCTTGTTTGGTCAGATCTGGATTCTTTCGACCGTTGTGAACTAGTCGGTGGTACCGGCCAGGGGTGGTCGGTGGTACCGACCAGCCTCGGGACTGAGGGAGTATAAATGCCTCTCCTCTTCTCTTTCCACGTGAACCAACTGACCATATACACTTATTGCTGACCTAACTCGTGACAAACACTCTCCAAGCATTGACTCACCCCTCTCTCTCCCCCTTTGCTCCTAGATTCATTCCCTTGCGAGATTTGAGCTAGGGAAGTGAGATTCGAGAGTGGGAAGCATCAATCTTCGACTTGAGCACTTGGTTTCCATCTTGCCGGCTTGCTTTGTGTCTTTTACTCTTGAGCTCTTTGAGCTCTAGCCGGGTAGGTGTTCTTCGTGGTAGCCCGTATTGATTTACTTGTGAGGGCTCCCCGAAGCGTTTGTTTTACCCTGAGATTTCTAGTAGAGATACTCTCGTAGCCTTTGTGGTTGCTTGAGTGAGGCGAGGAGGTGAAATAGACTCCGACCTTTGTGGTCACCTCAACAACGAGGAAGTAGGCACTCCTTAGTGGATTGGCCGAACCTCGGGATAAATCGCGTGTCCCGTGTGCTTGTTGTTGTTGTCCCTATTTTCTCTACTTCTCTTGTTATTGTGTTCTTCGTGTTCTTCCTATCCCTATCTCTTTCTTAGGTTGGGAAGGCTCGATCTACATCAAGGGTAGCAACCAAGGTTTGGTGAGAGTAGATTTACCATATATCATTCTTAGGAAAGTGGGCCAGAAACTTGTATTATCTTCATAGCTTACATTCATCGGATTTGTAGTTTCTTTTAGGATCCCGGTTGTGTCGTTTGTTTGTGTCAGTAGTACCGGTGTTTCACACCCGGTAGTACCTACCCAAACAAACCGGCCTCTCCGGTAGCTATCTAACTACATCTTATAGTTTGTGAAGTTTCAGATAGTCAAAAATCACCTATTCACCCCCCCCCCTCTAGGCTGATTCGGTCCTTTCACCATGCTAGAGTAGAAATGGTTTAGCGATAGTCTTTTGTGCAATTGATTCTTGTCAAACACACTTCTAGGCACTAGGGGGTTAATTGGGGCTTGATAGGTCTTAATTCTTGCAAGAAGTTTTAGAAAAGCCCAATTCACCCCCCTCTCTTGGGCATCTTGATCCTTTCAATTGGTATCGGAGCCTCGTGCTCTCAATTTAGGCTTAACCGCCTAGAGTTAAGATGTCCGGAGGTGATGGACCACCTCCCATGTTTGAGGGAGACAACTTTCCATATTGGAAAATCTGTATGGAGTCGTACCTAGAAGCAGTTGATGTTAAATGCCGCAATGCCGCAATCACCGGCTTTGCCAAGCCCAAGGAAGGCACAAGCCTCACTCCTAATGAGGAGGAAAATGAAAAATGGAATGCAAAAGCCAAAAACATCCTTTTTAGAGGCATTTGCAAAGATGTGTTCAACCGTGTTCGGAACCACAAAAATGCCCATGATCTATGGAAAAACATTTGTGCGCTCCATGAGGGAACAAAGAGTGAGCGTGAGGAACGCTATCATTTAGTTATGCAAAAGCTTCACTCTTTTGATATGCATGCTAATGAAAGTGCAAATGAAATGTACTCACGGTTGAATGTTCTTGTAGAGGAACTCAATGGACTTGGCCTCACACAAATGCAATCATCCGATGTTGTGAGGAAGATTCTTTGTGTCCTTCCAATTGAGAAGTATGGACACATAGTGACGGTGCTACATCAAGGTGATCTTTCCACTGCTACACCAACCCAAATCTTGGGAAAGATCAATGTGCATGAGATGTACATGCACATCACACCAAGTGGTGGCTCCTCCACCGACAAGAAGAAGGACTTGGCCTTCAAAGCTTGTCATGACAAGAAGGGCAAGTCCAAGGCTATTGAGGTGCATCATGAGAGCTCAAGTGATGAAGAGGATGATTCCAACATCGCTCTCATGGTGAGAAGGACCACCAAGATGTTGAAGAAGCTTCACAAGAATGGAGTCAATTTTGACTCAAGAAAGAATAAGTTCTTCACAAGTAGCAAGAGGAGGCCAATCTCCGAAATGGGTTGCTACAATTGCGGTGAGCTTGGCCATCTTGCTCATCAATGCACCAAGCTCAAGAAAGAGAGCTACAAGAACAAGAACAAGGGCAAGAAGTATGACTTATCAAGTGAAGATGAGAAGAAGAATGAGAAGCCCTACTACAAGAAGGAGGGCAAGAAGAAGAAGCAATACCACAAGAAAGGTGGCAAGACTTACATTGTTGGTGATTGGCTCACCGACATTGACTCCTCCGGTGGCTCATCAAATGAAGATAGTGATGATGAGAAGGAGAAGGTGGCCGCTCTAGTCATTGGCTCCTCTACACCACCATCACCACCGTCGCCATCATCATCTACACACCTATGCCTTATGGCCAAGGGTGATCGGAAGGTACAAAGCGATGATGACTCTAGTGATAGTGATAGTGATAGTGATGGTGAATTTGAGGCACCTACTTATGATGAGCTTGTCAAATTGCTAAACGACTACTCTGAAATCATAAGAAAGACTAGAGCTAAAAATGAAAAGCTTGTTGATGAAAATAAATCTCTTGTTGAGAAATATGATCATGCTATTCATGCTAGTGATGAGTTAAAAGATGAACTTGCTACTATGTCATCATCCATCAAGGAGCTCAAGTCCTCTAACAAGGAGCTCAAAGCTAAAAATGAAAAACTTGATAAGATGCATATTGACTTTACCACTAGTTATGCTTTGCTAAAAGAACAATACACTCAAGTGAAAGTTGACTATGATGCTCTCACCATTACTTATGATATGCTTTCACATGAGACACATGATGCTCCTAACCTTGTTGTTAAGTGTGACATAGCAACATCTTGTGAGGACTTGGTTAGTGAGCATGATGAGCAAAGAGCTAGTGGCAAAGGCAAGAGTGTGGTTGTGGCCGATCACTATGATGACTATGTCAAGATCAAGAATGAGAATGCAAAGCTCAAGGTTGATCTAGAGAAGCTTACAACCACCAAGCAAGTTATCATTCAAACTAATGATGATGACTATAGCATGACATTTGAGCTAGACATGCTAAAAGAAGAGAACAAGAGATTGAAGATGGAGAGGGACTACAAAATGACACCATCTCAATTGCAACTCCAACAAAAGAATGACAAGCTCAAGAAGGAGAAAGAGCACCTCACCACCGGATTGAGGAACTTCACCAAGGGTCAATGTCTTCAAAGTGAGCTTCTCATGAACACCGTCATGAAGACAAATAGAAATGGCATTGGCTTTCTTGAAGAGAAGATGAAGCAACGCAAGAGCATCACTAAGCCAAAGAAAAAGAAGATTGGAAGATGCTATGAGTGTGAAAGGAAGGACACTTTGCTCATGATTGTGAAGAGCCTAAACCTACACCCTTGCCCAAGCATGCTAGGCCCTTTGCTTTCAATGCTCACTACATGCTTAGACAAGACTCTAGTGGCAAGATGAAAGTCATGTTCATGGGGCCTCCTAACAAGAATAGGCCAAAGCAAATTTGGTTTGCAAAGTCACTAGTAGAGAAGGTTAAGGGACCGCAACAAGTTTGGGTCCCAAAAGCTCAAGATTGATTTCTTGTGTGTGTAGGTGATCTACAAGACCGGTGGATCTCATTGGGTGATTGATAGTGGTTGCACACAACATATGACCGGTGATCCCCGGATGTTCACCTCACTAGAAGAGAACGTCGATGACCAAGAAAAGATAACATTTGGTGACAATTCAAAAGGCAATGTCAAGGGATTGGGTAAAGTGGCAATTTCAAATGATCATACCATCTCCAATGTACTTCTAGTTGCATCATTGAGCTTCAACTTGCTATCCGTTGGGCAATTATGTGATCTTCGCTTTCAATGTTTGTTCACCGACAAGGAAGTGGTTGTGACCAAGAAAGATGATACACAAGTGATATTCAAGGGCTTTAGATACAACAATCTCTATCTAGTGGATTTCACCTCCGAAGATGCCAACTTGAAGACTTGTTTGTTCACTAAGCAATCACTTGGTTGGCTATGGCATAGAAGATTGGCACATGTTGGAATGAACACTCTCAACAAGCTATTGAAGAAGGATTTGGTTAGAGGCTTGAAGGATGTCAAATTTGAGAAAGACAAATTGTGTAGTGCATGTCAAGCCGGCAAGCGAGTTGCAAACACTCATCCAACCAAAGCCTTTGTATCAACATCAAGAGAGTTAGAGCTACTTCACATGGATCTATTTGGACCAACAACATATGCTAGCTTGGGTGGAAATCTCTATTGCCTAGTGATTGTTGTTGACTATTCAAGATACACTTGGGTATTCTTTCTTCATGACAAATCCGAAGCAACCCCTTCATTCAAGAAGTTTGCCAAGAGAGCCCAAAATGAGTTTGACTTGAAAATCAAGAAGATAAGAAGTGACAATGGAAGAGAGTTCGACAACACCCACATTGAAGAATATTGTGATGAAGTTGGGATCAAGCATGAAGTCTCCGCAACATATACACCACAACAAAATGGGGTAGTTGAGAGGAAGAACCGGACACTAATCACCCTAGCAAGAACTATGTTAGATGAGTACAATACACCAGAAAAATTTTGGGCGGAAGCAATCAACACCGCTTGCTATGCATCTAACCGATTATTCCCCCATCGTCTCCTTGGCAAGGCCCCCTATGAGCTACTCAACAACAAGAAGCCGGATGTATCTTTCTTTAGAGTGTTTGGGTGCAAATGCTACATCTACAAGAAGCGCCAACACCTAAGGAAGTTTCAACGCCGATGTGATATTGGTTTTCTTGTTGGTTACTCATTGAAGTCCAAAGCATATCGAGTATTCAACCATGCCACCGGGATGGTAGAAGAAACATATGATGTGGAATTCGATGAATCTAATGGCTCTCAAGGAGAGCATGAAAATCTTGATGATGTAGGTGATGAACCATTGAGGGAAGCAATGAAGAACATGTCGGTTGGAGCCATCAAGCCTAAAGATGATGATGATGATGTGCAAGTCATTGACAAGCCATCGTCATCCGATGTACCACTTGTTGATGACAAAGATGGGAAGGATCCATTTGAAGATCCTCATGTCTCCCATGATCAAATGGTGGTACAAGCTCAAGATGTTGATGCTCCACAAGCGGCCCCTCAAGTGGTTGATCAAAGGACTACTCCTCTACTACAAGCTCATCCTCAAGATCTCATCATAGGGAGTCCAACAAGGGGTGTAATGACTCGATCTCAAAAACTTGCTTTATTTATTGAACATCACTCATTTGTGTCTCTTGTTGAGCCTACCATTGTAGATGAAGCTCTAGGTGATCCGGATTGGGTGAATGCTATGCATGAAGAATTAAACAACTTCACCCGCAACCAAGTTTGGACACTTGAAGAGCGACCCAAAGGTGCAAGAGTCATATGAACAAAATGGGTGTTTAGAAACAAACAAGATGATCAAGGCAAGGTTGTTAGAAATAAGGCAAGGCTAGTTGCAAAGCGGTTTTCTCAAGTTGAAGGTTTGGATTTTGGAGAAACCTTTGCACCGGTTGCAAGACTCGAAGCCATTCGTATCCTCCTTGCATATGCATCACATCATGACATTAGATTATATCAAATGGATGTGAAAAGTGCATTTTTAAATGTCTTCATAAATGAACTAGTCTATGTTGATCAACCTCCCGGGTTTGAAGACCCTAGATATCCTAATCATGTTTATAGGTTGTCCAAGGTGCTATATGGGCTCAAGCAAGCCCCAAGAGCTTGGTACGAGCGCCTCCGGGACTTCCTCATTGAGAAGGGCTTCACCATTGGGATGGTCGACACCACACTATTCACCAAGAAGCTTGATGGAGAGATCTTCATTTGTCAAGTCTACGTTGATGATATCATCTTCGGGTCAACAAATGAAGTCTATTGCAAGGAATTTGGTGACTTGATGTCGAAGGAGTTCGAAATGTCCATGATTGGAGAACTCACATTCTTCCTAGGCTTCCAAGTCAAGCAATTGAAGGAGGGGACTTTCATATCTTAAGAGAAGTATACAAAAGACCTCCTCAAGCGCTTCAACATGGATGATTGCAAGCCTATCAAGACTCCAATGCCAACAAATGGACATCTCGACCTAGATGTGGGAGGTAACCCGGTTGACCAAACTCTCTACCGTTCTATGATTGGTAGCTTGTTATATTTGACCGCATCTAGGCCCGACATCATGTTTAGTGTGTCCATGTGTGATCGCTTTCAAGTCGATCCTAGGGAATCACATCTCATAGCGGTGAAGAGGATCCTTAGGTACCTAAAGCACACCCCAAGCTTTGGCCTTTGGTATCCCAAAGGAGCTAACTTCCAACTCGTTGGGTATTCTGATTCGGATTACGCGGGTTGCAAAGTAGATAGAAAAAGCACATTCGGAGGGTGCCATTTGCTTGGGAGATCTCTAGTTTCATGGAGTTCTAAGAAGCAAAATAGTGTGGCCTTGTCTACCGTCGAGGCAGAATACATAGCCGCGGGTGCTTGTTGTGCACAAATCCTTTATATGAAACAAACCCTTTTAGACTATGGTGTAGTTCTAGAAAGGGTACCTTTGTTGTGTGACAATGAGAGCGCGGTTAAGCTTGCTAACAACCCGGTTCAACACTCTCGCACAAAGCACATAGATATTCGCCATCACTTTCTTAGAGATCATGTTTCCAAGAAAGATATATCCTTAGAGGGAGTTAGAACCGAAGATCAATTGGCGGATATCTTCACAAAACCCCTAGATGAAAACACTCTTTGTAGATTGCGAAGTGAGCTTAATGTGCTTGATCTAAGTAACTTTGTCAAACGGTGAAAGGGGGTTGTCTTTGCATTGCATTGTATAATATGCCATGTTTAAATTATGCTATGCACATAGGCTTGTAATACGTGGTTAAGATAACCGCCCTAAAAAGCGTGTGAAGAAGCTTACCCATGAGCAAACTTGACAAGCAACCTAGATTCAAATTTCGTAAAGCATTGCATATGCATGTTTGTTGCTTTGTCGTTCCTTTTTGGTTATGCTTTGAACAACCGCTGTGTTCGTCCACCGCTAGGGGGAGCATTTGAGGCTCCTAATGGTTGAGTCCCCTAGTTTTGGTGGCCACATGTTGTCTCCTCGAGGTTTTATTGCCTACTTTATCTAGAAAACTAAATTAGCCTATGAAAAATATTTGAAAAATCTGAGGGTTTGAGAGAGGTCTCTCCGCTAGGTTCCAACTAGTGTTTATTTGCGTCTTATTTGAGTTGGAACTTGGTTGGGAAAAGTCGGCGCGAAAAATCGAGTCAAAACAGGATTTTCCTGTGACCGGACGCAGCGACCGGACTCTCCCGGTGCGTCCGGTCAGTTCATCCCGCGCGCTCGTGAACAGTAACTCAGGCGAGTCCGGTCTGGAGAATGCTCATGCGTCCGGTCGTTTGCAAGCGCGTGATCGGACGCTCGGTGCGTCCGGTCAAGTGCGACAGGACGCGTCCGATCGAGGAAAACAGGTTTTGGGATCTCTCTGTTCGTGACCGGACGCTAGGGCCTTGTGCGTCCGGTCACGCCTCTGTGCGTCCGGTCGCAACTTAACTTGCGCAGTGACTTATTCCGACTGACTTGTGGGCCCCTCCTCACTTGTCTTCCTCCTTCGCCCACGCCCGAGTCGTGCCCTAACCTCTGCGTCGTCGTCTTCCCCCCCCCCCCTCGAGCGCCAGCGCCGGCCGCCCGCACCGCTGTGCCCGTGCCCACACCCGCCCGCGCTCGCCCGCGTCGCCGCGACCGCCTGCGCCGCCGCGCCCGCCCGCGCCGCAGCGCCCCGTGCCCTCGCCGGAGTTCATCGCTCGGCCTCGCCGACGCCCATGTCGACCTCACCTCCGCGCTTGAGCTCGTCTCTGTGCCTCTCTCCTATCCGGCAACCTTCTTTCCGGCTCGATTCCCCGCGACAGTAAGCTCCCCACCTCTTTCCATCCTCTATGCATGCCTAGTGCTCGACGAAATGCCTTAATCTCAGTTCTTGCCTATCTAACTGCGTGTTGGCCCTGATTCTCGCGCAGATCCTTCCGGCGAGATGTCTCTGTGCTCGAACGTGTCGCTTCTCTCTCCTCGCTTCGTCAGTTCGTCGCGTCTCGTCAGGTAGCAAAGCCATGTCTCGTATCTCTCTTTCCTTTTTGCTTTGCTTCCGATAGGTTTCTCCTCTCTAGATTATATGCTCATATATATCCCTATCTATCTATTGCAGCGAGTCGGGACCGTGTCCGTGTGCCAGTGACAGATTAATCCGGGGCCAAGCTCGCGGATACGGAACGAGGCCAAGCCTCTGAGGTTCAGTCCAGTTCTCTGGTTTACTTGATAGTGGTACTCAGTGGCTGCAGGTCTCGTCAGTAACAGTGGTTCTCAAAGGCAGTTGGTCTTGTCCGTGGCAGTTAGTGGCAGTGTTTCTGTTCTTGTAGCGATGGCTCACTGCAAGAACGTCGGCGGAGGTCCCGGGGCCGATCCTCCTCCCCCACGCCCTCCCTCTGGCGACAAGGGGAAGAGGCCACAGAAGCTCATCTCCAAGAAGCGCAAGCGTCTAGACCGTGACTCTGAGATAGCACTAGCAGCAGCTCGAGCAGCCGAGAGGGCCAAGCAGGGTGGTCAGACTGGCGGTCTCTGTATTCACGATCAGTCTTCCGAGCAGGCCAGTCAGGGCAGTGGTCAGCGCGTTCGCAACCTACTCACAGAGCAGCAGGTGCAGGCTCTGCTTCAGACTGAGGGCGGCGTCGTCAGGATTCAGGGACACGCGTACTCTCTCGACGACCCAGCTGAGCTACTTCCTCCCGACTTCCAGTTCCCGTCAGAGGCAGCCTCAGCCCTTGCAGCAGCCAGTGGGTCAGCTCCAGAGCCAGAGACTCAGGCAGAGGGTCAGCCAGAGGAGGAGCAGCCAGTTCCGCCGCCAGTCTGTTGGTCCACCCGTACTCGCACTCAGGTGTCTTCCAGACCTGAGGGGCAGAGGCGGGGTGGTCGACCCCCTCCGAGGCCACAGGGACCCCCACCTGTGGAGCACTTAGACCTGCGCGCTGCGACAGCACGTCAGGTGCAGGCTTTGCGACTGATCCCCTACGAGGAGTGGTTCCCAGCCGTCAGGCACCCTCAGGCCTCCGAGGGTTTTTACACAGTGATTCAGGAGGACTTCTACCGAGCATATGTCAACAGCGGCGTCCACATCCGTCCACATAGAGTTTGCCCGCTGGAGACGATAATTGCAGTTGCTGGAGAGGCTATTCGGCCCATGCTCTCTTACCTGCCAGGTTTAGCCGACCTCCTTGGACGCAGTGGTCAGTACGTTGAGGATTGGGTCCGACAGTTCTACGCGTCCCTGTGGATCTCCCCGGACCACCGGTTCCTGCACTTTCCTTTCAGGGGGGAGGTCCTACAGGCTCTACAGCTCTCGTGCCCGCGAGTACCTTGGTCCGACTGCCTATGCGACCAGGGTCCATACAGTTTGCTATGGAGAGACAGAGCCACCCCGTCGACCACACGCAGGAGAGATTCCACCAGCCGACCTAGTCCGTGCCTATTTCCGGAAGCCATTCGGCGAGGGGTCCAGCCGGCGTCCTCGTGACTTGACGCCGACGGCCCGTCTCGTGAACGAGGTCATGAGGCGTACTCTTCTGCCCCGGACAGGCTACAGAGAGGGGTTCACCAGGATTCAGATCTGGCTAGTTCACCACTTGGTCTCCCAGCTTGAGTTCGATATTTGGGATGTGATCATTTCTGAGATGGAGGACACACTCGCCGAGGGCTTCAAGGGTCACCGGCAGCTCCCCTATGCCCATCTGATCTGTTTTCTTCTGAGGCGGATGATTCCGGCCCTGCTTCCAGAGCTTCTCCAGTCCCCGATGGAGTTCCCCGTGTACGACACTCGCCAGATTGCCGGGGATCGTCCAGACACTCGTCCCAGGGGTCAGCGCCAGAGGCCGGTTGTCACAGAGACAGAGGCACAGCAGGACGAGACTGTCAGTCAGTTGCTAGTTACTCTATGTATCTACAACCTTCCTCCGTGGTTATGCATGAAGCAAAAGTTCATTATGATGTCGTTGCTCATCCAAGGGCCGAAGCAACCTGGCAACGACATCGATGTCTACCTGAGGCCATTAGTTGAGGAACTTCTACTTCTATGGAGCAAACCAGGCATACGCGTGTGGGATGAGTACAAACAGGAACACTTTGACCTGCGAGCATTATTGTTCGTAACAATCAATGATTGGCCGGCTCTAAGTAATCTTTCAGGCCAGAAAAACAAGGGATATAATGCATGCACACATTGTTTTGAAGACCTTGATAGTTTATTTTTGAAAAACTATCGGAAGGTCGTGTATGTTGGGCATCGTCGGTTTCTTCCTGTGGGCCACCCAGTAAGAAAGAAAGGCAAACATTTTAAAGGTAAGGCAGACCACCGAACCAAGCCTCGTAACCGAACCGGAGATGATATACTCGAAATGGTGAAGGATACGAAAGTAGTATTTGGAAAGGGACGGGGCAGCGAACCTGTTCCCAAAGACGCTTCGGGACACGCACCCATGTGGAAGAAGAAGTCCATATTCTGGGAGCTACCCTACTGGCATGTCCTAGAGGTCCGCCATGCGATCGACGTGATGCACCTGACAAAGAACCTTTGTGTGAACCTGCTTGGATTCATGGGTGTCTACGGAAAGCCTAAGGATTCACTTGAAGCACGACAGGACTTGCAGCGCATGAAAGAACGAGACAACTTGCATCCGGAGAAGACAGATGACGGGCGCCAGTACTTAAGCACTGCTAGCTACACTCTTAGCAGAGAAGAAAAGGAAAGCATGTTTGAATTCCTTAACAGCATCAAGATCTCATCTGGATTCTCCTCCAATATAAAGAGAATAATTAATGTGCCAGAGAAGAAGTTCCAAAACTTGATCAAGGAGAAAAGGAAAGCATGTTTGAATGCCTTAACAGCATCAAGTTCCCTCCATCCTTCTTTGATATCATGACACCTCCTAGTTCACCTAGTCAAGGAGATCATTATTCTCGGTCCTGTGTTCCTACACACCATGTTCCATTCAAGAGGTTCATGAGTGTCCTGAAAAAATATGTTCATAACCGTTCTCGGCCTGAAGGAAGCATCGCCCAGGGCTACGAAACAGAGGAGGTCATAGAGTTTTGTGTGGACTTTATTCCAGACCTTGACCCGATTGGCGTGCCCGAATCGCGACACGAGGGCAGACTCAGTGGAAAGGGAACACTAGGGAAGAAAACATATATCGGTACAGGAGACGATTACTTCGATAAAGCACACTACACAGTTCTAAAGAACTCCACATTGGTCGATCCATATATCGAGGTACATAAGGATTTCCTTCGATCCAAGTGGCCTGGGAAGAGTGAATCTTGGATTACACGTCAGCACATGCAAACCTTCGGCGATTGGTTGCGAAAACAATGTCAAGGTGATGACAACATAGATGAGCAGCTTTATTTGTTGGCCAGACAACCATCGTGGCATATCAGCACGTACAAAGGGTACGAGATCAAAGGGAATACATTTTACACAGTAGCCCAAGACGCAAGGAGCACCAACCAAAACAGTGGTGTACATGTGGATGCCACGGATCCAAATGGGAACAAACAAACATATTATGGCCGCATACATGACATATGAGAACTAGACTACGCACCTAATTTTAAAGTCCCTTTGTTCCGGTGTAAATGGGTCAAGATGACCGGTACCGGAGGTGGGGTAACAGTCGACAAGGAGTATGGGATGACATCAGTGGACCTCAACAATATTGGGTACAAAGACGAACCATTTGTCCTTGCCGCAGATGTGAGTCAAGTGTTCTATGTGAAAGACATGTCTACAAAACCAAAAAGAGGGAAAAATGATAACAACTCGATCGTCAACGAGCCAAAGCGCCATATAGTTCTTTCAGGGAAAAGAAACATTGTCGGAATTGAGGACAAGTCAGACATGTCAGGTGATTATGAAAGAGATGATCGAATTCCGCCATTCAAGGTGAACAAAGATCCAAGCATTTTGTTAAACAATGAGGAAACTCCATAGTTAAGGAATGATCATAACCAAGGGACATATGTCAAGAGGAGGTTCGCAGTTGTGCCCGCTTAATAGTGGGTTGTAAAGATATTATGTAATAATTAATTAATTAATTAATACTTCATTTATTTGACAATGGATTTATATATATATTTAGTAGTAGTGATCATTGATTTATGTGCTTCTCTAGATGTGAATCATCAAAATACATATAAGAAGATACTAAAATTTAACATTTTCTTCTGTAAACTAAAGCAAAAAGAATCTCATACTAATTTTTAAAAGAAAGTATATCAAATATTTAATTTTCTGTTCAATTAGAAATATTTAAGATATATTAAAAAAAACTAAATTTAAAAATCTAAAACTACTGCATCTGTCGCGTAGAACGAAATTGGGAAATGATTTTTTAGGTTATAAACAAAAGATTAACGTCCAAATGATATGAAAATAAATTTTCTATTGAAAGCCAACAATTTTTTAAATTTAAATTGAACATTACATTTTTGCATTAACCAAATATGAATGGTTATTTACATTTATATTCGTTATTATAAAAAAAGAAAAGAATTTATGCTACAAAATTTTCTACTATACAATAAGGTTAAAGGATATACAACTGTTATTTTTAAGTAATTTTATGCCTACTGTTCAATTTACTATGCAATTAACAAGAATTACAACATATTTATATAGTGGAAACTTAATACAAAACCCAAAATACTGAAAACCCAAAACTGTGGCGGGAAAGAACCCTTTAGTCCCGGGTCGTCTTACGCGCCGGGACTAAAGACCCCTTTAGTCCCGGTGCGTAAGCCCGCCCGGGACTAAAGGTCCAACCCTTTAGTCCCGGTGCGTAATGGCCCTCCCGGGTATATAGGGCACAGGGCACAGGGCACAGTGCCCTCCAATCTTCCCCAGATCGACGCGCAGTTGCCCCGCCTCCGTCCGCGCCACCACCCTCGAGCTCACCTCGCCGTCGAGCCTCTGTCCGCGCCGTCGAGCTCCGCGCCGCCGTCCTCCTCGCCGTCGAGCTCCGCGCCGCCGTCCTCCTCGGCCTCCCTCTGCCCTCCGCGTCGTACGGCGTCGTCCTTGCCGTCGTGTCCGCGCCGCGCCGTCCTCCTCGCCGTCGTGTCCGCGCCGCCGTCCTCCGCGCCGCTGCCGTACGGCCTGTGCGTGTGTGTGGTGTGCGTGTGTGTCCAGTGTGTGTGTGAGTGTAAAAAAAAGAAATGGAAAAGAAATATATACCTATAAATAGATATATAGAAAAAAGAAAATTGGTATATATATAGAAAATAAATATATATGTATTTAGAAATAGAAAGTGATATATATAAAATAAATATAAATAGATATATATATATATATTTATAGATTATTTTCTATATACCTATAAATAGATATATAGAAAAAAGAAAATTGGTATATATATAGAAAATAAATATATATGTATTTAGAAATAGAAAGTGATATATATATAAAATAAATATAAATAGATATATATATATTTATAGATTATTTTCTATTTAACTTTTTCATTTCTTCTTTTATAGAAATAGATATACAAATAATGAATATGAATAGATATATTTATAGAAAAAGGAAAATCATATATATGTTTTTTTAACCTAACAAATATGTGTTCGACCTGTAGTCCTGGTGACCGCTCCACCGACCTCGCCGCCGTCCACTGTCATCCGCACCGTCGTCATCCTCGCTGCTGTCCGCCGTCGTCGTTCTCGTCCACGGTGTGTAAATCACGTGACAAGGATATGTTTAAACATGTATTTGTTACTCTTAGAAATATGTGTTCATAGAAAATCATGTGTCATGTTGGAATGTCATAGAAAATCACTTGGATATATTTAAACATGTATTTACACTTAGAAATATTTTGACAGATATGCTTCCTCGTGTTATTTTTAATGTTGAATTGCCTCTTTACGAATATATGTTATTTTTAATGTTGGCGATTACATGTCACCTAAAACTCGAAACCCTAAAACCCGAAACCCTAACCCTAAACCCTCAAACCCCTAAACCCCAAAACCCTGAACCCCGAAACCCTGAACCCCTAAACCCTGAAACCCTAAACCCTCAAACCTAAACCCCTAAACCCCGAAACCCTAAACCCTGAAACCCTGAACCTCGAAACCCCGAACCCCTAAACCCTGAAACCCTAAACCCTCAAACCTAAACCCCTAAATCCCGAAACCCTAAACCCCGAAACCCCGAACCCCGAACCCCGAAACCCTAAACCCCGAAACCCGGCCCGAATGCCTAAACCCCTAGACCCCTAGTTTTCGGTTTTCGTTTCACATAGATGTATAAAGCTCCTCTTAGTGTTCGATCATATTGTATATATATTTTAATATTCGTAGAAATGGCCGACCCAAATGAGAACATGGAGGAGGAAATGATGAATATCATCGCCGGCGACGATGACGGGAGTCAATACTTATTGAATTACGAAGACATGACCATGCATGATGAAATCCCCCCTGAACAACAAGTTGAGATGGAAGAAGGCAATACAGGCGAGGTATATATACAATATGTCGTGTTAGGGTTGTGAGCATCTAGGCCCCTAGTGGGTTTCGGTGATTGGATGACAACGGTAAATTACTATGACTAACGTGTGTTTTGCAGAAACGGTTGAGTTAGGTCATGGTAATGATGATCGTGAGGGCTCTATGGTATTCATGCCCCCTTATTGATGGAATTCGTTCGTCTTTCAAAGGATGGACGACGAAGACGGTGATAGGCTAGTTCTAAGTGTCATTTGGTGTTGAAGGACACTTAGAGTAGCATAGGTCTTTGTTTTATCTTTTGACGTACTATTAAGAGGGGTTTGAATGGGTAGCTTGACCTAGGTGAGACTTTTGAGTTAGGTGTGGTGCACACTTGTTAACCAAAAGCCCTAGGTAGCTTAGAAATGTCCCTAAGATCATAAGGAAGAAAGTTCGTGAAGGGAGCGTCGCAAACCGAAGTCGTTTTGGACTTCAAAATGCGACCGGACGCTCGAACCCTAGTGACCGGACGCTGAGGCATGCGTCCGGTCAGTAGTGTTGGCTAAGGGGTGGGCCTGGTTGTGACCGGACGCTCCTCAGAAATCGACCGGACGCACCAGAGGGGTGAGTCCGGTCGCGTCCAGAGAGGTTCCAGAGATGGTTTTCGATGACCGGACGCGTCCGGTCAGTGGTGACCGGACGCATGAGAGCGTCCGATCAGCACTTCGTACAATTGTCAGGCCTAACGTCACGTAGCCGTTAGGCACTGACCGGACGCGTCCGGTCACCCCGACAGGTGCGTCCGGTCAGTGCGTAACTGGCTGGACTTACCCCTTCGTGCATGTTTCGAGTTGGGGGTATAAATATGCCTCCCCCTCATTCATGCTGTTACTCTTGCTCATTTGAAAGGTTGCCAAACACATTGTGAGTGCAAGTGAGTGCAAGAGGCCTAGTGAGGTTGAGAGATTTGATAATTGAGTGATCAAACACCTCATTAGTGAATTGAGAGTAGCAAGTGTGCATCCACCCATCTCATTAGCATTGCGTTGGTCAAGTGAGAGTTCTTGCTTGTTACTCTTGGTGATCGGCATCACCTAGACAGCTTGGTGGCGATCGGAGAGCTTGGTGATCATCCGGAGGCATTGTGGATGACCCAAGCCAAGTTGTGACCGGTAGCGAGCGATTCACCGGGCCAGAGTGGCGAAGAATCAGCTCGTAGTGAGCACTTGATCCTTGCGCGGATCAAGGGGGAGCGATACCCTTGCGCGGGTGCTCCAACGAGGACTAGGGGGGTGTGCCGACACCTCGATACCTCGACAAAAAGATCGTCGTGTCATCTCTACTCTCTTTACTACGCATTTACCTTTGAGCAATTCAATTCCGCATTTACTTGTTGTTCTTTCATAAGTTGAATTGCCATGCTAGAGTAGAAATGGTTTAGCGATAGTCTTTTGTGCAATTGATTCTTGTCAAACACACTTCTAGGCACTAGGAGGTTAATTGGGGCTTGATAGGTCTTAATTCTTGCAAGAAGTTTTAGAAAAGCCCAATTCACCCCCCCTCTTGGGCATCTTGATCCTTTCAAGGGTTTACATTTACTTTATTACTTGATTAGGTTTTATCTCAACTTGTATTAGGGTTTCATCTTCGTGTCTTTACCTATATGTAGCCCTCTGGATCGACGTCTACGACGGGGCAGAGCAGACCAAAACGAGGACCGAAGAGGCCATTGAAGGGCCGTCATGTAATCTCCGAATTCGATATGGCTACAGGCCAACCACTAGGACCCCATGCACAGAAATATGTCTTTCACTGTGGGTTCCTTGTGAGAGATCGGATTCCGATAAGTGCCCGTGAATGGAAAGAGAGGCGAAGTGCTCCCGAGATCAGTTATGTCTCCGATCTTGACAAGCAGCTAGTCTGGGATGACATCCAAGCTCATTTCTCGTTCTACACGGAAGATGAGGAGCTGCTGAGGCGAATTCGGGAGTGGACAATGAAGAAGATGGCCACACTTTTTCAGGACTGGAAGAAGAAATTGTACCACAACTTTGTGCTGAAGAACGAGACGTCAGATTTCAACTCTAAGGCGTATGTCAAGATAAGGGCCGATTGGGATGAATTTGTACAGTACAAAAGATCATAAGAGAGCGAGGCCCGGGTCAGAGTAAACAAACAGAATGCAGCTCAGAAGAAATACCACCATCATTTAGGATCAGGTGGCTATAAGACTGCCCTTCCAAAGTGGGAGAGACAAGAACAGGAGATGCTTGCCAGGGGGTAGTCCCGGAGACAATAAGAAGAAATTGGAGTGAACGGTCCAGGAATTGGTTCTACGCTCATGGGGGAACCATAAACCCTAATGACGGGGAGCTTGATTGGGGCCCGCAAATTTCAAGAGCAGCACAGAGGCTAGTTCAAGCACGAAGTGCGGTGTTGGCTGGCGAGTTCAAGCCCAACAGAGAGAAGGATGAACTCACGTACGCGCTAGAGAATCCTGAGCACGGTGGGCGTACGAGAGGCTTTGGGGTCGTTTCGTGGCTGCATTCCTTCGAAGCGGATCGAGAAAGTTACAGAAGCCGCCAGAGAAAGAAGGACGAGGAGGCAGAGCGACTCTTCAAGTTGGAGGAGTATGTTCTTCAAACACAAGAGCGTGAGAAATCTCGTGAAGAATGGATGCAGGAGGAAATCGAAAGGCAAGTGCAAGCGGCACTTAGTCAAATGACGAGTGTGCAAGGTACATCATCACAATAGCCTCAAGCGAACATTAGCCCCTCAGGTCAGATGAAAAGCAGTTGCACCTCCACGGAAGTACCAACCATTCAAGATGACTCCAAGCTACGCTTCCCCGTGGATGACGTTAAAGAACCTTTTACTACTTGTGAGCTGCACATTCCAGATGGAAATGCCACGAAAAAGGTGGCTGTCGGTGTTGTAAACCCTATCGACGGCACAAGAACACCAAGAATCCATGGTCAACCAGTGCTAGCCGGATACGCTAGCGTCTCTATGGATAGGGTTGAGACAGGTTGTGGCAGCGTGGCACTGGAAATCGAAGGGGGAGATGGGGAGAAGACTTTAGGTGAAGCGGAGAAGACATTTATTTGCTGGCGCAAGCGCTTCATTATTATTCCTGGAGTGTCACCGTCGCAACCTCCTCCTACTGATCAAGATCCTCACCATAGGTAGTGTGCGCATGAACGAGAAACAATTTTTATTACACTAACTTCCTATATGTATATATTAGTTGGATGCTCACATCATTTGTTGTTTTGCGTAGCAGGAACTATAGTCCAGTTCGTCATTATTCCCCAGCGCATCAGAGTGCTGCGGGCGGTGACGATATGTTGGAGGACACGGCTTCAACCCCATCTCCTGCACAAAGATCTCCACCGGCCCCACCATCTCCTCCACCGCGGGCTCCAACGCCACAACCTCCACCGCAGGCTCCAACACCGCCACCGGGCCCACCATCTCCTCCACCGCGGGCTCTAACACCCCCGCCTCCACCGCGCGGCCCTAAGAAGCGGTCTGCCGCCATAGAACCAAAGGCCCCACCTCCAAAGAAGAAGGCTCCTGCATCAGGAAAAAAAGCCCAAGAGAAATTAGCTTATGAAAAGACTGATGAGGAGTTAGAAATTACAGTGAAAAAAGATGCGAAATTTTTTAGATGAATGTGACGTCGCTGCTAAAGCGAAGAGGAACCCGGAGAAGCCTTATCTCTTGTTAAACCCACAGGAGTTAAGGAAAAGGGTGGACCAACATGGTATCAAGATGCGTGAAGCCCGAAAGGCTCCGCGAAAATCAGATTACGAACGCTCTCTTATGAAGTTCGCAAAAGAACAACAATCCAGCAAGAAGAAAGTGGGGAAGGGTGTTCCACAGCTCGGGGAAACATCAAGACCTTTGTCCCCGTTAGTTGTGCAAAATCAGTATGGTTCAAACATGGGCAGACTACAGAGGAAATCTGGAGAGACCACTTTGTCTGAGATGGACTCAATGGAAAAAAAATTCATTGACAGCGGTCTCCCGTACGACACCATTAAAAATATTGCTACTGGGCTGGAGTTTCCACGAGCGGAAGTAGTTGATGAATGGAGGAGAAATTTTGCACCGGGCAGGAGTCTAATGAACCCCAATCACTTACATGTACTTGGTACGCAGATGTTTGCAATCAGCAAATGGTGCATGGAGGCTTCTAAAGACGGTGATGTCAATTGGATTTCTGTCCAAATTCGGAACCATCACTACTTCTGTGGCGATGACCTAATCTTAGTCCAGATGCAGGAATTACACCAGCTATGTCATATGGACGCACTGGACAAATCGCTCCTTAGCTGCTACTGTTTGTAAGTGTTTCTTTTATAGTTTTCATTGAACTCTCTAGTATGTGTATATAGTAGTATTCTTACACACATACTTGTGGATCGACTCGATATTTTGCAGGTATCAGATGACTCAGCTCAGAGATAAACACGACAATTCTGTTGGGTTTGTTGATCCATATGTTGTTTTCAAGGGTCCAAACCCTTCAGTGACTTGGAGCGATGAGTCGTGTACGAATCTCATGAGGTTCTTCGTGAACCAAAAGATAGAGAAAGAATTCTCTTCCCATACAACTTTAAGTGTGTGAGACATATATAGTTAATAATAAGTATGTGCATATTTTATTTTACTTAACCCTAATAATATATATATATATGAATCATGTGTATGAACAGCTATCACTGGATACTGATGGTCATCGATCTCAAACAAAGCAATGTGTTAATCTATGACTCGTTGAGCAAACCGCAAGCAGATTACCAAGATATGATAGACATCCTCCTAAGGTAATTTTTCGATCCCTAGCTTGCATGCTTAAAGTATAGACTAAGCTTGTATATATGTATACTAATTAAATAATGATCCAACTATTAATGTTTCATTGGCCGGATTAGGGTTTGGGAAAAATTCATTGCTCGGGAACATATGAGTCAGTGTAAGGCCCCACTTACAATAAAGCCACGACTACCAGTAAGTTTACACCTTCGTCAATGTACGTGTATCTTTAAATATCATGTCATATATCATATCTTTATTACAAGATGAATCTTTTCATTCTACAGTGGATTTTGAGACAAAAACAGGGCACCAACTTATGTGGATTCTATGTTTGCGAGTACATGTTGATAGAATCAAATAGAATTCTTGAAGAAATCATCAAAGTACGTAACATGTTTCTTTTCATTTTTTATAGACTTAATATTGATAATATAGATATAACTAATATCTTCTTTAATTCCAATTGAAGACTAACTGGTTGAAGCAAAAAGTGATGCTACAAGGCCAATTGAAAGCAATACAAGAGACAATAACAGGATTTCTTCGGGAACAAGTCATAAATCCAAACGGCGAGTTCTACTATAATACCAACGAGTCGTTGATTCCAAACAATGATGATCATTTGTATGCCCTGTAGATCTTTAGATGGAGTACAACTTGTAATAGGTTTAGAGTACTAACTTTGGAGTACAACTTGTGTAGATAGATATTTGGACAACTTCTATATGTACATATATTTTTATATATATATATATGTAGTTCTATAGTTCAATTATATATGCATGCAATAAGCTTATTGTGTTATGCTGCTAATATATATAAATTATATATATTAGCAACAAAGAATATATATCGAAAAACCTATTTAATAAATAAACAAAACTGAAAACAGAACTAAAATGAAAATAAAAAGGAAAAACCAGGGGACCCTTTAGTCCCGGCTGGTAATAACAGCCGGGGCTAAAGGGTGCTGCTGCGGGGCACCGCTGGCAGCACCCTTTAGTCCCGGCTGGTATTACCAACCAGGACTAAAGGGGGGCTTTAGCCCCGGTGGCCGGAGCCGGGACTGGGGGGGCCTTTAGTCCCGGAAGCGTAGTCCTGGCTCGGCAACCGGGGCTAAAGGCATGTTTCTGTAGTAGTGACAGAATGGATTATTGGTTGACTACGAAAAAAACTAAATAACTGTTTTTATCCGGTGAAAATATATTATGAGATGGACTTGGTTGACATTTTCCACCCTTAATGGGACAACGGTCATACCTGTGTGATGGGGACAATGGTCATAATAATAAGTATACATACTCCGTAGATTTTTGCGTGTTTGACTAGACCAAACCATGCATACAGCGCGTTTTGAAAAGATAATAAATGAATAATGCTAATATATATAGAATAAGTTTGACAACATATACTGTCCTGAGACGCTGCAAAGTTATTATATATCGTACTACGTAGTAGTTGTTAGTCTAAGACGACGCCACGTCCTTTTAGACTAAACCATAGTCTAATTCTCATGCAGATCGGGCGTTGATTAACTAGTATTTATTTACGTTTGGACTAGTTCTTCGTTAGAGATGTACGTTGACAGCAGTCAGCGCAGGAGCAGATACCGGGAAGCTAGCTTAATTTGCAGTCTCGCTAGTTGATGTTCTTAATATAATTTATGTGGTCTAAACGCATACGTATGTATAACTTTGGTCCCGTTTGTCACGGTTCAGCTTCGCTAGTAAAGCTGTTTTTTTTAGAAAATAGCTTTGTGAGTAATTTTCTAAGTGAAACTGAGTTATTTTAGAAAAAATTGTTTGATAAAACAGCTTCACCAACAACTTTATACATGGCTGAGAGAGAAAAATAAAGGTTTAAGTTGTAAAAGTTACTTTTTCAACTTCATCTTAGCTTATACTTTTGTGAGAGAGGGAATACAACAACTTCATGAATGAAGTTGTTTTTAGAAAAATGTGTTTGGTAAAAAAAACACTACCAAACAGACCCTTTGTGTTGTTGGACCACTACTACACAGAGGTCCTTTAGTTCCGGTCGGGAACGGCCTTTAACCCCAATTTCTCAACCGGGACTAGCAATCTAGGATTAAAGGTCCCAACCGGGACTAAAGGCTCCCACGAGAAAAAATAATGTGCGTCTGTGTGATTCGAACTACTCAGCACTTCTCGCCTCGCGCACACTTACCAACTTAGCTACACAACTCACGTGATATAGTTCTAGACGTTTTCCTTTTGAAATCACTCGTGAAGGACCTTTAGTCCTAGTTGGTAACACCAACCGAGACTAAAAAAGTCCTTTAGTCTCGGTTGGTAACACCAATCGGGACTAAGGTTGGAGGACCTTTAGTCCGGATTGGTAATACCAACCGAGAACCGAGACTAAAATGTCCTTTAGTCTCAGGTCACCCTTTAGTCCCGGTTGGTATTATCAACCGAGCCACTTTTTTCGGTTGGTGCTACCAACCGAGACTAAAAGTCTTTAGTCTCAGATATAATTTTTTGTCGGGACTAAAGCTGAGTTGATAGATCGACCAAAGGTCTGTTCTCTAGTAGCGGACTAATTAATGAATATCTTAAATTCATAGTACTATGTAATATATTTTTTCTCACTATTCGTCATGGCCTTAATTTGTGGCTTTATTATTAATTAACATATTTAGGGAGTGTTTAGTTGGAACTTGAAAAGTTTTTAAGTGTCATTGAATATTGCGGCACTAATTTAGTCATCGCCGTCTAGAGGATTATACTATTATTATAGTACTATTTTGTTTTCGTACTCCCAGCATGTTGGTAAAAAAAGTCGTTTTAGACAAGGTTTGAGTCAAATATTGAGAATATAAATCATGAATAACTTTTAAATTGTTAAGTTGAGAGATGTAAAAATCATATAAATAAATTTGTCTTGAAAATATTTTTAAAAAATTATACATATATCACATTCCAACAAATATTTTTTTAAAAAATGATTAATAAAGTTATGTTTTAGAGACCGTATCACTATATCAATATATGGAGGGAGCACGCCAGTGCAATCAGAACTTGAGAAGGCTTGCATTGCACAACCACCCGCCGTCATCGTTCAGTGTGAGTGACCAGGCCGGGAGGAAACAAATTAAAATATCTAGACGACGACATTAACTAATAATTAATAGTTTGCGTGGCTGATAGATATGTGATATACTGTACTATACATTTGGTTTCATTAGAAAAAGGCGTTTGAAAGTATATAATGCCGTCGGTTTGATTGAGAAACCAAAAGGATCGGAAGAACTTTTCCACGCAAGAAACGACGACGACGACGACAACTCATCTGATATGCATAATAAACCTTTTTTCGAAAGGCTCGATCCGAGTTAGTCTTGAATGTTTTTCTTAATTAATAAAAAAAAAGGCTTGGAGAAGAATTAGGTTTCAACCAAGCAGCACTTTCATACTATACCATGCATGCCTGCCTTTTTTGACGTCGTACCTACCTGCACGGCTGCACTACAAAACCAGAAACATAATGTGGATATCGATCGCCATGCATATGCATGACCACCAGACGACCTCACGGTGTTTGTCTGTCCGCGAGACACAAGTCCATGATGCGACCACAAGTGCAAACCCGGCCGTATAGTATATTATTATTCTAGTGGACGGATCGGAGGTCTCTTTTTGTTCGCATTTGCCTGCCCTGCCCGTTGGCGTTGGGTACGGTCGGCGACGACACGGCGCGGGGACACGGCCCGATCCAATATATGGCGATCGTACGTCGTCGTCGCGATCACGCGTTCTTCAGTGGAGCCCAAAGCAATCGTCGTCGCGAGCGAGTGTTCTTTCTTATATATACGATAGTACGCGTGATGAAAGGTGAGAAGAAACTAACGCCCTGGGCGGACGGATATGATATGATGGAGGGGAGACATCACAAATTAAAGTGGTTACGGTGTTGTTTAATCCTGACGGACTGACCGACTCGTGCTGTGTGGCTGTGCCGCTCGCGCGACAGCAAAATGCCAAACTCAACTCAAGGTCAAGGAGTGGGAAGCTACGCGTAGTTAGCTGTTGAAGCTTCGCGTGTCAGGGTCAGGGAGGGGTCTTTGCCTGCCTGCCTTTCTGGCTGTGCATGGCGTCGTCAGAGGTGATCGCAATTCAAGCTTTTCTCGACCGGTTTCATTCAACTTTGAACCGGATAATAACAGAAGAGTGGTGTGTAGTGTGGCCGTCCGTGGCCGCGTCGACGGTCTCGCGTCCCCATTGAATTATATGACTAAAATGCGCGTGAAAGTCCCATTCTTCCCTGTTTATTATTCCATCTGCTGGATATATATTTTGGACCCCAAACTCGTGTTTAGAGGGCATATAAATCAAACCACTTGTAGCCGAAACGAACGGATGCACGGACATCATATGATACTGTACTACAACTAGCTGATTGATGATGATGATGCAATTATGAGGCAGGCTGATTGGCGCGCGTCAGCGTTTCGGTTTTCCTCTGCAATGTTGTTGGCTCCATGCCGGACCGCATGGAAACCGGCGGCGGGCCCACGCGTAGCCCACGGACCGGACACGCGCGGCGGCAATCCGGCAACCGACCCAGCGGCACCCCGCCCACCAACCACCACCCATCCATCCATCCCTCGCGGTCTGTCGGCTCCGCCCGCGCGCCCCACTCCGCTGCCGCCACCCGCGGACGGACGGACGCCTGGCCCATGGCCCGCACGGTCCGTGTCCGGTCCGCGTCACCAGCCATCACGGCCCAGGTAACGTGCCCGCCCCCGCGCCCATGGAATGGGAAGCTGGCTGCCGCGAATTCGGCACATGCGCCGCGCGACACGTGCCGCGTAGTACATGAGACATACAGTACATACGCTATGACGATCTTCTGATGCATGATTCATACGCCCCACGTGGCCGGCTCCTTCGGCCGCGTGGGTGCTTCCTGTCGCGTACACGCGTAGACAAACAGATCGATCGTACGTACGTGCAGTGTGTGCGCGCGCGCGCAGCGCAGCTTCTCGCCGTCGTCAAATTAAACGCGCGACGACGAGCCGTGCGTTCGGCCGGCCGGTACGACGTACTCGTGGAGGCAGGCATGTATGTACCCGACACGGCGGGTAAGGGGCGCGGATGTCTGTCTGCTGCCACGCGCGCGATGTGCACGGCCCACCGCGAGGCGTGGGGCAGACCCTGGATGGCGGCCGCCGGGCCGGGCGGGGCCGACTGTTTTTGCGGCGGGCGGGCGGGCGGGCGCGTCCGTCCCTGCTTCCTGCCGGAAATCTATCTGTCGGTGGTGATGGGGGCGGTGCGGGTGCGGCCCAACCCAAACTCGATCGGGCGACACCGATCGATGGGCCGACGGGGGAAACATGCATGCCTGTGAATTCTTGATCGATCGGAATCGATCTGACGTCAAACGGCGACCGCTCGGCCGGACGGGCGGGACGTCGTCTCCTGCGTACGAACGTCGGTACGTGCTTTCGCGGTCGCGCGCGCGGCGCGTCTCTACCGGACTGTTGTTTTTGCGGCCGCGGCTGCCGCCGGCGCGCTGCCTGCGTTCAGCCTAGGACGAGCATGAGTGCATGACGATGCGTTGCGGCGGCGGGATCCACGGTCCGCGAGTGGTGTGTGTATACGTAGCACGAGAGCTCCAGTCATGCACGGTCGATTGGCCCCTGGTTGTGGCCAACTGGGCACCACCAGCTCGGGTGGGGACGTGCATACGAGCTTTGGGTACCAGCTGTGTCCATGCCGCGGTGTCGGTCTGTCGGATGCACTTGTGAACGTTCCCGTGCCCCGTCACTCCGTCGTGTGGCTCGGGGCACGTCGAACGACTGCTTGTGTGTCATGTGTGAGATGCCTGTCCAGGGCCCAGGGGGCTCTCCAGGGCTCCAGGCCGTGTGGATAACTGGGTATGCTGTGATGCCTACTACACTACTGAAGGCGCTCGTTACAATGCGTGCGTAGAAATTTACACATGGAGTGTTTTGTAGAACAACTTGGGACATCACTGCCACGTAATCTACTACTGTATACCTAAATGGAAGAAACCCGCTACCTTATTTTTCTACGATTTTATGAAGCCACGTCATTCAGAGGTTCTACCACCACAACTCACTAGTACCTCTAAAGCCACCTCACCACCACCGGATCCTTCAATCATATCCCTGCACTCGAGTTGATGATTGATGGTTTAGGGCAACCAGTCATGCAGTTAAACAGACATGCATGTGACACTATAGAGCCAGATGGATCAAGATTATGTGGCTTGTTTTAAAAATGAGGCTTGTTTTTAGAGAGGTTGGCCCCTTAACCTTAAGATGCTCACTTTTGTTAAAAGGAAAAAGTCCATTTCCCTCCCTCAACTTTTAAGGAAGTCCGATTTTCCTCCCTCAATTTCAAAACCGGATAAACAACCTCCCTTAACTTTTGAATCCGTGCATTTTACCTCCCTGACTGGTTTTGAACAGTGGTTTTGCTACAGTAATAGTGGTTTTGCTACAGTAACAATGGTTTTGTCTTTTTCTTTTTTTATTTATTTTTGCTGAATTTTTGAAAAATCATAGTAAATCACAGAAAAATCATAAAATAGAAAATCCAATTTTGTTGGACTCCATATGAGTAGATCTATACAGTGCACATATAATATGGTATACTTTAGTACAAAGTTTTTATTGTAGATTTAGATCTATACTTTTTTGTAATTAAAATAAATTTATAACTAAGCTATACATGATTTAATAAGTATAAATTTTTTAATACAGTTGAAGCATACAATAATTAGTCCACCATAAAAAATTGATCACAATTAAACTATACAAACTGTAGCTATGAATTAATCCAAATAATTACAAAAAAACATATTATCGTATGAAATTAATTGTAATAATTCATAACTGCAGTTTCTATAGTCTAATTATGGTCAAATTTTTATGATGAGATAATTATTGTATGCTTCAACTATATTAAAAAATTTATAATCATTGGATCATGTATAACTTAGTTATAATTTTTTTTAGTTACAGAAAAGCATGGGTCTAAAGGTACAACAAAAACTTTGTACTAAAGTATACTATATTATATGTTCATTGTATATATCTACTCATGTGGAGTCCAACAAAATTGGATTTTCTATTTTATAATTTTCCTGTGATTTATTATGATTTTTCAAAGATTCAACGAAAATAAATAAAAAGAAGAAAAAGACAAAACCATGGTCATTGTATCAAAACCACTGTTACTGTAGCTAAACCACTGTCTAAAACCGGTCAGGGAGGTAAAATGCACGGTTTCAAAAGTTGAGGGAGATTGTTTGTCCGATTTTGAAGATGAAGGAGGAAAAGTGGACTTCCTTGGAAGTTGAGGAGGTAAACTGGACTTCTTCCTTGTTAAAAAGCTCATAGCCTATTTGAAAGCTTTCAGGCAGATGGATCAAGATTGGGCTCGGATGGGGCTTCGTTCTCCGACTTGAGGGATAGGTCCTTTTTCTTAAGGGCCTCCATTTCCAGGATTAGTTTTGGATGGGGCTTCATTCTCCTTTTTTTCTTCTCAACATACAAGACCCAATAGGGCTAGGCCTAGATTTGGAGACCAGGGCCTTGGTCATGCTCATGCACTAGCCCAACATCAGAAATAACACATATATATGACGTGAGACCCCAGCACGTCGGACTGTCGGAGCACCTAAAATAATCTGAAACTTTCATCCAAATTTCGTTTCATTTTTTTTCTCATATTTCTCACTCAGGCTCGAATCCGGACCCGCACAAAAACACAGGAAGCAGTAGCAGTAGTAGTAGGAATCAGGGCTCTGATCACTTGAGCTACTCTGTTGACTCTAATCTATATAAATCAGCCGTGAAACAATATTTTTTTCTCTCAAAAAAAATCAGTCGTACGAACAGCTGAACCGGCTTAGCTTAAGCGAACAGGGTACATATTATATCTGACACGAGAATTTCCCATGGTTCGAAAAATTTTCTGATGCCCCCAGCGAGCAGCTACAAACACGGCAAGTAACCGTGCGATAACAACAGCACGAAAAAATCCCTCATCTCGCACGCACGCGGCATGCCCGAGCTCCACCGCTCTCTAGCCGCGCTTGGTGCGCACGCTGACGACGGCGACGTCGTCGAGCACTGGCCCGCAGAGCGAGCTGAGGTCGTCGCTCCTGGTGCTGTAGAAGGAGCTGAAGAAGACGAGCCTGGTGCGCGCGGACGCGGCGCGGAACGGCAGCACGGCGCGCTTGACGCCGCCCTCCCCCGCCGACTCGTAGGCCACCTTGGTGGACTCCCGGCCGGCGTAGGCCTCCACCATGAGCGAGCCGCGGCAGGCGTTGCTGGCGTCGCCCACGGTGAAGGACAGCACGTACTGGCGCCCCGGCACGGTGCGGATCACCTGCGCGACGGCGCTCTCCCTCCCGGCCAGCAGCTCCACGGCGCGCCGGCCCCGCGGCACCGCGAAGCTGTCGCCGTCGATGTACTTGACGGCCTTGAGCGACTCCACCATCCACCCGGGCAGCGGCGAGTGGTCGTCCACCACCCGCGACGGGATCAGCACGCCCCACTTTGTCCCCGGGATGATGTAGGGGCCCTCCTCGAAGTCGCCGTTCTTCACCAGGTTCTCTGCAATGCACTCAGCAGGTCAGGCCACCCGCCGGCCGGCCGGCACGCGACGCGGCACGCCATGATCATGCATGATGCTTACTGTTGGTGCGGCGAGGCGGGTTGAGCCTCTTGATGGCGACGGAGTCGATGAGCGGGCCGCAGGCGGGGTCCTCGGTGACGCCGGGGTTGTGGATGACGACGTCGACGTCGTCGGCGTCGGCGCCGGCGACCCAGGCCCAGGCGTACGAGTCCCAGCCGTTGCTGCTGTACATGGTCTGCATGGCCAGCAGGCCCGACTGCCCCGACGCGGACACGTTGAGCTGCTCCGCCTGCGCGCACGTCCGCGCCGCGCTGAACGTGAGCGAGTAGCGCGCGCCGCGGGCGGCGCCCCGGAGCCGCTGCCGGATGGACGCCTCGTTGCCGAGCCGCACGGCGTGGGCGCCCTCGGGCACCACCAGCACCATGTCCCCCTGCTTCCGCCCCGACGGGATGTACTCCACGAACCCCGACGTCTGCCACGACGGGATCGCCGACGCGCCCACCACCCGCGTCCCGCCGCGCAGCTGCGACGGCAGCGGGCCGCGCTCGAAGTTGCCGTTCGGGAGCAGACCTGCGTTGCATTCCGCATTTCCATGGCAGGAAACTAATAATCAGAGATCGCTCGCGCCAAGAAACCGAACAACGACGACGACAGTTAATCGGAATCAACCACGTTACCGTCAGTAATTCCGAGCGCCAGTCTGCACGTTAAGCACAGCAGCAGCAGAAGGATCACTGGCACAGTAGCCATGGATAATCTTCCCATCTTGCTTGCTCCAATCTGCTCTCGATCTAAATAGATGAACAGACTCTGCACTTGGAAGGAATCGTCAATGGTGTTGCTCTGAACTTCGATCGATCGATCAATGTGGCCTGAGGAGGTGGAGTGAGGAGGGCGCCGTGCTTAAATGGAGTGGGAGGCGACCACCGGGACTGCGCCTAGATTTGGGCGAGATTAACCGTTCTGCCACTGAGGCGTTACCTCTGCAAAGGTTCAGTTACACAATGTCAGAACCTGCAACGTGCGGTCTTCATGACCTGGCAGACAGGCAGAGTCAAGAACATGAGTCCATGTTCGACATCAATCAGTGACGCTTCTTATCGCTGGAACAAACAAAATGCGATCAATTTGCAGGGCTCGGCTTACAATATAAGAGCAAGATTCCACCTTCATACTTCTAATAATGGGTTGTTTTTTTTTCTTCGGATCACTCTCCTAAAGTTGAAGTTTGAGATGCGTGGGTCAGTGACAAACCGTCGGGATGGTGCTCCAAATGGTTATCCGTGTTTCTCCCCTAGTTCAACTAAATGAACTGGATTGTAAAAATAAGGAGACAAATTGTCTAGTTAGTTCTTTAAATTGAACTAGAAGAGAACCGCAGATAGCTATTTGGAGCACCATCCCCATCTATTACGAATGCGTGTGGAAGATCTTTCGGACATTGTAGGAGGTGTCAGGTTTTAGATAGGAGGAGTACTACAGTACTCCCTCCGTCCCTAAATAAGTGTCGTTCTCGCTTCCCGAGAAAAAGTTACCGGCAATTATATATTAAAATATATTAGTATTCATGCTAAGTAATTAGTATCATCGGAAAGATCTTTACATCTAGTTTTTTAACAAAATTATTTGGAGATATAAATATTACACATATTTTCTACAAATTGAGTCAAACACGTGGCACGCACACCAACGGCGACACTTATTTAGGGACGGAGGGAGTAGATCTGAAGCGAAACAGATTCATAATCACGAGTGACCTGGCATTAAGATGAGATGAGATCCTCTCCTAAAGTGAAGCAGACCTTGTGCCTTATGGGTACGCCTTTACTTTGTTGCTTTTTTTGGGGGGACAGATCTTCATTTCTGGTGAGGTGTTTGCTGCGTTTAGCTAGGTACGGAGTACTGCAGGTTATTCATGCTAAAACTTATGTACAGGTGTTGTCAATCTGGGACAGTTTGTACACTAGCAGTGCAGATCAACATGATCGTGTGTTCTGCTTCAGAATTTAGTTTTCATTCAGTGATAAGTATAGCATTTAACATCCGGGTACGCACCCTGTTCGTTTGAACAACTTTCAGCTTGTTTGAGTTTGTTTTGACTTATTCTCTCTCACAGAATATTATTGAATTAGTTAAAATCATCCTAAAAATGTAGGAGCTCGCGCGTCAGTATGGACAGGAGTCGCGGCTCACTGCACAGCGTTTTTTTTTTTAATAACAACAGCGTTGCCGTCCGCAGATCAAAAGCAGCGTAGCAGACAATCTGAGCCTTTTGTGTGAATTAGTTTGCTTGCTTTGCTTGATCTCTGAATCTGTGGAAGTGGCGGTTTTGCTCTATGGGTTGTGTGGGCTGTGGCCAATCATGGGTATGTACTCCATTCCATGTGAGGGACTGACGATGCCAAAGACCTTTGTTCCATCTTCCATGCCATCCACCGACCATATCACGGACTGATGAAATTCACCTGTAGTAATCGCGGGCTGCTCATGCAGTGAGTGAGAGGCTAACATATCCGGATATTTCACTGACGCCCCCATGCATGCATGATTTTTGATCACTCATCTGCTTGCTATCTTTTCAGAGTCCTCCTCATCTTTCTTTGTACACCTCTAGATACTACTTCAGAATAATATTATGCGTGACGTGAGTTCATAATCCGTCCGCTCTGCCTCCCAATGTGCTTGGAAGTTACAGTACTGTACAAAACGACGCAGAGATGATTGTTCTTGTTTAATATATTACCTCTCTCATGCACTGCGCAGATTCAGTTCAGGCATGTGACCGGCCGCACCTGCGCTGGCTTATCGGGTGATCATGTGCCCGCCCGTGCATGGAGGTGTGGAGATGATGGAAAGGAGGCAGCAGGGGCAGATGGCAGGCACTCGCATGTGCAATTGCATGTGGAGGTGGAGGTGGAGGTGGAGCTACGCCGATGCAAGGCTTGCGCTCATGTCATGTTAGTTGTTAGGCATGTGTCTCTCCAGCTTTAGGTTCCAATATAAGTACCCTACCCGATTTAGGTTTCAATAACTCGATCGAGTAGAGTCCGATGGAAACTACACTACACGTCTACACACGTAGTACGTATACGGCGTAACTCATGGAGTCATGACATGGATTGGGAGTTTATTGGGACCATGCATGGTCGCAGTCACGGGAGCTGTGTTTCTCTGCATGAATGCATTGCCTTCCGCCGCCTAATCAACGCTTCTTTCCACTCTCTGCTATGTACACTGTACTTGTGCGACTAGTACTTGTGTCATGACAGTACTCAGCATCTCCAGTCCCCCAATACCACTCATCATCATCATAAATCAATTATATTAGGGTCATGAGTGTTTTTTCATGCTCCAGCACTCCTCAACAAGTCTCCATTTTTTTTTGGTGGCCACAAATATATCCTCCATTCCCCCTCAAATAAGAGGGAAGTTGTATCTCCTCCAATAAGTTTAGGCCCACTTCAACGGCCTCTTCTTCCTCCTCGCGTGCGTCGCTGGGTGCAGATGTTGAGCTCGCGTGTTGCTGTTCTGCGCGCACGTGCCGACCAAAGATGTCGAGCTCGCACGTAGCTGTGGTGCTCACACGCCGGCCGGAGATAGCGAGCCCACGGTGTCGCTGTGCCTTTGCTGCCCGCATGCCGGTCGAAGATGCCGAGCTTCGCTCTGCCTCTGTGCACGCTGGGCGGAGATGCCAAGCATCAGTCTGCCACACGCATGCCAGCCCAACGAGTTCTTGCACGGAGCAACTGTAGACCTACAACATGGAGATGTGTGTGTGCCGCGCATGGGAAGGTGGTGCTATAGATGTCCGAACGGGTGGCCCGACACTAACCCGGCCCAGGCACTATTCGGTCCAACCCTAGCGGGTCGTGTCTTATCGGGCCGCCGTGCCAGCCGTGTTGTGCTGAATAGGGCTGTCGTGCCTAACCCTCGGCTCAGGCACGACACTATAGGGACTTGGTCGTGCCGTGTCGTGCCGAATGGCCCGTCGTGCCTCCCAGACCCGTCGTGTCGCACCGTCACTGCCGCGCGCGGGAGACATGCCCGGTCGCGCGCCGCCACCACGGAGAGACACCTCGACCACGCTTTGTTGCCGCGAGGAGGCGTCTCGGCCATGAGCCACCGCTGCCATGTCGAAGAGAGAGGAGCATAGAGAGAATTGCGGCTAGGAAGTGAGGAAAGAGAGAGTTAGCTAGGACTTGAGGCATACTTTTCTTTATATATGTCACTCTATCTCCTCTAATGGTGTTAGTCCCTTCTAAAATCATCCAACGGTGGAAATAATCGTGCCGCTATCGTGCCAGCCTATTAGTCGTGTCGTGCCCGTTTCGTGTCGTCGTGCCAGACCTACGGCCCAGGCACGACACTACGTTCGTGCTCGTGCCGGCACTGGCACTATAACCTTCGTGTCGTGCCGTGTTAGGACCGTGCTTTTTCGGATCGTGCCCGTGTCAGCCCATCGGATCTGACCCATTTGGACATTTATAGGTGGTGCACTAGTGCCGGCGACCAGGGTCGTCGATGCGCTGAGGGGAGTGACGAAAAGGGGGGGAAATAAATATCTAAATTATTACTGACAGGTGGATTCCATGTATTAGGAGAGATTATTGATCATATGCTTTAGCATCTCTCCATAATAGTTCAAAAGATAATATTGGACTACCTCAATATCAATTTATTGGGAGAGTTATATCGAGAAACTGCTAGAGATGCTTTATCCCCTTCTCAAAAGCAAATGCTACTGGTACTTTTGTCCTCCGTCACATTCCGTACTTTACATCTAATCGGTTCTTTCTCAAAAACAAATGTTAGTAGGTACTTTTTTTGTGTGTTTGTGACTATGTTAGTGGGTACTTGTGCCTTTTCTTCTATTCAGAAGAAAACGTGCATCGCATAGATCCTGTGAACCAACCGGCTTATCGGCGACGGCTCCTATTCGTTTGAAACTATGACAAAACAACATCAGTCGACGTATTAGTCGCGATTAACCAAATAGCCAGGCATCACCTATCAATCATGTTACGGTATTTTTTTACAATAAAACAACATCAACTGGCTTATCAATAGTATAAACCATTCTGATAAAAAAATAGTATAAACCATTAACCGAATAGTCTGACATTGCTTAATTAGTCATGTTACAATAATTTTTTTCTCACAATAAAACAGCGTAAGCGGAACAGTTTCACATCACTTGAGGTTAAGAGCCGAGCAAAGTCGCTACCGTCCACTGATGTCTGATGGAGACCAATCTGATTTCAAGTAAGGTTCTGATGGTCTTATTGCACGGTGATTTGGGGAATCAAACCCCACCAGCACGACAATGTTTCAAGCACCAAATTCTGCTGCAAACTGTATCTTCCAGAATTTCTTAAAAAACATTTTTTTTCTAATAAGTGGCTAAAATGAGTCAGCAGAGAGTAATTTTTGTTATGTTCCGCCAACAGTTACCACTAAAATGCGGGTAGGCACGCAGTGGCGGATCTAGAATTTTAATGCAGGGTATGCCGTACAAAAAATTTCTTATGTAATTTGGTAAAATTATATTTTAATCCAGTAAAACCATGTGCATGATAATCATTAAATTAAAATATTAAAGTTAAAACTATGAAAAATTATGATATATATAGTTTAAATTTAATACAAATAGTTCAAAATATATCACACTCAATGAATATGACTACACAATTATCCAAAACACTATCACCTAACTTATTTTTTGACTTTGTTTTCACTATAGCCAATGAAAAAAAATACCCTTTCAATTTGTTGTTGCCACCGCTAAAAGCAATATCAATTTTGTCCTTCTTTAATTGGGTTGTAAAAAGTTTTTGCATGTCATATCGGATATTTCGGTACCAATTTAGTCTATTAAAATAGATAAATAAAAAAACAAATTACATATTCCGTCTAAAAACCGTGAGACGAATTTATTAAAACTAATTAATGTGTCATTAGCATATATTTACTGTAGCACAATATCGTCCAATTATGGACTAATTAGGCTTAAAAATCATCTCACAAAATTATTACAATCTATGTAATTTTTTATTTTTTAATCTATATTTAATATTCTATGCATGTGTTCAAACATTCAATGTGATGGGTAAACAGTTTTTGAGGTGGAAACTAAACACGGCCTATATCAATTGGAGTGCAAATTTCGTAAAGAGGACACAACACTATACACAGCTACCTATTGCAAAATAAAGGATGAAATATCTTGTTTATAGTTCTAATATTCAGAAGGGATTACATAGAAAATTGAAAAAATAAACCGAAGACACATTAGGTCTTATGGTTGCACAAAAGAGGATAAAAAATAGAAAAACTAACGATAAAAAATAGAAAACCAAAAAATGGAAAATGTAGCATCACGGGATTGAACCCATGCCCTCTTTTTTTTGGTCTTAAAACACGAGGCTTACCAATGGAATATAAATACATACTATCATTTCTTTTTGCAAATGCTTACATTAATGTAAATTATTATCTAGTGTTAACTTAGAAGGCTGCCCTACAGGATATGCCGTGGCCCACCTGGTATATCCTGTAGGTTCGCCAGCCAGTCATCCATGCCTACGGTTGGTAGAGATACCAAAGCGGCAGATATAGAGAAAATTTAGAAAAAACAAGCATGAGACAGAGAAAAATAGAGAACACGGAAGATTTGTAAATATGAACACGGGAAAGATTTACGATCAAGCATGGATACTGAGGGAATTCACTCCATTTTCCTCTTTCACAGGGGAAAAATGTCTTTGGGTGTTGAACTAATGAACCCTTAGACTAAGAGATGCTCTAAGAGACTTATTTTTTTTTCCAATTTGTAGGGATAGAAATTTTAGTGAGTTGATGAAGAGTTTGAATAGTTTATTACAGTACATTTTTTATTGTTCGTTGTAAACCGTTTCGCTTACTGCTTAAAATCCACTAAAAAACTTACCCCTTAGACTTGTTTGATGTACATATATTCACATCAATCCATATGTATTGAAAGAGATTAGAGTGAAAATGAGTTCAAGTTATACTTCAACACATGTGATCCAAACAAGCCCTTAATAAATGGTTCTGTCCGTCTAATAAATAAGGAACGAAAATAATTTGGGACCGTGTAAACGAGAGCCGCCGCCCGCCGGTGCCCGGAGCGACGACTGGCGAGCCGGCCACCCTGACTCTATTTGCCTACTCTGTATACTAGTAGAATAGTACGTACGATAGATCCCCGATCCGTAGGTCTCCACCACCCCATCGCTGTAATTATCTCACAGATCCAATCCGTCGCGGACCACAATTCAACCCTGATTTTTTCCGTTTTTTTAAACAAAAATGGGCTAGGGCTAGTGCGCCGCGCTGTTTTAGGTTGTGCTCGGTGGCAGTGAGGTGTTGAAGCTAAGGTTAGGATTCCCGAGAGGCGGAGCGATGGACAAGAAGAAGGTGGCGGTGCCGATTGTGTGCCATGGGCACTCGCGCCCGGTGGTGGACCTCTTCTACAGCCCCGTCACGCCCGACGGCTACTTCCTCATCAGCGCCAGCAAAGGTATGCCGTCCCTGAACCCGTCACTTTTGCTTGATTTCTAGACGATTGAGATAGATGGTTCCTGAATGTGGAAAGTGCAGTTAATTTCATAGATACTGGTCGATTTTGTAGTCATGTAGTACATTAGACTGCTACTGAGTTCATCTTGGTTAGGAATTAGTATGTAACTGTCACAGAGACTCTGGTCCAGAATCTGGATCTGTATTGGTTGATTGTTACACATGGATGCTTTATTGTAGTATTACTTTCCAGCAGTTGCTGTTTGAAATGCGAGATTGATCTATCAAATTGTCAAAACCGGATAAATTGGCTACGCTATTCAGTTGTCATTGGCTCATCTCATTTAGCTGGCTCTGCAATTTATGTGCATTCAAGTTCAAAACAAGCTTGAGTCACTGAAAGATGAGACCACACCTCTTGTTTGCCTCCGATCCCATGGCAGTCAGTGTTAAGTGACTTGGGCCATTGCTCTTTAACATAGCAAAGCTGAGGAACTGCTCTAATGTTCAGGGCTTAAGCTGAACCTGATACTAATGTTTTTGACTGTAACTGTTCCTTTGAGCCTAATTACTTGATCCGCTTATGCATAAACTTGGATTCCTTGTTGGGAGTATTATCTTAAGTATCTCTTTTGTTTAGCTAAATAGTCAGTTCCTATAGTTTTTACTGCACAAAAATCAATAGATTTTGAGCATTAGTTGGCACAAGAAATTTGACTATTTATTCGGCAGTTCACTTCTACTGGATCATATCATAAATTCTGGTGAAGAGCGAGTCCATATTTATACGGTGCAGGGGAAATGTCATCAGTTTCATTTTGCACCATGTGAGCTTCATATATTGTTGGATTAGTGTTCGCATCGCTGTTATTGATAGCATGGTTTTGTTTGCAGACTCAAATCCAATGCTTCGCAATGGTGAAACTGGAGACTGGATTGGGACATTTCAAGGCCACAAAGGCGCTGTATGGAGCGCTTGCCTTGACACCAATGCTCTGCGTGCTGCGTCTGGTTCTGCTGACTTTTCAGCGTATGGTTCTCATTCCGCAAAGTCCCCTGGTGTTACTGTCATTATAATCCCTCTGAAGGATGTTGCATATCATTTGAATTGACCATCTGTTTACCATTCTCTGGCGGATTTTTTTTCTTGTGTTATCTCAATTTTGCTGTTAATTAGTACATTAATCATTATCTATCTTTGAATTTGGTACTTAACTGCTACTCAAAAGCAGGGGAAAATCTAGCCCGATTAGGCACCAGGGTCAGCATCAAAGAAACTACTGTATTATAATGTTTTATTGGGAATTATCACTGAACAAGAAACTAATATATAGAAGATTAACTAAAAGTTGTCGGGGTCAGCGGACCCTGATGTAATACTGTAGATCTGCCCCTGCTCAAAAGAAAATATGATACAAACTATGTGAAATAAATGCTGCCAAGAAATACAAAATTAACTTGTTGCATGGATGATTTGACTTGGAGACAAATGAAAGTGTAAATGCTAATCTATTTAAGTTAACCAACCTTGTATATCTTGAATAATATGTTGACTAGATGGATTTTGCACCAGCTATGTGAATGAAAAATGAACTGTCAAAAACTCAAAATGACATGGGATGGTTTTTCCACATGATGCTCTAGAGTTTTATGTTTCCATTTTTGGGAATATGTGTTGATTATCTCTCTTTTTTTTCAGAAAAATATGGGATGCACTAACAGGCGATGTGCTCCACTCTTTCGAACACAAGCATATTGTCCGTGCATGTGCTTTTTCTGAGGTTATGGTCTTACCATATTGAAGCATCATACATGTTCCTCTCCTGTAGTCAAGTAATTCTGTTGGCTGCTTTTATTGCCCTTTTTGTCGCCTTGTTCCAATCAATTCTTTCTTTTTTCCTAGTGACCTACAACACATTCCTTTATTTTTATTGGTTGAGTGTAATGGTGATTACTTGTATTATTTTAAGTTGTAAATTTTAAGCACCTGCTTATCATATTGGTTATTAATAATGCCAAAAATGCCTACTCATTGCTTTCGTGTGGTTGCATGGATCACTAGAATGGATGATTTATGCAAACTTTGTCTAGGAAGTGTCTAAAAACACTTTTTTTGCCTAAAAGTTTATCAATGTTCCACTACAATTTTTGAATTGACCTTAAATTAGCATCCTATTGAATTACTGATGTAAATGTAAATGTTACTGATCTGACCCACACAAGTTTTTAAGTGGCTCTAGTTCGTATCATACTTCGAAGTGATTCACAGCCTTGCATTGTCTAAGAAAGTTATTAGTTTATGATGAAACAGTGCATCTCTCCTGCGTCACTCGAGAAAAAAAAATGATGAAACAATAGAATTTCAGTCCTTTCTTATCTTCTTAGCTATCATAAACTTTCCTTTCCATTTAACTCTATTTTATTCAACCATCTCATGTGATTCAGGTTGAAATTTTCTAATTTAACAAGGTGACTGATTACGCCTCTTCTATTTTGTGGGGAATATGTAGTTCCATTATTATGTATAGCTACTTGTCCATTTGTGTAAATTTTATAATTTAACAAGGTGACTAATTTAACAAGATGACTTGCTAGTCTAGTCTGAAATTCTGTATAAAGTTTATTTTCTCAAGCCCAGTTACCTTACTCATCAATAGGATTTGGAAATGTCCATCTTGAAGATAACTTTTTTATGAATAATTCTAGAAATTTAGCCATTAAATCATTTTAAACTTCTTTGAATCCCTACAGAATTGTTTTCTTTCCTTCACTTTATTTTTCGCCACAATAACCCAGAGAGTTTTCTGCATGCGTAGATTTCTATCTCATCTAAAACACAAATGTTTCATGCAGGATACCCACATGTTTCTTACAGGAGGCTATGAGAAGATTTTGCGTATATATGATTTGAACCGTCCAGATGCAGCTCCAAGAGAAATTGACAAATCACCTGGTTCTGTCAGAACTGTCACTTGGCTTCATAGCGACCAAACTATACTAAGTTCCTGCACGGATTTAGGTGGTGTGAGGTTTGTCTGGATGTACTGTTAACTGTATTATTATTAGTTCCAGATTAGTATTGCCAATTTGCCATAGAAGATGATTTTATATACAAAATAAGCATGCTGAACTGTTACTGAGACTGAGAGGGCCTGGCAGAGTTGGTTATTATGTGGCGTTGTGCCCTGTTAAACTGCGAACATAAAGACATAATTCAGAATTCAACTTTTATGAATTCATTTATTTGAAATAATAGTTATTTTTTTTGCATTGAAGAAGCTCCTCTATTTTCCTAGAAATCATATCTTGATCTCTCTCTATTGTGTCTCTTTAGTTGCAAAGTCTGCACCTTAAATATGTCACTGTCCAAAATGTCTCAATGTACATATCAATGTGCAAATACCAATATGGACATATAGATCTGTGAATCCAGTGATTTTGATATAGGAATCTGAGGTAATAAGATTGATTATTTACCCATCACAGGTTTCTAGAACTTCCCTGCACTTTTTAAAGAACTCTAATTAGAATAATGTTAAGCTGAACTATGTATTTAACGAGTACCTTGTCAAACATGTGTTAAATTTAAGATATGTATTTTTTGTTCTTCTTGACAGGCTATGGGATGTAAGGATTGGGAAAATTGTCCAAACACTTGAAACCAAATCACCTGTCACCAGCGCAGAAGTAAGCCAAGATGGCCGGTTTATCACGACAACTGATGGCTCAAGTGTGAAATTTTGGGATGCAAATCAGTAAGACATTTCTGTACCTTACCTAACAATGCCAAGAGATGTATTGGCTTTGTTGCTTACAAAACATATCTTGTTTTTCTGCAGCTTTGGAATTGTTAAGAGCTATAATATGCCATGCGCAGTGGAGTCAGCTTCTCTTGAACCGAAGTATGGGAATAAATTTGTCACTGGTGGAGAAGACATGTGGGTTCGTGTCTTTGATTTTTTCACTGGAGAAGAATTAGGTAAGTCTCTTCTGTTTGAAGGTTTCGTCAATAGCTCTTTGTCATGATACCTACATCTTGTTTCAGAATAGTCTTGCTGTGATGTGCGAATCTTTTCCTGTTTTAGCAAACATTATCCTGTCACCTGCAAGGTTGCATCGAACTATGGTTAATGTTTGACCCCATATGGCAAATCTTTAATTCTTCATTTAGTCTGTTATTGTCTTTATTTTTTTTTCTCAAACACGCGCCAGAGCTGCGTATCATTTTATAAAGAAGAAATAAAGGGGTAAGAACACTTATTACACACAGCACAGCCACACTGTCCCAATTTTTCATGCACGGTTGCACACCTTTAAAAGATACAGAAAATGACCTCGACCTAAGATTGAACTTACATCTGGCTCAAAGACAAGGAGGTAGGAAATGCCTCCAGGCCCCCACGGCTGTAGCTGTTCACAAGCAAGCTGAAACCTTATTAAATGCACAATGGATGTGGTAGTTCCACAAGGTCCAGGCCCCTAGAATGATGAGGGAGTTAAGTCCCTTCTGAATCAGGTTCTCAACCCCTAGAATGATGAACACCTCCGCAGTTTTCCTGGGCTGAGTCCCTTCCAAATCAGGGTATCAACTCCAACAGCAGTTTTCCTCCCACTGATCAACACCTCCACAGATTGCGGACCAAGGATCAGTAGCTGACCACTTGCAAAATCTTAACCTTCGTATGCGGTGGTTGATCGCCTTATCATCTTGTTCACAATGAGGGCATTGGGCTGGGATCGTAAGGTCTCATGTGCGAGACGAACAACAGCCCAACATCTACCATGGACAAATAGCCACAAAATGAATCGCCATTTGCTCGGGGCCCAGTATTTCCAAACCATTTCCCATGGTCCAAACAGCATGCCCCCATGGAAGAGACCCTTGTATGCTGTCGTAGTGGAGTACTGAGTTACTGACCATTAGCCAAGAAATATGAAACATGAGATTCCTCCACACCAGGTTGTGCAGGGCCACCTCAGAAAGAAGATCCCAAAGCAGTATATATTCAGAAATCAAAATTAGAGCCGGTGCACCTTGGACATCAGAAATCCAGGCCTGACCAGTGAGGGTCTGAAGCACTGTCCTTTTGGGAGCCAATCTAAACACATGAAGAGCATGATTGGCTATCTTCTGGACATGAATCCATTTATCGGTCCAAAATAATGTTTTTTGCCCCATCTCCCACCTTTGTTGTTACTGCCATAGAGAAGAAAGTATGTACACAGTGATAAACTTGAATAGGAAACTTCAATTGTGGCCCACTGGCTTTTTATTCAAAAAGTGTAGCGGATATTGTGCTTGTTTATTCGTTTTCGCCCTCTTTTTTTTTAATAAGTGCCAGTTGCTTGTAGACCTGAACTTCGGAAGTCTGTTTACGGTACCATTTCTTTAAAGTTGTTTCTGGTATTATATAAGTTTGTTTCGGCTAGTTGCCTGGTTCACAGCTCTGGCTAAACAAGTGTTCTGTTTCTTATGGGATAATTCCAAGCATTGTCTGTGTGGATTTAAATCTCAAGTTATTAGCATTCTTTCTTTCCTTTTTTTTGCAAAACGTTGTTAGCATTCATTTGACTATAGAAGATAGCTATAGACCATTCTGTTTTCTCCTATAGAAGCTATAGACCATTCTGTTGTCATTACATGACGGTTGAATATTCATTACATTGCAGTCGTTATTAAGGGTCTGTTTGGTTGGTGACCAGACCTTGCCACGCCACAGATTCGTCGTGCCACAGTTTTTCTGGCAGTCGTTTGGTTCACTGCCACAGCTATGGCACGCCACACTTTCTTAGCACCATGCCCCACACGTCATAGACTCATTTTCGTGCCAAACTTTGCCACAAGTGTGGCTTCGATTTTGCTCGCCACACTTTCTGTGGCAGCCACAGTTTGCCGAAGATCAAGCGTGACAAGTTACGGTCACCAACCAAACAGGCCCTAACTATGTACCTGACTACCCCCACTGAACTCGTGGCTGTGTTTGCTTTTTCTGCTAAACAGCATGTAACAAGGGGCACCACGGTCCGGTCCACTGCGTACGGTTTACTCCTGTTGGTGAATCTTATGCATCAGGATCCGAAGATGGAACTATCCGAATCTGGCAGTTGGGTCCATCTAACAGCGACGAACAGGAGGCAGCAAATGCAAACGGGAAGACAAAGGTCGGGGTAAATGATGCCGCCCGTAAGATCGAGGGCTTCAACATTACCAAGGACGGGCAGGCAGAGGGGTAGCGATGCATCACTTGGTGGTGGCCATGCTTGCTGGGAGACTATTTGTGGGATGCTCTTTCGCTTCGTTCCTCCCAGAACTGTTGTTGTTAACTTGTAAAAGTATGACTGTATGAGCATGGCCTTTTATGGTTGGGTTTCCTGTAACAGCACCGAGGTGAATGGTGTAGTTTTGTTGGGATCTTTCTTGTAGTACTCAAAATATGGACAGCACGCTCACTGACTTTAACGAATACGGAGTATATGACAGTTAAAAATGGTGATTTTCTGTCTTTTTCCCTCTAGGGTGAAATATACCATTTTTAGTTCGTTATTAGTCGCGTGCAGCTGAATATACGTTTAATCGGCTACCCATCACTCCCGCGAGCATGCTTGTTAGCCCGTCGGATGACCACCCATCGGTGCTTATGAGTTCTGGGCGCGACACACCGCAACGGATCGCCATGACTGCCTGTCCCTTTGATTATGACACCTGTCAAAGGCGAGTACATCGAAGCCTACCCTTTGAGGTTCATGTTTTTCATCCCTAAATCATGAGGATCGATGGAGATTGAGGGCAACAACCGAACAAAGCCTGAAGGGGATTGATTCATCCCTAAGACGATTCGCAGCGGGGACGGTACCCGAGCCTCTATACGCCAGTTGCAGTAAAAAATATGTGTAGCGGAGGACGCTAAAGTCTCCTGTATTCCCACTCGCCCGCTATACAGAGCGCAGTACCATTCATCCGCTATCAGATGCAGCTCCCGTAGCCAGGTGCTACCACGTGCGGATAGTGGGCGCAGGGGAGCTGCAGTGATGGGCCCCACCTTGTTTTGCAACAACAAAATGTTATATCTCACAAACCGAAAACCTAAATTAAATTCCGATTGCACCATTAAATTCGTTGTAATTAATTCTTCAAAACTAGATCTCTCATGGATATATTTAGATAAAATAACAAGTGAGCCCACAATAGATAGAGGATGATATAGAAGATGGATGGATGCAGGAGAAATAAGGGCCTGTTTGGATCCATGGCAAAAGTGCTAGTTTTGCACTTTTCGCTCTCTTTTTGCCATGGGATCCAAACAGCTTGGCAAAACAGCAAAATTTTTGCTAGTTCCTCTTGCCACCAAAACCTGGCAAAATAGGCCAAAAAGCCTCGGGGTGGGCGCCCGGACGCCCAATACCCCCGGTCCCCACCCACCCACACTTCATAAAGACGCTAAATCATCATTAAATAGGGGCAAATCAGTCATTGTGCACCAATTAATGTAACTTTAGCTATGGGATCCAAACAGCTTTACAAGACAAAAATTTTGGCTACAAAATTTTTGCCAAAGTTTTGCTAGTGGCAACTTGGATCCAAACAGGGCCTAAGTATAGAGGAGAGAATCTTGATGACTAGGCAGTATAGAGGATGAAAATAGAGGAACGTGAGTGCGGATAGTCTAAATCATGAGGATTGAGGGAGATTGGATCCCTGGAGGTGATTGAGGAGGATTTTGACTTTCAATCCATTCCATTCCCCTATGAGAAAACGAACGGTGCCTGATGGTGCTGTTTGACAGTTTGGCACGCTCATCGACAAGTCCTTGCATTGTTTGGTTGAGGCAAAAGAGAGAGAGTAGAATTGTCAGAACACAGAACTAGTAGTATATCAACAAAAATAAGCCAGGGGCCGAGCCGCCGAGGGCCATACAGAAACAACACGAATGCTATGCTATGTATAATCATCAACTCAGAAAAGTCAACCATCGCCTTTCCTACCTCCTTATAATGTGATAAACTAAAGAAAATTCCCACCAGACGCTTTACCCAAACAATTGCAAACTCCGAAGGAATGGTGGTAAGCTCTAAATCGTTTACGCAAATGCCAGGTAGTCACGGTCGGGGGTGCACATTTCACTCGCTGGAAACCTTGGAGACCTTGGGAACATCGACGGGGAAGCTGTCGATCTCGTCCATCCACGGGTTGGTCTCCTCCGCCGGGTTGACCGACCGGAGCGCCCTCCACACGGCGCTGTTGCACTTGAACCCCGACCCGAACGCGATCTGCCACACCCGGTGGCGGCGCCGGATCCTCCCCTTGGCCTCGCTGTAGGCCAGCTCGTACCAGAGCGAGCTGCTGGACGTGTTCCCGAACCGGTGCAGCGTCATCCGCGACGGCTCCATGTGCCAGTCGGTGAGCGACAGGTTGCTCTCCAGCTCGTCCAGCACGGCGCGGCCGCCGGCGTGGATGCAGAAGTGGTCGAAGGCGAGCTTGAAGTCCGGGATGTAGGGCTTCACCTTCTTCATCTTGAGCACCTTCCTGGCGACCAGCGTGGCCATGAACAGCAGCTGCTCCGACAGCGGCAGCACCAGCGGGCCGAGCGTGGTGATGTTGGTCTTGAGCGCGTCGCCCGCCACCGCCATCAGGTCCCTCGACAGCGACACGCCCAGGACGCCCGCGCCGTCCTCCTCCTGCGTCACGCAGCCGAAGCACCGGTCGTCGGCGCCCTTGTGCGTGCGCACCGTGTGCACCAGCTCGTACTTGGCCCGCCGCCGGTCGCGCCGCCGGTTCGAAAGCAGCACCGCCGCGCCGCCCATCCGGAACAGGCAGTTGGACACCAGCTTGGAGCGGTCGTTGCCCGAGTACCAGTTGAGCGTGATGTTCTCCGTGCTCACCACCAGCGCGTACGACCCCGGGTGCGTCTGCAGCAGGTCCCTGGCGAGGTCCACCGACAGCAGCCCGGCGCTGCACCCCATCCCGCCGAGGTTGTAGCTCACCACGTTCCCGCGCAGCCTGTAGTGGTTCACCACCATGGCCGACAGCGACGGCGTCGGGTTGAACAGGCTGCAGTTCACCACCAGGATCCCGATGTCCTTGGGCTTGACGCCCGTCTTGGCGAGCAGCGCGTCGACGGCGCCGAACATCACCTCCCGCGCCTCCGCGCGCGCCGCGTCCATGGACGGGTCGGGCGGCACCCGCGTGACGGCGGGGGGCAGGTACGTCTCCTCGCCGAGCCCCGAGCGCTCCAGGATCTTGCGCTGGAACTCGAGGCTGGCGTCCGTGAAGCAGCCCGTGAGCCTGGAGCAGCGCATGAAGGTGTCGCGCGTGCACCGCCGCTCCGGGCCCGGCTTGTAGCAGGCGAAGTCCACCAGGTACACGGGCCGCGGCCGGGTCAGGAAGTAGGCCGTGCCGAGGAAGACGAGCAGCGTGGAGCAGGCCACCACGGAGATGAGGTTGAGGCGGAGGTGCGCCCACAGGTCGGCCACGTCGCGCGGGGACAGCGTGGAGAGGTGCACGGCGACCAGCACCATCAGCGGCGTGAGCAGCAGGTACATCCCGTGGGTGATGAGGTAATGGTACCCCAGCTTCACGTACTTGAGCCGCACCGACTGCTGGAAGTCCGGCAGCTGCTGCCGCGACGACGATGGCGTGGCGCCCGTGGCGGCGGCCGGGTTGGTCGGCGGCGCTGGGTTTTCCATGGCCCCTCTGGTCCTCTGTAACACAGATTTCGTTCGGTCAGTAAAACACCGCGAAAAATAACAGCACCGAGATGAAATTTCACAATCTCGCGCTTGCTGCTTCTGTAAAGGATCTGAGTGGACAGATATGCTAGCTGAAATGCAATGTGGTCCCTTAGTAATTTCTCTATACATCCGCGTCAAGAAATTGCCACGAAATCGACCCAACAAAATCAAATCAAAGTAACCCTCAAATACATTTTTTTCTTCTTAAAAATCTGAACTACCCGTTGCCCAAAGAACAGCGATTCAGAACAACAAGAATGGCACTACACGAACCAAGGTTTCTTTCTGTTCCGTTTTTAATTCGATTGAAGAGATCACTCCCAACCAACAGCACCGAAGCAACTAATCGAGACGACGAAGAATCTTTCTCGGGAGCTCAAGATCGGATCACGGAAACGGCTATGGGTTCCCCTTCCTCAAGGGTAGGAGAAACGAGCAACAATGGATCAAATACGCCACGTGCGCGATCAACAAAAGAGGAAGGAAAGGCATCTCGATGCGTACGTACCGATCAAACTGCAGAGTAGCCGCCGCCGCCACCGTCGGAGACCAGATCAAGCGCCCTGTGACCGACCGGAGGCAGGCTTCGCTCGGAGCACGACGAGGAACGAGGCCAGGGAGCAGAGGAGCGAGCCGCCGATTCGCTTCGCCGCCCCGCCCACCGGAGCCGGGGTTTATAATAGGTGCGGCGGGGAGCAGAGGAGAGAGAGGAGGGAGGTGAAGGCGAGGGCCCCACCTGACAGCTTTCGTCCCCGGGCGCACGAGCGGCCGCGGCGCGCCAGCCGTACGCTGGCGTTGACCGATGGACGGCCCGATGGTGGCGGGCGTTCGAACGGGCGGACGGATGGAGGCCGCGCCGGCCGCCTGTTACTTCCCCGCACGTTCCGTGGGAGCGCACGCGCACGCAGGTGGATCCTACCGTTGCGTACTGTGCTGTGTGCTCTGCTGTGGACGGTGGACCCGGTACCTGACGCGCCTCTGACGGGCGGGTGGGCCCGCGTCGAGATGGCATGGGCTGGCCGAGGGTTGGTGGGGAGGCACCACCAGTCAGCGACATCTGGCGGTGCCTGGTGAGGCGGTGAGTTGGAGGAGATGTGGGGGCCGCCGGGCGGAGAGAACGTGGCTGGGGGGTGACGGGACGGGAAGGGGGCGGTTTTCTTGCGGAAATGGCCGGCGGCGGTTTGTCCGTTTGCTCCGCGGATCAGCTGCCAGTTCATTCGGTCGGTCGAGTTGCACTGATTTTTGAAGTCGTGTGACATCTGTTTGGAGGATTAGCAGGGATAAGGCGACTGTCAATGTGAAACGAAACTCTAGTACCAGAGACAGGACGGTATGATGGTACGGCGAAATCATGAACCCGTGACGGCTGACGAGTTGCAGTCACGTGAACCCGGTCCTTTGACAAGTCACTGTGCTGAGAATCTTCCTCTGACGCAGTCCGGGAGCACCGAAGCAGGAAGAAGGAGAAGGGGGGGACTTTGACTGCTGCTCCCTCCGTCAAGTGTCGTCCGGGAACCGTGTTTGTGAGGAGGGCACGGTTTTCTAACGACACTTTCAATGGAACGGAGTGAGTAACTCCGAAGCAGGAGTACGGAGTACTTATATATTATATATTTGTCTCTAAATGTCTGTCTCTAGAAATCTGTGTTTTTATCGTAGACACGTTTTTCGGACGACAGAAGGACGGAGAGAGTAGCGCTCAGGCTCAGCATGCGGCCTTCCAGAACCGGTGCGGCGTGTTCGGTCGAAGCTTCCACGCGTTGTTGCCGCACGTCTCGTCAGCGCTCGGCGAATGTGGACCAGCTGGCCGCAGAGCACGCGACGGGAGCGCACGGCGAGACCATTCAGCTGGCCCCCAGCCGCAATAGCGCGCGGGGGAGTGCGGGGCAGCCGATTGCCAGTGGCCCCGCCTCGTGGAGCCGCGTCGCCGCTCTTCCAGAAGCAGAACCTTTGACTGAACGGGGGCCGTTAGCCGGTGCTGCGTCGTTAGCAGTCTAATAAGAATATGCTTTACGACCAATTAATTCATAACAAGATCACTTCCAACTCAAACTCTATCATACAGTTTATAGTCATTTATTACTTTTCTATTTATTATAATTTACTAATATGACACTATATTTTTGAAAAAAAGAGATAAAATTAAAGAAATAAAGTCTAAGAGGTTGCTTGGTTGCCGGCCTTTAGCAGCCACATGCAGTGACGAACCCAGGATTTCGCCAAGACTAGGACCAAATCCTAACTTTCAAATTCTAATAGCCAAAACCTAAAACCTACAATATAGTCTATAATACCATATAAATATATATACACGAATGTTACAGAAAACAAATATTCTCAAACAAAGTTTGCAATTAATAGTACGATATCTAATATCTCTGAAATATCAATGAACATTGAAAAATAAAAACCTCTAGCGGTGGAGGATATGGATGATTGATGGTTTGTTGTTCTTGTGCAGCAACTCGAGAGAAATATGATGCAATAGTCCTTGTCCTTTTCATCTAATTGGAATCAAAATTAGCTCTTAAAATTAAGAGAAGAGAAGAACTGAACTAAAGAATTCTGGCTTCACAAATCGAGGGGCGAGGCCGTGAGGGGCGAGGCTCGGCCGGTCGCCTCGCCGCCTCGTCGGTCAGCCCTGCGGCCCTGCTGCCTGCAAGGGCGACGACGGGTCACCGGACGTCGGCCGCAGCTCGTAGGGCACCGTGCCGACTGGTCACGCCTCGCCCGGGCACTGGTTGGGCCGCCGCGGGGTGGAGGAGGATGGCGCGGGAGGCGAGAGGTGGGAGATGGGGGGCGGGAGGAGGAGTGGACAGGGTGCAGCCGCGCAAGGACGCCGCAGGGTGGAGCAAGAGCAGGACGACACAGGAGGCGGGGAGGCCGGAGGCGGGCGATGTCGCGATGGGAGGTGAGAGGCGTCGTCGCGGGTCGCGGGAGCTGCGAGGCAGGAGCGGACAGCCGGACAGGGTGTAGAGATGGCGTGGGCTGGGTTCTGTGGTCTGCCCTAGTCTTCTCCTTCGTGGGTCGGGCCAAAACTGAAGATTCACTCCCAAAATTTCTGGGCCGCTAGTAGGGCCATGGCCCTACTGACCCTAGTCCTTTGACCCGCCCCTGGCCACATGCAGTTGTGGCGCCGCCACGATGTGTGGCAAGATTGTTGCGTTTCTAAACTACGGATTTCTGTGGCTGCCAACGTTGAGTAACCAACCAAACAACCACCTGAATAGATGTGGCGAGTCGCTACTGTGTTGTGGCGGTGACCCAAGCATCCCCTAAGATAGAATTGACGTCTACGCGTCGACCGAGAGCCAACAAACCATGCGCGTACGCGTTGGGAGAGAGCTTCGTAGTTTTCATCGATCCACCGAGATCCTGTGTGCCTCCTCCCCATCGTCGCCGCCATTCTTCCTGCGCGCCCCTAAGCCTGCTCCCGCACGCGCCCCTGACCCGTCTCCCACGCCCACTCTTGCTCAAGATGGTCGTCTCCCGCGCGTGCTCACGTGGCTACGGGTGCGAGCTCATGCGCCACCGCCGATAGGAGCTCGCGTGAACCGTGTGGGAGCCATCGTTGTCGCTCTTGCGTCATTGCCGCACTCGCTTGCACGAACAACGCAGATTTTGTGCAGGTGTTGCTGCCACTGGGACCTCGCGCGAACGCGGTTGATGCAAAATTTGGAACCACTGACAAGCTGGGACGTCAGCCCCATGTCCTAGCGAATGTGTTGGCACCTCTACACCAACCTTGGTCGAGAAGGACACGGAGGCCCAGGATGAAGTAACAAGACCGAAGCAGGCCAAGACACGGAACTAAATGGTGTGTTGTTTCGGGACCGAGACCCCGAAACAGCAGGTTGTCGCACGAGCGAATGCACAGAACGAAAGTGGAAGTAAACGTAGTAAAAGAGGGAATCAGGTCAAGTGAACAGTGTTCTCCTCCTGCTCCTTCCTTGGGAGGCTGGAAGCTTTTTATATTAATCCAGATCAGTTTGAAAGTACAAGAATGCCCTTCCAACCACTCTGTTACAATTACAATGATGTCCTACTCAACTACTCTATGGCTGTACGTCGCCTCTTCCGGCACGAGGGGCATCATCGTAACTTCGCCCTCTGACAGGCCCAACGTCCCCCGGCTCCTTTTCCTCACCGGCAGGCCCGCTACCTTCGACCCAGGCTTCCGGCGTCCTGCGAAAACCTATGAAAAATCAAAGTCATGAATGACGAAAACTCCCGCTGTAAACGTCGGGCTCCTTCCGCGCGAATGCTTCCTTTCGCACGAAAACTTCGTCCTGCCCCGGTCCTGCGGGCTGAAAGCGAATGCGTGCTTCCGCGCGAATTACAACCATTCGCACGAAACCTCCGCTTTCCCTTGATCCGCGAGCCGAAACGCGTGCTTCCGCGCGAATGCTCCCTTTCGCACGAAAGCTCCGCCTTCCCTTGATCCGCGAGCCGAAACGCGTACTTCCGCGCGAATGCTTCCCTTCGCACGAAAGCTCCGTCTTCCCTAGGTCCGCGAGCCAAAGCGCGTGCTTCCGCGTGAATGCTCCCTTTCGCACGAAAGCTCCGCCTTCCCTTGGTCCTGCGGGGCCGAAATCAAACGCGTGCTTCCGCGCGAAAGCGCACATCCGCACGAAAGCTCCGTCATCCTTCGGTATTGCGGGTTGTAGGCCCCTGCGGTCTGGGTACCATCCCAACAGTAGCCCCTCACGGCCGGATCTGTAAGCTTGCGAGATTCGACCGTGTTCTTTCGCTAGGCGCCTACGCCCGCCCAAAAAACCTTCACTTCGTTTCGAAGCCAAGTTTTTTTTACGCGCCTGGACGTCCCATCGCTCCACTGACACCATGCGACGCCTATCAGGCCGTTGCGATGCTTTGCATTTCGTGTCCAGATGTCTTTTCATCTTCCTCGAAAACCGTGTACTATATTGGCGTGCCGTTGCAACGCTTTGAATCTCGTGCTCGGGTGTCTTTTTGTCTTCCTCGAAAACCGTGTACTGTTTTGGTGTGCCGTTGCAACACTTTGAATCCCGTGCCCGGGTGTCTTTTCGTCTTCCTCGGAGTCCGTGCACTGGACGCTCGTATATATGCACGAGGGATTTAGGCGGGGAGGCTACTTTGCCGCCTGACGCATTCACGCCCCATTGCCTTGCGTTTGTGAAGCCTCACTTCATTCGCCTGAGCGAAAGCTGCTGGTGCCTGCGTCGATCATTCGCTGAGAGACGTTTGTGGTGCGTAGCTTTCTGCTGCCTTTGTTTGTTTCGGCTTATGTCATGTTTTGAATTAGCGTTTGAGTTTGTGTGCTATCGCTGTTATTTTCTTTCTTTCTTTCGCATGCATCCATTTGTTCATTTGTCTTTCGCGCCATGTTAGATGGCGTCTTTCAGTTCCACGTCGACCTCGAGCTCTAGCGAAAGCGGTGGCGCCTTTGAGTCTGTTCACCGCGAAAGTAGCGTTGATGTATCGATTGGGTCCGGGGGAGCTCCGCGGGTTCCAGGTCACAGTGGGAGCTTGTCCGACGACGGGGACTCTGGCCTGGTTTCGGTGCCTACGGACTGTTCTTTTTATCTTGGCGCTTCGCGAACGACGGCTGCCAGTTTGCAATCGATGGCCGACAAAGGGCCTCTTAGGGCAGACCATCTAGCGAATTGCCGCGCCCCAGGAGACGAAGAAGTGCCCATTCCGCGTCCGAACGAAGCTATCGTCTTTCGCGACTATTTCGCTGCTGGGTTGGATTTTCCGATTGAAGAATTTGTCTCGGACGTCCTTTCGAGGTTTGAGATACAGTTCCATCAGCTGACGCCGAACGCTTTCATCAGACTCGGCGTTTTCGCTCAGGCAATGAAGATGCTTGATTGCAAGCCATGAGCGGACGCTTTCGTGCGGTTTTACGACATTCACCGTCGGCCAACAAGAGTGCACGACCCTTTATTGGGAGGCGAGCTGCCCAGCGAGATTGGATGTATTAATTTCATTCCGCGGAAGACCCGAGGTAGCGTTTCCATTTCGCTTACCTATCGGAATAAGTAGCTAGATTGGAATCGTTTCTGGTTTTACTACCGAGTTTGCTCGGACGAAACTGTCACTTCCGAGTTGGGCAAGGGGGAGAAGAAGGCCTCTCCGCTTGTATCAGTTTTGGAAAAATACCCCGGGAGGCATCTTCCGCCCGTGGCGCTGAATGACAAAGAAGCCATTCGCTGCGGAGATGCTTTCGCACTCACCGCGCGAATTCAGATTAGCCGAGACTTGGTCGAGGAATGGATGGCTATCGGGATGAACCCTCTATGCAGCACAACCTCTTTCGAAGGGTTTTTCGACAAGGACAGGTATCGTTCCCCTCTTCTTCTGCTTGAGAGACCCGCGGATTTTGCTGATGATGAAAGCTTTGTGAAGCACATCGAGAGCGAGATGAGAAAAATTTGCGGGCCATATTTGCGAAAGGAAAGTGATTTCCAGCTTGGCAACCTCGGCCGAAGTCGTCGCTTGAACCGGGCTTTTGACGCGATGGGCGTGAAGTATGCCGAAAGGCCTCTGGTTGACGAAGGTAAGGAAGAGACTGAAAACCCAAAGGTGAAAGGCAAAGCCGTGGCCCGGCGTGGGGGACACAGCGGAGTGATCCCTCGGCGAAAAGCTGCTGAAGTTGAAGATATTCGCATTGGTCGCCTGGTTGCCAAACCAATGCTTAAAAGCCGTGGGGTAGCACTGGAGTCAATCCCCGACGTTGACCCTTTCGATCACCCGGGGGTGGTTAGTTTCTGCTTGTGTACCTGTTTAGTTTCGCCTTGCGCCCCCCTTTTTTGTCGAAAGCAGCTTTCGTGTCCAGCTACTATTTTCGAAACTCACGGTTAGGCCACTTATTTTTGGCGTGTTTTTACAGGGCGCATCTTACGCTACAGAGATGGCTTCGAAGAAATCGAATGTGCATCCCTCGCACACGGCTTTCGATGACGATGCATCGGTCACTGATATGCCCACTTTCGCGAAAATTGGTTCGCGCAAACCCTCTGGCCCGCCCGACTCCACGGAGCGCCCGACAAAGAAGCAGAAAACTCCACGCCCTGAAGCCTCTTCTCGGGCGTCCGGCGAAAAGGTGGCTGCTGGCGAAAGAGGAACTGCTTCCTTGAAAATGCCCGCTCCTACTGCTGTCGACAAAGGTAAGCTACGCCTTTCGCCGCGTTGCATTCGACTGACCCAGGAAATGGTGGAGGGGCAGCTTTTGGGTTACGGGCAGCTGGTTCTTGACTGAGTGCCTTTGGACTACCGGAACCCTCGCTTTTATACTGGCTTGAGCTCGTCGAATGAGACTGATGAAGCGAAAGAGGAGTCTTATCGCGTTGCTCGTTCTTTGGGTGCAGCCTCAAATGCCCAACTCGCCTGCCGACTTGACTATCGTCGGGCTGGAATCCTTCCTGGCGGTAGTGAGGACGCTACTAAGTTTGTGGAATTCTCACAAAAAGCTTTCGTCGCGCCAGAGATCGAAAGAGATCTCCTGAAAGTTAGCAGTTTGAAACTCGATGATGCCCTCTCTTTTCACCTGGCAAGCGTAAGTGTTTGATTTCGCTGTGGGCTTCGTGGCTCTTTCGGTCTATCTTTTCACCGTTGTTTCGCTGCTATTCGCAGGCTGCCGTTGTCGCTCGCAGCCAGAGCAACCAAAGAGATCTCTATACTCGCAAGCTCGAGCGCGAGAAGCAGGAGCTTGATACTCAAGTGAAGAAGTTTGACACACAAGTGAAGAAACTCGCCACCGACCTTGAACTGCAGACCAAGAAGGCCGACGATGAGCGCAACTCCAGGAGAGCAAGTCAAAAAGAGGTGGAAAATCTCAAGAAGGAGCTTTCACAGCTATGGGCCGCCCAGGCCGAAAGAGAAAGAGTGCTTTTGACTTCCGCTGAGGAGGCCGTGGCTCGCTTCCGCGAGTGCCTTCACAGCATCAGCGTCGAGGCGGAAGGTCCCTCAGAGCGTAACGTCAATAGCCTTATTGGCTGGATCGGTTCCGAGATGGAGTCACTGGAAGGACACATGGCCCTCGACCGAGATTACGCCGCCGTCACTGGTATCAAGGCGATCGGTCATAGCCTTGTTGACGCCGGCTGCTCACATATCGCGGACCTTTCGGTAAAAGAGGTAGACTACTACTGGCGCACCCCTGAGGCGGCGAAAGTCCTGGGCAAGAGATTCTTTGATGAATTCTGGTTAGCGGGTGGGAACGATATGTCGCTCATGCAGTCCGCCATGGGTCACAGAAAGGTATTTTGGGGCAGTTGTTTGTGCTTTCATTTTGATCCTTCTCTCTTTTATTTGTGGCGCGATCGACGTCCCTTCTGAGCTTTCGCTTTTGACGCAGACACCGGAGGAGAAAGCTCACATCCGGAAGGTTTTTTCGGACTACATCTCCGAGAAGCGGGCGCGTGAAGCCGAGCCGGAAGGCAAAACGAGCCCACCCCAGCTGAACGAGGCCCCCGAGAGCTCGGCCGCTGCTGCTTCCCGCGACGCGAATGCTCCCCTAGAAGCAGTAGACGAATGACTAGGGCCTGTCTTTATGCGTCGGTTGTATTCGCCAGAATTTGTTGTTGTGTATGGCTTTTGAACTTAAACTGGAATGTTGTATTGAACAGGATGCAGATGCGGGAATGCCGGACGTTCTCGACATCTGCCCGTTAATGATTAGATCAGGCGATCTTTGTGTCAGAGGTGACTTGTGGAGGAGCTTTCGCTCTAGATTTCCGACGGCGTCACTTTTGTCTTACCTGAATAAACACGCTAAAAAACTTAAGCGCACGGAGGAGCGGTTGCGTGCTTTCTATGAAAGCTTTGTCCGACGCAAACTTGAGGCAAGGCAGATGAGGCACGAGGCTTCGAAGGTGCCCCATTCGTTAAGGTGGAGCCCGAAGACGTCGTGCCTTCGCCGGATGAGCGGCGATATAGTATTTTCCTTGGTCGCGGAAGTAGTTCGCGAACTTGATTACATTGTACAAACTTGCTTGCAAGTTCCATGTAAGGAAACGTGTTCTTGTGGCTTTTGTTTTTCTGCGTTGATGTGATTAGCGAAAGCCTACAGGCTTTGCTCTTTCGTCTATATGGATTGCGAACGATGGTCGGTCGTTGGATGGCCGAATGTTCGGGCACTCACGCGCGTAGCCGCATGGACGTGCCTTCCGCACGATAGGACTTTATGAAGTAAGCCCCTCGGCCGGTAGCTAGGACACGCCCGCCCCCATACACTTAGGCGAGGGGCGGTATCATTAGCGCGAGGGTGCTTTCATTGCGAGCCCCTCGGCCGATAGTAAAGACGCGCCCGCCCCACACACTTAGACGAGGGGCGGTAGCATTCACGCGAGGGTGCTTTCGTTGCGAGCCCCTCGGCCGAGAGTAAAGACGCGCTCGCCCCCACCCACTTAGACGAGGGGCGGTAGCATTCGCGCGAGGGCGCTTTCGTTGCGAGCCCCTCGGCCGACAGTAAAGACGCGCCCGCCCCCACCCACTTAGACGAGGGGCGGTAGCATTCACGCGAGGGCGCTTTCGTTGCGAGCCCCTCGGCCGACAGTAAAGACGCGCCCGCCCCCACCCACTTAGACGAGGGGCGGTAGCATTCACGTGAGGGCGCTTTCGTTGCGACCCCCTCGGCCAACAGTAAAGACGCGCCCGCCCCCCACCCACTTAGACGAGGGGCAGTAGCATTCGCGCGAGGGCGCTTTCGTTGCGAGCCCCTCAGCCGATAGTAAAGACGCGCCCGCCCCCACACACTTAGACGAGGGGCGGTAGCATTCGCGCGAGGACGCTTTCGTTGTGAGCCCCTCGGCCGACAGTAAAGACACGCCCGCCCCCACCCACTTAGACGAGGGGCGGTAGCATTCGCGCGAGGGCGCTTTCGTTGCGAGCCCCTCGGCCGACAGTAAAGACGCGTCCGCCCCCACCCACTTAGACGAGGGGCGGTAGCATTCGCGCGAGGGCGCTTTCGTTGCGAGCCCCTCGGCCGATAGTAAAGACGCGCCCGCCCCCACACACTTAGATTAGGGGCGGTAGCATTCGCGCGAGGGCGCTTTCGTTGCGAGCCCCTCGGCCGACAGTAAAGACGCGCCCACCCCCACCCACTTAGATTAGGGGCGGTAGCATTCGCGCGAGGGCGCTTTCGTTGTGAGCCCCTCGACCGATAGTAAAGACGCGCCCGCCCCCACACACTTAGACGAGGGGCGGTAGCATTCGCGCGAGAGCGCTTTCGTTGCGAGCCCCTCGGCCGACAGTAAAGACGCGCCCCCACCCACTTAGACGAGGGGCGGTAGCATTCGCGCGAGGGCGCTTTCGTTGCGAGCCCCTCGACCGATAGTAAAGACGCGCCTGCCGCCACACACTTAGATGAGGGGCGGTAGCATTCGCGCGAGGGTGCTTTCTTTGCGAGCCCCTCGGCCGATAGTAAAGACGTGCCCGCCCCCACACACTTAGACGAGGGGCGGTAGCATTCGCGCGAGGGTGCTTTCGTTGCTAGCTCCTCGGCCGACATTAAAGACGCGCCCGCCCCCACCCACTTAGACGAGGGGCGGTAGCATTCGCGCGAGGACGCTTTCGTTGCGAGCCCCTCGGCCGACAGTAAAGATGCCCCCGCCCCCACCCACTTAGACGAGGGGCGGTAGCATTCGCGCGAGAGCGCTTTCGTTGCGAGCCCCTCGGCCGATAGTAAAGACGCGCCCGCCCCCACACACTTAGACGAGGGGTGGTAGCATTCGCGCGAGGGTGCTTTCTTTGCGAGCCCCTCGGCCGATAGTAAAGACGTGCTCGCCCCCACACACTTAGACGAGGGGCGGTAGCATTCACGCGAGGGTGCTTTCGTTGCTAGCTCCTCGGCCGATAGTAAAGACGCGCCCGTCCCCCCACACTTAGACGAGGGGCGGTAGCATTCGCGCGAGGGTGCTTTCGTTGCGAGCCCCTCGGCCGATAGTAAAGGCGTGCTCGTCCCCACACACTTAGACGAGAGGCGGTAGCATTCGCGCGAGGGTGCTTTCGTTGCGAGCCCCTCGGCCGATGGATTGCAATAACCTTTATTATCGGTTTGCTGCGCTTGAAAGCTGGTTAGTGAAAGTGACTTTACAATTTGAAACGTAAAGGTTGCAACTGGTCGTGCCCGCGATATTGCTCTCGTTGTTACATAGCAGCGTGTTTGAAGCGTGTTTGCTTTTGCTCATCTTCTGGGTGCGGTTTGAGATGGGCATGCTGCTTGATGGTGCTTTCGCCTAAAGTTACTGGATTGGTGGCGCTATCTGAATGGGTTGTCGATGACACAATCATCAAAGCGAAACCTTGGTTCCTGATGCTTCCTATTCGCACTATGCATCTTGGGTGGGCTTTTCGGGGTTTACATTTGAAAAGATTTTGTGGCTTTGGATGGTTGGAAAGGCTTGCGCTTTGGTGTCTATTTATATTGACCTGTCTATGCGGCGATGGCACTGTATTTATTGTTTTGGCTGTACTTGCGGTGTTTTGTAGGTGAGGAGTTAAGATGGCATTCAAGTTTTGCACCTACTGGAGGCTGCTCTGTCTTTCCTGATATCGTTGTCCCTGTGAGGGTTGTTTGGCTTGACTTTCGCTACCATCCTCCCGCCTTGTTGGGGGGGGGGTTGTTTGGCCCGTAGGCTTTCGTTCCGCCCTCTCGCTTTGCCGGAAGGTTGGTTTTTGTACTGCCCGCGGGCTTTCGTTCCGCCCTCTCATTTTGTCAGAGGGTCGGTTTTTATATAGCCCGCAGGCTTTCGTTCCGCCCTCTCGTTTTATCGGAGGGTCGGTTTTTATATAGCCCGCAGGCTTTCGTTCCGCCCTCTCCTTTTATCCGAGGGTCGGTTTTTATATAGCCCGCAGGATTTCGTTCCGCCCTCTCTTTTTATCGGAGGGTCGGTTTTTGCATAGCCCGCAGGCTTTTGTTCCGCCCTCTCGTTTTGTCGGAGGGTCGGTTTTGTATAGCCCGCAGGCTTTCGTTCTGCCCTCTCGTTTTGTCAGAGGGTCGGTTTTGTATAGCCCACAGGCTTTTGTTCTGCCCTCTCGTTTTGTCGGAGGGTCGGTTTTTTGTATAGCCCGCAGGCTTTCTGAGATTGTCGGTGGCTGCGGAGGATTCCTTTCGCCCAGCGAGCCGACATTCTCATTTGTTAGATCAAAATGATGAATGTCTCAACCTTATGTTTGGTTGACTTCGTCCTTTGTCAGGCCGCACAATTTTTCTGGGGGACTGCGGATGCTTTCATAATGTAGCGGTTACATTCGGCTACCTCGTTAAAAAACCTCGCACCCCGATGAAGGGCTTCCCCAGCGAGGAAAAAGAGTGCAACTGACTTTGATTGCAGAAAGTAACAATAAAGGAAGAAAAAATTACATCCAAATTCAAAAATACGGGCTAAGGGTAAAAACGGCGCATGTTGCTTGCGTTCCACGTGTGGGATGATTCTTCGCCCTTATCATTCAGCAACCGGAATACACCGGGTGCTTCCATGCTTGCCCGATGAAAGGGCCCTGCCACTGCGACTGCAGCTTACCTTGCTTGTCCGGCTGCCGAATGGTGACCATGTCTCCAGGCTTGATGTCCCTTCAGACTATGGTCTTGTCCCTGTGGTGCTTCGTTTCGGCGTGGTATTTTTCGAGATTGTCTGCAGCTTGCAGCCTTACCTCTTCGATGGTGTCGAGTTCGAGGTGCCTTTGCTCCTCAGTTACTTGAGCCATTTCGGTTCGGAATGAACCCCGTTTTACCTCTTCCGGGGTGACAACTTTCTCGCCGTAAAGCAATTGAAACGGAGTGAAGCCGGTAGCTCTGGATCGTGAGATATTGTGTCCCCATACAGATGTTGTTAGGGTGTTGGCCCACTTGCCTTTCGGCGAGTCGTACAAGTTTTTTGATATTGCCGAAAAGATTAAACCATTCACTCTCTCGACAGCCCCATTTGCTTGAGGGTAGTTTACTGAGGCGAAATTAAGCTTGATGCTGAGTTCTTCGGAAAAACTCCTGAATTCGGCACAGTCGAACTGCTTCCCGTTGTCGCAGGTGACGAAAGAGGGAACGCCGAAACGACAGACTATCCTCTGCCAGACGAATTTGGTTAAAGAGGAGGAAGTTATGCTTGCGAGGGCCTTTGCTTCCACCCACTTGGTGAAATACTCGAGCGCGACCGCTGCAAAGCGCAGGTTGCCCAGTGCTGTTGGTAGCGGACCTACTATGTCAATGCCCCATCTTTGCAAAGGCCAGGTTGGCACTATCGGCACGGTTTCGTTTGCTGGGGCTTTCTGGTTTTTGGCGAACATCTGACAACCTTTGCAATGTTTGACTAGGTCCTTGGCGTCTGATGCGGCGGAAGGCCAGTAGAATCCTTGTCTCATTGCCCTGTGCGCTATCTCGTGGGGCCCTCTATGTGCTCCGCATATTCCGGCATGCATTTCTTCGAGTAGTTGATTGCCCTCGCGCCTGCTTATGCATTTCAGAAGGGGGGCCACTATCCCATTTTTGAACAACTGCTCCCCGATGATAGAGTAACCTTTTGCTCTGCTGGCCATCCTTTCGGCATCCTTTCTGGACTCTGGTTCATAATTTCCAGCCAAGTAAGCGAATATCTGTGACCTCCAGTCGTCACTGGCGATAGCGTGTACCGAACTTGGGTGATCTTCCTCTTCTTTCACCGCTTTGGCCGAAAGGATCTGGTAAAACACATCAGGTGGCAACGGGAAATTTTGTGCTGCGGCTTTGGCCAATTCGTCTGCCTCTGTGTTTTCGATTCTTGGAATGTGGCGTAAAGTGAAACCTGCGAAACATTTCTCCATTCTTCTGATTGCTGCCAGATACTTGGCCAGCTCTGGTTCCCTTGCTGTGAAGTCCTTTTCAGCGTGGCCGACGACCACTTGGGAATCTGACTTGATTATGCATCTTCTCGCTCCGATTGCTCGGAGCTTTCGTAACCCCAGCAGCACGACTTCATATTCGACGGTATTGTTGGTTGTAAGGAACTGCAGCCTTGCGACGAATCTTACTTTCGGTCCTCTTGGCGGGGTTAAGATCGCCGAGATTCCGGCTCCCGCCATTCCCCAAGCGCCATCACAATTTACAGTCCATATGGGTTCTTCAAATTCAAGAGTTGTGTCGAAAGCCGCCGGAGTCCAATCTGCTATGAAATCCGCTAATGCTTGCGATTTGATTGCGGACCGGTGCTGGAAGTCAATCACATATTCGTTTAGCTCCGCCGCCCATTTGCCAATTCGGCCGATAGCCTCGTTGTTGCGGAACAATGCCTCCAATGGTTGGGCCGATAAGACTATGATGTGATGAGACTGAAAATAATGTTTTAGCTTTCTAGAGGCCATCACCACTGTGTATGCTACTTTTTCCAATTCGGAATAATTCAGCTTTGCTCCTGACAGTGCCTCAGAGACGAAATAGATCGGGAACTGCGTCATCTTGTTTTCATGCTCTTTTTCTTCTACCAGAACTGCGCTTACGGTAGTGTGAGATGCTGCGAGATACAACAAGAGCGTTGCTTCCGGTGACGGTTTAGATAGCGTGGTTAGCTTTGTCAGGTACTCCTTTAGCTGCTGGAAAGCCTACCGCTGCTCTTCCCCCCAACCAAAAGGGTCGGAGCTACGCAAAGTTCTGAAGAAAGGCAGCCCTTTTTCGGCGGACCTGGCGATAAACCTGTTCAAAGAAGCCAACCTTCCTGTCAACTTCTGCACTTGCTTTCGGCTTGAGGGCGGTTGCATGTTGATGATTGCCGCTATTTTGTCGGGATTGGCTTCAATTCCCCTTGCCGACACTAGGCAACCAAGGAGCTTGCCTTTCTTGATGCCGAAAATACATTTGTCAGGGTTGAGCTTCAAACCGCTTTTGCGGAGGTTGCCGAAAGTCTCGAGTAAGTCTGCTTGATGATCTTCCTGTCCGTCACTTTTGACCACTATATCGTCAACATAGGCCAACAAGTTCTTCTGCTTCTGGCTTTCGAAAACCTTGTCGGTCATCCGCGAGAAAGTTGGGCCTGCGTTCCGCAGTCCTTCCGGCATCCACCGATAGCAATATGTGCCTGTTGGGGTGATGAAACTGGTTTTCTCCTCATCATCAGGATGGAGCCATATCTGGTGATTGAAGGACTGAGAGTGCAACCAGAAAGCGACCAGAGGGGGGGGGGTGAATGGGAGCTTTCAATTTTCCTTTCGGAAACTTTAAGCCACTGTCCCGAAAATCAACTCCAAGAGCAAAACCGATGTGCGTGATGTCCACGACCCAAGAGAGTGGGTGGATGTTCCCTAGGAACACAGCGGGACGCCACAAAATTTCCCTTGCCCAAGTTCACGCAGGTCAACTGGTGACAGGATGAACTTTGGGTAACCTCAACCCCCCCCCCCAGCAACGCGAGGGGGATTCAGGCTATTTTGTAAAGCGAGAAGCCCAATTTCTGAAGAGCACGAAGTCAGGAATCCAACGCAACAAGCGGATCTCAAATCGAAAGTCGGACGAGCAAACTGCGGATGAAAACGTGCAAACTGTAATTGATCGGACTCTGCCTGCGTCCGGTCGAGAGGCACTGGACGCGTCCGGTCACACAAAATCCGAAATGGGACCTCTCTGTTTCTGACCGGACTCACTGAAGGGAAACGTCCGGTCAGTAACCGTGCGTCCGGTCACAAAAGCCAAGCCAGATGAACAGTAGGATGGGTGCGTCCGGTTGATTGTGAACAGAGCGTCCGGTCAAAGAGCGAAACTGAATAGTGAAGTATTCAACGACCGGACTCACGCCTAGCGTCCGGTCAGCTCGAGCCGAGCGTCCGATCACCCCGAAAACCTACTGTTCGTCCACCGATTCGACTCGATCTCACCCAAAACGAATCCTCTAGGGATCTAACTTGGTGAGAGGAGTCACAAGAAGGATAGTGAGCTATCTCTAAGAGATCATGGCTCAAACCTATCTCTAAATCGATGAATCGAAGAAAATCGGGGGAATGGAGAAAAACTTGACCCGAAACGAAAATCAACCGATCTACTAGCTCGTGAGGTTAGAGGTGAATTCCTTCGGTGGAAAGAAGTGCCTCACGATCTAGAGCAACTTGGTTCAAACGGATTTGCAAACGACACACCAAGCAAAAAGATCGAGCGACGGGAGAAACGTGGAGAAAAACAACCCGCGAAGAACAAGAACAAAACGCGAATCACAACCACGAATTTGCAACCGTGTGGCTACCACATGCTACAACAGTGAGGTTACGGCCTCACTTCCTCAAAATCTCCAGTACACAGAGGTATGGTTCTCTGCGGATCTCAGCTAGCTACAGCAGGGATGTGGGAGAGCAGGAAACCCTAGAAGCAAAAGAGCAAATGACTGAGATAAATGGGGAGGTGGGTGTCTCCCCCTACTTATCCTAATTCTAACTATTCCTAATTCCCACTCTACCCCTAACTACTTTCAGAGCGAACCAGCTAAACCCTAAGGTTATTCTGGACCAACTCGATGGTAGGTGGATCCGACGGCCACGCCCGCACAACTGGTAGCGTTGCCTCGACGCAACCTCACCGATTGCCACCACGTGCCGCAACCGCTCTGCGTCCTCTTCACGGACTCCGCCCCCGGTTTTGAGGCCCAAATCGGGAAACCAGCCTTTATTACCAACCCCCGGTTTTGAGGCCCAAACCGGGAAACCGGCCACCAAGTCCATCCCCTGGTTTTGAGGCCGAAACCAGGAAACCCGCCAGCGCCCAGGTTTTGAGGCCCAAACCTGGAAACCATCCTCAGCCCGAGTTTTGTGGCCCAAACTCGGAAACCCGCAGCATGCCCAGGTTTTGTGGCCCAAACCTGGAAACCGTCCAGCCGATGGTTTTTCTCTGGCTCTACCACCAAACCGAAGCTGTAGAGGGGATGCACCGCCCGTGCACCCCGTCCACCGACATGTGTCCCTAGGTCCTCGACCCGAGCAACACCATGTCCCGCAAGTCTTCGCTCGTCGCTGTCCCAGGCTGCCAGCCACCACAGCTGATCCTCAGGCCACCGGTCCCTCAGTCCAAGCCTCACGTCCGCCCTTCACCGCTCCCGGTCCGTCGGCACGACACGTCTCTACTTGACCTTCACCTTGCCCTCGATCACTGTCTCTGTGCTCGACACCTGCACAACACAAGCCAAAGAACCTGCGATCAAACCCGTTGACAATCACTCATCACTCAAGACTCGGCATACACCCATGTATCCGCAATCTCCCCCTTGATGAGTGCATTGTCAACTACACACACAAATCATAACGGAAATAGTAGGAGGAGGAAGGAGAAGAGAGAACTCGACCAAATGACCCAAAAGCATAGTAAAACCGAAGAAGGTCAAGTGGAAAGAGCAAAACAACTTGGTTCCCGAAGACATGGGCAACGGCTCGACGCAACCAAGCAAAGCAAAGCTAGCCCTCAAGAAGAGGTAGAATAGGCTCAACACCGCTAGCAAATGCCAAATGAAAAATCGAAGCAAAATGCTAGTCCCTCAAGATAGAGGCATAGAGGCTCAACACAACTAGCAAGAAAGCTCGACATCGGCTGAAAACTCGATACCAACTGAACCCAACTGAAGCAAGGATGCGACTGCTAGTCCCTCAAGAAAGAGGCAAAGACTCAACACAACTAGCAAAACACTCCGAACCAATTGGAAATTCCAAAAATTCAGCACGAGCAAACTCCCCCTTGCATGGTGCACACAACCGCCAACATGGGAGACATGATTTGTCCAAATTTTCTCCCCCTTAGTTGAAAATGCACCATCAAGCAAAAGGAACTGAAAACGATTTTCTCCCCTTTAGAAGATGCACCAACAAAAGTGCCAACAAGAGAAGTTCTCCCCCTTCAAGAATGCATATGAGTCAAAATGCAAGTTAGCAGCTTCAGGAATATAGTCGATAGAATGCAAGGATGCTCTAAACAGTATAGCTCCAATGACTCACTGAAAAGCATACAAGCTAGCGAAGGCTCAAACTGATCACCAAATATGAAATATGAACATATGAGCAAGGTGAGCAGTTTTTAGCCAAAAAAGGTATTCACCATCAAAATTAGCACTAAACATGTATAAACAGGAAATCAGACAAGTGCTAAACATGTATACAAGGTGAACTACCCCTAGCAAAGGTCAACCATCATGCTATAGAATGAAACATAGACTTGTGTATCCAAATTTTATCGGAGTTGCAGGTTAAGATTACACAAGTTCAAATTTCAGCATGTGATTGCGAGAGGTTGAAAGCTTGTCATTGCCTAACTTTTCAACTGTGCGAAGCCTATGCAAAAGCAATCAGAAGCTTAAAGCAACAGTTTCGGTCATACACTACACAGCTCAAGTTTAACTTAAAGTGCAATGAGAAACAGTCACGAAACTGTGATGTGTTGACAAGCAATCCCATCTCGATCTTTTCAATTCACTTAAAAACTTGGTTCAGATTTTATCGACAGAATATGAACAAACCAAGCAAGTGACAGACTCAGAACTAGAGACATAGCAACCTAGCATATATGAAAAGCACGAGCGAATTCAACACATCCTACACATGCTAGTTTCATATCTCAATGGTGAACATTTTCAGATTTTATGTTTGTTAAGCAGATTCACCATTTAAAAATAGCTCAGCTCACAACATGTATTAGTGATCGGAAGGAGCATAAGCTACAAGTATCAACAGAAGCATCGGAGCACACTACATAGAGCATAATCACATTCTAAAGATTATATATATATGAAGCTCAGAATGTAAAAGCGTATGCTGAAATGCAAAAGAAAACAAAGCAAACGAGAAAATAGTCAGTCTATTATACAAGAACCAAAATGTTTCCCCATCTAAAAGGGGAAACACACACCAAGCTCACCCCTCAACCGATTAAAGGTTGATTCGTCCAAAGGCTTGGTGAAAATGTCTGCCAATTGATGATGAGTATCGACATGGCGAAGGTCGATATCACCCTTCTCATAGTGGTCTTGCAAAAAGTGAAAGCGCACATCAATGTGTTTGGTCTTCGAGTGAAGCACGGGGTTCTTAGCAACGCTAATAGCACTCGTGCTGTCACAGAGCAAAGGAACACGAGAAAAGCTCAGACCAAAATCACACAAAGTGGCCATCATCCAAAGCAACTGGGAACAGCAGCTAGCCGCAGCAACATACTCAGCCTCCGTGGTAGACTGGGCGACACTAGACTGCTTGCGAGAAGACCACGATACAAGAGAAGAACCAATAAATTAGCAAGTCCCAGAGGTGGACTTGCGCTCAATGCGACAACCAACAAAATCGGCATCGGAATAACCGCAATGGGAGAGGGTGGAGGAAGCTGAATACCAAATCCCGAACTCAGGTGTGAAACGAAGGTACCTGAAAATGCGCTTCACCGCCTGACGGTGAGAAGTGCGCGGCGACGCCTGAAAGCGTGCACACAGACACACCGCGAACTGGATGTCCGTGCGTGTCGCCGTCAGGTAGAGCAGCGACCCGATCATGCTTCGGTACTCCTTCTGGTCCACAGCTTCTCCATCCTTGTCTGCATCCAGGGCCGTCGTGGTCGACATGGGTGTTGGAAGAGGCTTGGCCTCACCCATATCGAACCTTTTCAGCAAGTCCTTGGTATACTTGCCCTGATGCACAAACGTCCCTTCTCAGGATTGCTTAATTTGCAATCCGAGAAAGAGAGTCAGCTCGCCCATCATACTCATCTCGAACTCCCTGCTCATAGTATCTGCAAACTTGGCAACCAAAGCGTGATAAGAACCACCGAAAATGATATCATCCACGTAAATCTGGACCAAGAGAGTGTCTTTGCCTTGCTTGAGGAGAAAGAGCGTTTTATCCACACATCCCATTTTAAAACCCTTAGCAAGCAAAAAGGTTTTCAACCTATCATACCAGGCTCTAGGGGCTTGTTTCAAACCATATAAAGCTTTGTGGAGTTTGAAAACATGGTTTGGAAACTTGGAATTTTCAAAACCGAGGGGTTGTTCAACATAAACCTCTTCTTCTATGTAGCCGTTTAAGAAGGCACTCTTGACATCCATTTGAAAAAGTTTGAAACCTTTGGATGTTGCAAAAGCCAAGAGTATCCTAATAGCCTCCAAACGAGCTACAGGAGCAAAAGTCTCCTCATAGTCTATCCCCTCCTTCTGACTGTAGCCTTTCGCTACAAGCCAGGCCTTGTTTCTAACAACGTGGCCATCCTCTCCTTGCTTGTTTTTGAAAACCCATTTTGTCCCAATAGGCTTATAGTCTGGAGGAGGTGGAACTAAAACCCAAACCCGATTTCGCTCAAAGTTCTCTAACTCCTCATGCATGGCATTGACCCAATCCGGATCTGTCAAAGCGTATCCAACATCTCAGGGCTCAAAATCAACAACAAAAGCAGAATGAGCAAAGTGAGAGATTTGAGACCTAGACCGAGTGACACGTTCGTTGATGCTGCCGATCATCTGCTGAGGGGGGTGTTGGCGCTGGATGTGTCGTGGCGCCTCCCGTGCAGAAGTGATCTCCCCCTCAACAGCAACTGGTGCCTCCCCGGGTACAAAAGGTACCGCTCGGGGTGGCGGATCCCACGGCCCCCAGGAAGAAGAAGTGTCAGGGCCATGAGTCATAGTAGAAGCCGCTCCTTGCGGCACAACAGGTGGAGGGGGTGCTGGATCATCCATACCTTCAGCACCCTCATCCTCGTCATCAAAAAGAGGCTCACCAACCTCATGATCACCTGCACGCTCAAAACGAGAAGAAGGACAAACCATGGTCTCGTCGAAGGTGACATCGAATGTCTCCATGACTCGGTTAGTGTCAAGGTTAAGTACACGATAAGCGCGAGTATGAGTGCCATAACCCAAAAACACACCGTCAGAAGAGCGAGACTCAAATTTGTCCAGGTTGCCTTTCTTAAGTATAAAACAGTGGCAACCAAAGACTCTAAAATAACTCACCTTGGGGAGTTTTCCAAAACGCAACTCATAAGAAGTCTTTTTCAAGAAAGCTCTGAGAAAAATGCGATTGGAAATATAGCATGCAGTGCTCATTGCTTCGGCCCAATATCGCCTAGGAGTCCTATGCTCATCGAGCATCGTCCTGGCCATCTCTACAAGGGTCCGATTCTTCCTTTCTACAACACCATTCTGTGGCGGTGTGTAGGGGGAAGAAAACTGATGCTCCAAACCCAAAGAGTTACAAAACTTCTTAAAGTTCGAATTCTTGAATTCGGAACCATTATCACTCCTAATAGCTCGCATCAAGTTCAAAGGGAACTCGTTCTGAAGACGCAAAATCAGATTGCGAGCAAAGGAGAAAGTCTCGGTTTTCTCAGCTAAAAATAAAACCCACGAATATCTCGAAAAGTCGTCAACAACAACAAGCACATACCACTTCCCTCCAACCGAGCTCACCCGAGCAGGACCAACAAGGTCCATGTGCAAAAGCTCTCCAGGGCGCTTGGTCATGACCTGAGTCACTGGATGGTGGGGAGCGGCAACCATCTTCCCATGTCTACAAGAGTGGCAAACAAGATCCTTCTCCATATGCAACTTGGGCAATCCTCGGATTAGGCCAAGTGAACTAAGCCTTGCAAGCAAGTCGAAGCTCAAATGTCCAAGTCTCTTATGCCACTTCCAAAGATCAGAGGAGGAAGGTCCAGCCACAAGACAACGATAAGTGCCAAAAGACTCCGAGAAATTCGCACGAAAGACTTTTCCAAAGGTCGAAATCAAACACACAAGATTGCCCCGAGGATCCAAAATACGACTAAGATTCGGTTTAAAATGAATCTCATAGTCATCATCGAAAAGTTGCGAAACAGAAAGAAGGTTAAAATGCAAGTTAGAAACAAGAGCAACATCGCGCAACACAAAGTTCTCATTAACTCGCACCGACCCACGAGACAAAACCTTACCTTTGCTGTTGTCGCCGAAGGTGATAAACTCCTTTCCGGTGACCGGACTAAGACTGGAGAACCACTTGGCGTTTCCGGTCATGTGCCTCGAGCAACCGGAATCCACCAACCAAACGTTCTCCAATCGTTTTACCTACATCAATAAAAAGACATAGGGTGAGCATACGGTCCAACACTGGGGTTAGTGAAGTAGGAAGAATACCAGTGTTGGGCCGGCTGCTCAAAAGAACAGTTAGTAGAAAAACCATTCCTAGCATGCCTACGGGGAAAGCGATCACCACGTTGAGAAAAACGTGGTCCGCTAAGGGTAGAGCATCCATCGCGATACTCAAAACGCGGTGGGGGAAAACGCTCTGCAACAAAGCCACCGCCACGGGGTCCATAGCCTACAACTGCAGGCTCCCGCCGGGCACGTCCTTTCCACTGCCTAGGCCTGGTAACTTGAGGTTCTGGACCTCTAGCCCTAGCCGCTCTCCTCTGAACATTCGACGCATGTATATCATGGAAAGGATGGTACATGTCCGGATTGTTCATCTCCCTAGCACGGCGCGCATCTCTCTTGCGCCGAAAGCAGAACTCTCTCAAGTGTCCATCTCTCCCACAATGCTCACAATGGTACCTCACCGCTCTCAAAGGGGGTTGTTGGTACTCACGGTAGTGGGTGTGGATCACTTTGCCCTTCTGTGGCATAAGCTCCTCCTGGATGGGTGGCATGGTGTCAAGCTTGTTCTTGAGGTGGTTTGGTTTTGGAGCCCATGATTGTCTCTTTGGTGGAGTTGTCGGAGGTTCAACAAAGACCCCATCCTTGGTGTTAGGCTTGAGAGGCTCTTTGGGTGGAATCTTGGTAAGATTAGGAGTAGTGGTGGAGTTGGGCTTCTCACATGGGTTAAGACCACTCGACTCTCCAATCTTCCCAAAAGATGAAACATCAACACCCGGAGCAAAGTCTACACCAGGACCACCAGCAACACGCTTAAATTGGGAGATCATCATCCCAAGCTGCGTCTCACCACAAGACACCCAAGACAAGATGGTCCGAAGGTATGTGTTTTCCTCCTCGGTTTGCAGCTTGTCATGCTTCACGTTCGCAATCTCCATCTCCAAACCCTCACAAAGAGCACTCCTAGCCACACCTGTGCTACCTGAGTTGGCCTCTTCAAGAGACACAATCTTGGCATTCTTCTCTGCCAACTCAGATTGCAAGACAAGACAAGTCTTGCACGCACCCAACAGCAAGGGCCTAGCCTTCAGCTCATCCACCTCTCCTACCAACGCAGCATACTTACCTCTCAAGGTGAGAAGGCCAGTCATGTGCTTGGTGCACATCTCACACTCCACCTCCTCAGAAACGACCACGGTGGACTTAGCGAACTCAAGCTCCCTCACCGTGTCCTCCCACTTCTGCCTAAACTCCTTGCGCTCTCTAGCAGCATGCCAACTTGTCCTGACTAAGCAAGGCGGCAGTAAGCTTCTCGACCTCAGCAGAAAGCTCGTCGTGGGTGAGAGATACCTGAGAGGTGTCGTCGTCGTCGTCGTTCCGAGGGGTCTCCTCCAGCTCGCTGTCGACCTCCTTGCCGAGGGCCATGGTGCAGAAGCCGTCGTCGGCGGCGAAGAAGCAGAGGCCGTTCAGCTTGTCCTCGATCCTCTTCTTCTTCTCGGACTCGTCATCGCTTGAGCAAGCGGAGTCGTCATCCGAGCCGTCGACGTCGCTGAGCGTGGCGAAGAACGCACGCTGCTCAGCCTGGGCCTTCTCCAAGTACTTCTTCTTGATGTACTCCTTGTCGAAGCCGCCCCTCCGCTTGTGCCTCGCGGGGACATACTTCTCCTTGCGCTTGCCGGAGTCGTACTTGTGCCCATGATCGCCCTTCCCAGATGAGTGCTTCTTCTTAGGACAGTTGGCGATGAAGTGGTCGGGGTCGCCGCACTCAAAGCATCCTGAGCGTCCTCCTCCGCGGCGACGGTTCATGCGGTTGTTGTGGAACCGCGAGAACCGGTTGGCGAGCATAGCCAACTCGTCATCCCCCAAAGACTCCAGCTGGTCCTCTGTGACAGAGAAGAGTGAAGACAAAGCAAAGCCTCTAGAGGGGTTAGCAGAAGAGCTAGAAACCAAAGCCATAGTCGGTCCAGAAGGATTCTCATAAGAAGCCCTTGACATGGCGTCAATCTCACTAGACTTGAGCTTACTAAAGAGCTCGTCGCATGTGAGGGTCTCATAGTTAGACGATTCGATGATCGCCTGGACCTTTGAGTCCCACACCGACCGATTGAGAGTATGCAAAAGCTTCAAAGCCCACTCATGATCGTCGAAAGGCAACAACTCCTTGTTCGCTCTCATCTTGTTGACAATGACCTGAAAGCGAGCGAATAAACTCTCTATGCTCTCGCCAGGCATATGTCGAAAGTTCTCATACTCTCTCTTGTGCGACTCGTAGAGACGAGATTTGACTTGAGTGGTTCCCTCATGGAAGCGCATGAGGGTCGCCCAAATCTCACGTGGGGAGGTGAGAAACGCGATCAAACTCGGACATGCTCAAATAGGAGAAAAGAGCGTTACACACTCGGCTATTTGCATCGTGCTCATCCATCTGAAGCTGAGTAACACGAGCAACCAAGACAACGTAATCAGCCTTGTTGCAAATCTCCCAAACAGAAGAGCCCATGATCTGGAGATAGGCCGACATGTGTATCTTCCAATACGCATAGTTAGTCCCATCAAAGAACGGCGGTTTGCCCACGCCGCGATCCATGTCGCCTTCTGTGGATCTGGAACCGGCTAAGGTAGAAGATCCTTAACCCGCTCCGATACCAATTGAAGGACTGAGAGTGCAACCAGAAAGCGACTAGAGGGGGGGGGGGTGAATGGGAGCTTTAAATTTTCCTTTCGAAAACTTTAAGCCACTGTCCCGAAAATCAACCCCAAGAGCAAAACCGATGCGCGTGATGTCCACGACCCAAGAGAGTGGGTGGATGTTCCCTAGGAACACAGCGGGACGCCACAAAATTTCCCTTGCCCAAGTTCACGCAGGTCAACTGGTGACAGGATGAACTTTGGGTAACCTCAACCTCCCCCGAGCAACGCAAGGGGGATTCAGGCTATTTTGTAAAGCGAGAAGCCCAATTTCTGAAGAGCACGAAGTCAGGAATCCAACGCAACAAGCGGATCTCAAATCAAAAGTCGGACGAGCAAACTGCGGATGAAAACGTGCAAACTGTAATTGATCGGACTCTGCCTGCGTCCGGTCGAGAGGCACCGGACGCGTCCGGTCACACAAAATCCGAAATGGGACCTCTCTGTTTCTGACCGGACTCACTGAAGGGAAACGTCCGGTCAGTAACCGTGCGTCCGGTCACAAAAGCCAAGCCAGATGAACAGTAGGATGGGTGCGTCCGGTTGATTGTGAACAGAGCGTCCGGTCAAAGAGCGAAACTGAATAGTGAAGTATTCAACGACCGGACTCACCCCTAGCGTCCGGTCAGCTCGAGCCGAGCGTCCGATCACCCCGAAAACCTGCTGTTCGTCCACCGATTCGACTCGATCTCACCCAAAACGAATCCTCTAGGGATCTAACTTGGTGAGAGGAGTCACAAGAAGGATAGTGAGCTATCTCTAAGAGATCATGGCTCGAACCTATCTCTAAATCGATGAATCGAAGAAAATCGGGGGAATGGAGAAAAACTTGACCCGAAACAAAAATCAACCGATCTACTAGCTCGTGAGGTTAGAGGTGAATTCCTTCAGTGGAAAGAAGTGCCTCACGATCTAGAGCAACTTGGTTCAAACGGATTTGCAAACGACACACCAAGCAAAAAGATCGATCGACGGGAGAAACGTGGAGAAAAACAACCCGCGAAGAACAAGAACAAAACGCGAATCACAACCACGAATTTGCAACCGTGTGGCTACCACATGCTACAACAGTGAGGTTACGGCCTCACTTCCTCAAAATCTCCAGTACACAGAGGTATGGTTCTCTGCGGATCTCAGCTAGCTACAGCAGGGATGTGGGAGAGCAGGAAACCCTAGAAGCAAAAGAGCAAATGACTGAGATAAATGGGGAGGTGGGTGTCTCCCCCTACTTATCCTAATTCTAACTATTCCTAATTCCCACTCTACCCCTAACTACTTTCAGAGCGAACCAGCTAAACCCTAAGGTTATTCTGGACCAACTCGATGGTAGGTGGATCCGACGGCCACGCCCGCACAACTGGTAGCGTTGCCTCGACGCAACCTCACCGATTGCCACCACGTGCTGCAACCACTCCGCGTCCTCTTCACGGACTCCGCCCCCGGTTTTGAGGCCCAAATCAGAAAACCAGCCTTTATTACCAACCCCCGGTTTTGAGGCCCAAACCGGGAAACCGGCCACCAAGTCCATCCCCTGGTTTTGAGGCCGAAACCAAGAAACCCGCCAGCGCCCAGGTTTTGAGGCCCAAACCTGGAAACCGTCCTCAGCCCGAGTTTTGTGGCCCCAACTCAGAAACCCGCAGCACGCCCAGGTTTTGTGGCCCAAACCTGGAAACCGTCCACCCGATGGTTTTTCTCTGGCTCTACCACCAAACCGAAGCTGTAGAGGGGATGCACCGCCCGTGCACCCCGTCCACCGACACGTGTCCCCAGGTCCTCGACCCAAGCAACACCATGTCCCACAAGTCTTCGCTCGTTGCTGTCCCAGGCTGCCAGCCACCACAGCTGATCCTCAGGCCACCGGTCCCTCAGTCCAAGCCTCACGTCCGCCCTTCACCGCTCCCGGTCCGTCGGCACGTCACGTCTCTACTTGACCTTCACCTTGCCCTCAATCACTGTCTCTGTGCTCGACACCTGCACAACACAAGCCAAAGAACCTGCGATCAAACCCGTTGACAATCACTCATCACTCAAGACTCGGCATACACCCATGTATCCGCAGTGATAACCTGAAAAACAATCTAGCAAACTCATTATTTCACAACCGGCTGCAATGTCGACAAGCTTGTCGATACGAGGCAAAGCATACGGATCCTTCGGGCAGCATTTGTTGATGTCGGTGAAATCGACGCACATTCGCCACTTTCCATTCTTCTTTTTCACCAAGACAACTGTAAGTGCAATCAAGCCCTATTGTGGGTTTTGGTGATAATGACCATACAATTAGAGGTCTAATGAAATTTGTTGAGTTGACAAGCAGGTAAAATGAAAGGAGGATGATGCATGTGTTGGTGGAGTCCCCAAATTACAAATGGACATGGCAATCGACTCAAAAGTGTTCAATTCCTTTATACTTTGAATTTGAGTTTAGGAAAGCCGTACTATTAAGGGGGACACAATGCTCTAGCTTGAATGTGCAACCAAGTGCTCAAAAGTATCCACCAAACCATCCTCAAAAACCAGCCACAACAACAAGCTTTCCATTCCTCATTCCTTGGCTGTTTGTGTTAGAGCAGAAGTGCTGCTCTGCGAGCAGAAGTTCTGCTCGAGCAGAAGTTCTGCTCTGAGAGCAGAAGTGCCGGGGGAGCAGAAGTTCTGCTCTGCGAGCGGCACTTCCGGGACTTAAAATTTCCGTTGGACAGCAGGGGTTATATTCGTCTCTTCCTCACTCCCCCAATGGACACCCCCATCCAGACCTTATCCTCTTCGACCAGAAACACTCTCTTCCTTCTCTTACACACCATTGGAGGACCTCAAGCTCCCCTCTTTGATTTCCCATCAAACCTTTGTGAGATTGAGCCTTCAAAACCGAAATAGAGTGATCTCCAACCTGCTCTTCATCTCCTAAAGCACTTGGTTCGCGTTCTAGCTGGTGGATTGAGTTCATTACTCTTAGAGCTTGCTCCTAGCTGGCAAGAGCGTCGCCCGTGGAGCTTGCCAACTTGTGTGGCTGCCCCGGGAGGTTTGTAATCACCCTTTGAGCTAGTGGAAACACCCTCATCTCAAGAGGTTACACTCTTGACTTGAGAACGAGGATAGGGTTCCGCGAAACCCAAGTCTTTGTGGCTTCCTCAACAACGTGGACTTCTGCAAGCCTTTGTGGCGAGCTGAACCACGTGATAAATCGGTGTCTCACTTGTGTTGTTGTGATTTGGTTGGATATATTCACATTTGTGGTGATTTCTAGGGTTTGGTCTTGATCTATTAGCTTGTGCATTTCTGTCAAGTTCCATGTGGTGAAATAGCATCTACTCTACCACTGGAAGCTCTCTAATATATCAGATTCACTTTCCCTTTGACATCTTGTGAACTGCATTTTCGGGCTTGTCAGGTGGAGCAGAAGTTCTGCTCGTCGAGCAGAAGTTCTGCTCGAGCGGCAGTTCTGCTCGCAGAGCAGAAGTGCTGCTCGAAGTTTTAACATCTGTTTAAATTGATTTTTGACAGGCCTATTCACCCCCCTCTAGGCTTAGCAATGATTCTTACAAGTGGTATCAGAGCCGGTTGCCTCTCTTTGCGCTTAACCGCGTGAGGTATGGCTTCGCTAGAGGATGGAGGTGGATCCAGAAGAGTGGAACCTGTACTTGTCGATCCAGCTCTTGTGGAGCTGCATGATACGGACAACAGCGAGCTAAGTGCATCCACAGCAAACACAGAGTTTGCTCAGCTCGTGCTGTCCGATGAAGAAAAGAAGAAAAGAAAAGAAGCAAAAAGGCTCAAAAGAGAAGAAAGGCAAAGAAAGAAAGAAGAGAAGAGAAGACAAGCTGAAAAGATGCAAAGAAAAGAAGAAAGAAGATTGAAAAGAGAAGAAAGAAGAAAGAGAAGAGAAGCAAGGAAAAAGAAGGAGGAAGAAGCAAAGGCAAGCAACATGTCATCAAGTGAGCTATCTAGTAGCACCGAAGATGGAGATGATGACTTGTCATATCAAGTCTTCAAAGTCAACAAGAAGGGAAGCAAGAAGAAGGATGACCACAACAACAAGAACCCTTTTGGAGCCGTATCCTTTAACTATGCTTCTATGACTAACAATGATCTTAGGCCTCTTATCAATGTGCCCGCGGGCAAATTGCCTCATTTTGATGGGACAAATTTTGCCAAGTGGAAGCACTTGATGAAGGATTATCTTGTAGGTCTCCATCCGGGCATTTGGGAGATTGTTCACAATGGCATTGAGCCATGTGCTGATCCGAAGAACCCTACACCAACTGAACTCCGCAACATTCATCTCAATGCTCAAGCCACTAGTGTGTTGCTTAGTGCCTTGAGTGGTGATGACTACAACAAGGTGATGGGAATTGAAGTGGCAAAACAGATTTGGGACACTTTGCACATTGCTCATGAAGGAGTGGACAAAGTGAGACAAGCCAAGATCGATTTGATGATGGCCAAGCTCAACCGGTTTGTGATACATGATGGGGAAGGGCCACAAGAGATGTTTGATAGGTTGATGATCATTGTTGGGAAGATTAGAGGACTTGGTGGTGATGAGATAGATGATCATAAGGTTGTCAAGATCATGTTAGAGGCATATGCATCTAGAAACGAGACCGTTGTGACATTGATTAGAGACAAGAAAAAGTTTGAGCACTTTACACCTAGTGATGTGCTTGGAAGAATTATGACCTTTGACATGCAAAGAGAAGAGGCACTTGAAAGGAGAAAGCTTGGAGAGTTGCAAGCAAGGATGGATGGCATGAAGATCAAGGACATAGCACTTAAAGCCAACAAAACAAGCAAGCAACCAGCTGCTAGCAAGGCAAAGAGCAGCAAGCAAGCTCAATCAAGCAAGTCCAAGGCACACAAGCAAGTCAAGGAAGAAGAAGAAGCAACCACATCAACAAGTGAAGGTGAAAGTGATGGTGAACAATGTGAAGAAATTGAAGATATGGCATTGTTCATGAGAAGGTTTGGAAAGGGGATCAAGAAAGGAGGATACAAGCTAGTGAAGAGAAGATTTCCTAATAAGAAGAAGAGGACATGCTACAAATGTGGTAGCACGGAACACTTCATTGCCGATTGTCCCTACAACAAGGAGGACAACAAGTATCACAAGGGCAAGAAAGAGAGCAAAGATGACCATAAGAAGAACAAGAGGTACATGGGGGAGGCTCACATAGGACATGAGTGGGACTCAACAAAGGAAAGCTCAAGTGATGAGGATATGAAGATGGCAACCATGGCTGTCCACAAGTCATCCTCTACACCAAGGCTCTTCAACAACATGTCCGATGATGATAAGTGCAGCCCTCACATTTGTCTTATGGCAAAGGGTGAGAAGGTACAATCCAAATCCAAACCTAAACCTAAATCTAGACCTTCTCAACATAGTGACATCTCTAGTAGTGATCTTAGTGATACCTCTAGTGATGATGATTCAAGTGATGAGGAAATAAATAACATAACTAGAAATTTGGATAAAAAGACCAAGTTGTTTATTTCTAAGCTAATGGAGGATCTAGAGGCCATACAAGCTGAGCTGGATTCTAGAGAAAGGACTCTTATTAAACAAGAGGATCTCTATATTGCTAGTGAGGAAGCTCTAGCATTGGAGAGAAGTAAGGTGGACACTTTGAGCACGACTTTGGCCAAAGAGCAAAGTGCCCATGCTCTCCTAAAGAAGGAACATATTGCACTCAAGGAAAAGTATTGTAGTTTAGATGACAAGCACAAAGAACTTGAGGAGCAATATAGCCTTCTTTGGGATAGCAACTCACATATCCCCAAAGCAAATAGTGCCTCTACTCCCTCCACTAGTCAAGGTTGTGGAAAATGTTATAATCTTGATTTACATGCTTATTCCACTAACCTTGCCAATATGAAAGCCATGAGGAAGGAGATAGTTAGGCTCAATGAGATCTTAGAGAAGGGATGCAAGGATAGGATGACTCAAAATCATGGCAAAAAAGTGGAAGAACCACAAAGGCCAAAATACAAGAATGGAAGGCATCCATCAATCAAGGATGGACTTGGGCACACAAAGGGAGCCAAGACAAATGGAAGAAAATTGGTAAGAGGCATTGAGTGTGTACAATTTGAGAGGAAGGGGCATATTGGTACAGTTCAGCCTGCATAGACTGTGGCGGAACCGTCCTGATTATAAGAGCTCAAGTATTATCTTAGCCAAATCCGTCTGACTTCGACTGATACTTGAACCCATACAACCCCGGTAGTCCGGAAATCTCGAAGGATTTCTAACACCATACATCATACAGGATCGCATCGTTTTAATGATTACATTCGTAAAGATACATCATAACGAAAACGAAACTGAATTTAAAATATCAGAGTGCGAATTTAAAACGGAGTTATTACAATACCGAGTTTAAAAGTGCGGAAGCTGAAATAGTTTAAAGCACGACCACCACACACGTGGTCCAAATAAAACATTGTTTGATAAACCAACTCACACAACTCACTCTTCCCTTTTTAGATAATGTGCCACTAGAAGTCTCAGACCAGCAAAAGAAAAAGGGAAGCTTCTGGACGACCCTGCCCTGGGCCTACTCCTCATCACCTTCCACCGGGTAGAGGCAGTGCTTACAATAACCAAAGTAGACCTGGCCATCTGCAACAAACGGGATAAACCCTGAGTACGGGAATGTACTCAGCTAGACTTACCCGTCCAACTGAAAATAAAGACTCCAAGGGTATGCAAGGCTTTTGAGGTAGAGCTGGGATCTTTCAGTTACGAAAAGCTTAATTTTAGATAAGAGGTAATTAATGATAATGATGAGCTGTCATTTTTAGACCTATTCTTTAATTCTAGGTTTTTTACCTGTACTAGAGCACTCACTTGAATCTACCAATCAATAATATAACCATATCCAGTTGACTTATCCACATTTTAGTTGAACCTTTAAAACATCACATGGAGTTGTATCATGGTGAAGCTCGCCATAGTTTCCCACTAACCGGGGGAGACGGCGACTCGAATCGAATTCCAAACCAGCTGGTGAAAGACCTTTAATACCAGCCCACACTTTCCCCGTCGGGTCCATGCATTGGGCAACCGCTCGATGCTTGTTCGTGGTGGTAATCGTCGCGGCTCACAGCACGGACCGCCCAATTGGAACCTGGCGATGGCCTCACGCGGCAGATCGCAATTTCCATACTAGAAGGCACGACACGGGTTGAGACCGGCCCGAACAGCTTCTAACCGGCTTTGGGGTCGATGATTACGGCACCGACATATCCCTAAGTAAAAGGGCGCGTTCAAAAATGAACGAGGGCCAACATCGATACAAACCTACACGATCCAACGGACGGACTGCCCCAAGTTTCCAAACTTGTGCCTTGCCTTCCAGTTGACCGTATTTCGTTACTACTCAGGTTCTTTTCCACGATAGCAAATATAGCCAACCGTGATCCGGTAAATACCCACCAGGGGTATTACGGAAACATCCTTAACTACTACTTTTATTAAGCAGACTAAGCAATTCTACATTATAAATAAGGAACAGGATAACAAGGCAGGTATTAACAATATTCAAGGAAGGGTAATGCAGCAGATAGGATTCAATCAACTCCTATACCTAATGCATCACAATATAAAATACCCAATTAAATTAATTAGAAAACTGGGAGACTTAGAATGCTCCGGGGCTTGCCTTGGGTGAAGACCGAGGCCTCGTGGGAGGGGCACTCGAGCAAGTTAGTGTCGCTGGCGGGGTCGACTTCCTCGGCTTGCTGGAGCTCCGGGATCTGCTGCTCGGCGTTTGCTTCTGGCTCCTGCTCGGGCTCCGAAGGGGTCGATCCTATTGCATGCGACGAATAATAAATATTTGCAATGCGAGTGCAAGATGTGTGGTATGAGAAGAGCATTTCTTGCAAACCAACAAAACCAACTTGTTGAACCACTTTTGACATTGAGGTAAATACTTATTTAATTCATGAAACAAAATCCTTTTATTCACCTATTTCTTATTTAATAATTCAAACGAAATTCAGGTTTGAACTGCAAGTGCATTTTTCTGAACTCAGAAAAATCCACAAAATTCCAGAAGACAATTAACACTCTCAAGACTCTACTGAATAAATTCCAACCAAAAATAAAATACAGAACTGCAGATACAAAAATAACAAATAAACTGCTCAAAAGGTACTTTGAACTAGCTCCTTATCCAAAAAGTGTCAAACAGCAAAGTTCATAATTTTCCTGGCTTCTTTTACTCAAAAGCATTCTACTGCAGAAAACTTGTGGCCAGAGCATAAACATACAAGCCTACACCAAATAAACAAATCTATCCCAAAATAAACCACTTGAACTACAACCCTACTGGAAAAGGGTGATAAACTCAACTTCATATTTTTTCCAGATTCTACTTCACATTTTATGCTTATCAAGAAAGTTCCATGAACAGAAACATTATATTATTTCTTACATGAATTTTCAAAGAAAAACACAGAAAAGCACATTTGTAAAACAACTTCAGATTTCTTCACATAACAGATCATGCTTACATTTTTCTTAGCTTAAAGATCATAAACAGAGACTATACAAATTTTCCCATATTTTATTTCAGCATATAAAACACCTTAACATTTATTCTTAAGAAATCAGCCAAAAAGAACTTTAAACCATAATAGAAACTTTTTCCACATAAACAGTGCATCATATATTTTTCACAGGTGTAAAACATGATAATAAACTTACACAAAATTTTCCATGAATTAACTCAACCAGAAAACATATATAACCATTTATCTTAGCAAAAGCATATAAACTGGAATAAATGAAAACAGTAAAATAAACTTCTGCCAAAAATACTTTCATATTTTTCCATGATAGATCTGCTCATAAGCAAACCAGCAAAACTGAAATTTCATATTTAACAGAGCTACAGATTAATTATAGCAAAATTAACAAACTTAGTTACTGTGCAGAAAACAAAAAAAAGAAAAACTTTATTCTAGCCCAAACGGGGCTTTCGGCCCAGTCCAACTCGACCCAACCTGGCTCGAGCGCACGGCGGTAGGTGTGTGTTCGCTCGAGGCCCGGCTCGAACGAGACAGTGCCCGAGGGTTCGCTCGAGGCCTAGCTCGAGCGAGATGATAAAAACAAGCGTCTGTCCGAGGCATGGCTCGGAGGCTCGGGCGAGACGGAAAACAATCGCCCGTCCGAGGCCTGGCTCGATGCTTGGGCGAGACGGAAAACAAGGGAGAGGTTTGACCGTCGATTCCTCGCCGACGGTGAGGTCGCCGGCGGGGAAGCTAGGCTTGTGGACTCGCCTCGACGAGGCGCATCGAGTGGTGTAGGTGGTTTGGCTAGCGCACGGCCGGAGCATGCCGGCGGCGAGCGGCGGCGCACGGTGATGGCGGCAACGCGCGGCTACGCCGTTTCCGGCGGCGGCCGGAGAAATGGGGGGAGGCAAAAGCTCGGTGAATAGAGTGAGATAGGGAGCGGTAGCGTTGAGGTGGATAGGTGTTCTCACCTTGCCTTGACTCGGTGAAGCTCGACGGGAGATACGAGGCTCGGCGAAGGTTCGGGTGGTGTAGAACAATGGCGTGCACTCCCGGTCGTCGATGGCGGCCGAGAAATGGCACTTCTCGTTCTAGCAGTGGTGGGGCTCCGACGGAGTGGAAGCGGGAGCACCGTGCAGTCTAGATGATGGCGGAGTGGTGGCCGGAGTTAATCGGCCGGCGGTGGCTCAGTGAGGGCTGAAACGTGGGGAGGCACTCTCGCGGTGGCGTGCAGTGGCCAAGGCGAGGTGAGCGCTCGGCCTTGCGTTCGCGGGCAGGAGAGGGAGTGAGAGCGAGAGTGAGGGGGGCGCGAGTGAGGAGTGAAAGAGAGAGGAGTGCGGGCGCGCGGGGTTTTGGTCGTCGGAGCGGCGGACGGCCGGTCGTGGCGGGGGCCACGGCGTGGCGTGCGGCGCGCGCGTGCAGCAGGGCTCGGCAGGCGAGGCGAGCGGCGACTGGCGAGCGGAGATCGTGGCGTGATCGAGCGAGCAACGATCTTGCGGCGATAGGGCGAGCGGGATACGGTGCAGGCGAAGGCGGCCACGCGGCGCTTGCGGCCGGCGTACGGCACGGGCGTCAGGCGGGCGGCGGTGCGCGGCGCGCGCGGCGCGCGGGCGAGTGCGGGAGCGGGCCGGTGCACGCGAGCGGGCGAGCTGGGCCGGCGCGCGCGAGTTGGGCCGAAAGGCCAGATGGGCCGAAAGGTGGGGCGCGGGAGAAATCGTTTTCCTTTTTCTTTTTCCAAATTCTTTTCAAACTTTGACCATGCAAAACAGTTTCAAAAACTCCAAACTAGGTTTTGACCCAAATATGAAAGTTGCTCAAAGTAATTTTCTCTATAACTTTCATATAAGACACTTTTTCTGAAAACCATTTTTACAACCTCCACATAAATAAAGCCAGTTTTGCAACATAAACCATTTTCTTTGCCTCATTTTTATCTGATAAACTATTTTGAACTAGGTCAAAAACTCCAACTCTATTTTATAAAACTCTTTGCCCAAGCAGAGATCCACTTAAATCATCGAGTCAAATAGAAATCCAAATCCAAATAAATAAACAAAAGACAAAAGCACTCTCATGCACATGAAATGATGCAATGCATTGCTTATGCTTCTTAGTAGCTAATTGCAATTCCTAATGCAGTGCTTGACACTAGGGTGTCACAGCCCTTCCCCCTTTAAAGAAATCTCGTCCCGAGATTTGAGTTACGTACCAATCTTTATAAAAAGCGGGGTAGTTTACGCGTAAGTACTCCTCGGTTTCCCAAGTCGCATCATTGGGTCCGTGATTGCTCCAAAGAATCTTGTGAGTCTTCACTGTTCGGTGACGCGTCTCTCGGGTCTTGGTATCCAAAATCTCCTTGGGCTGCTCGTAGTACTCCAGATCCGATCTGATGGTGACGTCTGGAATCCGAACTTCTTCTTGTTCTGGAACTCGAAGACACTTCTTCAACTGTGATACGTGGAACACTGGGAAAACTGTGCTCATCTCTGGGGGTAACTGTACTTTGTATGCCACTTCTCCCTTCTTTGCTATGATCTAGTAAGGTCCCACATATCGAGGTGCTAGCTTCTTCTTAACTCCAAAACGTTGGACTTTTCTCATGGGTGAGACCTTAAGGTATACATAGTCTCCTACTTGAAATTCCAAGGGTCTTCTTCGTGTGTCGGGATAACTCTTTTGTCTGGATTGTGCTACCTTAATGTGTTGTTGTACTGTTTGCACAATCTCTTCCGCATCCTTTACGTAATCCGACCCATAGAATCCTCGATCTCCTGATTCTACCCAATTTACTGGGGTTCTGCATCTTCGTCCGTATAATACTTCAAAAGGTGCCATCTTTATACTTTCCTGATAACTGTTGTTATATGAGAACTCGGCAAGGGGTAACCACTTCTCCCATGACTCTCCTGAAGATAGAACACAAGCTCTTGAGATATCTTCCAAAATCTGATTTACCCTCTCCGTCTGTCCTGCAGTCTGGGGGTGATAGGCGGAACTTCTTACCAATTTAGTTCCTAGTTCCTTGTGCAACTGTTCCCAAAAACGTGCTATGAACTGGGGTCCTCTATCAGAGACAATCCTTTTTGGAACTCCATGCAATCTCAAGATATTCTGAATATACAGGTCTGCATACTGATGAGGGCGGTGCGTAGTCTTAACTGGTATGAAGTGAGCCACTTTAGATAACCGATCCACGATAACCCAGATAAATTATTTCCTTTTTGAGTGGTGGGAAGACCTGTGATGAAATCCATACTAACTTCTTCCCATTTCCACTCTGGGATTGACAACGGTTGCAACAATCCGGCAGGTCTCAAGTGTATAGCTTTTATCCTGCAGCAAGTATCACATCTGGCGACATAGGCTGCGACTTCTTTCTTCATCTTTGACCACCAATACCTGGTTCTCAAATCCTGGTACATCTTACTGCTTCCTGGATGGATAGATAACTTTGAATTGTGAGCTTCATTCAGAATTCTTTCTTTCAGCTCTGTGTCCTAAGGAACAACCAACCTCTGGTTATACCACAAGATTCCCTGTTCATCAGTTCTGAAGTTCAAAGAACTACTGGTTTCTAACCTCTTCTTAATCTGACAGATCTCTTCATCGGTCTTTTGTTTCTCGATGATGTCACTTTCCAAGGTACACTGAAGGGTGATGTTGTTCACCATAATGGGGTGCATAAGGTTAAATCTATCTTCCAAAAGTGGTTGTAGGGAGTTGCAATGAGTCTTGCGACTCAAGGCATCGGCTACAACGTTTGCTTTTTCCGGGGTGGTAATGTACTTCAAGGTTATAATCCTTAATTAGCTAAAACCATCTTCTCTGCCTCATGCTCAACTCTGGCTGGGTGAAGATATATTTTAGACTTTTATGATCTGTGTACACATGACACAGATTTCCCATAAGATAATGTCTCCAAATCTTGAGGGCATGCACGACGGCTGCTAATTCTAAATCATGAGTGGGGTAATTCTCTTCGTGCGGTCTCAACTGACGAGAAGCATAGGCGATAACTTTTCCATTTTGCATGAGTACACATCCGAGTCCAATTTTGGATGCGTCACAAAACACATCAAAAGGTTCCTCTAAGTTTGGCTGAGCCAAAACAGGTGCGGATGTCAACAACATTCGCAGAGTGCGAAAAGCTGTTTCACACTCTGGAGTCCATTCGAACTTCTTGTTTTTCTGCGTTAAACGGGTCATAGGCTTGGCTATTCTTGAAAAATCCAGAATAAACCAACGGCAGTATCCGGCCAAACCCAAAAAGCTGCGTACCTCATGTACGGTGGTGGGTGCTTGCCAATCCATAACTTCTTGTACCTTAGAAGGGTCTACAGAGATCCCTTCCTCTGAAAGGACATGACCAAGGAAAGGTACCTTCTTCAACCAAAACTCACACTTGCTGAACTTAGCATACAACTTGTGCTCTCTAAGCCGGGTTAGAACGACTTGTAGATGCTCAGCATGATCCTTCTCATTTTCAGAATATACCAAGATGTCATCGATGAACACTACAACAAACTTATCCAACTCTGGCATGAAGACCGAATTCATCAGGTACATGAAATGTGCCGGTGCATTGGTCAATCCAAAGGACATAACAAGATACTCATAGAGTCCGTATCTGGTAGAGAAAGCTGTCTTTGGTACATCCTCTCTTCTGATCTTAATCTGATGGTATCCTGACCTCAGGTCGATCTTGGAGAATACTTTCGCCTTTGACAACTGATCAAACAAGACATCGATTCAGGGTAAGGGATATTTGTTCTTTATAGTTACGGCATTCAACGGTCTGTAATCCACGCACATCCTTAAAGTTTTATCCTTCTTCTTCACAAAGATAGCGGGACATCCCCAAGGTGACGAACTAGGGCGTATCAAACCCTTATCCAAAAGCTCTTGCAACTGAACCTTAAGCTCTGCTAACTCTTTAGCGTGCATTCTATACGGTCTCCGGGATATGGGTGCTGTTCCAGGGATTAACTCTATAGCAAACTCCACATCCCTATCTGGCGGTAGTCCAGGCAACTCATCGGGGAAAACATCCAGAAACTCACATACTATCGGAATCTCGGCTATCTGCTTTGTCGTGATATTGAATAACACTCCAATCTCATGGGGGTTTCGGGGTAACTTGAACCGAAAAGTAGACCCACTGCGAGGGCTAACCATAGAAACTACTCGTTCTGCGACGTCAAGATTGACTTTCCAGAGTTTCATCCAACCCATACCCAAGATTACATCCAGACCTAAACCAGGAATTACGATAGGATCCACTATGGCCTTCTTATTCCCAAAGGTCATTTCCACTCCTTTAGCCATTTTACGCGCGGAGAGAATGGCTCCGGCGGAACTTATCTAATATCCCCGGTCTAACTCTATCAACTCAAGATTACTTCTTATAACAAAATTCTCACTTATGAAAGAATGCGATGCTCCAGAATCAAACAACACAACTGCGGGGCATTGATTAACAAGAAACGTACCAGCGGTGACAGGCTCTCGTTCTGGCACTTCTTCCACGGTGGTGTGATGCACATGACCCGTACGAGGTGGGGGCTGAGTGTACTGCTTCTTTGGGTGAGGGCACTGACGTGACAGGTGTCCAGTCTGACCACAGTTATAGCATGGACCAATCACGTACGGGGTCTTGGGACCTCCTGCACTTCCTGCTTTGTTCTTATTCTGCATCATGGGAGCAGTGTAGGGCTTCTGATAACTAGGACGGGAACGGTTGGTGGTGATCTTCCTCTGCGGGGGTCGGTATCTTGCTCCTGTGACAGGCGGGCGATACGGGGTACGTGCTCCGAAAGGGGTCCTCTGTTGAGACGAACCTCCTTCGTTCGCACGACGACGCGTCTCTGTTGCTAGCCGGCTGTCATTGGCCTCTTGATTTAGGCAGTCACTGACAAAATCACTGAAGGTGGTGCGGTGACTGTTGCCCATCTTGGAAAGCATAGCAGCACTCATGCCACGTTTGAAGCTTGCGATCTTCTTGGCCTCAGTATCAACAAAGTCTGGGGCGTAGCGAGCTAGGTTGTTGAAACTGTGGAGGTACTCGGACATAGACCTAGTCCCCTGGGATAACCTCATGAACTCTGCGATCTTCATCTCCATCAAACCACTAGGGATGTAATGGTTGCGCATAGCGGTGGAGAACTGATCCCAAGTGACACGTGCATTTACTGGCAAGGATGCACGGTACTGGGCCCACCACAGACCTGCGGGTCCTTCCAACATGTGGGTGGCGTACTCCGCCTTGAGCTCTTCCGTCAGACGAAGCAGACGGAACTTCTGAGTGATGGAGTTGAGCCACTCATCAGCTTCAAGCGGTTCGGTGGCTTCCTTGAACACAAGAGGGCGAGTGTCCAAGAAGTCACGGTAGGAGCTGTACTGGTTGGGCTCTGGGCCTTGGCGTTGATGATGCTGCTGTGCAGTGTTGTTAGCGATATTGTGGAGGGTGGCCTCCATGTGCCTCTGCATTTCCTCCATATTCCTTTGGCTACCCAAGAACTGGCCAAAGAACGCTTCCGGCGTCATCGGCGGCGGTGGGGGAGGTGGCAGATTCTCCTCCTGTCCTGCCTCCTGTCCGCGTTGGCTGCGAGTGTGTGCCGGCATCTGCATATCGCATTAATAAGCAATCATTAGGTGATGTTACGTTGATCATGAATAAATACTGCGCTGTACATAATTCGAAAATTTAGCACACGACCAAGTATAATTACTCATCTCCATACAACATCACAAAACAATCGCTCGACATTAGACATGCAAACGACAGATTTCCATAAAAGGTGCCGGATCGAAGTCCGGACTTTGTCCAAAAGCTTACATGCCATCAACCATTTTAAACATAAAACTAGCACATGTGTAGGGTGTTACATCACTTAGCGAGCAAGCTCAAGCTATACAAAAGAAAACGATCCCTAACAAGCTAGCGCTCAGGGGTCTCTAGCGGCGGATGCAGCGTCCTCTGCGTCGACGTCGATCATCGGCTCGACAGCATGATCCTCCTCCATAGGGGCGTCGGGACCAAGGACCTCTCCGTCCTGGGGATCCTGGGCCTCAGCTGCTGGGGCGGCGGCCTCCTGCGCGGCATGGTGCATCTGATGCACTGCCTCGTCGAGCTGGTCGATGTAGGCCTGTTGTCCATGGATCTGCTGTATCAACAGGTGGGCTCCCTCTCTGAGCTGGTCGAGCGCGGTGCGGGCCTCATCCCTCTGAAGAGCGGTAGTCAGGTACATCTGCTCTGCAACTGTCCTGGCAGTGGACTGTGCTGCTGCTGTGGTGCGGGCATCGTCACGCTCCAGAGTGAGCTGCTAAATCCTCTCCTGCAGACGAGCAACCTCAGCGTCGAAGTCCTCCTGTAGCTTCCTCTTGCTCTGGTAGGTGGCTGTGAGGGTGAAGGACACGCTCTCAAGAGTGCGCTCCAAACTCTTACATACACCTAGCAAAGCTCCAGTGGCGCTCATCGCAGGTGTCTCACAGTAGAACCTCTCCTCTGGGCTTCCTGTCAAGACTGACTCCGAAGTCTGCTTCCAGTGCAATGGAAAAAGTGATCCACGGGAAAACACTCCTGCCATAGCGCTAGCTAGGTCGGCGGGGAAGCGGGCGATGATATCCTTCAGCACTAGGTATGCTGCCCTGTTGGCTCCATCCTTGGCACAGGTGCCTCTAGTGATCTCTGTCCAGTGGGGCTTGGCAGGCAAGGCTTTGACCTTGATCTCCACCATGACCAAGGAATCCTGCCCGTAGATCTCCTTCTGCCATGAGTACCTGGGCTCCTGTCCCTCCTCATAGCCCACGGCCTGCAGAATCCTCCAAAGGATAGTCGGCAACCCGAAGTAGGACAAGAACGTCTTCCGGGTCAGCTTGGTGGCCAAGCGGTGACGCGGAACTCCTCTGCCTCCAGTGGCCTTGCGAGCGGTCAGCTTAGTCCGGGCCATCTATAGAACAAAAGGGTTTCGAACTCTCGTGAGACGGATATTAAGTTGGCAAATTTTTATAGAAAAGAGACAACTTTTAATTTAAGGGGAGGTAATGTAAATGCATGAATATAAACATGATGCATGATCGTACTTACGTTCTCACTCACTAATATGACTCGTAAGTCCTAACGTTCTAGTCGGTGGCAAGAACGATCCCTCATGCGTTATCTACACGTTCTACTCGTTCGCATAGTTAGTGTACCTGCAGAAGATTCATTTCAGCCCAAAGCAATTTCCAATGATAAAACAATTGAGTATTGGCCAATATGCGCAAAATACATAGAAGCCAACACTAAACACCATGCACCAACATAGAAAACACCCTTGAAAACATTGATACCCTCGTATGTGTCCGCGTGGAGCTCGCACATACTTGGTATAAGAACTCTCACCTAGACCGACGGTTGGACGGTCATGCTCTCATATCTCACAAAATCATTTTATGCATGTTTTCGCGATCGACACATTCTCTTTTTCCCGAGAATGGACCAGCAAATAAAGATCCAGCATGAAGCAAAACCCTGAACCCTGTTAGCAGTTAAGCCACCTGAATCCTAGTATAGGGCTTAAGGACGAGACTGGGCACACTTAGTAATTGAAAATAGTTTTGAAAGTAGTTTTGAAATACCCATTTTAGTTCGAAAATAACTCTTTACGGAGATAATCACTTGAACCATGCTCCGATACCAAGCTGTGGCGGAACCGTCCTGATTATAAGAGCTCAAGTATTATCTTAGCCAAATCCGTCTGACTTCGACTGATACTTGAACCCATACAACCCCGGTAGTCCGGAAATCTCGAAGGATTTCTAACACCATACATCATACAGGATCGCATCGTTTTAATGATTACATTCGTAAAGATACATCATAACGAAAACGAAACTGAATTTAAAATATCAGAGTGCGAATTTAAAACGGAGTTATTACAATACCGAGTTTAAAAGTGCGGAAGCTGAAATAGTTTAAAGCACGACCACCACACACGTGGTCCAAATAAAACATTGTTTGATAAACCAACTCACACAACTCACTCTTCCCTTTTTAGATAATGTGCCACTAGAAGTCTCAGACCAGCAAAAGAAAAAGGGAAGCTTCTGGACGACCCTGCCCTGGGCCTACTCCTCATCACCTTCCACCGGGTAGAGGCAGTGCTTACAATAACCAAAGTAGACCTGGCCATCTGCAACAAACGGGATAAACCCTGAGTACGGGAATGTACTCAGCTAGACTTACCCGTCCAACTGAAAATAAAGACTCCAAGGGTATGCAAGGCTTTTGAGGTAGAGCTGGGATCTTTCAGTTACGAAAAGCTTAATTTTAGATAAGAGGTAATTAATGATAATGATGAGCTGTCATTTTTAGACCTATTCTTTAATTCTAGGTTTTTTACCTGTACTAGAGCACTCACTTGAATCTACCAATCAATAATATAACCATATCCAGTTGACTTATCCACATTTTAGTTGAACCTTTAAAACATCACATGGAGTTGTATCATGGTGAAGCTCGCCATAGTTTCCCACTAACCGGGGGAGACGGCGACTCGAATCGAATTCCAAACCAGCTGGTGAAAGACCTTTAATACCAGCCCACACTTTCCCCGTCGGGTCCATGCATTGGGCAACCGCTCGATGCTTGTTCGTGGTGGTAATCGTCGCGGCTCACAGCACGGACCGCCCAATTGGAACCTGGCGATGGCCTCACGCGGCAGATCGCAATTTCCATACTAGAAGGCACGACACGGGTTGAGACCGGCCCGAACAGCTTCTAACCGGCTTTGGGGTCGATGATTACGGCACCGACATATCCCTAAGTAAAAGGGCGCGTTCAAAAATGAACGAGGGCCAACATCGATACAAACCTACACGATCCAACGGACGGACTGCCCCAAGTTTCCAAACTTGTGCCTTGCCTTCCAGTTGACCGTATTTCGTTACTACTCAGGTTCTTTTCCACGATAGCAAATATAGCCAACCGTGATCCGGTAAATACCCACCAGGGGTATTACGGAAACATCCTTAACTACTACTTTTATTAAGCAGACTAAGCAATTCTACATTATAAATAAGGAACAGGATAACAAGGCAGGTATTAACAATATTCAAGGAAGGGTAATGCAGCAGATAGGATTCAATCAACTCCTATACCTAATGCATCACAATATAAAATACCCAATTAAATTAATTAGAAAACTGGGAGACTTAGAATGCTCCGGGGCTTGCCTTGGGTGAAGACCGAGGCCTCGTGGGAGGGGCACTCGAGCAAGTTAGTGTCGCTGGCGGGGTCGACTTCCTCGGCTTGCTGGAGCTCCGGGATCTGCTGCTCGGCGTTTGCTTCTGGCTCCTGCTCGGGCTCCGAAGGGGTCGATCCTATTGCATGCGACGAATAATAAATATTTGCAATGCGAGTGCAAGATGTGTGGTATGAGAAGAGCATTTCTTGCAAACCAACAAAACCAACTTGTTGAACCACTTTTGACATTGAGGTAAATACTTATTTAATTCATGAAACAAAATCCTTTTATTCACCTATTTCTTATTTAATAATTCAAACGAAATTCAGGTTTGAACTGCAAGTGCATTTTTCTGAACTCAGAAAAATCCACAAAATTCCAGAAGACAATTAACACTCTCAAGACTCTACTGAATAAATTCCAACCAAAAATAAAATACAGAACTGCAGATACAAAAATAACAAATAAACTGCTCAAAAGGTACTTTGAACTAGCTCCTTATCCAAAAAGTGTCAAACAGCAAAGTTCATAATTTTCCTGGCTTCTTTTACTCAAAAGCATTCTACTGCAGAAAACTTGTGGCCAGAGCATAAACATACAAGCCTACACCAAATAAACAAATCTATCCCAAAATAAACCACTTGAACTACAACCCTACTGGAAAAGGGTGATAAACTCAACTTCATATTTTTTCCAGATTCTACTTCACATTTTATGCTTATCAAGAAAGTTCCATGAACAGAAACATTATATTATTTCTTACATGAATTTTCAAAGAAAAACACAGAAAAGCACATTTGTAAAACAACTTCAGATTTCTTCACATAACAGATCATGCTTACATTTTTCTTAGCTTAAAGATCATAAACAGAGACTATACAAATTTTCCCATATTTTATTTCAGCATATAAAACACCTTAACATTTATTCTTAAGAAATCAGCCAAAAAGAACTTTAAACCATAATAGAAACTTTTTCCACATAAACAGTGCATCATATATTTTTCACAGGTGTAAAACATGATAATAAACTTACACAAAATTTTCCATGAATTAACTCAACCAGAAAACATATATAACCATTTATCTTAGCAAAAGCATATAAACTGGAATAAATGAAAACAGTAAAATAAACTTCTGCCAAAAATACTTTCATATTTTTCCATGATAGATCTGCTCATAAGCAAACCAGCAAAACTGAAATTTCATATTTAACAGAGCTACAGATTAATTATAGCAAAATTAACAAACTTAGTTACTGTGCAGAAAACAAAAAAAAGAAAAACTTTATTCTAGCCCAAACGGGGCTTTCGGCCCAGTCCAACTCGACCCAACCTGGCTCGAGCGCACGGCGGTAGGTGTGTGTTCGCTCGAGGCCCGGCTCGAACGAGACAGTGCCCGAGGGTTCGCTCGAGGCCTAGCTCGAGCGAGATGATAAAAACAAGCGTCTGTCCGAGGCATGGCTCGGAGGCTCGGGCGAGACGGAAAACAATCGCCCGTCCGAGGCCTGGCTCGATGCTTGGGCGAGACGGAAAACAAGGGAGAGGTTTGACCGTCGATTCCTCGCCGACGGTGAGGTCGCCGGCGGGGAAGCTAGGCTTGTGGACTCGCCTCGACGAGGCGCATCGAGTGGTGTAGGTGGTTTGGCTAGCGCACGGCCGGAGCATGCCGGCGGCGAGCGGCGGCGCACGGTGATGGCGGCAACGCGTGGCTACGCCGTTTCCGGCGGCGGCCGGAGAAATTGGGGGAGGCAAAAGCTCGAGTGAACCCTAAGGAGCACAGCTACGGGGTTGGTTTGGCTTGATTGGCTCCAGAGGAGCGCGACCTTGAGCATGGCCACGGCGGCGCCCATGGCGCTCGGCTGGGGAGATAGAGTGAGATAGGGAGCGGTAGCGTTGAGGTGGATAGGTGTTCTCACCTTGCCTTGACTCGGTGAAGCTCGACGGGAGATACGAGGCTCGGCGAAGGTTCGGGTGGTGTAGAACAATGGCGTGCACTCCCGGTCGTCGATGGCGGCCGAGAAATGGCACTTCTCGTTCTAGCAGTGGTGGGGCTCCGACGGAGTGGAAGCGGGAGCACCGTGCAGTCTAGATGATGGCGGAGTGGTGGCCGGAGTTAATCGGCCGGCGGTGGCTCAGTGAGGGCTGAAACGTGGGGAGGCACTCTCGCGGTGGCGTGCAGTGGCCAAGGCGAGGTGAGCGCTCGGCCTTGCGTTCGCGGGCAGGAGAGGGAGTGAGAGCGAGAGTGAGGGGGGCGCGAGTGAGGAGTGAAAGAGAGAGGAGTGCGGGCGCGCGGGGTTTTGGTCGTCGGAGCGGCGGACGGCCGGTCGTGGCGGGGGCCACGGCGTGGCGTGCGGCGCGCGCGGGCAGCAGGGCTCGGCAGGCGAGGCGAGCGGCGACTGGCGAGCGGGGATCGTGGCGTGATCGAGCAAGCAACGATCTTGCGGCGATAGGGCGAGCGAGATACGGTGCAGGCGAAGGCGGCCACGCGGCGCTTGCGGCCGGCGTACGGCACGGGCGTCAGGCGGGCGGCGGTGCGCGGCGCGCGCGGCGCGCGGCGCGCGGGCGAGTGCGGGAGCGGGCCGGCGCACGCGAGCGGGCGAGCTGGGCCGGCGCGCGCGAGTTGGGCCGAAAGGCCAGATGGGCCGAAAGGTGGGGCGCGGGAGAAATCGTTTTCCTTTTTCTTTTTCCAAATTCTTTTCAAACTTTGACCATTCAAAACAGTTTCAAAAACTCCAAACTAGGTTCTGACCCAAATATGAAAGTTGCTCAAAATAATTTTCTCTACAACTTTCATATAAGACACTTTTTCTGAAAACCATTTTTACAACCTCCACATAAATAAAGTCAGTTTTGCAACATAAACCATTTTCTTTGCCTCATTTTTATCTGATAAACTATTTTGAACTAGGTCAAAAACTCCAACTCTATTTTATAAAACTCTTTGCCCAAGCAGAGATCCACTTAAATCATCGAGTCAAATAGAAATCCAAATCCAAATAAATAAACAAAAGACAAAAGCACTCTCATGCACATGAAATGATGCAATGCATTGCTTATGCTTCTTAGTAGCTAATTGCAATTCCTATTGCAGTGCTTGACACTAGGGTGTCACATAGACCGCGGTAGTGCTGCTCCCTGAGCAGAAGTTCTGCTGAAGCTGAAGTTCTGCTCTCTGAGCAGAAGTGCCGCGCCCCAAGAAAGGGAAGGCTACCAGTTTTGCCCCTGATCAAATCAAAGTACATAACAAGAAGGTGCCAAGGCAAGAGAAGGTTTCTCAAAAGCCTAAAGAATCAATGTGGGTGATCAAGGACAAATTTGCTTATCAACCAAAAGCCCATGTATCCCGGGAAAGCTTATCATCTTGTTATGTGTTGAAATGCAACAACCTTGGTAAAGTTGTTGCTAAATATGTTGGAAATGATGATAGCTACTCTTTTAGCAAGGCAATTTGGGTTCCTAAGATACTTGTGACTAACATGCAAGGCCCCAATCTTACTTGGGGACCTAAATCGAGGAACTAAATCTGTTTTGCAGGCATACTCCTCCGGTGGATCAAGTTAGGTGCTAGATAGTGGATGTACAAATCACATGACCGGAGAAAGGAGTATGTTCTCATCATATTCCCCAATGCCACACTGAAATGAGAACATTGTCTTTGGAGACAATTCAAAGGGGGATGTGAATGGGCTTGGTAAAGTTGCCATAACTCTTGAGCATTCAATTTCAAATGTCTTACATGTTGATTCGTTGAGTTACAATCTGCTGTCCGTCTCACAATTATGTGAGATGGGCTACAATTGTCTCTTTACGGATAAGGGTGTGGAAGTATTTAGAATGGAGGATTCCTCTATTGTCTTTACGGGTCGCTTGAAGGGCAAGCTTTACCTAGTTGATTTCAACAAAAGTAAAGCAAAGCTTGAGACTTGTTTAGTGGCAAAATCTAGCATGGGTTGGCTATGGCACCGCCGACTAGCTCATGTTGGGATGAGGAACTTGGCCAAACTTCTAAAAGACGAACACATCCTTGGACTAACAAATGTTCATTTTGAGAAAGATAGGATATGTAGTGCATGCCAAGCCGGAAAGCAAGTAGGCGTACCTCACCCACCAAAGAGCATTGTCTCCACCAAGCAACCATTGGAGCTGATTCACATAGATCTCTTTGGACCGGTTGCCTACCTTAGCATCGGCGGTAACAAACATGGTCTTGTTATTATTGATGACTTTACTCGTTTCACTTGGGTGTTCTTTCTGTTTGACAAGAGTCAAGTGCAAGAGAAAGTGAAGACATTTATTAGAAGAGCACAAAAGGAATTCGGTTTCCCAATTAAGAAGGTGCGAAGTGACAATGGAACCGAGTTCCGGAACACCTATGTGGAGGAGTTTCTTGATGATGAGGGCATCAAGCATGAGTTTTCAGTTCCTTACACCCCTCAACAAAATGGTGTGGTAGAGAGTTAGAACCAGACACTCATTGACATGGCAAGGACAATGCTAGATGAATACAAGACTTCGGATCTATTTTGGGCCGAAGCCGTCAACACCGCTTGTCATGCCATCAACCGCCTCTACCTACACAAGATATTGAAGAAGACTTCATATGAGTTGCTCACTGGTAACAAACCAAAGGTGTCTTACTTTAGAGTGTTTGGGTGCAAGTGCTTCATACTTAATAAAAAACCCAAAACCTCTAAGTTTGCACCCAAGATTGATGAAGGTTTTCTTCTTGGTTATGGATCAAATGAGCATGCCTACCGTGTCTTCAATAAAACCTCCGGGAGAATTGAAGTTGCGGTAGATGTGACATTTGATGAATCTAATGGCTCTCAAGTAGAGCAAATTGATGAAAGTGTTGTAGGTAATGAGGAGCCACCATGTGAAGCAATCAAGCAATTGGCCATTGGTGATATTAGACCACAAGAAAGACAAGCCATAGAAGTGGATACTCCTCAAGCAAAAGCTGTTGACCAGCCTACCTCTGCACCTGCAGCTGTACCAACCTCACTAGCTGTTGTACTGGATAGCAGAAGTTCTGGGCAGCAGAAGTGCTGCTCAGAGAGCAGAAGTGCTGGACCCCAGGACAACAGCAAATGACAACACACCTATTCGAGGACATGACCTGCAACCTTTATTTGAGCAAGATGATGAAGAAGGACCGGTAGATCAGCAAGAAGTCATCGATCATCCAAGGCTAAGGCAAATAATACAACGGGATCATCCGGTTGACAATATCCTTAGGAGTCTTTGTAAGGGGGTAACAACTCGCTCTCATTTAGCAAATTTTTGTCAATTTTACTCGTTTGTTTCCTCTTTGGAGGCTCTCAAGGTAGAACAAGCACTTGATGATCCGGATTGGGTGATGGCTATGCAAGAAGAGCTCAACAACTTCGAGAGAAACCAAGTGTGGTCCTTGGTGGAAAGACCCAAGAGTAATGTGATTGGTACCAAGTGGGTCTTCCGGAACAAGCAAGATGAACATGGTGTGGTGACAAGGAACAAGGCAAGATTGGTTGCTCAAGGCTTTACTCAAGTAGAGGGCTTGGATTTTGAAGAAACATATGCACCCGTAGCAAGACTTGAAGCAATCCGAATGCTTCTAGCCTATGCTTCACATCACAACTTCAAGCTGTACCAAATGGATGTGAAGAGTGCATTCCTCAACGGCCCTATACAAGAACTTGTCTATGTTGAGCAGCCACCGGGTTTTGAAGATCCCAAGTTCCCCAACCATGTCTTCAAGCTCCATAAGGCGCTCTATGGGCTTAAACAAGCACCAAGAGCATGGTATGAATGCCTTAAGGAATTCTTGCTCAAACAAGGCTTTGAAATAGGCAAAGCCGATCCAACTCTTTTCACTCACAAAGTTAATGGAGATATATTTGTGTGCCAAATATATGTCGATGACATAATATTTGGTAGTACTAATCATTCTTTTTGTGAGGAGTTTGGTAGGATCATGACCAAGAGATTTGAGATGTCTATGATGGGTGAATTGAAGTTCTTCCTTGGATTTCAAATCAAGCAATTGAGGGAAGGGACCTTTCTATGTCAAACGAAGTATACCCATGATATGTTGAAGAAGTTCGACATGGTGAATGCAAAGCCAATAAAAACTCCCATGCCGACTAATGGACATCTTGATCTTAATGAGGAAGGGAAAGCCGTGGACATCAAGGTATATCGTTCCATGATCGGCTCTCTACTCTATTTGTGTGCATCTAGGCCCGATATTATGCTTAGTGTGTGCATGTGTGCTAGATTTCAAGCTAACCCAAAAGAGTGCCACTTGGTGGCCGTTAAGAGAATCTTGAGATATTTAGTGCACACCCCTAACCTTGGCTTGTGGTATCCTAAGGGCTCTAAGTTCGATCTACTTGGATATTCAGATTCCGATTATGCCGGTTGCAAAGTAGATCGAAAAAGCACTTCGGGGACATGTCAATTCCTTGGACGGTCCCTAGTGTCTTGGAGTTCTAAAAAGCAAAATTGTGTAGCCCTTTCCACAGCCGAGGCCGAGTATGTTGCAGCCGGTGCATGTTGTGCTCAACTACTTTGGATGAAGCAAACCTTTTGTGATTTCGGATGTCACTTCACCAAAATCCCATTATTATGTGACAATGAAAGTGCAATAAAGCTTGCCAACAATCCTGTAAGCCACTCAAAAACCAAACACATAGACATCTGACATCATTTCTTGAGAGACCACGAAACCAAAGGAGATATCGAAATTCGTCGTGTGAGCACCGAAAAGCAACTAGCCGATATCTTCACTAAGCCTCTTGATGAGTCAAGGTTTTGTGCTTTGCGTAGTGAGCTAAATATACTTGACTCTCGTAACGTGGTTTGAATTATAGCACACCTCTGATTGATCTCTTAGTATCTAAGAAAAAGTTTGATAAGATTTAATTATTGTGCTTCAAATTATTTTATTAAATAACTTGCATTTTATGGCTATAGCTTGTATTGTTTATCTGTCACTAGCCATAGACTGTGAGAAGTATATGTCCACATTCATCAAATTTAGAGAGAATATAGGTTAGTTTAAATCCCTGCTGTCTGAGTTGCCCGGCAGCGCTGCTCGTGGCCCGGCACTTCTGCTCTACAGCAGTGTCGGCCAAGTTCCAGCAGTGCTACGCACTCTTCTCTGCTCATGGTTGCAGCCCGTACAGCATCATGCAAGTGGGCCCCCTTTTCTTTTCTTTCTTGGGCCTGTTGCTTCCTCTCTCTCTTTCTCTCATTTTTCTTTTCTCCCTCTTGGCCTTTTCCTGCTCGACCAAGGGAGCAGGCGACGCCGCTCCTGGCTTTTTGCCTGCTTGCGCCCCTGGTCTGCTCGGCAGTGCTGGGCTGGGCGCCGAGCCTGCTCGCAGCCCCTGGCAGCTGCGGCTGTCGGCTGCTTGCAGTGGCTCTCTCCTCTCCCCTTCTATTTCAAAGGTAAATCGTTTTAGCCCTAGTTCTTCCCGATCTGTGCAAAAAAAAAGATGGATTTAAGGATTGAAGGCTATTTCCAGTGCTTGTATAGTGAATTTGGATGTGATTATGATGCTTGAATTTAATCGATTTAGTGATTCCATGATGGGGAATGCATATTGGTATAGCGGCAGTGCTGCGTGCTTCACAGCAGCATCGCGTGCTTTGCAGCAGTGCTGCGTGCCGGGCAGCAGTGCCGGATGCCATGTGTTTCTTTCCTTCATTGACTCACCACCTTGATTCAATTCAATCAAATCACAATTTTTCATCCCTTTTCATGTTGTACAGTCACTTATTTTGGATGTTCTATTTATGCATAGACGGTGTCGGGAGGTGAAGACGAGGAGAGAAGGATAAAAAGGAGGTTGAATCCTGCAGCAAGAAAACAGCCCGCTCGTCGTGGTGGCAGAGGAGGCAATGGTGGTAGGGGGAGCACAGCTGATCTGATTCGACATGAGTCACAGCTTGAGATGACAGGTCGTGTCATTCGTCCGGATGTATGTCCAGCCACGCCAGAGCACCTAGCTGAGTTTGATGGATCATATTTGGTGCCATATTCTGAAGATGTGAATGAGAGGAGACCACAAGATACTAGAGAAAGGCAGAGGGTTAGCTACAAAAATAAGCACAAGACAGTGAAAGAAGAAAGATTGAGTTTTCCATATTCAGTTCACAAGGACATGGGAGTGGACTACAGGTTCTGGAATACTTTTCACTCTGATTTTTATATCTCTGTTCTATACAATGCCAAAAATCCCAAGATTATAAAGGTTAAATACATTGATTGGGAGCACTTGGAATCCAAGAGAGATGAAAATTTTAACGAAGCAATTGCAGCATGCAAGAAGTTCAATATGTATGATATTATGGGCTTCAAATATGATTGAAACACAGAAATCTTGCTTCAGTTTCTTGCCACTTTTTATTGCTGCAATAGAACAGATATGCTTCATTGGATGACTGAGGGTCGACATTACAAGGTGGATTTTGTCACTTTCTCTCGTCTGTTGGGTCTCGGTTCTGAGGATAGGGGTTTTTCTGATATACATGATGAGAGGGTATTGACTGAGAGTGAGATAGCATTCATGTATAAGAAACCAAGTGCTGCAGATGGTATGATAAAAGGGCTCAAGAGCTACTACTATATTCTCAACAATTTGCTCAGGAACACTATAAATCCCAAGATTGGTTCAGCTTCTCACATATTTGCTTTTGCAAGGAACATACTTGTCAGGATGAGACCTAGAGGAGCTCCTTTCTCTCTATCTCATTTTCTATGGAATGAATTACAGAATACAACTGAGGATGCTAGAAAGGCACTACCCTATGCTTCATATGTGATGTTTATTATTGAGAGAGTGACAGGGTACACCTTCACCAAGGATGAGTTACATGAGCCATACAGAGGTGAGAAGACTCATCATGCAGCTGTTGGAGCGTCAGTTTCTTAGCCCAGAGGTAGAGCAGTGTCAGACAGACCTGAGTCCTCCCGCTCTGTTTCTCATAGGGAGAAGAACAGCAAACTCTCTCGGTTCCTCAAAGCTATTTTGGGCACTTGTTCTTGTGCAGCGACTACAGCATATGAGGCCCGTCTTGAGATTAGAGAGCTGCGTGACCAGCAGGGTCTTCCTCAGCTTAAGGCTCCTCGTGCTCCTCCAGAGTACAGTGACATATCTAGTTTCAGAAGTGAGGATGAGGAGATTGCAGCCCCATTGACTCGAGCTTCCACTCGTTTCACTTCCACTACTCACCGTCAGGGGCATGCTGTGATTGAGTCAGATGACGACGATTTTGGAGATGATGATAATGGAGATGGCAGCGATGATGACATAGAGCAGAGTGTCTAGTACCTCTCCTTTTCTCTCTTTTTGGTGACTTGTTGCCAAAGGGGGAGAATGAGAGGGGGGTACAACTTTTTGCCATGGTTGTTCAGTTCAACAGTTGGAGAAGCAGTGGAGTGTCCCATTCGTTCGCAGTTTGAGTTAGTTAGTAGCTTGGGAGTTGATAGCGCTCAAAACTATTTTATGTAATTTTTGCTACCTATGTACTCTCTATGTATGATGGATGTGGACATGTACTTTAGTTGCTTATCTAGCTTGTCATTTACTGCTTTCTAATTATTACTCTGATTTAGTATTGTGGTGGTGTTTGTGTTCCGCTTCAAGTGTTGGCTGTTCTGCAGAACAGAGGTTCTGCTCTCTGAGCAGAAGTGCGGCTCTACGAGCATAAGTTCTGCTCTAGACAGTTTTTAATACTTGTGTTCTTTGTTGTGCATAACTGTCATACGCATCACATATACTATCTTTTGACACAGTTTGCCACACCCCACAATAGCAGTGGATGTAGGGGGAGCTCTCACTTCACTTAATATGTGAATTTTGGCATGTTACGCCAAATTCGGGAATACAAATCCCTATTCACATATTCAGGGGGAGATCCTACACCCATGGCTCTTAATTTCAGCAATGAATTTTAATCTTTCGTAAGCTCTAATTGTGTTGTCATCAATCACCAAAAAGGGGAGATTGTAAGTGCAATCAAGCCCTATTGTGGGTTTTGGTGATAATGACCATACAATTAGAGGTCTAATGAAATTTGTTGAGTTGACAAGCAGGTAAAATGAAAGTAGGATGATGCATGTGTTGGTGGAGTCCCCAAATTACAAATGGACATGGCAATCGACTCAAAAGTGTTCAATTCCTTTATACTTTGAATTTGAGTTTAGGAAAGCCGTACTATTAAGGGGGACACAATGCTCTAGCTTGAATGTGCAACCAAGTGCTCAAAAGTATCCACCAAACCATCCTCAAAAACCAGCCACAACAGCAAGCTTTCCATTCCTCATTCCTTGCCTGTTTGTTTTAGAGCAGAAGTGCTGCTCTACGAGCAGAAGTTCTGCTCAAGCAGAAGTTCTGCTCTGAGAGCAGAAGTGCCCGGGGAGCAGAAGTTCTGCTCTGCGAGCGGCACTTCCGGGACTTAAACTTTCTGTTGGACAGCAGGGGTTATATTCGTCTCTTCCTCACTCCCCCAATGGACACCCCCATCCAGACCTTATCCTCTTCGACCAGAAACACTCTCTTCCTTCTCTTACACACCATTGGAGGACCTCAAGCTCCCCTCTTTGATTTCCCATCAAACCTTTGTGAGATTGAGCCTTCAAAACCGAAATAGAGTGATCTCCAACCTGCTCTTCATCTCCTAAAGCACTTGGTTCGCGTTCTAGCTAGTGGATTGAGTTCATTACTCTTGGAGCTTGCTCCTAGCCGGCAAGAGCGTCGCCCGTGGAGCTTGCCAACTTGTGTGGCTGCCCCGGGAGGTTTGTAATCACCCTTTGAGCTAGTGGAAACACCCTCATCTCAAGAGGTTATACTCTTGACTTGAGAACGAGGATAGGGTTCCACGAAACCCAAGCCTTTATGGCTTCCTCAACAATGTGGACTTAGGCAAGCCTTTGTGGCGAGCTGAACCACGGGATAAATCGGTGTCTCACTTGTGTTCTTGTGATTTGGTTGGATATATTCACATTTGTGGTGATTTCTAGGGTTTGGTCTTGATCTATTAGCTTGTGCATTTTTGTCAACTTCCATGTGGTGAAATAGCATCTACTCTACCACTGGAAGCTCTCTAATATATCAGATTCACTTTCCCTTTGACATCTTGTGAACTGCATTTTCGGGCTTGTCAGGTGGAGCAGAAGTTATGCTCGTTGAGCAGAAGTTCTGCTCGAGCGGCAGTTCTGCTCGTAGAGCAGAAGTGCTGCTCGAAGTTTTAACATCTGTTTAAATTGATTTTTGACAGGCCTATTCACCCCCCCCTCTAGGCTTAGCAGCGATTCTTACAACAACGTTCGCCAGCCATTCGGGATACTGGACTGGTCGGATTACTCCCGCATCGAGTAATCTCTGGACTTCGGCTTTCGCCGCATCTGCCCTTTCGTTTGACATCTTTCTCAGTTTTTGCTTTCTGGGCTTAGCGCCGTTTGCGACGTTCAAACTATGCTGGGCGAGATCTCTGCTAACGCTTTGCAAGTTGTTTGCTGACCATGCGAAAATGTCATCGTTGTTCGCGAGAAAGGATGCCAGAGTGTTCCTTTCTTCTTCCGGCATGCTTGTCCCGATGTGCACAGTTCTTTCGGGCCTTGAAGATGCAAGTGGGATTCTCACTGTTTCTTCGGTTGCCCCGGCCTTATATTCGGTCGAGCTGACTGCGGCGTGCACTTCGACGGTTGCTTGTGTTTCATCATTTTTCGCCACCTCGTTTATGAGACTGTAGCCTAGGGTCGGCCTACCTTCGATTCTCCTGGATGCTTGCTGATCTCCGTGCATAGTAATGATGCCGAAAGGTGATGGCATTTTCATACACAAGTAGCTTTGCTTGATTATTACATTGAACTTGTTTGTGAAACCTCTGCCGAAAATGGTTGTGTATGGGTAGTCCATGTTCACTATATCGAACGTCACCATCTCGGTGCGTACTCTCTCTTCCTCGGCAAAAGACACCGGGACTTGTTTCTTGCCGATAGCGTCGATCTTTCTTCCCCCAAATCCGTACAAGGAATTGCCGGCGGGGTCCAAACTGTGCCTATCCATTCCCATCGCCTCGAAAGCTTTAACGAACAAGATATCTGCTGAGCTTCCGGTGTCGATCAAAATGTTATGCAGGGTGAAACTGGCCACATTGGCCGGGGCGACGAAAGCGTCGCAATGCGGGTAGTCGCGAACTTTGAAATCTGACTCATCAAAACATATCGGCGCTAGTGACCAAGCTGACCTGTTCAACGGAAGCCTTGGTGATACCGTCTGGACTCTTCAATGATAGTCCTTTCTCGCCCTTTTACTTTTGTGCTCCAGATTGGATTCGCCCATGATGTCGAAAATGTGGCCTCTTGACGGGAGGATGTTGTTAATTGCGCTAGTTTCGTTTTCTATCTCCTGTCCCTGCTGGTAACTGGGTTGTGCTTGCTGCCCCTGGGGTTGGGCTTGAGCCGGAAGCACTGGTGGCGGTGTTGGCTGGCGCTGATAGTGCATGGGTGACGAAACTGCCACTGACTGTGGCGCAAAGACCGGGAACTGATAACCCTGATATGCCGGATTGTACCAATGCAAATTCTGGGGAGGCATGTACTGCGGGGGATGCATAGGTGTGCTTGCGTAGTTGCTGCATGCTACCGCTCCTGCTGCCGGATCTTGCGAATTGTGAAAAACGTGCTTGGAGCTTTCGCCAGAAGCTAAAGCTTGATCCTTATATTTTAGCTCTTTCGCCATCTTGTTGTATTTACAGTCTCGGGTGGTGTGACCAAAATTGCCATCGCAGATGACACAGTACGGAGGCTTGGCTCCTCTTCCGCGGCATCTGCTGTCTCGGCCGCCGCGTCCTGTCCTTCCACCACGCCCTCTGCGGAATGGTTGATCGAATCCCCTTTGGGGCTGAAAGTTGGCCATGTCCGGCCTCTCCATGCCCGCTGCTGACTGCGCTGGTTCCTCCTGCAGAGTGTTGATTGTCTGGAAAGGTCTAACCATCCTTTGATTCGGCACTTGCGGCGGTCGACTTGCTTTCGTCGCTTGTCTCTGCATCAAGCGGGCGGCTTTTCGCCGCCGAAAGTCATCATCTGACCTTGAATATGCGTTCATCACATCGAATAATTCCTTGACATTTTTCGGCGGTTCTCTGGACAAGTGAGCAGCACATTGCCCGGTTCCCAAGCCTTCGGTGGCCGCAGCAATTACCGTGGCTTCTGGCACATTCGGGGCTTGAGCTTTTAGCTGGATGAAACGTTTGAGGTACTCGGATAACGGTTTGTCATCTTGCTGGGTGCAGTTCATGAGGTCTCGCGTGGTCTTGACATCCGGCCGGAATCCTTGGAAAGTGGCGAGCAATTCGGCCTTCAACTGAGCCCACGAATAGATGGACAGTGGCTTGAGGGTGTGTCGATGAAATATGGTCGATAGTCCACCTAGGGGTATGCCCAAGGTGGTAGATTAGAGGGAAAGGTGCGCAAGACGACGACCCAGACGTTGACGCAAGGCAAAAGTAGATGAACACAGAGGTTTATCCAGGTTCGGGCCGCTAGGTTAGCGTAATACCCTACGTCGTGCGTCGAGTTGTATTGATTGGATCTGGCTTGTAGCTTATGACCTGTGACCTAGGACCTATCTTCAATCTCACTTGTCCTCTCGGAGGACTTCTGCCCCTCCTTATATATTCCGAAGGGACAGAGTTACATGGTAAGTATCCGAGTTGGTACTGTATCTAGATTACAACTGTCGTGCGGTGCATGTCGTGCGCCGCACGTCTTCATCCTATGGGCCGAACGACCCCTAGTAATGTGGCCCATGTACCATCATGTGGTACCCTGGGGTCTATATCCCCACAGGGTGGTGTACCAATCGTGAGCCACATCTTCGACTGCCAGAATGAGAGATTTCGCCAGGGCTTGATTATCACCGCCTGCCGAAAAGACGGCTGTCTCGTAGCTCGCCAAGAATTTCCGCGGATTCGCCTTGCCGTCGAAAGTCAGAATGCGTGGCTTGTAGTTGAGCGGCCACGGATGGGCTTGCAATTCTCTTGAAAGCGGGGAGGTTTTGTCGATTGCGTTGTCGAAAGCTGGTGGCTGCTCTCGCCTTGGTACGAACACATTTTCTTGAATTATAGGAATCGGGCCTCCTCCAGCCCTTCGCAGTTCCTGAATTTCTTTTTCTTGTTGCCTCCTCTGCACCTCCACCTGACGAAGCGCATCGCAAGTTTCATCTTCCCTTGCTTTTGCCGCAAGCTGCTGCTGCAACTGATCTCTTTGCTGAACCAACCTTTCGATCTCTTCTTGCTGCTCCGTCAGCATTCTGATTGCTTGGGCATGCCTGGTAACTTCAGTATCGTCGTCTTCTTCGTCGCCGGGCTCGTCTTGGACGTTCCCTTCTGGCGTGCCATCTCTGCCGAAAGGCTGCGAGTCACGGCTTGAGGTTGCTATCGGCGGTAGCTGGGTTCCCGTCGGGAGCGTGCTGCCGAAAGCTTGGGTGTTTTGGGCTGTATTTGGTGGTATTTGAGTGGTTAAAGCGGATGCCGCGATTGTGCCATGGCCATCCTTGTTCGCGGCAACCGTCTCGGGATTGTCGACCGTCTTCGGTGCCTTCCTCGGTGGCATGGCAAGCTCGGGCGACAACCACGGTGGGCGCCAATGTTGTTTCGGGACCGAGACCCCAAAACAACAGGTTGTCGCACGAGCGAATGCACAGAACGAAAGTGGAAGTAAACGTAGTAAAAGAGGGAATCAGGTCAAGTGAACAGTGTTCTCCTCCTGCTCCTCCCTTGGGAGGCTGGAAGCTTTTTATATTAATCCAAATCAGTTTGAAAGTACAAGAATGCCCTTCCAACCACTCTGTTACAATTACAATGATGCCCTACTCAACTACTCCATGGTTGTACGTCGCTTCTTCCGGCACGAGGGGCATCATCGTAACTTCGTCCTCTGACAGGCCCAGCGTCCCCCGGCTCCTTTTCCTGACCGGCGGGCCCGCTCCCTTCGACCCAGGCTTCCGGCGTCCTGCGAAAACCTATGAAAAACCAAAGTCAAGAATGACGAAAACTCCCGCCATAAACGTCGGGCTCCTTCCGCGTGAATGCTTCCTTTCGCACGAAAACTCCGTCCTGCCCCGGTCCTGCGGGCTGAAAGCGAATGCGTGCTTCCGCGCGAATTACAACCATTCGCACGAAAGCTCCGCCTTCCCTTGATCCGCGAGCCAAAACGCGTGCTTCCGCGCGAATGCTCTCTTTCGCACGAAAGCTGCGCCTTCCCTTGATCCGCGAGCCGAAATGCGTACTTCCGCGTGAATGCTTCCTTTCGCATGAAAGCTCCGCCTTCCCTTGGTCTGCGAGCCGAAGCGCGTGCTTCCGCGTGAATGCTCCCTTTCGCATGAAAGCTCCGCCTTCCCTTGGTCCAGCGGGGCCGAAATCAAATGCGTGCTTCCGCGCGAAAGCGCACATCCGCACGAAAGCTCCGTCATCCTTCGGTATTGCGGGTTGTAGGCGCCTGCGGTCTGGGTACCATCCCAACATGGTGTATGAGCCGAACTGGAAAAATGACATAGGCCCAGTTAAGAAGTAGTGTATGTGTGTGTGCGTGCGCTATTTAGTCTGAGACCTTCTTGGTGAAGGGGTATGTATTTGTTGTATGAACTATCACCTATCTAGTAAGAACTTCCGATCTGATCCCAACCTGCTGTTGTGCTCTTCTACCTGACTCCAGTTCTTCCTATCTCCGCCTGTGCTATTAACAAATTGGTATTCAGAGTCACCCTTCCTTGGTCCTCTCTCGTTCTAGCCTTGATCTGGGAACGTCATCCCCGACGGCTAGTTGTTCGCCGTTCTGCACTTCGGGTGTGGAGCGAGTGATCCCGGAAGTCCGTGCCGAGGTTGTTTCGATCGGCGACGAGTGAGTTGGGGATCTGGGCGATACCCTGGAGCCGCACCAAATCGACCACAACCACTTCACCTGGTTTCGCCGACAGCTTGGGGCCATGGATCCAAACACCACGCTGTTCATGGAGGAGATGTGATGAGGGACGACCCGATCTTCCGTGAGGTAACTGGTAAATTCGATTGAGGGAGATCTCGACATTGGCGATCTGGCTTCAAATCAGACACAATTCGAATCCTGCAACCATTACACCACTGCTCTGTTGGTTATCAACCAAGCACAACTTGATTGACCTTGCCAAGAAGGCTATTCCTGCAAGCGAATCAAAGAAGACAAGCAAGAAGGTAAAAACACGCAATCTAAAATTGCAAATATGAATTGATGCGAATATCAATAGATGGGTTCAAGAACTCAGTTCCAAAGGGCTAAAGGACACAGTGGAGGAGATCAAGAACGGGGGCCCTAGATCACTGTAAAAGGATTCGTCACCACAGTTACAATGAACGATTCAGTTCCTCGATGGAAAACTAAACTCTAAACAAAACCCACAACCTAACGACGACGCCGGTGGCTAATTATAGGGTTTAGGACATCACCCCTACTGGACGCGCCCCCTAATGGACTCTAAGACGATACACGGCCCAACAGACCAAAAGACGGTGTCGCAGCACCCTGGCAGATTTTGGACGCTGACTTGTTTCGACGATTCCTGTTGACTCAGGATGTATTTTGATGTGAAACGAAATACATTGGTTAGCTTATCAAATTATCTTTCCAAGAATATCTGGTTTGTCGAAAACGGAGTCCGTATGCGTCCGGGGCGTTGATTTTACCCGGGACTGCTCCTGGAATTCCTAAAGTGACGTGGTAGCTGTGTTGGGGACGAATTGCAACTTGGGGAAGACCATGGCGTCAGTGTGTCCAGCGTGGTGATGTCCTCATCATCCTCCCCTTCTTGAATTGGAGTCGTCCTCGACTCCATCTTAGCGATGTCCTCATTATCCCCTCCTTCTAGAATTGGAGTCGTCCGCGACTCCATCTCATCACCAAGCTCCTGCAAAAGGTTAGTGACCGCACAACGCGAAACACAACGTATAGGATCATGTGCAGCAACACGAACATGTCGACAAAGCATAGTATAACAAGGAGCATCACTATTATCACATAACTCAGCAGTAGCAGAAGTTGTAGCAAGAAAAGCACCTCCTTTTAACTTAATCTCATTATTTTTAGCAATGTTGATTGGGGGTTTATTTTTATTTTTAATCTCTTTAGCATGTTTGATTATATTCGAAGAAGACAAAGGCAGCAAAGTAATTTTTTTCTTATCCTTATGTATGATAGTGTATGTATTAGTTCTACCATGGTGTAAAGCATCATTATCAAATTCCCATGGGCGACCTAACAAAATGGAACAAGCTTGCATAAGAACAACATCAAAATCAGCAGTATCATGATAAGAGCTTGTGAAAAAGCTAATACGTGTTGATTTAGTTACCTTAGTCATACCATTATTATTGAACCATTGAAGTTTATATAGATACGAATGTTGTCGTGTGGTCAAGCCAAGCTTCTCAACCAAATCTGAACTCACCAAATTGTTGCAACTCCCGCTATCAATGATGGTGAGAACACGACAACCCTGCACAATGAGATACATGTGGAACAAATTATGGTGTTAGATCTTTATCTCTTCTTCTTCATGTCCCACACGTGTACTCAACAAACGCTGCACAAGAAGACTAGGGTAGTCCGCGGCAGCAGCCACAGAGTCAATGATGATGGTCTCCTTGTCTTGATCATCCTCGGTGGAATCTGCATCAATGTTAGCAACAAGGGCTAAATCATCTTCAACATCACTAGCAACAAGGTTGGATTGATTTGATTTTGTGAGAAGGTTGACAGGGCTAGGAAGCACAAAATTAAGACGATGTCAGGGTTGTGGAATCAAGTAGAGAAATTTGATGGCAAAGGGAATTTCAGCGTGTGGAAATGTGTGGTACAAGATGTGCTTGTCCAACAAGGATTGATTGATGCTCTCGAGGGAACCAAGTCGGACAAGATAACTGATAAAGAATGGAAGGTGATGGAGCGAAAGGCTGTCTGTACAATTCGACTATGTCTCTCCAATGAGGTAAAGTACTCGGTAATTAAGGAGAATTCACCGACGAAATTATGGAAGAGCCTAGAAGAGTTGTATATGGCAAAGTCACTGACAAATCGGTGGGTACTGAAGTGACAACTATTTAGGTTACGCATGGAGGAAGGTACACGATTCGTCGATCATCTAAATGTCTTCAACAAGCTTGTCACGCAGCTGATTAGTGTGGATGAGAAAATTGAGGAGAATGATAAAGTCATCATATTGGCTTCATCCTTATCACCATCGTGGGAGCAGCTAGTGATGAATATTCTCGTCGGGAAGACTACTCTCAACTTCAACGAGACATTTGCATATCTACTGGAGGCAGAGTCCTTGAAGAAGCCGCAGGATTCTTCATTCTCAGGTGATCAAGCTTTGACTGTTTCAAGTGGAGCAGGAAAAGTAAAGAATCATGTGAAGAAGAAAGGCAAGAGGAAGGGACAACGTACATGCTATCTATGTGACAAGGAGGGTCACATGATAAAGGAATGTCCAAGTTTGAAAACTATGAGAGGAACATGCTCGGTGACAAGTGAGGATGAAGGTGACGTACTTATCGTCAGTCAACCAGGTACTATTCATGATTGGATATTAGATTCAGGAAGCTGTTTCCATATATGTTCGGTGAGGGAGATGTTTGACGAAGGATCTCTACACCCAGCGAATGGAACTGTTCACTTAGCGGATTTCCAGGAGTTTGCAGTCACTGAGGTGGGAACAATTACATTAAAGATGCATAATGGAACACTTTGCACACTGACGAGAGTTCAGTATATCTCGGGATTGAAAAAGAATCTAATATCTATGAGGTCCCTAGAACTCCAAAGTTGTGAATTATCACTTCAAGGTGGAGTCATGCGAGTTACTTGCAAAGGGCAGGTAATTATGAAAAGTATCTGGATTAATGGAGGATACCGAGTGATAGGAAATCTTATGGGTGGTGCAACCATGAGGAGATTTGGTAAAAATCCTGATCAAGAGAAGGAAGTCGTCTCGTCAACGACAGGTGCTCAAATCTCAATTGGTCAAGTGCAAGGCTACAAAGACGATTGCAAAATCAAACAATCATAGAGGCGAAGCTATGAGTTGTTGAAGGAAGGAAGACGTGGTCGGACCAACCACGCACTACCAACGAGTAGGTGGAGCTCGAAGGCGGTACAGACCTATGGCATGGAGGGCCAAAGGAGAGGTGATGTGGTTAACAAAACTATACAACGATGGAGCTCTCAGATGGAAGGTTCCGACAGTCCAGCCTGGAACTGACACACACATTGTGGTGATGTGCATGAGCCTCTGTGGTGGAGGCACTCTCGAGGTGGGAGTATAAATTAAAAAAGAAGCCGATTTAGAGCAAATTCTTGGAGGAGCACGATGACTTCAAAGGATTAGAGTCAAGGTGGAGATTGTTGTATTGTGGCTCAAATCCTACTTAGAATAGGACTCAAAAAGGTGTGCTATTAGGACTTCTAGTTCTACTAGGTCTTGAGTGTAGAATCCTACTAGGAGTAGGACTTCTATTTTGCATGTATGAGGGCCTTGGAGGGGACTATATAAATCAAGGGGTAGAGGCCATAGGCATCATAACAAGATCATAAGAAAGATAACCAAGCCAACACAAAGGGGTCTCATGCAAGGCTTGTACGGAACAATTAGGAGCGCTCAAGAGGATTAGGCTAGACAGTTCTATTGCACTAGATTCTTGTATAGGGCAAGAATCGGTGGATCCTGGAGGGTCAAGTAGGGTTGTGAGAGAGCGACAATCTCTTGTACTCTTTTGGAGTTGTGTTAATAGAATTTGCGGTCAGCTTCGCCAAATCCTAATCTTGCTTCATCGTCATTTAGGTTTTTCTACGCGATTCGACTACATCGTTCTTGATACGGTGCTAGCTTGTGTCATATTCACAACATCCTTTCAAAGATCTGAAGGCTGCTGCACATAACTAGGGGTATTAGATTCTAACACTCCTTACTCGGATCAACAACCCTGAACCTAGGCCGTGAAATTTTGGACGCAGAGGAGCGATCGTGGCGGCGCGGCGGAGGCCACGGACAAGGCCAACGGCGGCCTGGTCTGCATCCCTCCAGCCCGGCCCTTGTGCTTGCCACGCACGACAACATCGGGAAGCTCCCACCGTTGCGCGTCCAGGTCGTTCTCGTCCCCGATGCCTTCCGTCATGCAGACGACGGCGCCCCCGAGTTTGCGTCCTTCCTCGAGTTGCTGTTGTCCGATCCCGAGCCACTGCAGGCCCCTCCGGTGGGCCAGGACGATGCGGCCACCTTCCTCTACTCGTCGGGGACGGGTGGCCGGAGCAAGGGCGTCGTGCTCACGCACCGCAACCTCATCGCCACGGTCGAGCTCTTCGTGCGCTTCGAGACCTCGCAGTACGCTACACCTGCTTGTGACAATGTCTACTTGGCGGCGCTGCCCATGCTCTACGTCTATGGACTCTGGCTCTTCGCCGTGGGCCTGCTCAACACCTGCTTGTGACAAGGAAGGGTATTTTGGACATCTTACTAGCCGGGCCCAGATGTCAGGAGCTGTTTAACGGTGAAAATCTACGGAAGCTGGACGGAATGGCGGAAGACAAAAGAAAGTTTGATGATAGTATATAGGTGCGATCGAACTTTTTAGTGGTCTATAGGTAAGGTCTATCTTTTTAATTGTACATACATAGGTAAAAGTCTCAATCTTACCCTAGCAGCAATCCTTCGTCTCCTGGCCCATGCGGCTCGCGACCCCGACCCGTGCCGATCGAAGCGCCACGGCTTGCAGAGAAAAACTTCGCCGCTGACAGCTGGCCGCCTCGCCGCGATGCTCTAGCCCCTGCCGCGTGTGCTGAAGCTCTAGACGCGCCGGATGACACGACGGCTACCGTAGACATGATGGGCGGGCTGGTAACGCCGGCAGGGGCCGTGGCCGCACCAGCTGCCGCGTCGGCCGATCCACGCTGTTTCCTCCTTGGCACGAAGCCCGCCGTCGAGGGGGGAAGAGTCGGTGCCGCTGATCGAGGTACCGCCGCGGCCGTTGGGATTGCCATGGCCGCCCGGGTTTGTCGTGCACTCGTGCCCGTGGCTTTGCTCGCTCACGGATTGCCTTACGTGCTCGCGGTGGCTCGCGCTCCATCTCCACCGCGAGCCGTAGCCGATGCAAGCCGCGGGGCCTTTTTCCCTCTCGGAAGTCGAGGGAGGCCGCCGAGCTGCTCGTTCACAAAGACAATTTTCTTTGCAATATCTCATCCACCGTACGAAACTGCTCAATCTATTTTAAATTATAAAACGTTTGATTTTTTTAACACCAAGTTTAATCACTCGTCTTTTTAAAAATTGTGTAAAATATAATTTCTTTTGTTATGGCTTTATTTATTAATAAAATTTTTTCAAAAATAACGTAAATTTGACTTTATTTATATAATTTTTTAAATAAGATGAGCGATCAAACTTGAGAATAAAAAAATTAAACGTCTTATAACTCGTTTTGGTTTTATACGAGTCATGTGGAAATAGCGTATTGGAAAATAATTTTTAAAAAGGGAATCGGCTAGGAAAAAACTATTATATTTATGAGTTAAATGCATTAGGAGGTCCTTGAACTTGTAAGGGTGAACTCCCTCCGTCCAACAAAAACATGCAATTCTCGCTTATCGAGGAGTCAAATAATTCGAACTTTGACCATGAGTGGGGGGTTCGAGTGCTAAAATTACCAGTCATCGGATTAGATTCTTGTGGTCTTGATTAGAGTTTGCATAGTTTGCACAGAAGTCTAGTGTGCATAGCATACGTTCCCATATAAAAAAGTACTAACATTCTTGATACAAAAAATATCATTAGATTAATAATAGAATATATTTTTATAATAATTTTATTTACCAACATAAATACTAATAACTTTTATTATAACATTGGTCAAACTTGAATCAATTTGACAAACACGGATCCCATAATTACATGTTTCCGTCCCAAAATAGATGTCATTCTCGCTTCCCAAGAAACAAATGTCGGCAATTATATATTAAAATAGGGTAATTATTTCATACTTGTAGGGAGTAGTTACTCCCATATATAATATCTCTTAATTTATGAGGTTTATGATCCGGCGAAGTGTATGTAGACGAAGTATATAATCATATTAGACCTTTTAGGGTACCATGTATATCAAGTATGTAATCATACATAAAGACTATGTAGTGATATTTTAGTAATATATTAAAAAGTATGAATTTTTTTGCGCAAGTAAGATTTGAAATATCTTAAAATAAGTATATAAATATACTAAAACTGATAAATTAGTATGCACACATACGTAATATGGTTTATTGAAGATGGGAGTAGCTACTCCCGGGAGTATAGAAAACTCACCCTATTAAAATATAAAAATATTTATACTAAGTAATTAGTATCATCGGAAAGATCTTTAAGTCTAGTTTTTTAACAAATTTATTTGGAGATATAAGTATTGCACATATTTTATATAAATTGAGTCAAACTTGTGGCATGAAAATCCAAAACGACTTCCTTTCTGAGACAGAGGGAGTAGACCTCTAAATTTTAAAAGTGCATTTCTGGTCTCCTAAACTTGTTACGTGGTACATATATATCCCTAAACTTTGAAAATACATTTTATGGCCCTAAACTTGCTAAGTGGTACACAACAGACCCATACTTAGCACGCGAACATTTTTCGTTGTCGCGGTATTGTTTCGTGGCAAAACAATCTGCACCGAACCCTCTTAAAACCCGATCCGCGTCGCAGAAAAACACGACTGGCTGCCGACGATGCTTCTCCTAGTCGCAAGCCTGTGCGTGGCTACGGTCGACGATGCTTATGCACGTGGCTCTAGTAGAGGAGCTCGCGCGGACTCGCGGATGGTCGCGGACACGCGAAAGCATTGCCGACTAGAGCCATGCGTACACGGTCTTGCATGCGACTATGAGAAGCATGACGAGTGGCTAGGGTCGTGCCTCATCCTCCACTCGTCGATGCTCCTCTCAGTGTCCTTCCAGACGACGAGCACCTCTGTGTGGAGGCAGCTTGGGTTTTAGGGGGTGCATTTTTTTGCTATGTAGCAATATCACATCAACAAAACAAATACCCGTGTGACAATTCTGGGTCTGTGTTGTACATATAGATATCCAAATGGACCAGATCCGATGGACCGGCACGAGCACGATTCGAAAAAGCACGGCCCTAACACGACACAACACGAAGGTTATAGTGCCAGTGCCGGCACGGGCACGAGCGTAGTGTCGTGCCTGGGCCGTAGGTCTGACACGACGGCACGACACGGGCACGACATGACTAATAGGCTGGCATTGATAGAGGCACGATTATTTCCACTGTTGGATGATTTTAGAAGGGACTAACACCATTAAATGAGATAGAGTGACATATATAAAGAAAAGTATGCCTCAAATCCTAGCTAACTCTCTCTTTCCTCACTCTCTAGCCGCAATTCTCTCTCTGCTCCTCTCTCTTCGACATGGCAGCGGTGGCTCATGGCCGAGACGCCTTCTCGCGGCAACAAAGCGTGGTCGAGGCGTCTCTCTGTGGCGGCGCCGCGCGACCGGGCATGTCTCCCGCGTGCGGCAGTGACGGCGCGACACGGCGGGCCTGGGAGGCACGACGGGTCATTCGGCACGACATGACACGACCAAGTCTCCATAGTGTCGTGCCTGGGCCGAGGGTTAGGCACGGCGGCCCTATTCGGCACAACATGGCTGGCACGGCGGCCCGACAAGGCACCACCCGCTAGGGCCGGGCCGAATAGTGCCTGAGCCGGGTTAGTGTCGGGCCGCCCATTTGGACATCTATAGTTGTACCACTTAACAAGTTTAAGAATTTAGAAATATATTTTCATAATTCAGGGGCCTATATGTATCACTTAACAAGTTTAGGAGGGTCAAAAATGTATTTTTAAAGTGAAGGGGTAGGGGTCTATGTGATACACGCTTACAAGTTTGAGGACCTTGATGCATTTAAGTCTATATTTATCTTCACTTAGAGCATCTTCAAAAGTCTTTCTAAATCTCACTCTCTAAACCATCAGTTATTTGCATAAAAATCATTTTCTATATCTTTGCAAACTCCAACAGCTTTTCAATGTCGCATGCATTCTAAAGAGTCATTGTCGTCTCGGTTGGCTGAACAAATTGTTTGCCACTTGAGTGGCCAACATTCTTCATCCATCCGGATGGTCCCCAAATTAGTTCCTTGCCACTCACTCGCCTGTACGTCGACAATGGTGCGCATGGAGCACGCCGTCTCAGCTCCCACACCGCCTCCTCCGCCGCCACACTTCGTCCTGGTCCCTCTCGTGGCGCAGGGCCACGTCATCCCGCTGGTCGACCTCGCGCGCCTCCTCGCGGAGCACGGAGCACGCGCGAGCGTGGTGACCACTGTTAGGTTTAGTCCCACATCGGTAATTGATGGTGGGGGAGCACAACATATAAGGCGGAGGCAGTCCTCACCTATCAGGCTAGTCTTTTGGGTTGAGTTAGGCCCAAGGCCTTATATGTTGTGGGCTACAGTGGACCTGGGCTCGAGGGGCGCCGGCTCGTGGCTATAGCGAGCTGGGCCGAATTCCGCTGCGCACTCTAACAAGTGGTATCGAGCGTTCGACTCAGGACCTGGAGAACTTCTTCTAGAGATCGCACGAGGTGTGTGATGTGAAGAGTTTGGGTCCGATGTGTGACAAGAGGGAGATTGTTAGGTTTAGTCCCACATCGGTAATTGATGGTGGGGGAGCACAACATATAAGGCGGAGGCAGTCCTCACCTATCAGACTAGTCTTTTGGGTTGAGGCTCGAGGGACGCCGGCTCGTGGCTATAGCGAGCTGGGCCGAATTCCGCTGCGCACTCTAACCTTGTTAAAATCAGATACCCCTAGTTATGTGCAGCAGCCCTCAGATCTTTGAAAGGATGTTGCGAATATGACACAAGCTAGCACCGTATCAAGAACGATGTGGTCGAATTGCGTAGAAAACCCTAGATGATGATGAAGCAACCACGATAAGGATTAGAGTCAAGGTGGAGATTGTTGTATGCTCGCGAACAACGACCAGTTGATCCCCTTCTTCGTGGAGCTGCGGAAGCTCGGCGGCCCGTTCGACGCCTACGTGCGCTCGCTGACGCCGCGCCCCACCTGCATCATCTCCGACTGGTGCAACCCGTGGACGGCCGGCGTGGCGACGAGCCTCGGCATCCCGCGGCTGTTCTTCCACGGGCCGTCGTGCTTCTTCTCTCTCTGCGACCTCCCGGCCTCCAACCACGGGCGGCGACGAGGAGAAGCATGGCGTGCCGGAGATGCCCGTGCCGGTTGTGGTGACGAAAGCCACCGCCCCCGGTTTCTTAACCCACCCAGCGACCCAGCTGCTGCGCGAGGAGGCCATGGAGGCCATGCGCACGGCCGACGGCGCGGTCGTGAACACGTTCTCGGACCTCGAGGCCCCGTTCGTGTCGCGCTACGAGGCGGCGCTGGGCAAGCCGGTGTGGACGCTCGGCCCGCTCAGCCTCTGCAACCGGGACGCCGAGGCCACGGCGTCGCGCGGCAAGGTGGCCGGCGCCGGCGGCCAGCAGCAGCAGGCGGCCATCACGGCGTGGCTGGACAAGCAGGCCCCCGGCTCCGTCGTGTACGTCAGCTTCGGCAGCGTCGCGCGCAAGCTCCCCAGGCAGCTGTTCGAGGTGGGCCACGGCCTGGAGGACTCCGGCCGGCCGTACCTCTGGGTCGTGAAGGAGTCCGAGGCGAGCACGGCGGAGGTGCGGCGGTGGCTACGGGACCTGGAGGCGCGCACGGCCGGGCGCGGCCTCGTGGTCCGCGGCTGGGCGCCGCAGCTGGCCGTCCTGTCGCACCGCGCCGTCGGCGGGTTCGTCACGCACTGCGGGTGGAACTCTCTCCTCGAGGCCGTCGCGCAGGGCGTGCCAGTCGTGACGTGGCCGCACTTCGGGGACCAGTCCTTCAACGAGCAGCTGGCCGTGGACGTCCTCGGGGTCGGCGTGCCCGTCGGCGTGACAGCTCCGGTGTCCATTCTGGACGACGAATCCGTGGCGGTCGTGCGGGGCGACATCGTGCGGGCCGTGTCCGCGCTGATGGGCGGAGGGGAGACGGCTGACGAGAGAAGGAGGAAGGCCAAGGAGTACGGGGAGAAAGCTCACAGAGCCATGGAGAAAGGAGGCTCGTCCTATGAAAACCTGACACGGCTGATACGAAGCTTCACGTGGAGTGATCTAAAAGTCAAAGAACACCAGGATATAGATGACTAGATAGTGTGTTTCTGCATTTCTTGAATCCTTGGGCTTCGGTGGAATTGTAGATGATGCGTTGGTATCAATATTGATATTCTCCTGAACAGTGGCTTTAGTCTCATGTACCGTAATAATTTTTTAATCCTTTTCCTTTCAAGTCCGTTTGGTTAAGCTACGGCGGTAGGCAAAAGTTGTTGTGACTGTGAAGTGTGCAAAAGCTATTGTGGACTGTAAGCTGTAGAAAAGCTGAAAATTGTTTAGTTAAACAAGTATAAAATATATCTTCTAGCTTTATTTTTTAATAAACAAGTATAAATTATATAAAAAAATTATCAGCAAATAATATTATATTTTAAACCTAATTTATCATTTTAAATTATTTTAATACTTATTTTTGCTGATGTAAATTATTTTATATAATTTATAATTTTATGATATATATATATTAATTGATATAGGTTAGATTCACGTTTAACGTATAGTTAGTATGTCACATAGCTAATAATAGAGTGGGTTAAACAACATTTGGACTAGAATGACACTGCTAGCCAAGTTGAGGGAACTACGGTAATTATTTTAAAAGTTTGGGACCGGAAGACACGACCAGCCAAGTTTAGGGATATGTGGTGATCACCTAGAAAGTTAGAGACCTAAATGACACAGTTGACCAAGTTTAGAGACCTGCAGATATCACTTTAAAAGTTTGAAGACCTAAATGACACCTTGTGCCAAATTCGAGGACCGAAGATGAATTTTCCTCGCTTAACATTTTTCCTTCCTCCCTAACGGAATGAAGAACTTGCCCGCCTGGGTTTTATTGAATTCGTCCCGCGCACTCCTCTCTCTCTCTCTCGTGAGGCCGATGATCTAAACATTTGACCTAGCCGCCGGCGCTAGGTCTGCCTGTGCAGGCGAGGCGCACAACGCCCACGCAAAACCATGCAGGGAGATCGCGCGAGACTAGGGCAGCGGCTAGGTGCGGTGGCGGCGGACATGAACGTGGCGTCCGCACGCGTGGCTGCAGCCAGCCATAGCTGTGCAGCAGCGTTCCATCAGAGCTATCGTTGGGAGGCAGACTCACGACTTGCAAACCGGCGCACGGAGATGGACTCAGCTTTTCCACGCGTCATATTCTGAGTGTGGATGTCCGTATCGTGCTCGTGCTCGTGCCCGGTGTGGACGACGGTCCTACACAATTTTTGTCCATGGGGCGAACCCATCAGTATACAGTCACACATGTAGTGCACCATAATTCCGGCTTGGCCTGCCGACCAACAACGGCAACCAACCCAGAGTGAGCAGGTGTATGATTGCCGCCATTCGCTTCTCCCGGACAAAATGGATGCATATGAAATGCCGCGCGGTGCACGAGAGTACGTCCTGCACGACGCGAAGGACCTCGTTTGTCTCGTGTGTCTCGTGCGTCGTGCCCTCTCCTGCACACCGAGCACATTGCACCATATGTTTCGCGGGCACCATTTCTATGGAACTCGGTTTTAAAAACCAAAACCAGCTCGTCATATGTGTATTCAAAAAATCCATACATACAACAATAAAATGAAGAATATCAAAAACAATCTTATTAAGTAACATAAACATAACTATATTAACACTTACATCTATAGAGTATAGTGAAACAATTACTAATCTTCTCTTTAGACTTCATTCTTCTTCACTGGTACAGATGACTGGAAGTATGTACGCCTAGCACTTCTCAAGAAAACTTAATCATGATCCATCTTCTGGGAAACTTTTACTAATCACTGGAGGTGTTTGGAGATAGCAAGAATGAGCACACGTCGTACTTAGCAAATATTAGAGCATCTCCAAGGGTTTTGCATTTGAGGTTTGCATTTGAGTAATTTGCCAAAAAGCTTCAAAAGAGCTATCCAACGGTTTTGCATTTTTACTTTGCAATTTGGGCAACTTGGCAAATGAGGGAGCAAACTTGGCAAAAATGCCAAGCCGTGGACGACTTTGCAAACCCCATCGCGCGAGCAAAGTCGCGCGCGAGGAAAGCGCGCGCACCTGGAGACCTTCTATTTTTATCCTTTGCCAAGTCCAAATGCCAATTCCCTTGGAGATGATCTATTTTTATCCTTTGCATTTTGTTATGGGAGTTTGCAAATACCAACAAATGCCAAGTCAATTTGCCAAAGCCCTTGGAGATGCTCTTACATGGGGATTTATCGTTTGTAGAGGCCTTGCGGGGTGCACGACATGACACATGTGCCAACACTGGACGCACGGTCGCATGTGCTAAGAGAGAACGTCTCTGGTCATCGTTCGCCCGGTTGTGGGTGTACCTTGAGCCGACAAGGACGCCATACCATTTGAGGAGGGTGTATATGACACCCGACCCAGTTTGGAATTTGGCCCATTGTGGCCCTTGTGCATATTACTTGAGGTCTTGAGTTGTTGTGGAGGGTTTATTCCACCTTGATTGTTTAGAATGAGTTAGACCAACATATAAGGCTTCTAGAGTCCATTCCATCAACCCCGGGTTAACCCTTTTACGTGAAGCGAGGATAAAAGTGTAAGTGAAATGAGTGGTAGGTGAAGTTTACTGATCAATGTATAGAATGGATATGAACCATTTGGACTCTAGGGCGGCCATGGGCATGTGCGGGTTAGTGGCGCGGATATGGGGTTCATTGTGTATGGAGGCCCTGCGGGATGCACAACATGACACATGTGCTGGCAGTGGACACACAGTCGTGTGTATTAAGAGAAAACATTTCTTGTTATCATTTGCCTAGTTGTTGGTATGTTGGAGGTCCACTTAGTGAGGACAAAAGCGTGAGTAAGATGATGGTAGATGCACTCAGGATGCAGAATAACCGTTTAGACTCTGGGCATTACAATTCCTACGAGTCCTATCGCAAGTCGCAACAAGAGCTTACCTAGGATGGTGGTAGGTGTGGCGTTCACTCAACGTGCAAAGTGAACCATTTGGACTCTGGGGTATTACAATTTCTAGGAGTCCTATCATAAGTCGCAACAAGAGTGCAAGTAGGATGGTTTCACTGAGCGTACAGAATTAGTCGTTTGGACTCTGGGGCATTATAATTTCTAGGAGTCCTATCGCAAGTCGCAACAAGAATGGTCCCGGATTCTGAAGTGCTGTTAGAACTAATGATTCCTTGAGAATGAAAACCCGTCAGAGACTCCTTGTTGTTGGAGTATAAGTGAATTGTCTACCTCTCCCCATCAGCTTAAGCTTTTGGGTTGAACTGGTCGGTGCATGCAACTTAATATGGTATAGCTTTTGGGTTGAACCGGTCGGTGCATGCAACTTAATATTGTATCAGATCCAGAGGTCTCGAGTTCGAATCCTGGTAGGCACAATTAAATAAAATAATTGTTGCTCGCTCCTATTCCACGTCTGAGGTCTGAGGGAGCCCCCTCACATAAAATAATTGTTACTCGCTCCTATTCCACGTCCTATTCCACGTCTGAGGCCTGAGGGAGCCTCCACGTGAAGGGGAGCGTTGGAGTAAGTGAATTGTCTGCCTCTCTCCATCAGCTTAAGCTTTTGGGTTGAACTAGTCGGTGCATGCAACTTAATACTTGTTGAGAATGAAAATCCATCCAGACTCCCTTTTGAGAATGGAAATCGATCAGCAACGGTTGAACCACGATTGCTGTCAAAGAAACAAGTAGTAATCAACGAGTTACGAGTAACGACTCCTTGAGAATGAAAGTCCATCAGTAACGGTTGAACCACGATCGCTGTCCAATGACACAAGTAGTAATCAACGAGGAGTCGCTGATGATTCACATCCAAGAAACCCAGTCCTCTGATACAAAGGAGGAGCTGGAGGAGCGTGTTTAAGTTTGGTTCGCTACCCCGTACCGGAGCCGCTAGCTTGTGCCTAAGATTTTCGTCCGTTTGGTTCACTACCAAAAGAAAACACGCTCCCTATGTGCAACCATTAGACGTAGTGACAAACATATCACTGTTGAGTTGATATAGTGGTGGTTTCCATCACTCATTTTTTGACGAGTGGAGAGTGATCTTTATCCTCTCGTGAATCGTTTTAGAATGACTAACGTCCTCTTCGGCGGTGGGTTTCTGCAGCTGATAAGTCAGTTGATGCTATTTTGTTATGAGAGAAAAAACTCATTGTACCGTAGCTGGTAAGTAGGGATGAGATGATAAGTTTAAGCGAACAGAGCGTAAGTTCCTAGTTGCTAATTTTCACATGGAAAAAATGAAAAAAAAATGCAGAAAACAAAAGTGTATGTAGGTAAAAATGAGGTCCAGAGCATAACCACTCCTAAGTGCTACCAGAATTAGAGCTTTAGAAGAACATTTAGCTGATGGTTACGGTTCAACTGTTCAAGGGAGAGCAATCAATCACCAAGGCTGCAACGTAACCATCCTGAAATTCAGGTCTAGGAAAACACACATTATTTGCCGTACACTAAGGACAATACCAAGTTAACAACTGAATATATATTACTTTGCTAATTGCTATGCTAGATGTCTAGTTGAAAACCAACCTGTCAAAGTGTCGATGAGACGGTGGCATTTGCTACACCGCCGTAATCATGCGCATGCAAGGACAAGAAAGCAGCGGCGCAAACATTTTTTTGTCGTCAAGATGTGATGATGCGAGATCTTGACTACTAAGTCCGGCGAGTTTTATTAAAGCAGCCGCAAATAACTTTGTCCTCAAGATCTGATGATGTGAGGTCTGGCGCCTGATAGGAGCATCAAAGAAATATTTCTAAGAGTTTTTTATTAAACTTATTTTTTAAATTATTATATTTGAAAATCTATCCTACTAATGCACCAATCCTTTTCTAACTTCTCCCGCTGAGACGGTCACCCTCCGCACACCCCGGAAAATGTACCCAGAAAAACAACTTCATAGAAATCAACCATGCAGATTAATTCTCAATCTTCTCGCTCCTTACTCACTCAAATCCAATGACCAGAATTATGTGTATGGTATTCTCCCATCTTCCACGCCCGCGTCTGCCCCCTACGTTGGTGCCTACAACCCACGGTTCGATTCTCACCTCACACATTATTTTTATTTTTTTTCTTTTTCATTTTTTCATTTTTTCTTCCTTATTATCCTTTTCCTTATTTCTTGTTACCGGACGTCACGACCACATCGTTTTTCTTTTTTCCTTTTTTCTTTTTTCTTCGTCCTTATTCTTTTTTTCTTCCTTGTTAACGTACGTCGCAGAACAGCATCGTAGCCCTGTGCTCGTTGACCTCGCGCCGTTTGCCCTGACCTCGTCCCGAGCTCGTTCCTGGTGGCCTAGCCGCTCGCGTTGCCGCCCTGCGCTCGCCCTCGTGTAACGCCACCACACCACCTAGCACTCGTACCGCCGCCGACCGCTCGTCTGCTCGTGATTTTGTATGCTCGCACCGCTCCTTCACGACCTCATGCCAACGTGTGGTGGCATGCCGGCAGGCCAACGCTCCCGCGCAAGCTCGCTGACATGGCAGGGTGGCGAGATCCCGTGGCTGCAGCAGGGCAGCCCCCAGAGCACACGCCTAGGACCTCTGAGCGTCTCGCCACGAGCAGAGCTCGCCGGGGTTGGCACGACGGTGCTAGGCGCGGAGCTCGTGCTCCCATGTCCGCTAGCCGGGGGTGGAGCTCACCGGGGCCGAGAACGATGGGGCAAGGGTGGAGCTCGTGCTCCTATGGCCGCGCACGGTGCTTGTGGGCAAGGGCAGATCTACCAATATGGCGAGCTCTAGCATCCACCAGACCTGTCCGCCGACAAGCCTTCGGATCTCAGCTCCCAATTTTTATTTTAATCTATGTTTATGATTAATTAGTAACGAAAAGTTTATCTTTTTAATATAATTAAAATGCTATTTGTGAGATTGTTTATGAATGTAGATATACATAAATATATCTCTATTTTGCTATATTATTATCTATTTTATATGATTGTTATGTCACATAAATTATCAGTGCAAACTTCGTCGTAGGTGAATTTTTATCCTGGATCCGCCTCTGCTTGTGGGTCTCGGCCTCGCCGGATCTCCCATCTCTGAGGCTCGTCAAACCTTGGTTGCCCGACCTCTAGCCCGCTGTCTTCCATCGCGATCGATCTTGGCCTTCTCTCTTCTCTTCTCAGCATCGTTCTTCTCCTACTTAGGGCGTCCGTGAAATTTCTGGGAACAGGAACGTCCCGCATCTCACGCGAATATTTTGAGGTGGGATGTCATCACCCTTGCTCACCTCTGAACCGAACGTTCTTCGTCCTAGGACCATCCAAGGTCATCACAGTATGTATATATCTACATGCGTGACCACATGAGCGACTCAGCCTGCTTAGTCCTATGAACACACACAATACACAATCTATTTCTATAGACATCTTAAAAAAACTAACAGTAAACCAGCACATCACTATCGGCGAACACGTGGTCTATCACTAAATCCTGAAAAGGTTGTAGACACACACGGTAATTCAAGAACTTGAACTAAGGAAAACAACTTCTCTTAACGGAAAAGACAGGATAAAACATATCGAAAAGACAGGCCTACATTCTGTTCTTTCCGTGAAACCACTCGTAAGAGCCGTTTGGGGAAAGTACGGGGCTAGGATTGTCCTCTCCGGGGTGTTGGGCTTCTAAATGCAAGGGGCTTCTCCCCGTGGCTGAAAATTCGAGCGGGGCCTGGTCAATCAGCTAAGCTAGCTACATAGCCTATTTGGTCATGTCAATCCACGCGGGGCCTGGTCAATCAGCTAAGCTAGCTACATACTCCCTCCGTCCCTTTTTAAGTGTCGTCCAGAAAGCGTGTCTGTGACGGAAATACGGATTTCTAGAGACAATTATTTAGGGACGGAAGGGGTAGCCTATTTGGTCATGTCACACGTTAGTTATGCCACAATTTTGTTTGTTGATGTTTGGTTCGTTCCCACAACTACGGCATACCACACTTTTAGCACTATGTCCCACATGCCATAAACTCATTTTATTGTCAAACTTTGTCACAAGTATGGTTTTACTTTTACTCGATAAATTTTCTTTGAAAACCACAGTTTGCCAAAGGCTTGGCATGGCAAAGTAGAACACACGCCTCGGGAATCATTAAGATTGAATCTTAGGGGGTGTTTGTTTTTATGGCAAAAATTTTAATCTTATCACATCGAAGGTTGTGGCACTAATTTAATCTACTAAAAATAAATCAATTATAAAACTAATTACACCGTCATATGCTAATTAACAAGACAAATCTATTAAGGTAAATTAATCTATCATTAACAAATATTTACTACAACACCATATTGTTAAATCATAAACTAATTAAACTTAATAGATTTATCTCGTGAATTAGCCTCTGACTAGTAAATTAGTTTATTTTTTATAGAGTAAACTAGGACCACAACATCCGATTTAACAGGGCTAAAATTTTTGCCCGCGGAACAAATACCCACTTATTCGATAGCATAAAGTAGACGGAGCAGCTACTATTTGTTTTCTTTTCAATGGTCACAAGTAATTGTATATAAAAGCCACTAATAGCAATTATTCAGATAAAAAGTACAGCAGATTTTGCAAGCATGCTCCACTAGCTAGAAAAGGGATGGTTGAATCCAGATAGGAGATGGCCAATTCAACCAAGGATAAGTAATTGGTGAGACGTCAACAAGCTTGGACATACTTTGCTCTGCCATACTCCAAATACCAATTTCTCGGCGGTTACGCTTCCAGAAACTCACATACTCTACAGAGTCGTCGGTCATATAAGCACAATTCGGCTTTAACCCAGGGAAATCCTTTACCGGTAGACACATAGAGCCATTGAAGCCAAGAAACAGTGCATACTCTGGCAGGCTCTTGATCAGCTCCACCCTCTGTCGATGCAGGTCAACCCTGTACAGCTGCATGTCAATGGTGTTGTGCTCTAGACACGGGTCCATACCCCTTTCGCCGTCGTCCACGTAGTCTGGTGGAAAGCGCACCGGCGTCGACGTAGTCCTTGAACCTCCAAACTTGCAAAATGTCGCCGGCCGGTGTCTGAACGAGGTATTTGGTTGGGTCGACAGGCTTCGGCAAGAAGTCGAGGACCTTACGTGCCACCGGCGAAGGGCCATTAAGGTCCAGGCTGCACATGAAGGCGTCTAATCGGAGCAGGTAGAACAAGCCATCGGCGGCGCTGTATATGGCGTCCTGGTAGCCGCACCTCGTCGGGGGACCCGTGCCGTCGTAGTACTCGTCGTCGTTGTCGCCCGATGCGACCCAGGTCCACCGGTCGTCGCCGAGCCTGGCGAAGGAGACCTCGCCGTCAGGCATGTGCAGGAGCAGCACGATGCAGGCACGCCCGGCGGACGGGCTGGCCGAGAGCAGGACGCGGTAGTACATGATCTCGTGCGCCCGGTCCACCTCCAGGATGGTCGGCTCCGTATCCAGCTCGAACCGGTCCTTGCTGAAACTGTACTCGAAAAGATTCTCATAGACGAGGTACGCGGGCTCGCCCTGCTCGTCCGCGCCGCTCACGACGTGACCTGGGCGCCGGTGACGGGGTTGAGGAGGTGCATGTTGGAGGCCTCGTCGGCGGTGACAAGCCACCCGTGGCCCGAGCCTAGCAGGGGCCGGCGGGCGAGCGGGGCCCGCGGGAAGGGGATCCGCAGCGAGGCGCCGGTGGACGGGCAATGGAGCGCGGCGGCGCCGGGGCCGAGGGCGTCGGAAGCGTAGAGCAGGCAAGGGGGCTGCTTCGGCGACGGGACACGCAACCGGCGGAACGCGGCGTACGCCGCATTCCAGAAGGTGCAGACAGCGCCCGAGCGGATGCCGTCGCCGACGTGCACTGCTCGCAGGATGCTGACCAGCAGGTCCTCCGGCAAGCGGGACCAATCAGATCCGTCGCCGGCGATAGGTCCCAGACCGGAGCCGGATCCAGATCCGTTTGCCGCCGGTTCCATATCGACGCACCCGGCGGCGGAGGCGGCGCGGGTGGGGAAAAAAAATGGAACTTTGCAACCCTAGCTGGAGTTTCGCCGCGAAATTGCTCTGTTTCTCAGTTGGGCACTATGTTTTGGTATATGCGCCGCCGCCTCTGCTTCCGCAGCTAGGCCTTTAGGCCTGGTTTAGTTTGGGGAAATATTTCGAATCGAATCTAGAAATATTTGGGGGAAGTCGGAGAAACTAAACAAGCTTAGATGTCATCAAACTATCAACTTTTTTTCACTCTCTCTCCATCACATCATCGTCACATCAATGTTTAGACGCATGCATGAAGCATTAAATGTTAGTAAAATAAATAACTAATTATACTTTTATTATGTACATGTCGAGACGAATCTTTTGAGTATACATAGACCATATTTGGACAAAATTTGTCAAATAACAACGAAAGTGCTACAATTGAGAAAAATTCTCATCTTCTCAATCTAAACAAGGCCCTACTAAGTTTCTGAATCTAAGTAGTTGAGGCCTTGTTCAGTTCGCGAAATATTTAGCGAAAAATTACTGTAGCACTTTCGTTGTTATTTGATAAACTTTGTCGAAGCATGACCTAACTAGACTCAAAAAATTCGTCTCAACACGAGGCAGACTAAAAGTACAATTAGTTATTTTTTTTACCTACATTTAATGCTCCATGCATACGTCTAAAACGGGTACTGCGCAAAATATTTGGGGACATTTCACGAACTGAACGTGGCCTGATACTCCCTCCGTTATAAGACGTTTGACTTTTTTTATCTTAAGTTTGAGCACTGGTCTTATTAAAAAATTATACAAATATAGTCAAATTTAAATTATTTTTAAAGAACTATTATTAATAAACAAATTCACGACAAAAGAAGTCGTATTGTGCACAAAATTTTAAATAAAACGAGTGGTCAAACTTGGTGTCAAAAAAAGTCAAACGTCTTATAATTTGAAATTGATGGAGTAATAGATAGTTATTATCTGATTTGATCAAGTTAGTGTTATAATTATATCTGGGCTTGGCCCATTAAAAAATTATGAAATTCATAATAAATCTCAAAGTCCCATTCATATGTGCAAAGAGGGGAAGTGGAACTCTTTAGTCCCACCTTGCTAGTGGAAGATGAGGAGGACTAGCTTAAATATGGAAGTCCTCCCCACTTCCTCAAGTTTAGTATGAGGAGGACAAAGAGAAGCCCACACACGCGCGCTCGCCTCGCCTCGCCTCACGTGGCGTTGCGGCTAGCGCGGGTGCACGACACTTGCGTGAATGGTCCGCCGAAATCCGGCTCCTTACGGGAGCACGGTCTCCTTTTGCAGTTTTAGTTTTTGGTTTCTTGGCCTTCAAGTTGCATAGTCCTAAACGGTTACAACTTAAGAGTCATAAACCAATTTAGATCGTGATCGCGACACGAGTCGCGACACGAGGTTGGTTCAACAGAACTATATAACCAACCTATCGGTCATGCCAAAACGCATGTCAACACCTCTCGAGCTAGGGTTTTGCCTCATCTCGCTTTTGCGCTGCCGTCTAGTCTTCTCCAATCCGTTCGCTTGCGTGCACCAATGGCCGAGCGAGCAGGTCTTCGGAACCCTCGTCTTTGCGATCCTACACCGGGAGAAGGCGAATATGGTTTTTGGGAAGCGCTCGTCGCGCGACTGCTCTCGTCTTCAACAACGGGTCGTCTACCGTCCAAGTCAGGCGGCGCTACGTCCAGACGTATTCGTCGTCAACTGTACCGAGCTCTTTCTCCACCGCTCATCGACGATCAGCCAGCACCGACTCCACCACCGTTTTCTCCAGCAACAGAAAGGTACACCGCTAGTGATCTAATGTGTATGCTTATATCAGATCTTATGTCTTTGTTCTTGCTATTTAATCTATCTGGTATACGAGCTATACTTACACCGGTTGTCATGTTTGAGATCATGTTATGCATGTTTTGTTATGCTAGTAAACAATACAATCTGAGATATCTAGATCATCAATTTATCATGATTTATATTCTGGTTTTAATCTGGAAATTATCTATTCTTTTAACAGTTAGTGAGATAGTTGTTATTTGGAGTTTGAACTAACAACTATCTAGTCTACTATCTATATATGTTTAGATCCAAAGAAGATATAATTGTTAGCAGATACTGGTAGTTGCTATCTATGACAAACCAAATAAGGCCACTCAACGCAGTCATCATCAATCAACAACATCAATCTATAAGTTGCTCAGACAAACCAGGTCGGTTGCACGTTCTTTTTTCCCAGTCCAAGAATGAAACGACGGGTGCAAGATCTAAAAATGTCATAGACGATAGATTTGCCTCCAGTTGGACAGATTATGTAAAATTATTGGTCTAGCTAGATCCTTTCGATACCTATCATGAAAACGACGATCGACGAGGTAGCCAAGGCACGTAAGGAGAAAGCCGGCAACTTATTTGATTGGACTTATCCTTGAAGCAAGCTAGCATGCATGTGGCCAGTGGCCTTGGTTGATTGCCACGACAAACACTAGCTTCTTCGGAGCGGACTAGCCGACTAGCGGAGTCGCAGCCTGTGAAATGCCGTGGGCAGTAATGCCAAACGATCGAGCGGCGGGCATGCAATGGATGTTCACTAAAAAAAAAAGACTTCGTCATATATATTCTCTGATTATGCCGGTCCGGCCTATATAGTGATCTTGAAGATCGCTGGAGAGACAATCGGCCGGTCAGTGAAAATATGTTCTTACACGTGGAATCATGTTCTGAACACACTTGACATTGCGATTGCAAGAAGATGATGAGCTGTTCACTGTACATGGTGCACACTACAATTATAGAACTGTTGAAGCAGGCTAGGAAAAAGATTTGAGTGCAAAAAGAAAACCATGGAAATTGGAAACACAATCACTGGTTTGGTTACATAGTTTTACTACATACCAGTTTCAAAAAAAAAATAAAAAACGTAGCCATACTGCTGATGAAAACGAACACTGCAATTTACAACGGCAAGCTTCTGCATCCGCTGCGATGGTAGTCCATGCATGCACTGTTCTAGCCTACCCTTTTTTGCCTCCACATTGCCTGAAGCTCTGAATCAGCTGCGTCAGGCTCTCATACGAGGACCCTCCTTTCTCCATGGCCCCATGGGCCTTTTCCCCGTACTCCCTGGCCCTCCTCCTCCTCTCGTCCGCCTCTTCCCCTTGGCCCATCAGCGCCGACACCGCCCGCACGACGTCCCCACGCGCCACCGCCACGCTCTCGTCGCCGAACACCATCACGGGCGCCGTGACGCCGACGGGCACGCCGACGCCGAGCACGTCCACCACCAGCCGCTCGTTCAGGAACTGGTCGGAGAAGTGCGGCCACGTGACCACCGGCACGCCGTGCGCGACGGACTCCAGCAGCGAGTTCCAGCCGCAGTGGGTGACGAAACCCCCGACGGCGCGGTGGGACAGGATGGCGAGCTGCGGCGCCCAGCCGCGCACCACGAGGCCGCGCCCCGCCGCGCGCGCCTCTAGCGCCGCCAGCCACTCCTGCACCTCCGGCGCGGCCGCCACCTCGGCCTCCTTCACCACCCAGAGGAACGGCCTGCCGGAGTCCTCGAGGCCATGGCCGACCTCGAACAGCTGCTTCGGGAGCTTCCGCACGAGGCTGCCGAAGCTCACGAACACGACGGAGCCCGTGTCCTGCGTGTCGAGCCAGGCGCAGGCGCCCACCGCGCCGTCCCGGACGCCGCGTCCCCACGACGCGTCCCCGCGCGACGCCATGGCCTCGGCGTCCCGGTAGTTGGAGAGGCAGAGCGGGCCGAGCGTCCACACGGGTTTGCCGAGCGCCGCCTCGTAGCACGACACGAACTGGCCCTCGAGGTCCACGAACGTGTTCACCACCGCGCCGTCCGCCGTGCGCATGGCCTCCACGCACTCCCTCCAGAGCGCCTCCCACCCGGGCGAGTTCAAGAAGCCCGGCGCCGTGGCCTTGGTCACCTCCACGTGCACCGGCATGCCTGGCACCACGAACCTCTCCTGGTCGTCGTTGGCCGCCGCCGCGGTCAGCCGCTCGTGCAGCCCGTGGTCGATGCCGTTGAGGTCGCAGAGCGAGTAGAAGCACGACGGCCCGTGGAAGAAGAGGCGAGGGATGCCGAGGCTTCTGGCCACGCCGGCCGTCCACGGGTTGCACCAGTCGGAGATGACGCAGCTCGGGCGCGGCGCCAGCGCCCGCAGGTACGCTTCCAGCGGGCCGGCGAGCTTCTGCAGCGCGCTGAACAAGGGGACGAAGTAGCCGTTGTCCGCGACCTGGTCCACGTTCTCGATGCCCGGCGGCAGGCCGTCGGTGTCGTCCTTTGGCAGTGGGAGCTCGACGATGTCGAGGGGCAGCTTAGTGCGCACGGCCTGTTCGGCGACGCCACGCAGCCGCGCGCCGTTCAGCGGTGTCGTCACCAAGGTCGCGCGCGCGCCGCGCGCCGCGAGGAGGCGGGCGAGGTCGACCATGGGGATGGTGTGGCCCTGCGCCACGAGGGGGACGATGACGAAGTGCGGTGGCGGTGGTGGCGCTGGTATAGCAGCAGCGGACTCCACAGTGGGCGCCATGGACGTGCTAATAAGCTAACTTCGGGCGAGCACGGCACGAGTGGTGCAAGACTGCAAGAAATGGAGGGTGGCCGGTGGCCTACTAGAAGGATCGAGGTGCTGATTTTATATAGCCATGGGGAGGCTACCTTTTTTTCTTCCCTCAACTAGGCCCGATCCTCCCAGGTTTCCAGCAAAAATTTGGCAAACATTTGGAAACTTTTGTAGACTCATCACTGATTTAGTCATTTGATGAAGACGCTAAAATGACTTGTACTTCAAACATCAAGGGAAAAAAAAAGCAACCGATCTACGACGATGTTTTTAGGATATATTTTCACTTCTCCTACTTCTCCTATATTTCAGATATCTAAATTTTAACATGATTCAGACAACATTTTTATACTACCAATTAGTATAAATTGTCACGTTTGTGACTTGTTATTTATCTTTTTGTCTTAATATATCAAATTATTGTTCTTGTCTGACTATATAAATAATTATAAATTGTTAAATTTTTATTTGTGTTTTTCTCCAAACTTTTTTTTATTTTCAAGCCAAAAATTGCAATTTGTGTTTATAGAAATTGTAACGAACTAAAATTTTAATTTTAATATAAAACATATGTAGTAACTACCGTCTGAAAGAAAACTAAAATTCAAACATCTATTTTTACCCGCTTGATTTTTTTTAGAATGGAACATGGACAACCCTGTTTTAATCTCTTCTACGATGCGCGATCTCAGCCTCTCTATGCTCATCCACGGGCACCGAACATCAGATAGGCAAGAATGCCCTGTGAACTCCGTGGAAAGTTTCGGTTGGAGATGTTGTCGAGCTGTTTGGCAGGAGCTGCAGCATCGATGCAAGCAATCTTGGCGTCATCGATCTCAGCAATTTTGGCGTCATCGATCTCACCAGAAGCCTGCACAACTGCGTCAGATCTTCAAATGATTTTTGCCTCGTTATGTGATGTGTCTACGTTTGGCTGTTTGGACATACTCTGGTTTAAATTATAAGTAATTTTTGACTTTTCTAGTTTTTTACTCCCTCCGTCCATAAAAACATGCAATTATGGGATCCGTGTCGGTCAAGTCAATTCAACTTTGACCAAGGATATAATAAAAAGTATTAGTATTTATATCGTTAAATAAAATTATTATGAAAATATATTCTATTACTAATCTAATGGTATATTTTTTGTATCAAAAATGTTAGTACGTACTTTTTTATATAACTTTGGTCAAAGTTTGAATTGTTTGACTGCTCGATAAGCGAGAATTGCATGTTTTGTTGGACGGAGGGAGTACAGCGTAGTATCCAGATTTATAACAATTGTTGTGTATCTATAAAAACCAAAACGAATTTTAATTTAGAATAATTTTTCAAAACATGTTAAACCAATAACAAAGACGGCAAGCTTAGCCGCCTGTAGTGCTAGTAAATTGCCTGCTGCATCCGGACGACCAACTTGTGTAGTCACCTACTCCCTCCGTCCCAGAAAGGAAGTCGTTTTGGGTTTTCGTGCCATAAGTTTGACTCAATTTATATAAAATACGTACAATATTTATATCATCAAATAAATTTGTTAAAAAACTAGACTTAAAGATCTTTCCGATGATACTAATTACTTAGTATAAATATTTATATATTTTAATATATAATTGCCGGCATTTGTTTCTCGGGAAGCGAGAATGACTTCTATTTTGGGATAGAGGGAGTAGACGACTTGGAGCGTATAGTTCTGTTTAATGATCACGTCATGTATTTTAATTTTATCTTGTAATTGGACTCTGCGCTATGCCACAATATGTGCTGCCCTAGCACAGCAGGCTATAAGAGATTTGAGTTTGGCTACGGTACTCGGATTATCTCATAGGAGTTAAGATTTTAAAAATTCCCAAGCCTTGATTTTGATTTATAAATAAACAATGAAATTATCAAAATAACTAGATAGAAAAATTCGCCAAATAAATAAAAAAATCAGATGAAAATGGTTTAGAGGTGATAATATCTTATTCATATCCTTATCCTTCTGTTGTGTGGGATTTGAAGCAGAACAGATATTAAACGGATTTATATACGAATACAGATTCATTTAGGATATGAGAATGATACAGAATCAAACTAGAGTCAGAGGATGTTTGGATCCCGACCACTACTTGCCAAGCCACACCTGTGGCTGCCACAAACAATCATGTCTGCTATTTGGTTTGAAGTTATGACTGTAGCGGCAGGTAAAAAGGAGATGTGGCGAGTGTGGCGGAGAAAATCACCGCCACAACTGTGGTGAACTCATGCGTGGCGTGGCAGCCTTCGACCAGCTACCAAACACCCCCTCAGAGTAGAAGCGGACTTAAATAGTTGAATAATACGTGTTTATGTGTTGTTATTTTATGACGACAAACAATTTATTAACCAAGTCATAAACTAGTAATACAACAAGAAAATAATCACCATCATTCTACCACTCCAACTTAAGAGCTCATAAAATTATTATATGAGTTCTTAGTTCAGATTTACGAGTATATAAAACAAGCATGGAAACTAAGTAAATCTTTTAAATGAAGCAAAACTTTTCCTTCACTCTTTACCGTGTATTAGTCGTTCACTTTTGTACTCCCTTAGTCCTTGAATAAATCAACTCGTACAATTGGTGTTGGTCAAACTTTCAAAGTTTGACTAACTTTTTATAGAAAAAAGTAATAACATCTATGATATATCTATGATATAAAATGAACATATTATGAAAATATATTATATGCTATATCTAATGATACTGATTTTGTTAGCATAAATCTTGTTTTTTTCTAAAAATTCAGTCAAATTTTAAAAAGTTTGATTTAAGACTAGGAATATATTTATTTAGGGGCATATGGAGTAGATGACAATTCTTTCGTTGCCCTGTGATTTTAATGTATCATCAGGTAACTTAAAGAAGCAATAAAATGCCGCAGGTTTGCCGTATATGGTATATAAATTTAGAACAGAAATTAAAAGCTTTACCTCAAATTATGCTATTACTACCAGCGCCAGGACTTCAACAATTCTTATTCCTCAAAATCCTCACCTTCATTGTCACTAGGCAAATTATTTTCCTGTGAATTTTGGCAGTTGGCAATTTTTTGTGAGAGTTGCCAGCACAGGTATTTCCACGTTCCTCTCACAGTATATGTAAAGCTGCCATACCTGATTCTCAAGATACTTGAGTGTCAAATTAGCAATAACAGTCTATGCAACCTCATCATTAAGGATCTGATCCCTTTATTATGATCTGCAAATTATGAAGGAAAATATTTTATTGGATAGCCAAAATCCTTTGTGATAATACACAAGAGCCTGAATAAAGAGTAAAGAATGAGAAAAAAAAGTGATTACCGCTACTCTGCCACACCGCACACACCAATGCTTCCGCCACCTAGGACTGCGGAATGAATCCGAAGCAACGGTGGATGCGATGCATCATGGCCAAGTACAACTAGAATTGGATATGATTATCAGCATTGTTTTTATATTTTAATAAAAGAAAAAAAACTAGTTCTTAATCAAAAGTTAGACTTATACACATATTTATTCAGATTATGTAAGAGTGTTACGTAGGTCTAACTATACTATAAGCTATTGTTAAAAGTTAACACTATTATAAAGTTGGCTTAAAGGCGCCCTAATTGTGTTCAGTCCACCCTCTGATGTATAGACACTAGTATGTCAGATTTGTGAACGGCACTAGACTCATGAGTCGACTGATAAGCTGAAACGGCTGATTTGTTCTGAGTAAAAAATAATGTTTCACAGTTAATTTGCGTAGATTAAAGCCAGTTTGGAGCTCTAGCGAAGAGAGCCCTCATCTCCAAAGTCCGGACGGTCCCGATCACTGTCCCCATCTCTGCAGACTGCAGCGTTCCTATCCCAAATAGTTAAATCAGCACGACTAATCGACGATTAGCTGCCGTGGATATTTATTGCCGATCCAATCCTCGCCGTCACTACTCCCATGTCGTCGGCTCCGAAGCAAGACTCTGTTCAGCCACACGCTCTTTCTTCCACTGGCCGTGGCCCAGCTAGCAGTTGTCGCCACAGACTCGGCGATGCCGCACTTCGTGCTGGTGCCTATGCTGGCCGCCGGCCACGCCGGCCCGATGCTCGACATGGCCCGCGCTCTGGCAGTCCGAGGCGCGCTCGTCACGTTCGTCACCACGCCGCTGAACCTGCCCCGCCTCGGCCGCGGCCCCGGCGACGACGCGCTCCCCATCCGCTTCCTCCCGCTCCGCTTCCCCTGCGCCGAGGCCGGTCTACCGGAGGGCTGCGAGAGTCCCGACGCGCTCCCGAGTATCGCCTTCCTCAAGAACTTCCACGACGCCTGCGCCATGCTCCGCGCGCCGCTCGTTGCGCACCTCAGGGAGGCCGAGCCCCCGGCGAGCGGCATCGTCTCCGACACCTGCCAGCCGTGGACCGGCGCAGCGGCGCGGGAGCTCGGCGTGCCGCGGCTCGCGTTGGAGACCTTCTGCGCCTTCTCCTCGTTCTGCATGCGCCAGATGAGCATCCACGGCGTCTTCGAGGGAATCAGCGACGCCGACGACAAGCGCCCCGTGCGCGTCCCTGGCTTCCCCGTACACGTCGAGATGTCCCGGGCGCGGTCGCCGGGAAACTTCTCGGGTTTTGGCAAGGTGTTCGCCGACGAGGTCATGGCTGAAAACGCGAGAGCCGACGGCCTGGTGGTGAACAGCTTCGCGGAGCTCGAGCCCCTCTTCGTTGATGCCTATGAGGCGGCGCTCGGCAAGAAGATATGGACCGTCGGGCCCCTCTTCCTCCAGCACAACTTGCCGTCGACGGCGACCTCTGACTCTGATGACGCGGCCGCCGTCCGGTGCGCGAGCTGGCTCGAGTCCAAGAAGCCCCGATCCGTGGTGCTCGTGAGCTTCGGCAGCCTGGCGCGCTCGTCGCAGCCGCAGCTCGTGGAGATCGCGCACGGGCTGGAGGCGAGCGACCGGCAGTTCATCTGGTCGGTGAAGCCCGCCGGCCTCGCCGAGTTCGAGCGGTGGCTGTCCGACGACGGCTTCGAGCGCCGCGTCGGGGATCGGGGGCTCGTGGTCACGGGCTGGGCGCCGCAGAAGGCGATCCTGTCGCACCCGGCCACGGGCGCCTTCGTGACGCACTGCGGCTGGAACTCCGTGCTCGAGTGCGTCGCGGCGGGGCTGCCGATGGCGACGTGGCCGCACTTCGCCGAGCAGTTCATGAACGAGAAGCTCGTGGTGGACGTGCTGCGTGTCGGGGTGCCCGTGGGCGTCAAGGACGCCGCGCAGTGGGGCGTCAAGACGGAGGCCGTCGTGGCGACGCGGGAGGACGTAGAGAGGGCCGTGGCGGCCGTGATGGACGGCGGGGAGGAGGGAGCAGCGCGGCGGGCGAGGGCCGCCGAGCTCGGTAGGAAGGCGCGCGACGCCGTGGCGCGGGGCGGCTCGTCGGACCGGAACGTGGCGCTTCTGATGAAGCACGTTGAGCAGATGAAGTCCACCGTGTGAGATGGACAAGAATATTTTGAGAAATGGTTGCTAATGTGGTACTGGCATTATTACACGGTAGATATATGCACGTTTACGGTTTATTATCTATCGAGAATTGCCTTATTGCTCGTTTTCTTTTCTGCTGGCCATGGATTTCTACTTTACTTTTCTAGTGCTTGATGTGTTGGATGAGGACCGCCAGGTTCCGGTACGACGACCCGCCGTGCGCCACGGCCTCCCGAGCCTTGCTGCCGAGCTCGGCGGCCCTTGCCCGGCGCGCGGAGCCCTCCTCCCCGCAGTCCATCACCTCCGCCACGGCCCTCTCTACGTCCTCGCGCGTCGCCACCACACCCTCCGTCTCCACGCCCCACTGCGCGGCGTCCTTGACGCCGACAGGCACGCCGACCCGCAGCACGTCCACCACGAGCTTCTCGTTCATGAACTGCTCGGCGAAGTGCGGCCACGTCACCATCGGCAGCCCCGCCGCGACGCACTCCAGCACGGAGTTCCAGCCGCAGTGCGTCACGAAGGCGCCCGTCGCCGGGTGCGACAGGATCGCCTTCTGCGGCGCCCAGCCCCTGATCACCAGGCCCGTCTCCCCGACGCGGGACTCGAAGCCGTCCTCGGACAGCCACCGCTCGAACTCGCCGGGGTTGCCGGGCTTCACCGCCCAGATGAACGGTCGCCTGGTCGCCTCGACGCCGTGCCCGATTTCGACGAGCTGCGGCAGCGACGAGCGCACCAGGCTGCCGAAGCTCACGAACACCACGGACCGGGGCTTCCTGGACTCGAGCCAGCTCGCGCACCGCACGGCGTTCGCGTTCGCGTCGTCGGTAGTTGTTGTCGCCGGCGGCAGCGGCATGGCGGGCGTCAGGAAGAGAGGCCCGATGGTCCATATCTTTTTGCCGATGGCCGCCTCGTAGGCGTCAACGAACACGGGCTCGAGCTCCGCGAAGCTGTTCACCACCAGGCCGTCGGCTCTCGCGCTCTCGGCCATGATCTCCTCGCCGAACTCCTTCATGCCGGGACCCGTGAAGTTTCCGGGCGACCGCGCCCTCGATATCTCGACGTCGACGGGGAAGCCAGGGACGCGCACGGGGCGGCTGTCGTCGTCGACGCCGTCGAAGATCCTGTGGAGATTCATCTGGCGCATGCACAGGGAGGAGAAGGCGCAGAACCCGTCGAACGAGAGCCGCGGCACGCCGAGCTCCCTCGCCACCGCGCCGGTCCACGGGTGGCTGGCGTCGGAGACGACGCAGCTCGCCGCCGGGGTGCCGTCGTCGTCCCTGAGGCGCGCGACGAGCGGCCCGCGGAGCATGGCGCAGGCGTCGTTGAAGTTGCCGAGGAGACCGAGGCCCGGGAGCGCGTCGAGGCTCTCGCAGCCCTCGGGGAGGCCGGCCTCGGCGCAGGGGAAGTGGAGCGGGAGGAAACGGATGCGGAGCGCGTCGTCGTCGCTCGGGGCGCGGCCGAGGCGCGGCAGGTTGAGGGGCGTCGTCACGAACGTGACCAGCGCGCCGCGCCCGGACAGGGCCCGGGCCATGTCGAGCATCGGGCCGGCGTGGCCCGCGGCCATCATCGGCACCAACACAAAGTGCGGCAACGAGTCAGCGCCAGCCACGGCGGCGGCCCTTCCCGACGCCATGGCAGACGACCTTCAGACGGCCTTGTTGACGGAGTGCAGGAGTCTGAGGATGGGCTGGATGGCTAAACTGACGCGACGGCGACCCGGTGCAAGAGATGATATTATTGTTTACACGCGCGAGTGCGAAATTGTTGGTTTGGATTCGGTAGGTTTTCAGGGTGTTTGGTTTGAGAAGGACGTGATCCATTATTTCTCGCTCCTCACTTTTTCTATTTGGTCAGTAGAATGGAATGAGTTGATGCATCACCATCTCATTCCTCGTAAGCCAATCTCTACTCTCTATCTCTTCTCTATATTATATTTTACAACTAAAATATATGGATCGTCAACGTCTACCCGGCAGGACCAAAGCCACCCCTGCGATACAAGACTACCCAACACAAAAAAATTACACTAGTCCCTCCCTACCCATCAATCAAGAATGCACAGAAAAACAAAAAAGAAATTACAGCAGCTCCTCCCCACCGGACAATCACGCATGCACGGGAAAATACCACGAAGGAAAGAAAATCAACCCCTCCCCTCAATCACGCGCACAGGAGGGAAAAAATGGAAAAGGAAAAAACTCAAAAGAAAAACACGCACGCATGGAAAAAAAATGAAGGCGCAAAAAAATATATAACACTTTGCGTCAATCACACATGCACACAAAGCCACCTTGACGCCTCCGAACGTGCTGCTGCACCGCCGTCTCCATACCACCGGATACGTCATTGCTGGACGTGCCACCACCTTCACGTCGCTAGAAACAACGCCACCGACGCGACCTGCCCTACTATCATTGTTTCATGTAGTCGCTGCTCCACGCCATCGGACGCCAGCCGCTAGCCGGCAATGAACGGTCATGTGGCATGCACCCCTTCTCTTTGCTGCGACTAATTTTGATTCTGTTCAAACATTGTCAGTCTTACATGTGCACACCAAATGTCCTTCACTACATCCATGTCTGCAATTCTGTGTGCTTTGCAGTTCTGGGTGATTACTAACTTTGAACGGCGATGATCTTCAACCTTTTCTGAATTTCTTCCCTCTCCCTTCCTGAAACCTGTTTAATCGTCCCTTTTTTATCTCTGATTGATCGATGTGGCTTATGTACAGAGCCTATCTACACTTCTGCAGTATTCCGTCTGACTAATAATTTTAAAATATTTTATAGAGGGCAGTGTGGGTTACAACCTCAAGTACTAGCAATGACGTGATCGTCAGGTGCACAACTTTGGATTTGCATTCTATGCCGGGTTGACCATTGTTTGACATTAATCTATTACATAGAGTACCCCGTCTCTAAAATAATTAATTTCTAGAATCCGTATCAGACAAACTTTTTTAAGTTTGAGTAACTTTATAGAAAAAAGAAATAATATTTATGATATAAAATGAACATATTATGAAAATATATGCTATAATATATCTAATGATACAAATTTGATACAATTAATTTTGGTATTTTATTCTAGAAATTCAGTCAAAGTTTAAAAAATTTGACTTAAGACAATTCTAGAAATCTATTGATTCAGAGACGGAGGGAGTATTAGTTAGTTATGAGGTCAGTAAGTCATATTAGCTTATGGCCCTTCCATCTTTGCGAAAGTGCTCTATTTAATTTATCTTTGCTTTTTAACCTTAGTTCTATTTTGTATGTAGTGAAGATCAAATAATAAGGATCGCCTCTTAGATGTATCATGGAATCTACGTGCATTGCAATGTACTTCATTGAATTAAGTAGCAAGATACAGAGGTGAGAAACTCTCTCTGCAAATCCTGTAATTCATCACACTATGTAACATGTGAGCAATTCAGATTTAATGAAAGACAATAAGTTCAATGTCACCAAGCACGTTCCGAAAAAGAATTAATTCAAAAAAGAAAAATCACTAAAAATATATAGACACGAACCACCGTCTTGATTTATTATTGGTGAGAATTATTTAATGAACCAAACATCTCGAGAGTTTGAATGCTCTCGTTGCAACGCACGGGCACGAACCTAGTATTTAATATATATGGATGATGAATGAGTTGGTTCCACCAAAATTCATGAGATGAACTCATGATGCATCACCTCATGAAGAATGACTTGATTCCATGAACCAAACACCCCATTATTGTTTGCTTGAGACGCCCTGTATTAGATTGTGGCGGTATCTAATACGGTGCTTTAGAACCACGATACTGCCTGTTTCGCGAAGTTATCGATTGTGCTATATATGTATTGCCTAATCAAACAAAAGCTGCTAGCTATTGCAGAGTAATAAGTAGCGGTGTGAGCTGTTACTGTTACCATCCCAAAAGTTAAACCAAACAACACCTTAAGAAGGTAGATGTATTAGAGCAACTCCAATGGTGCCCCTAAACAAACCCCTATTTCAATTTTAGGGGCTTGAGAAAAAAAAAAAACTCACTCCAATGGAGCTCCTATTTGGACCCTCATTTTAGGAGTCCCCCTAAAATTTAGTTTTGACTCCCCAGGAATCAGGGGCTCCTATTCCCCCCCTCCCGACGCCCTCCCACCGCCAACACCCTCCCGACGACCACGCCCAGGCCCGCCCTGAGGGTGCTCGACGCAAGTCCCGTGAAGCTGACCTCGTCGACGCCGTCACACGCCATGGCAGCGAAGCTGAGCTCGGCGACGAGGACGATGGAGAACACGACGTAGACCCAGGACAGCAGGATGGCGGCCCCGGAGGGCGCCTGGCCGGAGCGGATGGTGGCGGACGGCAGGCCCAGCATGCCCGGCCCGACCACCGTGCCGACGATGAGGCTCACCGCTCCCCATAAGCTCTTCTTGCCCTCGACGGCGGCGGCGCCATCGGATTCCACCGGAGGAAGGTACGATGTAGGCGGGCGTCGCCGTCATACTCGCGGCGCGACAGCACCTCCGGCGCGATGTAGGCAGGCGTGTCGACCGTTGACTTGGGCCTGGAGCGCAGCACGAAGGACTTGGAGTATGTGAAGTCGCAGGTCTTGAGGCGTGGCGTCGGGCTGCCGTCGAGCAGCGTGTTCTCCAGCTTGAGGTCCCGGTGGCAGATGTTCATGGCGTGGTAGAAGCTGACCCGCAGACCAGCTGTTGGAAGAAGTAGCGGGCCTCGTTCTCGTGGAAGCGGCCGACGTCGCAGATGCGCTAGAACAGCTCCCCGCCAGCCGCGTACTCCATGGACGCCTTGGCAACCGGAACGAGGAAGGTAGTGGCGATGGCGGCGGCGGAGGGCTCGCGGATGCAAGGGCTGGGGCCCAACTGGCCGGAGACGGCAGAGATGCAGGGAGTGGAAGGAGGCCGACGGTGAGGCCGGCGTCCCCGGACAGCAGCCACCGGTGGCGGCTCCGGCGCCGCTGCGTCTGCCTCCGCCCTCGGCGCCGCGGCGGTGGGCTCTCGCTCTGGCTCTAGCAGCGGCGGTCGGGGGTCCGGGTGCGCGACGCTGCCGCAAGTCCTGACGACGGCCTGCAGGTCCCAGTCGTTGAAGTGCTCCGCCATGAGCAGCAGCACGCCGCGCATGAACCACGACGACGACCGGCCGGCTCCCTCGCTGGAGCGAGCCTTTGACGAGGCGGAGCGGAGGGCCGCTCCTTGCCCGTGTGCGGCCGGGGGGACGGGCGAGCAGGAGGAGGAAAAAAATTGGAGGAGGAAGAAAAAAATTGGAGTTGGAAAAAATAGGGTGTTAGGCTGGAGTTGGACCTAAATTTGAGTCCTTATTTTTTTTAGGTCAGCATGCAAATGAAAAAATAGGGGCCCAATTTGTATGCTGGGCTGGAGTTGCTCTTATAGCAATCTCCTATACGCATAATTCTTAAAAGATCTTTAAAAAATACATCATATTTAAAAAGTCCTTTCCTCTATCCGAAAGCAATGTGGAGGATAAATTTTGTATAGCCTGCTACAGTAATACTCTTTATCTTGGCTGTTGTTTGGTTAAAGACTCACAACGGGAACGACAATGACAATCGAAAGCGCATGATAAGATGAATGGGACCGTATCTTATGCAAACTAGACTCATGTGCAAACTATGCAAACTCTAATCAAGACCACAAGAATCTAATCTGATGGCTGATAATTTTAGCACTTAAACCCCTCCACTCATGGGGGTGTTTTGCAACAGTCGGATAGGATGAGTGGAGGGTTTGAGTGCTAAAATTATCAGCCATCGGATTAGATACTCGTGGTCTTCATTAGAGTTTACATAATTTGCACAGGAGTCTAGTTTGCATAGGATACGTTGCCAAGATGAAAGGGTGTAAAGGGAGCCGATACCGCTCGGAAGAGGGTGGGAGCGGCGTTCTAAACGGCTGGAATGATTTATCCTAGAATCTGTTACGAGCTGCATGATCCATCAGAAAACAATGCTGTCCGTTTGAAGTTTGAACATTTGATGGGCTCAAAGCAACAAAATAAACAGTGCTTTAATTAATTTCGAATATTTTGCTTGCCACAAGGACTACCTGCATATACTTTTCTCCACCGGTTTTGAGTGGTTCCCTTCTCTAGTTCCAACTCGGAAAGAGATGTGTGTAGCGTTGGAAGAAAATAATTTTAGAGTGTTTCTTTTTGTAACGTAGACTTGTTGAAAGAGGAGAGAACCTGTTTCTATGTCTTTTTTCTATACTTTTTCACATAAATAAAGTAGGTGCTACAAATAAAAACATACTATTTTAGTAACTTTTAAGTGAATTCAAGCTGAAAAGTTATCAATATATATTAAAAAACCCATAGTAGGCAATACAATAGAGTAACAATAACCTGAGGGGCCTATCAAAAACATAACAACCAAGTCATAAAATTAGTTATCTGTATTGGCTAATGGCATCATTCTTTTTTATAAAAAGAAATGATGAGCTCTAAGGGCGTTCACAATGGTAGACATAAAATCACTAGCGATGTGAGGTCTCTTTAAACAAGAAAAAAGAGCACTAGAGTGGAATGATATTTAAGCCGTGGAAGTCAAAATATATTTAAGTTATGGGAGATTGGTTGACTGGTTTTGAGAAGATGTAAAAGACTATCTAGTATGCACTCGGTAACTCAGTAGCTCGTTCACCTCTCTCATTCGGAGCCAATCAATTTCTTGTCCTACTGACGATTTAACATTTGTGGGGACAGCCTAATAGATAGCGACCAATGCAAAAGTTATTACATAATAGGTTTTTTTAATAAGGGATAAAAATATCCGGCCTCTACATCCAGGCATGTACACAGCCAATTATTACAAAGTCATTCGACACACGTAAGATAAAGAGCAAGCCAGAGTTTGAAAGTAAAACATATGACACTAGAGAAAATGATAAATATGCTTCCACCCTCTATTTGAAATCTCCAAAGCAATCACTTCTATCTTCTTGCTTATCAACGAGAGGGTGTCCTTGGCTTGCTTGTCACGCTGCAGCTGAGCCCAGGAGCGTAGCCAATACGCTCCCCTGAAAATAACCTGCGAATAGAGTTAATTTTTATTTTATTAAAAATAACATCATTCCGGCATCGCCAGATAGCCCAGCACATGGCAACAACCCCAACCCAAATTAAGTCTTTGATCTGTTTAGGCTGATAAATAAGCCAATTACCAAACATATGTCTGATAGATCTCGGTTGGAACAGATTAGTAGCGTAAAAGATAATCCTCCAAATCATTTTAGCACAGGGGCAGTCCAGGAACATGTGTTGGATAGTCTCATTCCTATTACAACAGATACATTGTTGGCTCTCTGTCCAGTTTTTTCCTAGCAAGGTTCTCCTTGGTTAGGACAACCCCCCGCTGTAGGAACCACAGAAAGATTTTAATTTTTAGAGGAACTTTTATCTTCCAGATCTTCCTGTAGAGGAAAGGTGGTTGAGTATCTATAAGATGGAGATCATAGAGCGTACTGAAAATAACCCAGATTTGGTTAAGTCCCATTTAAAAAAATCCAAACCTTCCACCAAATGAACATTGGAGATCCGCGCTACCAAATTAAGCCACTCTATAAGTTTATTATCCACCAGAGTCCTTCTAAAAGAGATATTAAGAGGACTTGTGACCATCACTTCTTATACAGTTGCATGTGGATCACACACTATATTATATAGGGACAGATAAATAACTTTTAAAGGCTTGTCACCTACCCAGGTGTCATCCCAGAACCTCGTATCGGTCCCATCTTTGATATCGAAAGAACCTATAGCCAAAACCTCATCTTTGATATGCATGAGGCCCCTCCAAAAATGGGAGTCATTAGGTTTGGCTATCACTTGAGTAAGGGTCTTTGAATATAAGTATTTATTCTTAAGCATCGACTGCCACATGCCATCTGAGTTTAGTAAATTAACCACCCATTTGGCCAATATGCATTTATTCTGTAATTGTAAATCCAGGATGCCTAGACCCCCTTGTTCTTTAGGATGACACAAGATGTCCCATCTGGCAAGTCTATATTTATGTTTGTCGGAGGAACCTTGCCAGAAAAACCGTGATCTGAAATGGTCAAGTTTTTTTAGTACACCTTTAGGAATCTCAAAGAAAGACACCATGAACATGGGTAGACTGCTTAGTACAGAATTAAGCAGGATTAGTCTTCCCCCGTAAGACAAATATTTTGCTTTTCAGCAAGAGAGTTTTTGTTGAAAATGCTCTTCGATCTTTCTCCAATCAAAATTTAGGAGTTGGCTGTGGTGCATTGGGATTCCTAAATATCTGAAGGGATACTCCTCTGCACTGCACCCAAAGAGAGTAGTATAATATGATTCCATCTCTTTGGCTGCTCCGTAGCAAAAAATTTCACTCTTATGAAAATTAATCTTAAGCCCAGATAACTGTTCAAAGGCGCATAGCAAAAGCTTCAGATTCTTTGCCTGCTCTGGATCGTGATCGATAAAAATAATAGTATCATCGGCATACTGTTGACACTTCTTAATGCCACCACTAGAACTAGACTATGGAGCCTAATCCCCGGCAACGGCACCAGAGATGCTTGTTGACACCAGAAGTGGCAAACGGATATACCGCAAGCGTACGGTAGTCAATTGTAGCCTTTCACCGGGAGTATTCCAGGTATCGTATTTCCACAGGGAACGTGAAGTGGATTAACTAGAAGTAGGGTCGTCAAAAGATGATCAAAGGGTATATGATAACTGGGATAGAGAGGTCTTCCTAATATCAATATTTGGTACTGGTTTTCTAAGAGTACTGAGGTTTACCACCTCATTCCTTACTGGGGGCGAAGGACGAAACAATAGTTGATTAAAAGGTTCTCCACCTAACAACTACTGAGGCGGCAATGCTGCTACCCAACTATTATTTTCAACTTGCCTACAACACTTGAGAGGAACTCCAAGCACTGGCTGTGTCTGTCACTCTACCACCAGACGTCTACACAAGTGCGACAAGAAGTCCACACTGGCAAGATATAGCCTAGACACCACGTCTACACTAATCTTACTACTCTAAAGCTAAGCTTATTAGGCCTAGAGCACTTCAACAAAGTAAAGCAATGTGCCAAGTAAAAGAACTGTAAACTTAAATTACCAGACCAGAATATTAAATACTAGAAGGACTCAGATGTAACACTTACAAGAAGAATCACATCCGCTGAGGCGCACCTTGGAGAAGATTCCCGACAGGCCGGGACTCCTCCGTGGAACTCCTCACTCCCTTCCCTCTCTTCTAACACTAAAGCTACTAAGTAGGCTTTCTCTCCTTGGATGCATACAAATGAAGAGCTCTAGGGGGTATTTATAGCTTGGAGGTGGAGTAGCGGCTACTCCGGTGCCACGTCAGCGATCCGCGTGCTCTCCTTCCTTGGCCATTGGATCAAACCGCCATAGCAACCGCCATGGATGGATGGCCTTGATTTCTTCATGTGTGAAACATGTGCAAACAACCGACATTGAATGAGGTTCACCCTGGGGTCGGCCGACCCCAGCCAATGACAGGTGGGCCCACCACTTTGCTTCTAGAAGGTGCTAACATCACCAGGCTGAATAGTGTAGCCAGGGCCCACCAAGGGGGGGTCGGCCGACGCCCCTATGACAGGGCTGGCCCACTGTTTTGTCTCCCCTAGTGTCCCCACATGTCATGGAGCATGGTGTCATATGTCGGTTGCATTTGCTTTCTTGTGTGGGCCCCCATGGATCCATGTGCTTCTCATCTTTCACCGTTGAATGCAAACACATGTTTGATCTGATGGGGGAAAGTAGCATGGTGAAGCTTCACTTTGATAGTGCCACGTCACCAAGCCCAAGGAGCTCCCATGGTGGGGTCGGTCGACCCCACCTTGGGTGGGTCCAGGTGTCCATTTCCTTCTTATTTTGTTATACCTGCAAATCAAATACTAAGAGTACAAGTGGAACTTATTAGTGATAAATATGCTAATGATATGCTATACTTCCTTGAAACCGAGGCCTGTTGACGGTATTTTGATAAGGTAAAACATGCTATAACTTTCGTCAACACATACTGCAGAATAGACAGACCATCATCAATAAGGTCTGGGATGATACCTCTTATTTGACCATCGACTTTTGCTCTATTAATAAGAAAAGCTAGCATATCAGCAACGATGTTAAATAAGATAGGCGACATAGGGTCGTCCTGTCTCAGCCCACGCTTGGTTTGGAAGTAGGGGCCGACATCATTGAAAGGATCAAGATGCCCAAGAGGGGGGGTGAATTGGGCTTCTCTAAAACTTCTTGCAAGAATAAAACCTATCAAGCTCCAATTAACCCCATAGTGCCTAGAAGTGTGTTTCTCTTTATTCTACCGCACAAAAGATCAAGTCTATGCCACTCCTACACTAGCAAAGCAATCCAATATAGAATGACCAACAAGTAGTAATGCGGAATTGAATTGCTTGAAAGTAAATGCGTAGGTAAAGGAGTAGAGATGACACGATGATCTTTTTGCCGAGGTATCGAGGTGTCGGCACACCCCCTAGTCCTCGTTGGAGCACCTGCGCAAGGGTATCGCTCCCCCTTGATTCGCGCAAGGATCAAGTGCTCACTACGAGCTGATTCTTCGCCACTCCGGCCCGGTGAATCGCTCGCTACCGGTCACAACTTGGCTTGGGTCATCCACAATGCCTCCGGATGATCACCAAGCTCTCCGATCGCCACCAAGCCATCTAGGTGATGCCGATCACCAAGAGTAACAAACTAGAACTCTCACTTGACCAACACAAGGCCAAAGAGATGGATGAATGCACACTTGCTACTCAATTCTCACTAGGAGGTGTCTAATTCTCACAATTAGCAAATCACTCAACCTCACTAGGGCTCTTGCACTATCTCACACTCAGAATGTGTCTCTCAGTAGATGGAAGTGGCAAGAACACTTAAATGGATGGAGTGAAGGAGTATAAATACTCCCCCAACCGGCCATCCAAAAACAACACAAGACAGGGTTTCTACGGGGGCATCGGACGCTCTGATGCCTGGCATCGGATGCTCCGATGACCTCGACCAACGGTCGACTGTACCTTCTTGTCAGACATGTTAAAGGGACACGATGCCACCACATCGGACGCGTCCGGTGTGGTTTTACCCTCTCTGGAACCTCTCTGCATGGCCATCGGACGCTGGCCCTCAGCGTCCGATGCCAGCGTCCGATGCGACCTCCAGTTCACGCTCACATGAATAGTGGCACGGGCGCATTCGATGTGAACACATCGGCGCGTCTGATGCCACGCACCAGACTAAACCCTAGTCGGGGTGAGCATCGGACGCATCCGATGCCCACCTGGCCAGCGTCCGATGCCTATTACAAGGGCAGACTCAACTCGGATCGCGACGCGGCCAAGACGACTTTTGATCCTCTCGACTTAAGGCATCTCTCTGAGCTGCCTAGGGCTATGAAATAACAAGTGTGCACCACACCTACCTCAATAGACTCATCTAGGTCAAGCTACTGATTCACGCTCCCCTTTATAGTACAACCAAAGGAAAAACAAAGACCTAAGACTACCTAAGTGTCCTCCAACACCATATGACACTTAGCCTAGTCTACCACCGTCTTCATCGTCCATCCTTTGAAAACCGAAACGATATCCATCGCCAGGGGACATGAACTCCATATGCCCGTATCGTTGCCATTACCGTGACCTAACTCAATCCTGTTTCTGCAAAACACACGTTAGTCATAGTAATCTTGTGTTTCATCCAATCACCGAAACCACTAGGGGCCAAGATGCGTTCAATCTCCCCCTTTTTGGTGATTGATGACAACACGAGATCGAGTATAGAGAGAAGAGGTTTTTAAATCATGACATGTATGAACTTGCAATGATTAAGAGAAAATGATTAGGGGCAAGCTCAAACATATCATGCCATCATCCTGCACTCAACAAGTTAGAGTGAATAACAAGTGCAAGAGTAAAAGAGCTCATATACATAACCAAGTGAGAATTAAGCGCAAGTAATGAGCGAAACGAAATGACATGTCATATAATATAATGTAGTGAGCACAAACATGTCACACGGTCCGTAGCACAAGTATATATCAAACAAAGTGCTAAAAGATGCAATAAGTAAAGAGCGTATGTGAATGTAACACAACATAAGAAGTCAAATCCCTCTCACATCGCTCCCCCTATCACTATACTCATCCACTCTCCCCCTTTGGCATCAAGCGCCAAACTAAGCGTCGAAGGGCGGAGGTGGTGCAGACGAGTCAGGTGCCGTCTTCGGAGTGCGATGAGTAAACTCGAACTGCTGGAGGTACTCCTCGGAGTCGGACGAGGACACGCCAGTAGCCTGCTGACCCTCTGAAGCTGGAAGCTGCTGAGAAGCGGTCTAGGTCGGCTCTGGCACTGACTGCTCTGCCTGCTCGGGCTGCTCTGACTCTGTCATAGTCTCAGTCATGGTCTGTGTAGTTGTAGCCGCCTGAGCCTCGGAGTGCGGAAGCTCTGGAATCGTAGATAGCTCAGGTTGCGCTGTCCTGGTAGTCTCAGACTGGACTGGCTCTGTCTGCTCAAAAGACGCCACAGAACTCGGAAGAGTCTCAGTAGTGGAGGTCACTGGAGTTGTCGGCGTCTGAACTGGGTCCTGGAGATCTGGCGTAGGAAACCCAGTGAGCTCACTGAAACTGGCAGACAAGTCCCGCGTCACTGTGGTGGTCGTCGCGAACAGAGACTCTGTCGGACGTGGCGTGAAACCAGTGCGCAAAGGACTAAAAACAGGGGCTCCTCTAGGCGGCGTGGTGAAAGTGGTGAACTGGGAGGAGCTCTGCGGAAACTGCGGCGGCTGCCCAAACTGCTATGGAGGGACTGGTGGCTGCCACTGAAGCTGCTGCTGAGGAGGGGGCTGCTGCCACTGCCACTGAGGAGGACCGCTGACAAGTCGCTCCATGAAACTAAGTGTCTGCTGCTGAAGGGCCATCATCTGACGCTGCAGGGCATCTGAACGCTCCTGAGCCTGCTGCTGTGCCAGGGCCTGCTGCTGTGCCAAGCACTGCTGCTCCTGGGCTAACCTCTGAACATCCTGAGTCACTGTCCTCTGCTGCTCCTCCATCCGTGCGAGTATAGCAAGGAGTGCGGGATCAGAGGAGCTGGACGTCCCGACCTCAGTGTCGTGAGCTCTAGGCTGGTAGCGGGGCGGGAGCTGGTAGTCCTCGTCCGAGCTGTCGGTGGGGTCCTCGGCAACAAAGGTGTCCTCGTCCTCTAACTCTGCAAGCTCCTGCTCGGCGAGGGCCCGGACAGTCTCGTCCTGCTCCTGAGCTGACTCTGGAACCTCAAGCCTCTGGTGTGAACTGGTCGGTGCCTGCTGCTCTGGCTGCCTGCGGTCCCGACCGTGTCCCAATAGCTGACTCATGTTATACTCAGGGAACATGGTCGCTGAACCAGTGAGCGACTGACTGGGGTGAGAACCTGTAGTAGCACCTACCTTCCACAGTATATAGGAGATCCAGTGGGCATACGGTAGCTGTCTCCGGGCCTTGATGCCCTCAACAACGGTGTCCTTCATCTCACACAGAATGACGTCCCAGACGTCGAACTCCTGCTGCCTGACCATGTAGGCGAGTAGCCATAGCTGCAGTCTAGAAAGACCCTCTCGGAAGCCAACCCTGGGAAGCAAGGTCCGCCGAAGAACCTTGTTGAGGATCCGAGTCGTAGGGGTGAGATCCCTAGGCGCGCGACTCGAACTCTCACCGAAGGGCTCAGTGAAGCAGGGGCGGACCAAGTCGGTCGACGACTGGGCACCACCGTGAGGGCGGCAGGGTGGCTCCGTCCTGTCGTAGCAGAGGTCGTGGATCCGGGTCTGTGAGTGTCTCAAGCCAAACCAACTCCGGATCTCTGACGAAAACAGTCTGTAGTGCTCCCCCTCAAATGCAAACTCAATGGTCTCTATGTCGGGGTGCACCCAAAGCGAAGCATAGAACTGGAAGACCCAATCCTCAATGTACGAGCCAGACCACCCCAGAAGGTCTGCCAGACTAGGTAGATAGGTGAGTATGGGGCGGATCTGCTCTCCTGCTGCCGTAACCACTGCCTCTAGCGGACATACTCTCTGAGAACGAAGGTAAATACCGGCGTTCCTGTAGCCGTGGTAAAAGTCCTCCTGCAGCACGGTATAGAAGTCTGCGCTAGCCTGCTGCTGCCTCTCTTGGGGAAACCACTGCTCAACTGGCACAAGGCGAAGAGTCTGAATCTGGGAGCAGGTGGCTGCCCGGAGGTCCAGTCGTGGGATCGGCGGGGGCGCACGCCTCGACGGAGCACGTGCTCCCCGCAGAGGGACATCGGGCCGGGGTGGCACCGCTGTCCCGCGACGCGTGGACCGGCGCCGGGGAACCTCCTCAGGGACCTCCTCCTCTGCATCAGCCTCTGGTGCCTCTGCCTCTGCTGCCTCGGCCTCTGCCTGGCCCTGCCCTGAGCGCTCAGGCTCTACTCCCGGAGACGTGAACGTCGTCCGGCGACCGACAGCCATAAGCGTGCCAGTCGGTGAGTGGTGGAACTGCTCGACCTGCTCTATGGCCCTGCGCTGGTCAGGGGATAGCTGGTCCTCAATCCGGAGTCCGCCCGTACGACCACCCTGCTCGGCACGCTCTGCGGCGGCCGCAACCTCTCTAGCCTGGTCTGCCTCCCGCTGCTCCCTGGTGCGCTTCCGGCGCGTAATCAGCTTCCCCTTCCCGGGCCTCTGACCGGAAGGGGGGATGGGGAGGAGAGTCCCCTGGGCCGCCACCGACGTTCTTGCAACGCGGCATGGCAGACAAGAACAGAAGAACAACTGTCACACAAGAAGCTCGAGACTGCCGCTGAAAGAAGCACTGACACTGAAACCAGCTGACAACCCAAAGCTGACAAACAAGCCCTGACAAACAAGCTCCCCCTGTCACCGATCAACTGCCACTATCACTTGCGAGGCTTGGCCTCGATCCATACCCGCGGGCTTGGCCCCGGGTTAGCTGTCACTGCCAATGGTCACCTGATCGCGGCCACTGACTTGCTGCGAGAAAGACGGGATATACATATAAGAAACTTATATTCTAGAGACGAGAAATCCTATCGAAAGCAAAGCATAGTGGATAAGAGAGGTAAGGGCTTCGCTACCTGAACGAACGAAGAAACGAACACAAGAGGAGGTGAGGATCGACGTTCGGGCACCCACGTATCACACGAAGATAGGCTGCAAGAGATTGGAGTAAAAAATGGGTTAAAAACTCGGTGAATGTCCTTTGAAACATATTGTCGAACACCTTGTGAGCAGGGTGTAGGGAAAAGGAGGATGGTGCTCACGAAAGGGATGCTGCTCCTAGGGAAAAGGACGTCGAAGACGTGGATGAGCTCGAAGAGGAATATGATGATCTCCGGCGAGCGTCAGACGAGCACGGGCTGCACGCCGGCGAACAGAAGCGTGGCTCTGGCGGACAGTAGGTGCAGGCTCGGGCGCGGAGGCGAGCTAGCGGCTAGTCTGGATGGAGCTCGGAGCGGCTGGTTGGCGGCGGCAGGCGCGGCGGAGCAGTGGCCGACGGCGAGGGGCACGGCGGCCGGCGGGGAGGGTGCGCGACGGTGGCGGTTAGGGTTTGGGGTCGGGGAGCGGCGGTGAATCGGTCGTGGACGGCGCATGGAGGATGAAAGGAATGGAAATGACACGTGGGGCTAGTCTGTCAATGAAAAGAGCTTATTGCGCCGCTTAAAGGGGCATCAGACGCGCCGATGGGTTAGCATCGGACGCTCCGTTGCCCGTCCAGAGAGCTCCAAAAACGCCCATTTTGCATCGGACACGTCCTATGCCTCAGCATCGGACGCTGGGCAGCGTCCGATGGAGCATCAGATGCTCTGATGAGAACACATCGGACGCTACCGTGACACTGTTTCAGCCGGAGTTGTGTACAGTGCAGGGCATCGGACGCTGGGGGAGCGTCCGATGCAGCGTTCAATGCCGCATTTTGAGCAGTTTTGAAGATTTCTATTGCGGTCCCTCTCCCAACCAAGTTCGAACTCAAATAAGAGGCAAATAAACACCAGTTGGAACCTAGTATGAGCATCCTCGCATAAACCCTCAGTTTTGTAAATATTTTGCCATAGGCTACATATCATTTTTAAGGAAAAATAAGCAATAAATCTCGAGGAGACAACATGTGGCCACCAAAACTAGGGGACTTAACCATTAGGAGCTTCAAATGCTCCCCCTAGCGGTGGACGAACACAGCGGTTGCTCAAAGCCTAACCGAAAAGAAACGACAAAGCAACAAACATGCATATGCAATGTAATACGGAATTTGAATCTAGGTTGCTTGTCAAGTTTGCTCATGGGTAAGCTTCTTCACACGCTTTTTAGGGCGGTTATCTTAACCACGTCTGACAAGCCTATGTGCATAGCATAATTTAAACATGGCAGATTATACAATGCAATGCAGAGACAATCCCCTTTTCACCTTTTGACAAAGTTACTTAGATCAAGCACATTAAGCTCACTTCGCAATCTACAAAGAGTGTTTTCATCTAGGGGTTTTGTGAAGAAAGTGAATGCGAATATTGATGTGCTTTGTGCGAGAGTGTTGAACCGGGTTGTTAGAAAGCTTAACCATGCTCTCATTGTCACACAACAAAGGTACCCTTTCTAGAACTACACCATAGTCTAAAAGGGTTTGTTTCATATAAAGGATTTGTGCACAACAAGCACACCCACGGCTATGTATTCCGCCTCGGTGGTAGACAAGGCCACACTATTTTGTTTCTTTGAACTCCATGAAACTAGTGATCTCCCAAGCAAATGGCACCCTCCGGATGTGCTTTTTCCATCTGCTTTGCAACCCACATAATCCGAATCGGAATACCCAACGAGTTGGAAGTTAGCTCCTTTGGGATACCAAAGGCCAATGCTTGGGGTGTGCTTCAGGTACCTAAGGATTCTCTTCACCGCTATGAGATGTGATTCCCTAGGATCGGCTTGAAAGCGAGCACACATGCACACACTAAACATGATGTCGGGCCTAGATGCGGTCAAATATAACAAGCTACCAATCATAGAACGGTAGAGAGTTTGGTCAACCGGGTTACCTCCCACATCTAGGTCGAGATGTCCATTTGTTGGCATTGGAGTTTTGATAGGCTTGCAATCATCCATGTTGAAGTGCTTGAGGAGGTCTTTTGTATACTTCTCTTGAGATATGAAAGTCCCCTCCTTCAATTGCTTGACTTGGAAGCCTAGGAAGAATGTGAGCTCTCCAATCATGGACATTTCGAACTCCTTCGACATCAAGTCACCAAATTCCTTGCAATAGGCTTCATTTGTTGACCCGAAGATGACATCATCAACGTAGACTTGACAAATGAAGATCTCTCCATCAAGCTTCTTGGTGAATAGTGTGGTGTCTACTTTCCCAATGGTGAAGCCCTTCTCAATGAGAAAGTCCCGGAGGCGCTCGTACCATGCTCTTGGGGCTTGCTTGAGCCCATATAGCGCCTTGGACAACCTATAAACATGATTAGGATATCTAGGGTCTTCAAACCCGGGTGGTTGATCAACATAGACTAGTTCATTTATGAAGCCATTTAAAAATGCACTTTTCACATCCATTTGATATAATTTAATGTCATGATGTGATGCATATGCAAGGAGGATACGGATGGCTTTGAGTCTTGCAACCGGTGCAAAGGTCTCTCCAAAATCCAAACCTTCAACTTGAGAGAACCCCTTTGCCACTAGCCTTGCCTTGTTTCTAACAACCTTGCCTTGATCATCTTGCTTGTTCCTAAACACCCATTTTGTTCCAATGACTCTTGCGCCTTTGGGTCGCTCTTCAAGTGTCCAAACTTGGTTGCAGGTGAAGTTGTTTAATTCTTCATGCATAGCATTCACCCAATCCGGATCACCTAGAGCTTCATCTACAATGGTAGGCTCAACAAGAGACACAAAGGAGTGATGTTCAATAAATAAAGCAAGTTTTTGAGATCGAGTCATTACACCCCTTGTTGGACTCCCTATGATGAGTTCTTGAGGATGAGCTTGTAGTAGAGGAGTAGTTCTTTGATCAACCACTTGAGGGGCCGCTTGTGGAGTATCAACATCTTGAGCTTGTACCACCATTTGATCATGGGAGACATGAGTATCTTCAAATGGATCCCTCCCATCTTTGTCATCAACATGTGGTACATTTGATGAGGATGGCTTGTCAATGACTTGCACATCATCATCATCATCTTTAGGCTTGATGGCTCCAACCGACATGTTCTTCATTGCTTCCCTCAATGGTTCATCACCTACATCATCAAGATTTTCATGCTCTCCTTGAGAGCCATTAGATTCATTGAATTCCACATCATATGTTTCTTCTACCATCCCGGTGGCATGGTTGAATACTCGATATGCTTTGGACTTCAATGAGTAACCAACAAGAAAACCAATATCACATCGGCGTTGAAACTTCCCTAGGTGTTGGCGCTTCTTGTAGATATAGCATTTGCACCCAAACACTCTAAAGAATGATATATCCGGCTTCTTGTTGTTGAGTAGCTCATAGGGGGTCTTGCCAAGGAGATGATGGGGGAACAACCGGTTTGATGCATAGCAAGCGGTGTTGATTGCTTCTGCCCAAAATCTTTCCGGTGTAGTGTACTCATCTAGCATTGTCCTTGCTAGGGTGATTAGTGCCTGGTTCTTTCTCTCAACTACCCCATTTTGTTGTGGTGTGTAGGTTGCGAAAACTTCATGCTTGATCCCAACTTCATCACAATATTGCTCAATGTGGGTGTTGTCGAACTCACTTCCATTGTCACTTCTTATCTTTTTTATTTTCAAGTCAAACTCATTTTGGGCTCTCTTGGCAAACTTCTTGAATGAAGGGGTTGCTTCAGATTTGTCATGAAGAAAGAATACCCAAGTGTATCTAGAATAGTCATCAACAATTACTAGGCAATAGAGATTTCCACCCAAGCTAGCATATGTTGCTGGCCCAAATAGATCCATGTGTAGTAGCTCTAACTCTCTTGATGTTGATACAAAGGCTTTGGTTGGATGAGTGTTTGCAACTTGCTTGCCGGCTTGACATGCACTACACAATTTGTCCTTCTCAAATTTGACATCCTTCAAGCCCCTAACCAAATCCACTAGATAGAGATTGTTGTATCTAAAGCCTTTGAATATCACTTGTGTATCATCTTTGTTGGTCACAACCACTTCCTTGTCGGTGAACAAACATTGAAAGCCAAGATCACATAGTTGCCCAACGGATAGCAAGTTGAAGCTCAATGATGCAACTAGAAGTACATTGGAGATGGTATGATCATTTGATATAGCCACTTTGCCCAATCCCTTGACATTGCCCTTTGAGTTTTCACCAAATGTTATCTTTTCTTGGTCATCGACACTCTCTTCTAGTGAGGTGAACATCCGGGAATCACCGGTCATATGTTATGTGCAACCACTATCAATTACCCAATGAGATCCACCGGTCTTGTAGTTCACCTACACACACAAGAAATCAAGCTTGAGATTTTGGGACCCAAACTTGTTGAGGTCCCTTAACCTTCTCTACTAGTGACTTTGCAACGCAAATTTGCTTTGGCCTATTCTTGTTAGGAGGCCCCATGAACATAACTTTCATCTTGCCACTAGAATCTTGTCTAAGCATGTAGTGAGCATTGAAAGCAAAGGGCCTAGCATGCTTGGGCAAGGATGTGGGTTTTGGCTCTTCACAATCATGTGCAAAGTGTCCTTCCTTTCCACACTCATAGCATCTCCCAATCTTCTTCTTCTTCGGCTTTGTGATGCTCTTGCGTTGCTTCATCTTCTCTTCAAGAAAACCAATGCCATTTCTATTGGTCTTCATGACGGTGTTCATGAGTAGCTCACTTTGAAGACATTGCCCCTTGGTGAATTTCTTCAACCCGGTGGTAAGGTGCTCCTTTTCTCTCTTGAGCTTGTCATTCTCTTGTTGGAGCTCTAATTGGGATGGTGTCATCTTGTAATTCCTCTCCATCTTCAATCTCTTGTTCTCTTCTTTTAGCATGTCTAGCTCAAGTGACATGCTATAATCATCATCTTGGGTCTCAACAATGACTTGCTTTGTGGTTGCAAGCTTCTCTAGATCAACCTTGAGCTTTGCATTCTCATTCTTGATCTTGACATAATCATCATAGTGATCGGCCACAACCACATTCTTGCCCTTGCCACTAGCTCTTTGCTCATCATGCTCACTAACCAAGTCCTCACAAGATGTTGCTATGTCACACTTAACAACAAGGTTAGGAGCATCATGTGTCTCATGTGAAAGCATATCATAAGCAACGGTGAGAGTATCATAGTCAACTTTCACTTGAGTGTATTGTTCTTTGAGCAAAGCATAACTAGTGGTAAAGTCACTATGCATCTTATCAAGTTTTTCATTTTTAGCTTTGAGCTCTTTGTTAGAAGACTTGAGCTCCTTGATAATGGATGACATAGTTAGCTCATCACTAGCATGAATAGCATGATCATATTTCTCAACAAGAGATTCATTTTCATCAACAAGCTTTTCATTTTTAGCTCTAGTCTTTCTTATGATTTTAGAGTAGATGTTTAGCAATTTAACAAGCTCATCATAAGTGGGTGACTCAAATTCACCATCACTATCACTATCACTAGAGTCATCATCGCTTTGTACCTTTCGATCACCTTTAGCCATGAGGCATAGGTGTGTAGATGATGATGGTGACGGTGGTGGTGGTGGTGGTGTAGAGGAGCCAATGACTATAGTGGCCACCTTCTCCTTCTCATCATCACTATCTTCATCGGATGAGCCACCGGAGGAGTCAATGTCGGTGAGCCAATCACCAACAATGTATGCTTTACCACCTTTCTTGTGGTATTGCTTCTTCTTGCCATCTTTCTTCTTGTAGGGCTTGTCATTCTTCTTCTCATCTTCACTTGATGAGTCATACTTCTTGCCCTTGTTCTTGTTCTTGTTCTTGTTCTTGTAGTTGTCCTTCTTGGGCTTGGTGCATTGGTGGGCAAGATGGCCAAGCTCTCCGCAATTGTAGCAATCCATTTCGGAGATTGGCCTCCTCTTGCTACTTGTGAAGAACTTCTTCTTTCTTGAGTCAAAGCTGACTCCATTCTTGTGAAGCTTCTTCAACATCTTGGTGGTTCTTCTCACCATGAGAGCGATGTTGGAATCATCCTCTTCATCACTTGAACTCTCATGATGCACCTCAATAGCCTTCGACTTGCCCTTCTTGTCATGGCTTGCTTTGAAGGCCAAGTCCTTCTTCTTGTCGGTGGAAGAGCCACCACTTGGTGTGATGTGCATGTACATCTCATGCGCATTGATCTTTCCCAAGATTTGAGTTGGTGTAGCGGTGGAAACATCACCTTGATGTAGCACCGTCACAATGTGTCCATACTTCTCAATTGGAAGGACACAAAGAATCTTTCTCACAACATCAAATGGTTGCATTTGTGTGAGGCCAAGTCCATTGAGTTCTTCTACAAGAACATTCAAGCGTGAGTACATTTCATTTGCACTTTCATTAGCATGCATATCAAAGGAATGAAGCTTTTGCATAACTAAATGATATCTCTCCTCACGCTCGCTCTTGGTCCCCTCATGGAGAGCACAAATGTTATCCCATAGATCATGGGCATTCTTGTGGTTTCGGACGCGGTTAAACACATCCTTGCAAATGCCTCTAAAAAGAATGTTTATGGCCTTTGCATTCCACTTCTCATTTTCTTCCTCATGTGGCGTGAGGCTAGTGCCCTCCTTGGGTTTGGGGAACCCGGTGATCGCGGCATCGCGGCATTTAACATCAACCGCTTCTAGGTACGACTCCATACGGATTTTCCAATATGGAAAGTCGTCTCCCTCAAACATGGGAGGTGGTCCATCACCTCCGGACATCTTAACTCTAGGCGGTTAAGCCTAAATAGAGAGCACGAGGCTCTGATACCAATTGAAAGGATCAAGATGCCCAAGAGGGGGGGGTGAATTGGGCTTCTCTAAAACTTCTTGCAAGAATAAAACCTATCAAGCTCCAATTAACCCCCTAATGCCTAGAAGTGTGTTTCTCTTTATTCTACCGCACAAAAGATCAAGTCTATGCCACTCCTACACTAGCAAAGCAATCCAATATAGAATGAACAACAAGTAGTAATGCGGAATTGAATTGCTTGAAAGTAAATGCGTAGGTAACGGAGTAGAGATGACACGATGATCTTTTTGCCGAGGTATCGAGGTGTCGGCACACCCCCTACTCCTCGTTGGAGCACCCGCGCAAGGGTATCGATCCCCCTTGATCCGCGCAAGGATCAAGTGCTCACTACGAGCTGATTCTTCGCCACTCCGGCTCGGTGAATCGCTCGCTACCGGTCACAACTTGGCTTGGGTCATCCACAATGCCTCCGGATGATCACCAAGCTCTCCGATCGCCACCAAGCCGTCTAGGTGATGCCGATCACCAAGAGTAACAAGCTAGAACTCTCACTTGACCAACACAAGGCCAAAGAGATGGATGAATGCACACTTGCTACTCAATTCTCACTAGGAGGTGTCTAATTCACACAATTAGCAAATCACTCAACCTCACTAGGGCTCTTGCACTATCTCACACTCACAATGTGTCTCTCAGTAGATGGAAGTGGCAAGAACACTTAAATGGATGGAGTGAAGGACTATAAATACTCCCCCAACCGGCCATCCAAAAACAGCACAAGACAGGGTTTCTACGGGGGCATCAGACGCTCCGATGCCTGGCATCGGACGCTCCGATGATCTCGACCAACGGTCGACTGTACCTTCTTGTCAGACATGTTAAAGGGATATCAGACGCTGGGCAGCGTCCGATGCCACCACATCGGACGCGTCCGATGTGGTTTTACCCTCTCTGGAACCTCTCTGCATGGCCATCGGACGCCGGCCCTCAGCGTCTGATGCGACCTCCAGTTCACGCTCACGTGAACTGTGGCACGGGCGCGTCCGATGTGAACACATCGGCGCGTCCGATGCCACGCACCAGACTAAACCCTAGTCGGTGTGAGCATCGAACGCGTCCGATGCCCACCTGGCCAGCGTCCGATGCCCATTACATGGGCAGACTCAACTCGGATCGCGACGCGGCCAATACGACTTTTGATCCTCTCCACTTAAGGCATCTCTCTGAGCTACCTAGGGCTATGAAATAACAAGTGTGCACCACACCTACCTCAATAGACTCATCTAGGTCAAGCTACTGATTCACGCTCCCCTTTATAGTACGGCCAAAGGAAAAACAAAGACCTAAGACTACCTAAGTGTCCTCCAACACCATATGACACTTAGCCTAGTCTACCAACGTCTTCGTCATCCATCCTTTGAAAACCGAAATGATATCCATCGCCAGGGGACATGAACTCCATATGCCCGTATCGTCGCCATTACCGTGACCTAACTCAATCCTGTTTCTGCAAAACACACGTTAGTCACAGTAATCTTGTGTTTCATCCAATCACCGAAACCACTAGGGGCCAAGATGCGTTCAATCATCATTGACTTTAATCCCTACACTTCCTCCCGAGACCATACTTTGTACCCACCTACACCATTTGGGAGAGAAGCCTTTCATACGTAAGGTTTGCTGTAGGAAGGACCATTTAACTTTATCATACGCCTTTTCAAAGTCAATCTTGAAAATGACGCCATTTCTTTTCTTTGTATGTAGTTCATGGATAGTTTCGTGTAGGATAACTACTCCTTCCATGATATTCCTATCCGGCATAAAAGCGGTCTGCGTAGGACTGACCACCGTTTTAGCAACCTTAATCAGTCTATTTGTGTCAACCTTTGTGAAGATTTTAAAGCTAACATTAAGCACACAAATAGGTCTATATTGCTGAATTTTGTTGGCATTTTGAATTTTAGGGATGAGAGTAATAATCCCAAAATTCAGACTGAAAAGGTCCAAAGCCTCTCTATGTAGATCGGCAAAAGGAGGCAAAATATCATCCTTAATGACCCCCAAAATACCTGATAGAATTCCGCCGGAAAACCATCAGACCCTGGAGCTTTATTATGCTCCATTTGGAAGACTGTCTCCTTCACTTCAGATTCACTGAAGGGGCTAATGAGGACATCATTTTCCTCCTGAGAAACTTGTGGAATATCTAAGATTTGATCTTCCATCAAAGTGATCCTAGAGTTTTCTGGTGGCCCAAAAAGATTTTTATAATAATTAGTAATGTGGCTCTTAAGATAATCATGACCAACAACAACTCCTTGATCATCTTCAAGTTTATAGATATGTTGCTTGGGGTGTTTGCCATTTGCCACAAGGTGGAAGAATCTTGTGTTAGCATCACCCTCCAAAAGTGTTTTGACTTTGGCTCTCTCATACCACTTGCGCTCTTCCTCTCTCAAGAGGCACACTAGGCGCTCTTTTAGATAAAGCTTAAGATTAATTTCCTGGTCAGACAAGGAATTACTCTTAGCTTTCTTATCCAGATTCTCTAAAAGAGTTAACATAGTCTTCTTCTCTTTTCTATAAGACCTTGTTGTGTGTCTTGCCCATCCCCTCAGATGCTGTCTAAGTCTTCGAATCTTAGACTGCCAACGCTCTAGAGGAGTTGACCCAGAGGTTTGAGATTGCCAAATATTTGCAACCATGTCATAAAAACCATCCCGAATAAGCCATCCCCTTTCAAATTTGAAGGGTCTGTTCTCGGTCTGGTGAGTCCCTGTATTAAGAATAAGAGGAGTATGGTCTGAAATGTTCCTGTCTCTGGGCTCGACCTTTGCCAACGGAAACTGATCTTCCCACTCTGTGCTGACAAGAACTCTATCTCATTTCTCGCAAGTTGGGTCATCACCCAGCCCCGCCCAAGTGTATTGGCGGCCTGACATCACTATCTCCCTTAGATCCAGAGACTCGATGATCGCATTAAAAAGATTTGGCCACTTAGGATCAAAATCCCCGGAGCTCTTATCATCCGGAGACCGCATTATATTGAAATCACCTCCAATAATATAGGGGAGGGATTCTTTGGAGCAAGTGTTGGCAAGTTCAGAAAGGAAAGCACTCTTGTCAATATGTTGTGCTGGCCCATAAACTGAATAAAGAACAAATTTGAAGCCATTTGTTTTATATCTTAGGGTAAACTTAACATAAAAATCTCCCTCGTCAATGGCTCCAATATCAAAAATATTCAGATCAACACCGAGAAGGATGCCACCTGATCTACCGCAGGGTGCCATGGTATGCCAAAGGAAGTCATGTCCGCCACAAAGATTTTTGAGGTCATGATCCGGAAAAGAATCTCTTAGTGTTTCGGAGAGGGCAATAAAATTAATTTGCTCCTCCTTAACTAACTCCGCCAAAAACCTATGCTTAGCCAAGTCTGCTAGACCTCTGCTATTCCAGAAAATCCCCTTCATTTTATAATAATTTTTGATGGGGTCTTTGGCTTAAAGGGGAGTTTGCCATTTTTAGTATTTTTGGCACTATTATATTTTTTCTTACGACGGAGAGGGGAAAGATCCATGATTTGATAATTCACCATTTCTTGCATATTCTCATTTAGATTACCACAAGAGCGGCTGAGAACTGCTTCCAGTCGTGCATCTTCCTCGTCATCGTCACTTTCTAGATAAGTGGAATTAGATTTTGGAATACACTTTTTTGGATTAGCAGAGACAACCAACCTATCTACCTCTAGTTTTTTAATAACAACTACATTTGAAGAACCTAGGTTGATGCCTACCCTACCAAGGTTTGAAATAACTTTTGAAACGGAAAAGCTAGCAAAAGAAGTACCTGTGGATTCAAGGTTCTTTTTTGCCACCAAACGTTCGGCCTTGTGTAGGGTGTGCTCATCCGCTGTTGCCGCGTTCCTGGTGCTTCAGCGTAGTTTCTGAGAGGCCACCACTTTTGCATCAACAATAGTAGTTGTCTCCCCCGCTTGCACACCTGTGACAGACACTAGCACTGCTGAAAGGTCCTAAATGGCTAGAGGGGGGGGGGTGAATAGCCTAATAAAATTTCTACAAAACACTTAGAGAGACTTGTTAGACAATAACAAAGCGAAGCTTTTTGCTCTATCTCTACTAAGTGTTGCAAGCCACCTATCCAAACAATTCTAGTAAACTATAGTCACTATGGCACACAAAAGCTATGTCTCTACTTTCTAAACTAGTGGGCTAGCAAGAGATAATTACTTCTAATTAGAGAGCTACTTCTAGCAACAATTATCTCTACACAAGAAATGAAGAATGTAATGCAAAGATAGAGAGATATACCGACACCGGCAAGAGATGATCAACCACAATATGAATACCAATGAAGTTCGGGAGATAGTTAAATAGACAAGGGACACAAAGATTTTCTCCCGAGGTTCACGTGCTTGCCGGCACGCTACTCCCCGTTGTGTCGACCAACCACTTGGTGGTTCGGTGGCTAATAGGTGTTCACAAACCTAGCTCAACACTTGAGCGCCACAAGAACCGACCCACAAATGGAGGTAATTCAATGACACGCGCAATCCACTAGAGTTACCTATTGGCTCTTCGCCGGGGAAGGCACAATACCCCTCACAAATCACCGGGAGATGGCCACGAACAATCACCAACTCGTGCCAATGCTCCTCCGCTGCTCCAAGCCGTCTAGGTGGCGGCAACCACCAAGAGTAAAGAGAATACCGCAGCAACAACGATCCCCAAGTGCCACTAGATGCAATCACACAAGCAAATGCACTTGGAATCACTCAATCTCACTTTGATTCGCACTATCAAGCAAGGAGATGAGTGGGAGGGAGTATGTTTAGCTCAAAGGGATGTCCAATATGTTAGAATGCCAAGAGAGGCCTCCCAAAGCCGGCCAACTCATATTTATATACCCCCTCAAACAAATAGAGCCGTTACCCCTTCACTGGGCACTTTTCGTACTGACCGGACGCGTCCGGTCATTGCTTCAGTCAGCGTCCGGTCAAACACAGAGAGGTTTTTCATCGACCGGACGCGTCCGGTCACCATTGACTGGACTGACTTAGCGTCCGATCACATCATTTCATTCGTTGCCTCTCGTGAACAGTAGTACAGGCGAGTCCGGTCGTTTGTTTCAGTAGAGTCCGGTCAGTGCTTCAGAAGTGACCGGACGCACGTTTCAATAGCGTCCGGTCGCTGTTCCAGCGTCCGGTCACGCCTGAAAAACACGTTTTCAACTCCGGTTTCTTCTCCTTTGCAAATGTGCCAACACCACCAAGTGTACATCACCTTGTGCATGTGTGTTAGCATTTTCCAAAGGATTATAAGTTAGCACACTAGGTCCTAATGCATATGCATGTATGAATTCACCTAGTGGCACTTGATAACCGCAATCACCGAGATAGTCCCCTCTTAATAGTACGGCTATCGATCCTAAACACACTCACACCCTCTATGGTGTCTTGAGTGCTAAAACAAAATCCCTATTTATACCTTTGCCTTGATCTCCATAGGGTTTTGCTTTTCTCTTCTTCTCTTTCCAAATGTGGAGCACTTGATTCATCTTTTGGTCATCACCACCAACACCATGGTCATCATCTAGCTCCCACACTTGGTGTGTACCAACCTAGCTTATGAACACTTCATGACAAAGGTTAGTACTCTAGGTGACATCAATTATCCAAAACCAAACAAGGACTTTCAACTGCCTGTTCCGCCAGCTGAGCAGCGGTCAGATCCACTGGCAGTGCCCCCACGCCTGCGTCGGCATCAGAAGAGGCGGCCACCACCTCCTTGCCCACACCACCGGTCTGTGATGTGACCGGTGATCGGGCCAACTCGAGGCTGCCTAGCGCCGGTGGAGGGGCAGAGGGCGGAGTAGAGCCCTCCCGGACAGGGTCAATGACGTCGGGGCGGTGGATACGAGCGGCGGCGGGGAGGTCTCCCGGGTCGGTGATGTCCTGGGGGGTCTAGCGTTGGGAGGGTGGCAGTGGGAGCCGAGCCCCCCTCCCCAACCTGACCCCCTGCAGCGGAACAGGTGAGGGATGTCGGAGGCGAAATCGTGCCTCCCACGTCAGGCATGTCCGTGGACAGGGCAACCAACACAAAGGAGGAGGCAAATGGTGATGTAGAGCCTCCCCCCCCGCTTTGGATCACCGTGACGACTCCATCCCCAGAGCCCTGAAGGTCAGCGGCGCCGATAGATCCGGCTGACACAACACCTGGCGAGAGCTCCGACGACAGCAGAACAAAGACAGAAGAATGGCAAAATACTTTAGGAGAAATTACAATAGAATTATAGGCTGCCACTTCTTCATCCGTTAGAATGGAATAAATATTCCTAGTCTGCCCGTCGTCTGACTCCATCATAACCTTGAGACTAATCTCATCCAAAAAACTGCCACATGCCAGGTCCAACACCTCATCCACCAAAGCAGCTTGCTTCTAAGGGACTGAGTTTTGCGGAGGTGGCGAGGACTTATCAGAGGAGATATTATCTTTTGCATTTGGAGGGTTAGGACCTTCCACATCTTCCATCTCCTTGTCACCCCCATCAAGATCATTATCCTCATCCACCAACAAATCATCGTCCTCAGGATTGAAACCATCATTCTGAACAACCTCATCAGGTGTAAAGTAAAGGCGGTAGATGATGCTATTGGCACATACATCAGCCTGCTTGGGGATTTTATTAACATCAATCACCGCCACAAGGATACGAACCTGACCAGTCGCCCGAAGGTGTGCCATATCAACCTTCGGAAAAGAAGACAAAGGACATTTAGTACTCGGAGAAGAAGACAAAGGACTCGAAAAATATTCCTAGTACCCGGATCTTATTAATTATTACTCAGAATTACAACAAAGATACACTGATACATCTTGAGATACAACAGCTTCCAGTACAAGTACGATCAGGGTGTAAAACGCTACTCTAGTGCAATCAAGGTACAGAGTCTTGGTGCATAGCGCACCAAGGACCGGGTTCAGTGAGACGCAGTAAAGCAGACACAGAACCTTGGGTAGACACTATCTTTTCAGTGCATCCCAAGGTGGGTTTAAGGCACTACCCCAGTACATAAAGAACTCAGGGGGTAGGCCCTAACCCTAGCGCCCTTTTGACAACCTGTGACCCCGAGGTTGCCCGCGATGCGGGAGTCACAAGAGTTCTTCTAGGCGCACCTCTGTATCCCTCTACTTGCGACCACTTGGAAACCACCCTAACGGATGATCCCTTCACAAGAGTTCTTCTGGACACATCAACTATCTTACATAAGAAAGACACCCGGGGGCTCAGACATTTCCGCTACAGATACTGTAACACTCAAGAGGCTAAGAGAAGTCATATACTCAGGAAGGTATAGCTTCCTTGCTTCCCAGGCAGGGTATTTATAGGCGGTCGCCCCCGGTCTATGGACACGGTTCATGGATAAAAGTAATCACAGATCAATACACTACCGTGTGTACTGTTACACATGTGAAGCATGGCACCAGTGACAAGTTTGTTTCACATGAGCGCTTCAAGAGGAAGACGACAAACTTTTATTCAGTGAGGGGTGAACAGGGAAGTTTGATGAAAACATTACCCATCTGAAGCTGAATATTTATTACTCAGAGGGACTAAGCAACGAATCAGTATCATGTTTTAACTTCTCACAACCTTTATGGATTACCCGGTAATATTTTGGAGACCCCAAGAACCGATTACTTAGGTACTTGGAACTCAGGCTCGGGGGCTGCAGGGTGTATACCATAAAGGAAATGTTTTTTTCTTATCCAAGGATTGCTTGGAAAAGGCTCAAAAGATCCTCAAAGTTATTATAAATAACAAGAGGCTCGGGGGCTACACCCTATGGGTGCACTTTTCAAGAAAAAGTGCACGCCATGGAAGTTCTTTACCTACAGAGCACTTCAAGATTTCTCAAGACATTACTCGGAGATTCTGAAAGAGAAACCGGAGGGTAACGTTTTGAAGAAATGATAAAGAGCTTGGGGGCTTGACGGACTAGGATGTCAGAGATATCATCAGAAGATAATTGCTCCGACTAACCATGGACAACATGAGAGATCCTAGGACGTGACACGAAGTCTACCCGGATTAGGACTCTTACTGTAACTTAGTCGAGTTCTTAAAGGAAGTCTTGTAATTAGAATAGGACTCCTCTATTGTAACCGACTAGGACTCGGCATACGCCGTGCTTCACCCGGATATATAAGGGGAAGCAGGCGCCGACCCCTATCAATTGAATCTTGAATCACAACACAAGGCACATGCCGCACTGGACGTAAGGTATTACGCTATTTAGCGGCCTGAACCCGTATAAATCATTGTCCCTGTGTAGTCGCCGGGTTCTACGAACGCCTATCCCCACTGAACAAATCGTCTGAGATCCCTCAAGACGAGTTGCCGGTTAACAAACATCGACATCTGTGTGGCCCCAATGATAGACTCGATTGCCCATAGAGGAAGATAAGAACGAAGGACCCGAGGCACCTTGGTGACTGTCACCCAAACCTGCTCCGACACTTTTATGGGCTGGACATCATCAATGAATTCTTCAAAAATAATAGTGGCCTCCTTATTCTCTGTGGTGACTGTGCGAATTGCAATCATTCGCTCCAGCTCTTCCCTGCTAGGAAAAGGAACAACAAAAAACTTGGCCCCTTGCTCTTGCACTTCCCAATCCCAACGGATTGGAATAAACCTAGCCAATTCAGATAGAAGCAACTGAGCTGAAACCTCCCTTGACTCCACAGTAATGAGAGCTGCGACAGACAACTGAGCAAGCACAATAATTTGATTGATTCTTGCAGCCTGGATCTGGAAAAAACCCAACCCATCATCCGCTGCGCCACAATAGGCCACGGTAGGTTTCGGGCCCTGAAGCAGCGGGCACTGGTTCGTGAAGTGTTCCTCCATGCAGATGGTGCATTCCAGCTTGACACGCAGCTCCTTGCACTTTTTATTCTGTTTGCCCTGCTCATCAATCACAGAAATTGCAGAGGTCTCTTCAGGGGTGAAGTCGTTGTTGCCGGCATGACCTCTGCCTCCGCTCCTGGTACGCTGACCCGCTCCCTGCCTCTGCTGGCCGGGAGCAGCCGCAGCCCCAGCGGCCACCGTGCCAGCCTCTTGAGCCACTGAAATCGCCGATTTAGGGGCAGCACGACCCTGCCCCCGATCCTCCGAGCCCTGTTGGTTCACAGGTGGTGGGGCCTGACAACCAGAATTGTCGGCAGCAGCAAGGGGAGGTCCCCCGCGGCCGCGCCCATGGCCCTGGCCGCCCCCTGGCGGACCAGACCCACGTCCACGATGGCGGTTAGGCGGCGCACCGCGACCAGGAGCAGCACGCTCCCAAAGACGACGCCCGCCGTGTTCACCCACCATGAGAGCATCCCTGTAGGTTGGACGTCGGGGCACTGGATCGTCGGTGAGGATAGGAACGACGGCTTGGAAAAGCCCGAGGTCGACTAGACGTCGATTAGGTCTCCGATGCTCGTTTGCGCTGACAAGGTCTGGCTCGACCGGGCGCAGGAGGCCATCTGGCCCAGCCCGATTCAGGTCGATCGGGTCCACTAGAGCCCGAGGCACACGGTCGGTCGGACAGAGTTTCGAAATTTGAAAATCCACACGGCGAGGATCACAGGCGCGAGGTTGACGGACGCGGCGTCCCCGGGACTCGGCCGCCAGCGCGAGGTGGTCGCCGAGCGTCACCGCCGGTGTGATGCGCCTCGGCGGCAGAGGCCCCTTCCATAGCCTCTTCCATGGCGCTTGGATGACCCGTGGTTGGGAGGGCGATGGAGGCTGCTGGATCGAAGGCGAGGCCGAGGTAGCGCGCGTGGCCCCCGCACGACGAAGATCGGCCTGGGCATAGCCAAGTGCCAAGGTTGCCAAATTGATGGTGACTGCCGATTGCTTGACGAGTTCATGCGGCCGAGTCTCATCATCCCCAAATCCTCACACTCGTAGTCGGAATCTGAATCCCAAAACTTCCCGGAAACTTCACAATGATGCGATAAAGAAGAGAGCAGCATCTCTTGATTCAAGAAATCCTACAATCTCCTACTGAAAGCAAGATCAAAGCCATGGGAATCCCTTGCCGTGATGCGACGCAAGGCTTTCCGGATCGACGGGGCGATTGAAACGGGCATCCACTGCCATCATCTTCGCACCATGCTCGTACTATGATGGTGATGGACGACGGTGGCTCCGGCGCGCCAACTGTTGGGTATTTTAAATGCACCAAGAATAATCCGCAAGCGCACGGATACCGATGTAGCTTTCATCCGAGAGTATTCCAGGGTATCGATTTCCACGGGGAACGTGAAGTGTACTAGAAGAATTAAGAACGTCCAAGAAAAGAATGGTAATGTGGATAGAGAGAGATCTTAGGGTTTTCTAAGCGGGTTTATCTAATCAAAGGCTTAGTATACTTTACTTACTTCGGAGCAGCAGGTCCTTTCCAACTCTCGAGAAAGACTGGGAAGAAGGTAGTTGGGGGAAGGCTGCCGAAAGCTCTACAAGAACACCAACCCTAACGTGGTGGATTACAAAGACCTGACAGAGCTGTCACCTCTGGGGCTACCACAACTATCCGGAGGATTGGGCGCAAACTCAGGTAAACCCTAGTCTAGACACCGTGTCTACACTAACGCTTACTACTCTAATTACCGCGGATAACTAGAGCACTCAATACGAGCAGAGATCTGGTAAATAAAATAAAGCAAGAACCGAAATTAAATATAATACTTAGAAATAGTAAATGAAGAACCTGGAGATTACTAGAAGACGAACCAGATGCTGCACCAATACAATGTCGAGGAAGATCCGACAGATCCGGTTCCTCCTCAGCTCTCTCCTCCGCCTCTCTCTAATTACAACTAGATGAACTAGACAACTAGAACTAGAACTAGATCTAATTCTAGATGAACTAGAAGAGATTCATCTAGAGGGACCTCTACTTCTAATTGAAACCCTAGTTTCTGATGTGGAGATGAATAATGAAGATGGAGATGCCTGGAGAGGGGGTCTGGGGTTGCTTATATAGCCCGAGGTGGAGTAGGGGGCAAGGAATCGCCATGTCATCGATCCGCGTCACGTTTATCGCCTACCGTTAGATCAAACCGACTTCGGGGACGGTAGAGATGCATCCTAGGAGGCGGTGGAAGAAGGTTCCAGAAGGCGGAGGCGAAACGGGCTCCGCGGCCGACCGGTCGGTCTCCATGTGGGACCGGTCGGTCTGGCCTAGTGGGCCCACGTGGTGGCCCGCCTCGTGGTGCCTTCTGGTGTCTTCTAGATCCTTCTTTTGCAGATTTCGATGCGAAATTAATATCTTTTCATCCGGGACTCCGAATATAGCAAATGATATGTCCGTTTTGATCGTCTCGACGAGCCCTTCGCAATGGTGCACTCCAATTCATCACTTGAGATACTTTTATATGGTGAAATATTGATGTCCTACAAAACAAGTGAGAGCACCAAAACTCGTGGAACTTATTAGTTTCAAACCCTACAACTATGCTTTGTAATTCATTTAGTGTCATTTCATGCAATAGTTGATGGTTAATTATGAGCATTAGTGAGCGTCAACAAGTTCCCCCAAGCTTAACCTTTGCTAGTCCCGAGCAAAGCCAATCTCAACAACGGATCAGGAGTTGCTGCAATATTTTCACTTCCAACAAGTACACATGTATTCAAACAAAAGTTCTCATATAGAATAGAAAAAAGTATCATATTATTCATCACGGGGCTTAGTACTTTACCTTGAATCTTGAGTAATTGAAAGATAGAACGATCAAATTAAGCACTATGTCTCTTGCTCTTTCACTTCACCATTATCCCAGAGTTTTATGAATTTTCAGAAAAGATTAAAAACATATGTTGCCAAATTAAACAATGGATCCAAAGAGAAAGTCTACCACACCATTGAATCGAGAAGTGCATGTGTATGAAAAATGGAGTCGGATGCTCTTTTGAAATATATCACTCTCTTTTGTTTATCAGAAACACATGGCTATCAGGCTAATTCTACTGACGGGCACATGCCCTTTTTTCTGATATTCATTTTTTTCATCATTTTTTTTGAGGTTCCGGACACTTGTCCCTTTTTATTTCCTCGGGATCTATCTTTTTGAGGTTTTAGACACTTGTCCCTTTTTATTTCCTCGGATATATATATATTTCTCTTTTTTTTCAATAGCCACATGCTTCCAACAAACTTTTGAGAGGATTGGAAAAAATAATCATGAGCATTTATGAGAAAAGTGGATGGAATGTGTAAGTGATCTCAATTCAATAGCATGATAACTTCTCATAGGGTCAACAAAGCTTAATTTAACTCAATGCAATTATTAGTCATATTAATATTGGAAACTCTCTGAAACTCTAGTGTTGTTTTAGAACAAGATAACAGTAGCTCAGATCATCAGATATCATATCTATCAATTACCTAGACTCTGGATCAAGCATTTGCTACCCATATATTTAATTTTATTTTTAAGCATCATTATTAATCAGGAGAACTCATGCTTTGAAGGCTAGGTACTTGAAAGAAATTAGATAGAGCAACTATCCATCATTTCCATGTAAAAGATTAGAGAGAGAGTTCTTCTTTTATTATCAACTTTTTAAAACAAACTAAGCATACTATTTATTTATTTAATCTAACACACTTTAACTTACTACTTAAAAACACTAAGATAGTAATAAAGACATACCTGAATCGCGATGATAACGAGGGTATGTCTCCCCCAAGCTGGTTCCCTTAATAGCGTTGAGCCTTCATGTGCCCATATATATATTTTTTCTTTTTAATTAATGGTGAGCCTTCATGTGCCCATATATTTTTTTTGTTTTGTTTTATATTTTATTTTCATTTATGTATAGAAAGAAAACTTAAGAGGATAAGGATACTTACCTCGATACACGGGGTGCTTTCCCCCAAGCTGAATGTTGACGTAGTCGTTCACTCTTTTGGCCTGCATGTTAAGTCTCAAGCTTCCAAATCCTGCATAACTCAAATAGACAACAAAACTCGTGGAGCAAATTAAGTGTTAAGCGTAAGAGTTTTAGTTGTCTAGAGCCTTAGTGATTGATTTCCTTTTAGATAGGATCATTGAATTGTAAAAATTCAATCACATCAATTTCTTCTAAGGGTTCAGGTTCAAGAAAAATTTTCAAACGTTGGCCATTTACCTTGAATACGTTACCTAAATCATCCTGAAGTGTGATGACACCATGTGAAGCAACATCTATCACCTTGAATGGCCCTTCCCATTTGCTTCTGAGTTTTCCATGACCGAAGAGCTTGATTCTTGAATTGAACAGCAGGACTTTATCTCCAGACTTGAACTCCTTATGCTTGATTCTCTTGTCATGCCACCTTTTGGTTCTCTCCTTGTAAATCTTGGAACTGTGGTAAGCATTTTCTCTCCATTCCTCTAGTTCTGAGATTTGCATTTGACGGTTCTTTCCAGCTAGAAGAAGGTCCATGTTCCATTTCTTGATTGCCCAATGAGCTCTGAATTCCAATTCAACTGGCAAGTGACATGTTTTTCCATATACAAGCTGATAAGGTGACATGCCTATGGGTGTTTTGTATGCAGTTCGGTATGCCCATAGTGCATCATGAAGCTTGTACTTCCATTTCTTTCCCATCTCATCCACAGTCTTCTGTAAGATGTTCTTGATTTGCTTATTTGATGTCTCAGCTGGACCGCTTGTTTGAGGATGGTATGGAGTTGCAACATTGTGTTTAACTCCATATTCTGTTAGGAACTGTCTGAAGGACTTGTCAATGAAGTGTGATCCTCCATCACTTATGACCATTCTGGGTGTTCCGAACCTTGGGAATATTATTTCATGGAACATCTTCTTGGCATGCTTGGAATCGGCGGCTCGACATGGTAATGCTTCTACCCATTTGGACACATAGTCAACTGCCACCAAGATATATTCAGCATCTCCAGACCTTTGGAATGGTCCCATGTAGTCAATTCCCCAGACATCAAACAACTCTATTTGGAGGTTGTTCTGGAGTGGCATAGCATCACACGCATTGATGTTTCCATGTTTCTGACATCTAGAACATCTTCTAACAAACTCCTTCGTATCTTGATACATCGTCGGCCAATAGAATCCACTTTGCCAGATCTTTGCATTTGTACGGAATGCTGCATAATGTCCTCCATAAGGTGATGCGTGACATCTTTCTATGATTTTCATGGCTTCAGTCATTGGGACACATCTCCGTAGCAACCCATCATTGCAGACCCGATAGAGATACAGATCATCCCACAAGTGGCAACGAGCATCATATTTGAGCTTCCTCTTATCCGCTCCTGGTGGAACATAACCTGCAACCATAAAATTCACAATATCCGCATACCAGGGGTCCAAGTGTGTTACAGCGAGGAGTGTGTCGTCCCTTAGATAGTCATTAATAGCTAAGTCATGTGTTTCCTTATATTGAAGCCTAGACAAGTGATCGGCTACTGAATTCTCTACTCCTTTCTTATCTCTTATTTCTATGTCAAATTCTTGGAGTAAAAGAATCCATCTTATAAGTCGAGGTTTAGCATCCTTCTTAGTGAGCAGGTATTTAAGAGCAGCATGGTCTGAGTAGATGATTACCTTTGCTCCAACTAAGTAAGATCTGAACTTGTCTATTGCAAAGACAACTGCCAACAACTCTTTTTCAGTGGTAGCATAATTGAGTTGTGGCCCAGTCAAGGTTTTGCTAGCATAAGATATAGCATAGTGCTTTTTATCCTTTGTTTGGCCTAAAACGGCTCCAACAGCAAAGTCGCTAGCATCACACATGATCTCAAAAGGCAGCATCCAATCAGGTGGTTGGATGATTGGAGCTGATATGAGTGCCTGCTTGAGGATTTGAAATGCGTCATGGCACTCATTATTAAAAATGAAAGGTGCATCTTTAGCTAGAAGGCTAGTCAGGGGTCTAGCAACTTGGGAAAAGTTTTTAATGAAACGCCTATAGAACCTTGCGTGGCCTAAAAAGCTTCTGATTCCTTTCACATTTGTGGAAGGTGGAAGTTGTTCAATAACTTCGATCTTAGCTCTATCCACTTCTATCCCACGTTCGGACACCTTGTGTCCTAGCACTATTCCTTCCTGAACCATAAAGTGACATTTCTCCCAGTTCAGGACTAAGTGCTTTTCTTCACACCGTTGTAAGACTCTGTCTAAATTCTTAAGACAATCATCGAAGGTTTTGCCATAGACGGTAAAGTCATCCATGAACACCTCCACAATTTTCTTGATCATATCAGAGAAAATAGACATCATGCACCGTTGGAAAGAAGCTGGAGCATTGCACAATCCAAACAACATTCGTCGGTATGCATAAGTTCCATACGGGCAAGTAAAAGTGGTCTTACTCTGGTCATCTGGGTGGATTAGGATTTGATGATACCCGGAATACCCATCAAGGAAACAAAAGAAAAAGTGGTTTGCAAGCCGTTCCAGCATTTCGTCAATGAAGGGTAACGGGAAGTGATCTTTCTTTGTAGCCTTGTTAAGTTTCTGATAATCAATGCACATACGCCACCCAGTGACAGTTCGCTGAGGGATAAGTTCATTATTTTCATTTCTAACGACTGTCATTCCTCCCTTCTTCAGCACGACTTGTACTGGGCTAACCCACTCGCTATGTGGCATGGGATAAATAATCCCGGCAAGCAAAAGCTTCAAGACCTCTTTCTTAACAACCTCTCGCAAGGCATTATTAAGTCTCCGTTGTGGCTCCCTCGAAGGTGTGCAATTGGGATCAGTGGGGATGCGATGAATGCAGAGAGCGGGACTAATGCCCGTGAGGTCTTCAAGTGAGTAGCCTATAGCAGATCTATGTCTTTCTATGATGGTGACAAGCCTATGTGTTTCATCTTGGGAAAGCTTGTCACTTATGATGACAGGAGTCTCTCGATTATTATTAAGAAAGACATATTTCAAGCCTGGAGGAAGAGGTTTTAGTTCAACTAAGGGTTGTGATGGCACCTCCCAAGGGTCTAGCTCAACAGGCTCGGCCAGCTCTTCCTCTTCCTGAGTGAAGTGTTCATCATCAAGAGTTGGTTGGGCCAAGTCTTCTAGGGATGCTACCATGACTTCCTCAATAGGATCTTGTTCAGGCTTGGGTTCTACCATCGCGTTATGTGAGCGTGAAAATGAGACATTGATGGTGGAGTTCCCTAGCTTTAAATTCAAGAGGCTTTGTTTTGGTTGCTCTTGAAAGAGTGTTCCAAAAGGTACACCAATCAGGAGGAACGTGTCCGAGATGTCAAAGATATGAAAATCTAGAAAATACTCGGAGCCTCTTATGCGTAGCATAATAGTCCTTATGACCCCATAACTTTCTAGTGTAACTCCAGATGGAATTCTTAGAAGCTTATGAGATGGGATCACAGTCTAGTTGGGGCAAAGTTCCTCGGCCAAAGCCTTGGAAATTATGTTCAACCCAATGGTAGGACTATAGTGAGCCTCTATGGTGGTTCCCTTAAGGTTGCAAGATATAGCCTCTGAGGGGGTAGTGATTCGGGCTACCTCGGTGGATAACTCTGTTTCTGCCAACCACTCATGGCTCATGATGGCTGAAAGTTCTTTAATGTGCTCTAAAAAGAAACCATCATTGTGTGGACCATCGTCATCCACAAGTGGTGTCGAGTGGACTCGAGGCTTCACTTGCACTGGTAGACTCGAGGCATTCCCAAAATCTTCAAAAAGATCTACCTCAATTTCAGAGAAGAACACCGAAGGATAGGGTTCATCATTTTCTAAAGTGTGGGGTGTTTTCTCTACGGAAGGTTCTGTGACAACCAAATTATTAAAAAGATTTGAAGGAATTTCAAATTCAGTTGTGTGTTCCTCCTCGTGTTGGTCGGGGATGGGCTCGACTTCTTCTTCTAGGAATTCGTCAAAAATGCCAGTGTAAGGAGTGTTTTCAAGGATTTTCTCTAGGATGTCTCTTCCTTCACTAACAAGTTTATGTGAGAATGATCCTCCAGAAGCTAAATCGAGATGTAGAGCAGCTTCCTTGTTAAGACCACGATAGAAGTGAAAGTGTAGTACATGGTCTGGCAAGGAAAGGTTTGGGCCAGAATTGGTAAGGCATTTGAACCTAGCCCAAGCTGCTCCTAGTGTCTCCTTCTCTTTTTGTTTGAATGTAAGAACTTCAATTCTAAGATCAGCGATTCGAAAAAGAGGAAAGAAAGCAAGACAAAAGTTGTCTCGAAGTTCATCCCAATTCCCATTTACGCCCCTTACGGAATGGTCATACCATTTTCTCGCTCTTCCCAAAAGGGAGAACGGGAATAGTTTCCATTTAATGGTCTCTTCTATCAAGCCGGCAATAGTCCGACAAGAACACAACTGCTCAAATTCCCTAAGGTGGGTGTATGGATCTTCGTCTTCTGACCCAGAGAAGGATTTCTCCCGAACCAAGGCTATAAGAGCAGGGCGAAGCTCATAGCCATCTGTAAGAATAGGGTGTGATGATGGTGGAGGCTCCAACAAGTCACCCTTTGGAGCGAAGAATTTATATATAGGAGTGAAGTCCATGTGGTGATGTGGTGGTAAAAGAAAAAGGTGGTAAAAAGGGAAAGGTGGTAAAAAGAAAAGAAACACGGACGAACTTGGTTCGATTCTAGAACAGCTACCGTTCCCCGGCAACGGCGCCAGAAAGCTTGTTGGGTATTTTAAACGCACACAGAATAATCCGCAAGCGCACGGATACCGATGTAGCTTTCACCCGAGAGTATTCCAGGGTATCGATTTCCACGGGGAACGTGAAGTGTACTAGAAGAATTAAGAACGTCCAAGAAAAGAATGGTAATGTGGATAGAGAGAGATCTTAGGGTTTTCTAAGCGGGTTTATCTAATCAAAGGCTTAGTATACTTTACTTACTTCGGAGCAGCAGGTCCTTTCCAACTCTCGAGAAAGACTGGGAAGAAGGTAGTTGGGGGAAGGCTGCCGAAAGCTCTACGAGAACACCAACCCTAACGTGGTGGATTACAAAGACCTGACAGAGCTGTCACCTCTAGGGCTACCACAACTATCCGGAGGATTGAGCGCAAACTCAGGTAAACCCTAGTCTAGACACCGTGTCTACACTAACGCTTACTACTCTAATTACCGCGGATAACTAGAGCACTCAATACGAGCAGAGATCCGGTAAATAAAATAAAGCAAGAACCGAAATTAAATATAATACTTAGAAATAGTAAATGAAGAACCTGGAGATTACTAGAAGACGAACCAGATGCTGCACCAATACAATGTCGAGGAAGATCCGACAGATCCGGTTCCTCCTCAGCTCTCTCCTCCTCCTCTCTCTAATTACAACTAGATGAACTAGACAACTAGAACTAGAACTAGATCTAATTCTAGATGAACTAGAAGAGATTCATCTAGAGGGACCTCTACTTCTAATTGAAACCCTAGTTTCTGATGTGGAGATGAATAATGAAGATGGAGATGCCTGGAGAGGGGGGTCTGGGGTTGCTTATATAGCCCGAGGTGGAGTAGGGGGCAAGGAATCGCCATGTCATCGATCCGCGTCACGTTTATCGCCCACCGTTAGATCAAACCGACTTCGGGGACGGTAGAGATGCATCCTAGGAGGCGGTGGAAGAAGGTTCCAGAAGGCGGAGGCGAAACGGGCTCCGCGGCCAACCGGTCGGTCTCCATGTGGGACCGGTCGGTCTGGCCTAGTGGGCCCACGTGGTGGCCCGCCTCGTGGTGCCTTCTGGTGTCTTCTAGATCCTTCTTTTGCAGATTTCGAGGCGAAATTAATATCTTTTCAACCGGGACTCCGAATATAGCAAATGATATGTCCGTTTTGATCGTCTCGACGAGCCCTTCGCAATGGTGCACTCCAATTCATCACTTGAGATACTTTTATATGGTGAAATATTGATGTCCTACAAAACAAGTGAGAGCACCAAAACTCGTGGAACTTATTAGTTTCAAACCCTACAACTATGCTTTGTAATTCATTTAGTGTCATTTCATGCAATAGTTGATGGTTAATTATGAGCATTAGTGAGCGTTAACACCAACCAAGTACCGCGGCGTGCGGCGCCGGCCGTCGGGCAAGTTCGCCGCCGAGATCAGGAGATGCGGGGTCCTGAAAACCTTTCCCCTCTTGATTTCCAGTCTGATCAATCATTCCATAGTAGGTATGTGTTCAATCTAATAATACAAAGCCAAAACCTCGAAACTAATACAAAACCAAAAATCTAATGGTCTTCTCCGTCAAATCCACAAAAGTTTCTTCCCCATTATAGATATAGTAACAGCGAGACGACTTGTTTGCCTCCAGTATCTCACAACAAGCATGCATGCCTATATTGCAAACTTAGCATATCCGAGAAGAGGCCGCTTGAGAGGGGAACAAAGTCTAACCATTTATATATGTTAAAGTATGTTCGTGCATCCAAGCGTTGGTTATCTTACATGTTTTTATTGTGTTGTTCACACAACTAGTATTAATATAAGCTCAGGTCACACCCAAAAAATGACCCTCACAGCTAGTTCATGTGTTCTGTCTTTACTGTTTGGATTTGGTTTACCAACTACTTTGTGTAGGAGTAAAGGAAGCGCCCTGAACATATGTATGTCCAGCCTCATCTCATGAGTCACCATGAGTATATGATGCAAAGCACAAAAATCAGTGACACACCACACTCAAGTAAGTTACAAATTATGATACGTACATGGGTAGCTTCTCATATCGCGGTGTTAACGGCTACCTCTCTCACTTCAGTGCGTACTTTTAAAGACCCTCACTTCAGTACTACTTGAGTACTACTAGAATGAATTAGTAGTATCTAATTTAAGCAGTCACAAATCTCATTATCGTGTGCACTACCTATCTCAACTCCCGCGAATGCAACTGTGACAACTCCAACCAACACGACCAAACTCCAAACAACTTTGAGTGCATGAAACTCTAATAAACCACCAACACACCCATCACTACTACACCCGAGATCTTTAGAGGCGGTTGGCTTGTGTCTATTCTTATTCTGTCTCTAGCCGTCGCTAAAATAGGATTTCTAGAGACGACTAGAAACAGAGCCACTTCTAGAAATTGATTTGTAGAGGCGGTTGCATTTTGAGCCATCTCTACAAATCATTGTCTAGAAAATATAAATTTATAAAAAAATAGAGAGAAAAAGGCAAAAGATAGCGAAAAAAATTAATCTCTGGAGAACACACTAGCCACACAAGCGCGCAGTCACAATAGGTGATTTTCAGCATGCTGTGCAGCCTATCATCAAACCCGCGACCTTTGGCTTCATGCGTTCAACCCCTAACCAGTCTACCCACACAACACTATTGTCCAAATGGGATATTCATTTAAATCATTTTATCTTTATTCAGTTTCAAAAGAATATTTAAGAACCTAAACAAATTCGAATAAAAACATTGTCAACTAAAAGCTTGCATAATATTTTTTGATCTACAACTTTTATTTTGGTCGTTCTCAATCCGATATCGTTTAAAAAATTTGAGTTTCAAATATGAGAAGTTCAAGTTTAATTTTCCATGGGTTGTCAAGTACAAAGTTGCATAACTTTCAAGATCTACAACTTTCATTTTGGTAGTTTCTCCAACCGAGATCATTTAAAAAAAATCAACTTTCGAATTTGAGAAATTCAAGCATAATTTTCCATGCATAAATTATTTCAAATAAAATAGTTGTCAATTACATGTTGTCTAATTTTTTGAGATCTACAACTTTCTCTATCGAAGGTGTTGTTTGAAAATTTGAATTTCTAGTGTGAGAAATTCAAACCTAATTTTTCATGCATAGATGACTTCAAATAAAAAAGAAAATAATTTTAGAGTGTTTCTTTTTGTAACGTAGACTTGTTGAAAGAGGAGAGAACCTGTTTCTATGTCTTTTTTCTATACTTTTTCACATAAATAAAGTAGGTGCTACAAATAAAAACATACTATTTTAGTAACTTTTTAAGTGAATTCAAGCTGAAAAGTTATCAATATATATTAAAAAGAAGTCAAAACCCATAGTAGGCAATACAATAGAGTAACAATAACCTGAGGGGCCTATCAAAAACATAACAACCAAGTCATAAAATTAGTTATCTGTATTGGCTAATGGCATCATTCTTTTTTATAAAAAAAATGATGAGCTCTAAGGGCGTTCACAATGGTAGACATAAAATCACTAGCGACGTGAGGTCTCTTTAAACAAGAAAAAAGAGCACTAGAGTGGAAAGATATTTAAGCCGTGGAAGTCAAAATATATTTAAGTTATGGGAGATTGGTTGACTGGTTTTGAGAAGATGTAAAAGACTATCTAGTATGCACTCGGTAACTCAGTAGCTCGTTCACCTCTCTCATTCGGAGCCAATCAATTTCTTGTCCTGCTGACGATTTAACATTTGTGGGGACAGCCTAATAGATAGCGACCAATGCAAAAGTTATTACATAGTAGGTTTTTTTAGATAAGGGATAAAAATATCCGACCTCTACATCCAGGCATGTACACAACCAATTATTACAAAGTCATTCGACACACGTAAGATAAAGAGCAAGCCAGAGTTTGAAAGTAAAACATATGACACTAGAGCAAATGATAAACATGCTTCCACCCTCTATTTGAAATCTCCAAAGCAATCACTTCTATCTTCTTGCTTATCAACGAGAGGGTGTCCTTGGCTTGCTTGTCACGCTGCAGCTGAGCCCAGGAGCGTAGCCAATACGCTCCCCTGAAAATAACGTGCGAATAGAGTTAATTTTTATTTTATTAAAAATAACATCATTCCAGCATCGCCAGATAGCCCAGCACATGGCAACAACCCCAACCCAAATTAAGTCTTTGATCTGTTTAGGCTGATAAATAAGCCAATTACCAAACATATGTCTGATAGATCTCAGTTGGGACAGATTAGTAGCGTAAAAGATAATCCTCCGAATCATTTTAGCACAGGGGCAGTCCAGGAACATGTGTTGGATAGTCTCATTCCTATTACAACAGATACATTGTTGGCTCCCTGTCCAGTTTTTTCCTAACAAGGTTCTCCTTGGTTAGGACAACCCCCCGCTGCAGGAACCACAGAAAGATTTTAATTTTTAGAGAAACTTTTATCTTCCGGATCTTCCTGTAGAGGAAAGGTGGTTGAGTATCTAAAAGATGGAGATCATAGAGCGTACTGAAAATAACCCAGATTTGGTTAAGCCCCATTTAAAAAAATCCAAACCTTCCACCAAATGAACATTGGAGATCTGCGCTACCAAATTAAGCCACTCTATAAGTTTATTATCCACCAGAGTCCTTCTAAAAGAGATATTAAGAGGACTTGTGGCCATCACTTCTTATACAGTTGCATGTGGATCACACACTATATTATATAGGGACAGATAAATAACTTTTAAAGGCTTGTCACCTACCCAGGTGTCATCCCAGAACCTCGTATTGGTCCCATCTTTGATATCGAAAGAACCTATAGCCAAAACCTCATCTTTGATATGCATGAGGCTCCTCCAAATATGAGAGTCATTAGGTTTGGCTGTCACTTGAGTAGGGGTCTTTGAATATAAGTATTTATTCTTAAGCATCGACTGCCACATGCCATCTGAGTTTAGTAAATTAACCACCCATTTGGCCAATAGGCATTTATTCTGTAATTGTAAATCCAGGATGCCTAGACCCCCTTGTTCTTTAGGACGACACAAGATGTCCCATCTGACAAGTCTATATTTATGTTTGTCGGAGGAACCTTGCCAGAAAAACCGTGATCTGAAATGGTCAAGTTTTTTTAGTACACCTTTAGGAATCTCAAAGAAAGACACCATGAATATGGGTAGGCTGCTTAGTACAGAATTAAGCAGGATTAGTCTTCCCCTGTAAGACTAATATTTTGCTTTTTAGCAAGAGAGTTTTTGTTGAAAACGCTCTTCGATCTTTCTCCAATCAAAATTTAGGAGTTGGCTGTGGTGGATTGGGATTCCTAAATATCTGAAGGGATACTCCTCTGCACTGCACCCAAAGAGAGTAGTATAATAGGATTCCATCTCTTTGGCTGCTTCATAGCAAAAAATTTCACTCTTATGAAAATTAATCTTAAGCCCAGATAACTGTTCAAAGGCGCATAGCAAAAGCTTCAGATTCTTTGCCTGCTCTGGATCGTGATCGATAAAAATAATAGTATCATCGGCATACTGTTGACACTTCTTAATGCCACCACTAGAACTGGTGTGAACTGGTCTGGAACCTCAGGCCTCTGGCGTGAACTGGTCGGTGCCTGCTGCTTTGGCTGCCTGCGGTCCCGACCGTGTCCCAACAGCTGACTCATGTTATACTCAGGGAACACGGTCGCTGAACCAGTGAGCGACTGACTGGGGTGAGAACCTGTAGTAGCAGCTACCTTCCACAGTATATAGGAGATCTAGTGGGCATACGGTAGCTGTCTCCGGGCCTTGATGCCCTCAGCAACGGTGTCCTCCATCTCACACAAAATGACGTCCCAGACGTCGAACTCGTGCTGCCTGACCATGTAGGCGAGTAGCCATAGCTGCAGTCTAGAAAGACCCTCTCGGAAGCCAACACTGGGAAGCAAGGTCCGCCGAAGAACCTCGTTGAGGATCCGAGTCGTAGGGGTGAGATCCCTAGGCGCGCGACTCGAACCCTCACCGAAGGGCTCAGTGAAGCAGGGGCGGACCAAGTCGGTCGACGGCTGGGCACCACCGTGAGGGTGGCGGGGTGGCTCCGTCCTGTCGTAGCAGAGGTCGTGGATCCGGGTCTGTGAGTGTCTCAAGCCAAACCAACTCCGGATCTCTGACGAAAACAGTCTGTAGTGCTCCCCCTCAAATGCAAACTCAATGGTCTCTCTGTCGGGGTGCACCCAAAGCGAAGCATAGAACTGGAAGACCCAATCCTCAATGTACGAGCCAGACCGCCCCAGAAGGTCTGCTAGACTAGGTAGATAGGTGAGTATGAGACGGATCTGCTCTCCTGCTGCCGTAACCACTGCCTCTAGCGGACAGACTCTCTGAGGACGGAGGCAAATACCGGTGTTCTTGTAGCCCTGGTAAAAGTCCTCCTGCAGCACGGTATAGAAGTCTGCGCTAGCCTGCTGCTGCCTCTCTCGGGGAAACCACTGCTCAACTGGCACAAGGCGAAGAGTCTGAATCTGGGAGCAGGTCGCTGCCCGGAGGTCCAGTCGCGGGATCGGCGGGGGCGCACGCCTCGACGGAGCACGTGCTCCCCGCAGAGGGATATCGGGCCGGGGTGGCACCGCTGTCCTGCGACGCGTGGACCGGCGCCGGGGAACCTCCTCAGGGACCTCCTCCTCTGCCTCGGCCTCTGGTGCCTCTGCCTCTGGTGTCGCTGCCTCAGCTGCCTCGGCCTCTGCCAGGCCCTGCCCTGAGCGCTCAGGCTCTACTCCCGGAGACGTGAACGTCGTCCGGCGACTGACAGCCATTAGCGTGCCAGTCGGTGAGTGGTGGAACTACTCGACCTGCTCTATGGCTCTGCGCTGGTCGGGGGACAGCTGGTCCTCAATCCGGAGTCCGCCCGTACGACCACCCTGCTCGGCACGCTCTGTGGCGGCCGCAACCTCTCTGGCCTGGTCTGCCTCCCGCTGCTCCCTGGTGCGCTTCCGGCGCGTAATCAGCTTCCCCTTCCCGGGCCTCTGACCGGAAGGGGGGATGGGGAGGAGAGTCCCCTGGGCCGCCACCGACGTTCTTGCAACGCGGCATGGCAGACAAGAACAGAAGAACAACTGTCACACAAGAAGCTCGAGACTGCCGCTGAAAGAAGCACTGACACTGAAACCAGCTGACAAACAAGCCCTGACAAACAAGCTCCCCCTGTCACCGATCAACTGCCACTGTCACTTGCGAGGCTTGGCCTCGATCCGTACCCGCGGGCTTGGCCCCGGGTTAGCTGTCACTGCCAACGGTCACCTGATCGTGGCCACTGACTTGCTGCGAGAAAGACGGGATATACATATAAGAAACTTATATTCTAGAGACGAGAAATCCTATCGGAAGCAAAGCATAGTGGATAAGAGAGGTAAGGGCTTCGCTACCTGAACGAACGAAGAAACGAACACAAGAGGAGGTGAGGATCGACGTTCGGGCACCCACGTATCACACGGAGATAGGCTGCAAGAGATTGGAGTGAAAAATGGGTTAAAAACTCGGTGAACGTCCTTTGAAACATATTGTCGAACACCTTGTGAGCAGGGTGTAGGGAAAAGGAGGATGGTGCTCACGAAAGGGATGCTGCTCGCAGGGAAAAGGACGTCGAAGACGTGGACGAGCTCGAAGAGGAATATGATGATCTCCGGCGAGCGTCAGACGGGCACGGGCTGCACGCCGGCGAACAGAAGCGTGGCTCCGGCGGACAGTAGGTGCAGGCTCGGGCGCGGAGGCGAGCTAGCGGCTAGTCTGGATGGAGCTCGGAGCGGCTGGTCGGCGGCGGCAGGCGCGGCGGAACAGTGGCCGGCGGCGAGGGGCACGACAGCCGGCGAGGAGGGAGCGCGACGGTGGCGGTTAGGGTTTGGGGTCAGGGAGCGGCGGTGAATCGGGCGTGGACGGCGCGTGGAGGATGAAAGGAATGAAAATGACACGTGGGGCCAGTCTGTCAATGAAAAGAGCTTACTGCGCCGCTTAAAGGGGCATCGGACGCACCGATGGGTTAGCATCGGACGCTCCGTTGCCCGTCCAGAGAGCTCCAGAAACGCCCATTTTGCATCGGACGCGTCCTATGCCTCGGCATCGGACGCTGGGCAGCGTCCGATGGAGCATCGGATGCTCCGATGAGAACACATCGAACGCTACCCTGACACTGTTTCAGCCGGAGCTGTCTACAGTGCAGGGCATCGGACGCTGGGGGAGCGTCCGATGCAGCGTTCGATGCCGCATTTTGAGCAGTTTTGAAGATTTCTGTTGCGGTCCCTCTCCCAACCAAGTTCCAACTCAAATAAGAGGCAAATAAACACCAGTTGGAACCTAGTATGAGCATCCTCGCATAAACCCTCAGTTTTGTAAATATTTTGCCATAGGCTACATATCATTTTTAAGGAAAAATAAGCAATAAATCCCGAGGAGACAACATGTGGCCACCAAAACTAGGGAACTTAACCATTAGAAACTTCAAATGCTCCCCCTTGCGGTGGACGAACACAGCGGTTGCTCAAAGCCTAACCGAAAAGAAATGACAAAGCAACAAACATGCATATGCAATGCAATACGGAATTTGAATCTAGGTTGCTTGTCAAGTTTGCTCATGGGTAAGCTTCTTCACACGCTTTTTAGGGCGGTTATCTTAACCACGTCTGACAAGCCTATGTGCATAGCATAATTTAAACATGGCACATTATACAATGCAATGCAGAGACAATCCCCTTTTCACCTTTTGACAAAGTTACTTAGATCAAGCACATTAAGCTCACTTCGCAATCTACAAAGAGTGTTTTCATCTAGGGGTTTTGTGAAGATATCCACCAATTGATCTTCGGTTCTAACTCCCTCTAAGGATATGTCTTTCTTGGAAACATGGTCTCTAAGAAAGTGATGGCGAATATCGATGTGCTTTGTGCGAGAGTGTTGAACCGGGTTGTTAGCAAGCTTAACCGCGCTCTCATTGTCACACAACAAAGGTACCCTTTCTAGAACTACACCATAGTCTAAAAGGGTTTGTTTCATATAAAGGATTTGTGCACAACAAGCACCCGCGGCTATGTATTCCGCCTCGGCGGTAGACAAGGCCACACTATTTTGTTTCTTTGAACTCCATGAAACTAGTGATCTCCCGAGCAAATGGTACCCTCCGGATGTGCTTTTTCTATCTACTTTGCAACCCACATAATCCGAATCGGAATACCCAACGAGTTGGAAGTTAGCTCCTTTGGGATACCAAAGGCCAATGCTTGGGGTGTGCTTTAGGTACCTAAGGATTCTCTTCACCGCTATGAGATGTGATTCCCTAGGATCGGCTTGAAAGCGAGCACACATGCACACACTAAACATGATGTCGGGCCTAGATGCGGTCAAATATAACAAGCTACCAATCATAGAACGGTAGAGAGTTTGGTCAACCGGGTTACCTCCCACATCTAGGTCGAGATGTCCATTTGTTGGCATTGGTGTTTTGATAGGCTTGCTATCATCCATGTTGAAGCGCTTGAGGAGGTCTTTTGTATACTTCTCTTGAGATATGAAAGTCCCCTCCTTCAATTGCTTGACTTGGAAGCCTAGGAAGAATGTGAGCTCTCCAATCATGGACATTTCGAACTCCTTCGACATCAAGTCACCAAATTCCTTGCAATAGGCTTCATTTGTTGACCCGAAGATGATATCATCAACGTAGACTTCACAAATGAAGATCTCTCCATCAAGCTTCTTGGTGAATAGTGTGGTGTCTACCTTCCCAATGGTGAAGCCCTTCTCAATGAGAAAGTCCCAGAGGCGCTCGTACCATGCTCTTGGGGCTTGCTTGAGCCCATATAGCGCCTTGGACAACCTATAAACATGATTAGGATATCTAGGGTCTTCAAACCTGGGAGGTTGATCAACATAGACTAGTTCATTTATGTTGCTGGCATATGTTGCTGGCCCAAATAGATCCATGTGTAGTAGCTCTAACTCTCTTGATGTTGATACAAAGGCTTTGGTTGGATGAGTGTTTGCAACTTGCTTGCCGGCTTGACATGCACTACACAATTTGTCCTTCTCAAATTTGACATCCTTCAAGCCCCTAACCAAATCCTTCTTCAATAGCTTGTTGAGAGTGTTCATTCCAACATGTGCCAATCTTCTATGCCATAGCCAACCAAGTGATTGCTTAGTGAACAAACATGTCTTCAAGTTGGCATCTTCAGAGGTGAAATCCACTAGATAGAGATTGTTGTATCTAAAGCCTTTGAATATCACTTGTGTATCATCTTTGTTGGTCACAACCACTTCCTTGTCGGTGAACAAACATTGAAAGCCAAGATCACATAGTTGCCCAACGGATAGCAAGTTGAAGCTCAATGATGCAACTAGAAGTACATTGTAGATGGTATGATCATTTGATATAGCCACTTTGCCCAATCCCTTGACATTGCCCTTTGAGTTGTCACCAAATGTTATCTTTTCTTGGTCATCGACACTCTCTTCTAGTGAGGTGAACATCCGGGGATCACCGGTCATATGTTGTGTGCAACCACTATCAATTACCCAATGAGATCCACCAGTCTTGTAGTTCACCTACACACACAAGAAATCAAGCTTGAGCTTTTGGGACCCAAACTTGTTGAGGTCCCTTAACCTTCTCTACTAGTGACTTTGCAACCCAAATTTGCTTGGGCCTATTCTTGTTAGGAGGCCCCATGAACATAACTTTCATCTTGCCACTAGAATCTTGTCTAAGCATGTAGTGAGCATTGAAAGCAAAGGGCCTAGCATGCTTGGGCAAGGATGTGGGTTTTGGCTCTTCACAATCATGTGCAAAGTGTCCTTCCTTTCCACACTCATAGCATCTCCCAATCTTCTTCTTCTTCAGCTTTGTGATGCTCTTGCGTTGCTTCATCTTCTCTTCAAGAAAACCAATGCCATTTCTATTGGTCTTCATGACGGTGTTCATGAGTAGCTCACTTTGAAGACATTGCCCCTTGGTGAATTTCTTCAACCCGGTGGTAAGATGCTCCTTTTCTCTCTTGAGCTTGTCATTCTCTTGTTGGAGCTCTAATTGGGATGGTGTCATCTTGTAATTCCTCTCCATCTTCAATCTCTTGTTCTCTTCTTTTAGCATGTCTAGCTCAAGTGACATGCTATAATCATCATCTTGGGTCTCAACAATGACTTGCTTTGTGGTTGCAAGCTTCTCTAGATCAACCTTGAGCTTTGCATTCTCATTCTTGATCTTGACATAATCATCATAGTGATCGGCCACAACCACATTCTTGCCCTTGCCACTAGCTCTTTGCTCATCATGCTCACTAATCAAGTCCTCACAAGATGTTGCTATGTTACACTTAACAATAAGGTTAGGAGCATCATGTGTCTCATGTGAAAGCATATCATAAGCAACGGTGAGAGTATCATAGTCAACTTTCACTTGAGTGTATTGTTCTTTGAGCAAAGCATAACTAGTGGTAAAGTCACTATGCATCTTATCAAGTTTTTCATTTTTAGCTTTGAGCTCTTTGTTAGAAGACTTGAGCTCCTTGATAGTGGATGACATAGTAGCAAGTTCATTTTTTAGCTCATCACTAGCATGAATAGCATGATCATATTTCTCAACAAGAGATTCATTTTCATCAACAAGCTTTTCATTTTTAGCTCTAGTCTTTCTTATGATTTTAGAGTAGTTGTTTAGCAATTTAACAAGCTCATCATAAGTGGGTGACTCAAATTCACCATCACTATCACTATCACTATCACTAGAGTCATCATCGCTTTGTACCTTTCGATCACCTTTAGCCATGAGGCATAGGTGTGTAGATGATGATGGTGACGGTGGTGGTGGTGGTGGTGTAGAGGAGCCAATGACTAGAGCGGCCACCTTCTCCTTCTCATCATCACTATCTTCATCGGATGAGCCACCGAAGGAGTCAATGTCGGTGAGCCAATCACCAACAATGTATGCTTTACCACCTTTCTTGTGGTATTGCTTCTTCTTGCCATCTTTCTTCTTGTAGGGCTTGTCATTCTTCTTCTCATCTTCACTTGATGAGTCATACTTCTTGCCCTTGTTCTTGTTCTTGTTCTTGTTCTTGTAGTTGTCCTTCTTGGGCTTGGTGCATTGGTGGGCAAGATGGCCAAGCTCTCCGCAATTGTAGCAATCCATTTCGGAGATTGGCCTCCTCTTGCTACTTGTGAAGAACTTCTTCTTTCTTGAGTCAAAGCTGACTCCATTCTTGTGAAGCTTCTTCAACATCTTGGTGGTTCTTCTCACCATGAGAGCGATGTTGGAATCATCCTCTTCATCACTTGAACTCTCATGATGCACCTCAATAGCCTTCGACTTGCCCTTCTTGTCATGGCTTGCTTTGAAGGCCAAGTCCTTCTTCTTGTCGGTGGAAGAGCCACCACTTGGTGTGATGTGCATGTACATCTCATGCGCATTGATCTTTCCCAAGATTTGAGTTGGTGTAGCGGTGGAAACATCACCTTGATGTAGCACCGTCACAATGTGTCCATACTTATCAATTGGAAGGACACAAAGAATCTTTCTCACAACATCGGATGGTTGCATTTGTGTGAGGCCAAGTCCATTGAGTTCTTCTACAAGAACATTCAAGCGTGAGTACATTTCATTTGCACTTTCGTTAGCATGCATATCAAAGAAATGAAGCTTTTGCATAACTAAATGATATCTCTCCTCACGCTCGCTCTTGGTCCCCTCATGGAGAGCACAAATGTTATCCCATAGATCATGGGCATTCTTGTGGTTTCGGACGCGGTTAAACACATCCTTGCAAATGCCTCTAAAAAGAATGTTTTTGGCCTTTGCATTTCACTTCTCATTTTCTTCCTCATGTGGCGTGAGGCTAGTGCCCTCCTTGGGTTTGGGGAACCCGGTGATCGCGGCATCGCGGCATTTAACATCAACCGCTTCTAGGTACGATTCCATACGGATTTTCCAATATGGAAAGTCGTCTCCCTCAAACATGGGAGGTGGTCCATCACCTCCGGACATCTTAACTCTAGGCGGTTAAGCCTAAATCGAGAGCACGAGGCTCTGATACCAATTGAAAGGATCAAGATGCCCAAGAGGGGGTGAATTGGGCTTCTCTAAAACTTCTTGCAAGAACAAAACCTATCAAGCTCCAATTAACCCCCTAGTGCCTAGAAGTGTGTTTCTCTTTATTCTACCGCACAAAAGATCAAGTCTATGCCACTCCTACACTAGCAAAGCAATCCAATATAGAATGAACAACAAGTAGTAATGCGGAATTGAATTGCTTGAAAGTAAATGCGTAGGTAAGGGAGTAGAGATGACACGACGATCTTTTTGCCGAGGTATCGAGGTGTCGGCACACCCCCCTAGTCCTCGTTGGAGCACCCACGCAAGGGTATCGCTCCCCCTTGATCAGTGTAAGGATCAAGTGCTCACTACGAGCTAATTCTTCGCCACTCCAGCCCGGTGAATCGCTCGCTACCGGTCACAACTTGGCTTGGGTCATCCACAATGCCTCCGGATGATCACCAAGCTCTCCGATCGCCACCAAGCCGTCTAGGTGATGCCGATCACCAAGAGTAACAAGCTAGAACTCTCACTTGACCAACACAAGGCCAAAGAGATGGATGAATGCACACTTGCTACTCAATTCTCACTAGGAGGTGTCTAATTCTCACAATTAGCAAATCACTCAACCTCACTAGGGCTCTTGCACTATCTCACACTCACAATGTGTCTCTCAGCAGATGGAAGTGGCAAGAACACTTAAATGGATGGAGTGAAGGAGTATAAATACTCCCCCAACCGGCCATCCAAAAACAACACAAGACAGGGTTTCTGCGGGGGCATCGGACGCTCCAATGACCTCGACCAACGGTCGACTGTACCTTCTTGTCAGACATGTTAAAGGGACATTGGACGCTGGGCAGCGTCCGATGCCACCACATCGGACGCGTCCGGGGTGGTTTTACCCTCTTTGGAACCTCTCTGCATGGCCATCGGACGCCGGCCCTCAGCGACCGATGCGACCTCCAGTTCACGCTCACGTGAACAGTGGAACGGGCGCGTCCGATGTGAACACATCGGCGCGTCCGATGCCACGCACCAGACTAAACCCTAGTCGGGGTGAGCATCGGACGCGTCCGATGCCCACCTGGCCAGCGTCCGATGCCCATTACAAGGGCAGACTCAACTCAGATCGCGACGCGACCAAGACGACTTTTGATCCTCTCGACTTAAGGCATCTCTCTAAGCTACCTAGGGCTATGAAATAACAAGTGTGCACCACACCTACCTCAATAGACTCATCTAGGTCAAGCTACTGATTCACGCTCCCCTTTATAGTACGGCCAAAGGAAAAACAAAGACCTAAGACTACCTAAGTGTCCTCCAACACCATATGACCCTTAGCCTAGTCTACCACCGTCTTCGTCGTCCATCCTTTGAAAACCGAAACGATATCCATCGCCAGGGGACATGAACTCCATATGCCCGTATCGTCGCCATTACGGTGACCTAACTCAATCCTGTTTCTGCAAAACACACGTTAGTCACAGTAGTCTTGTGTTTCATCCAATCACCGAAACCACTAGGGGCCAAGATGCGTTCAATCATCATTGACTTTAATCCCTACACTTCCTCCCGAGACCATACTTTGTACCCACCTGCACCATTTGGGAGAGAAGCCTTTCATACGTAAGGTTTGCTGTAGGAAGGACCATTTAACTTTATCATACGCCTTTTCAAAGTCAATCTTGAAAATGACGCCATTTCTTTTCTTTGTATGCTCATGGATAGTTTCATGTAGGATAACTACTCCTTCCATGATATTCATGTCCGGCATAAAAGCGGTCTGCGTAGGACTGACCACCGTTTTAGCAACCTTAATCAGTCTATTTGTGTCAACCTTTGTGAAGATTTTAAAGCTAACATTAAGCACACAAATAGGTATATATTGCTGAATTTTGTTGGCATTTTGAATTTTAGGGATGAGAGTAATAATCCCAAAATTCAGACTGAAAAGGTCCAGAGCCTCTCTATGTAGATCGGCAAAAACAGGCAAAATATCATCCTTAATGACCCCCCCTCCCCAAAATACCTGATAGAATTCCACCGGAAAATCATCAGACCCTGGAGCTTTATTATGCTCCATTTGGAAGACTGTCTCCTTCACTTCAGATTCACTGAAGGGGCTAATGAGGATATCATTTTCCTCCTGAGAAACTTGTGGAATATCTAAGATTTGATCTTCCATCAAAGTGATCCTAGAGTTTTCTCGTGGCCCAAAAAGATTTTTATAATAATTAGTAATGTGGCTCTTGAGATAATCATCACCAACAACAACTCCTTGATCATCTTCAAGTTTATAGATATGTTGCTTGCGGTGTTTGCCATTTGCCACAAGGTGGAAGAATCTTGTGTTAGCATCACCCTCCAAAAGTGTTTTGACTTTGGCTCTCTCATACCACTTGCGCTCTTCCTCTCTCAAGAGGCACACTAGGCGCTCTTTTAGATAAAGCTTAAGATTAATTTCCTGGTCAGACAAGGAATTACTCTTAGCTTTCTTATCCAGATTCTCTAAAAGAGTTAACACAGTCTTCTTCTCTTTTCTATAAGACCCTGTTGTGTGTCTTGCCCATCCCCTCAGATGTTATCTAAGTCTTCGAATCTTAGACTGCCAACGCTCTAGAGGAGTTGACCCAGAGGTTTGAGATTGCTAGATATTTGCAACCATGTCATAAAAACCATCCCGAATAGGACATCCCCTTTCAAATTTGAAGGGTCTGTTCTCGGTCTGGTGAGTCGAAGCTCCTGTATTAAGAATAAGAGGAGTATGGTCTGAAATGTTCCTGTCTCTGGGCTCGACCTTTGCCAACGGAAACTGATCTTCTCACTCCGTGCTGACAAGAACTCTATCTAATTTCTCGCAAGTTGGGTCATCGCCCAGCCCCGCCCAAGTGTATGGGCGGCCTGACACCACTATCTCCCTTAGATCCAGAGACTCGATGATCGCATTAAAAAGATTTGGCCACTTAGGATCAAAATCCCCGGAGCTCTTATCATCCGGAGACCGCATTATATTGAAATCACCTCCAATAATATAGGGGAGGCATTCTTTGGAGCAAGTGTTGGCAAGTTCAGATAGGAAAGCACTCTTGTCAATATGTTGTGCTGGCCCATAAACTGAATAAAGAATAAATTTGAAGCCATTTGTTTTATATCTTAGGGTAAACTTAACATAAAAATCTCCCTCGTCAATGGCTCCAATATCAAAAATATTCAGATCAACACCGAGAAGGATGCCACCTGATCTACCACAGGGTGCCATGGTATGCCAAAGAAAGTCATGTCTGCCACAAAGATTTTTGCGGACATGATCCGAAAAAGAATCTCTTAGTGTTTCGGAGAGGGCAATAAAATTAATTTGCTCCTCCTTAACTAACTCCGCCAAAAACCTATGCTTAGCCAAGTCTGCTAGACCTCTGCTATTCCAGAAAATCCCCTTCATTTTATAATATTTTTTGATGGGGTCTTTGGCTTAAAGGGGAGTTTGCCATTTTTAGTATTTTTGGCACTATTATATTTTTTCTTACGACGGAGAGGGGAAAGATCCAGGGTTTGATAATTCACCATTTCTTGCATATTCTCATTTAGATTACCACAAGAGCGGCTGAGAACTGCCTCCAGTCGTGCATCTTCCTCGTCATCATCACTTTCTAGATAAGTGGAATTAGATTTTGGAATACACTTTTTTGGATTAGCAGAGACAACCAACCTATCTACCTCCAGATTTTTAATAACAACTACATCTGAAGAACCTAGGTTGATGCATACCCTACCAAGGTTTGAAATAACTTTCGAAACGGAAAAGCTAGCAAAAGAAGTACCTGTGGATTCAAGGTTCTTTTTTGCCACCAAACGTTCGGCCTTGTGTAGGGTGTGCTCATCCGCTGTTGCCGCGTTCCTGGTGCTTCAGCGTAGTTTCTGAGAGGCCACCACTTTTGCATCAACAATAGTAGTTGTCTCCCCCGCTTGCACACCTGTGACAGACACTAGCACTGCTGAAAGGTCCTAAATGGCTAGAGGGGGGGGGGTGAATAGCCTAATAAAATTTCTACAAAACACTTAGAGAGACTTGTTAGACAATAACAAAGCAAAGCTTTTTGCTCTATCTCTACTAAGTGTTGCAAGCCACCTATCCAAACAATTCTAGTAAACTATAGTCACTATGGCACACAAAAGCTATGTCTCTACTTTCTAAACTAGTGGGCTAGCAAGAGATAATTACTACTAATTAGAGAGCTACTTCTAGCAACAATTATCTCTACACAAGAAATGAAGAATGTAATGCAAAGATAGAGAGATATACCGACACCGGCAAGAGATGATCAACCACAATATGAATACCAATGAAGTTCGGGAGATAGTTAAATAGACAAGGGACTCAAAGATTTTCTCCCGAGGTTCACGTGCTTGCCGGCACGCTACTCCCCGTTGTGTCGACCAACCACTTGGTGGTTCGGTGGCTAATAGGTGTTCACAAACCTAGCTCAACACTTGAGCGCCACAAGAACCGACCCACAAATGGAGGTAATTCAATGACACGCGCAATCCACTAGAGTTACCTATTGGCTCTTCGCCGGGGAAGGCACAATACCCCTCACAAATCACCGGGAGATGGCCACGAACAATCACCAACTCGTGCCAATGCTCCTCCGCTGCTCCAAGCCGTCTAGGTGGCGGCAACCACCAAGAGTAAAGAGAATACCGCAGCAACAACGATCCCCAAGTGCCACTAGATGCAATCACACAAGCAAATGCACTTGGAATCACTCAATCTCACTTTGATTCGCACTATCAAGCAAGGAGATGAGTGGGAGGGAGTATGTTTAGCTCAAAGGGATGTCCAATATGTTAGAATGCCAAGAGAGGCCTCCCAAAGCCGGCCAACTCATATTTATATACCCCCTCAAACAAATAGAGCCGTTACCCCTTCACTGGGCACTTTTCGTACTGACCGGACGCGTCCGGTCACCATTGACTGGACTCACTTAGCGTCCGATCACATCATTTCATTCGTTGCCTCTCGTGAACAGTAGTACAGGCGAGTCCGGTCGTTTGTTTCAGTAGAGTCCGGTCAGTGCTTCAGAAGTGACCGGACGCACGTTTCAATAGCGTCCGATCGCTGTTCCAGCGTCCGGTCACGCCTGAAAAACACGTTTTCAACTCCGGTTTCTTCTCCTTTGCAAATGTGCCAACACCACCAAGTGTACATCACCTTGTGCATGTGTGTTAGCATTTTCCAAAGGATTATAAGTTAGCACACTAGGTCCTAATGCATATGCATGTATGAATTCACCTAGTGGCACTTGATAACCGCAATCACCGAGATAGTCCCCTCTTAATAGTACGGCTATCGATCCTAAACACACTCACACCCTCTATGGTGTCTTGAGTGCTAAAACAAAATCCCTATTTATACCTTTGCCTTGATCTCCATAGGGTTTTGCTTTTCTCTTCTTCTCTTTCCAAATGTGGAGCACTTGATTCATCTTTTGGTCATCACCACCAACACCATGGTCATCATCTAGCTCCCACACTTGGTGTGTACCAACCTAGCTTATGAACACTTCATGACAAAGGTTAGTACTCTAGGTGACATCAATTATCCAAAACCAAACAAGGACTTTCAACTGCCTGTTCCGCCAGCTGAGCAGCGGTCAGATCCACTGGCAGTGCCCCCACGCCTGCGTCGGCATCAGAAGAGGCGGCCACCACCTCCTTGCCCACACCACCGGTCTATGATGTGACCGGTGATCGGGCCAACTCGAGGCTGCCTAGCGCCGGTGGAGGGGCAGAGGGCGGAGTAGAGCCCTCCCGGACAGGGTCAATGACGTCGGGGCGGTGGATACGAGCGGCGGCGTGGAGGTCTCCCGGGTCGGCGATGTCCTGGGGGGTCTAGCGTTGGGAGGGTGGCAGTGGGAGCCGAGCCCCCCTCCCCAACCTGACCCCCTGCAGCGGAACAGGTGAGGGATGTCGGAGGCGAAATCGTGCCTCCCACGTCAGGCATGTCCGTGGATAGGGCAGCCAACACAAAGGAGGAGGCAAATGGTGATGTAGATCCTCCCCCCCCGCTTTGGATCACCGTGACGACTCCATCCCCAGAGCCCTGAAGGTCAGCGGCGCCGATAGATCCGGCTGACACAACACCTGGCGAGAGCTCCGACGACAGCAAAACAAAGACAGAAGAATGGCAAAATACTTTAGGAGAAATTACAATAGAATTATAGGCTGCCACTTCTTCATCCGTTAGAATGGAATAAATATTCCTAGTCTGCCCGTCGTCTGACTCCATCATAACCTTGAGACTAATCTCATCCAAAAAACTGCCACATGCCAGGTCCAACACCTCATCCACCAAAGCAGCTTGCTTCTAAGGGACTGAGTTTTGCGGAGGTGGCGAGGACTTATCAGAGGAGATATTATCTTTTGCATTTGGAGGGTTAGGACCTTCCACATCTTCCATCTCCTTGTCACCCCCATCAAGATCATTATCCTCATCCACCAACAAATCATCGTACTCAGGATTGAAACCATCATTCTGAACAACCTCATCAGGTGTAAAGTAAAGGCGGTAGATGATGCTATTGGCACATACATCAGCCTGCTTGGGGATTTTATTAACATCAATCACCGCCACAAGGATACGAACCTGACCAGTCGCCCGAAGGTGTGCCATATCAACCTTCGGAAAAGAAGACAAAGGACATTTAGTACTCGGAGAAGAAGACAAAGGACTCAAAAAATATTCCAAGTACCCGGATCTTATTAATTATTACTCAGAATTACAACAGAGATACACTGATACATCTTGAGATACAACAGCTTCCAGTACAAGTACGATCAGGGTGTAAAACGCTACTCTAGTGCAATCAAGGTACAGAGTCTTGGTGCATAGCGCACCAAGGACCGGGTTCAGTGAGACGCAGTAAAGCAGACACAGAACCATGGGTAGACACTATCTTTTCAATGCATCCCAAGGTGGGTTTAAGGCACTACCCCAGTACACAAAGAACTCGGGGGGTAGGCCCTAACCCTATCGCCCTTTTGACAACCTGTGACCCCGAGGTTGCCCGCGATGCGGGAGTCACAAGAGTTCTTCTAGGCGCACCTCTGTATCCCTCTGCTTGCGACCACTTGGAAACCACCCTAACGGATGATCCCTTCACAAGAGTTCTTCTGGACACATCAACTATCTTACATAAGGAAGACACCCGGGGGCTCAGACATTTCCGCTACAGATACTGTAACACTCAAGAGGCTAAGAGAAGTCATATACTCAGGAAGGTATAGCTTCCTTGCTTCCCAGGCAGGGTATTTATAGGCGGTCGCCCCCGGTCTATGGACACGGTTCATGGATAAAAGTAATCAATGATCAATACACTACCATGTGTACTGTTACACATGTGAAGCATGGCACCAGTGATGAGTTTGTTTCACATGAGCGCTTCAAGAGGAAGACGACAAAGTTTTGCAGTTGCAGAACACGACAAGAATCATCAATACATACAGGTGGAACAGTCATTGGTCAATTATTGTTGTCCTTATGGTAACTTTTATTCAGTGAGGGGTGAACAGGGAAGTTTGATGAAAACATTACCCATCTGAAGCTGAATATTTATTACTCAGAGGGACTAAGCAATGAATCAGTATCATGTTTTAACTTCTCATAACCTTTATGGATTACCCGATAATATTTTGGAGACCCCAAGAACTGATTGCTTAGGTACTTGGAACTCAGGCTCGGGGGCTGCAGGGTGTATACCATAAAGGAAATGTTTTTTATTATCCAAGGATTGCTTGGAAAAGGCTTAAAAGATCCTCAAAGTTATTATAAATAACAAGAGGCTCGGGGGCTACACCCTATGGGTGCACTTTTCAAGAAAAAGTGCACGCCATGGAAGTTCTTTACCTACAGAGCACTTCAAGATTTCTCAAGACATTATTCGGAGATTCTGAAAGAGAAACCGGAGGGTAACGTTTTGAAGAAATGATAAAGAGCTTGGGGGCTTGACGGACTAGGATGTCAGAGATATCATCAGAAGATAATTGCTCCGACTAACCATGGACGGCACAAGAGATCCTTGGACGTGACACGAAGTCTACCCGGATTAGGACTCTTATTGTAACTTAGTCGAGTTCCTAAAGGAAGTCTTGTAATTAGAATAGGACTCCTCTATTGTAACCGACTAGGACTCGGCATACGCCGTGCTTCACCCGGATATATAAGGGGAAGCAGGCGCCGACCCCTATCAATTGAATCTTGAATCACAACACAAGGCACATGCCGCACTGGACGTAAGGTATTACGCTATTTAGCGGCCTGAACCCGTATAAATCATTGTCCCTGTGTAGTCGCCGGGTTCTACGAACACCTATCCCCACTGAACAAATCGTCTGAGATCCCTCAAGACGAGTTGCCGGTTAACAAACATCGACATCTGTGTGGCCCCAATGATAGACTCGATTGCCCATAGAGGAAGATAAGAACGAAGGACCCGAGGCACCTTGGTGACTGTCACCCAAACCTGCTCCAGCACTTTTATGGGCTGGACATCATCAATGAATTCTTCAAAAATAATAGTGGCCTCCTTATTCTCTGTGGTGACTGTGCGAATTGCAATCATCCGCTCCAGCTCTTCCCTGCTAGGAAAAGGAACAACAAAAAACTTGGCCCCTTGCTCTTGCACTTCCCAATCCCAACGGATTGGAATAAACCTAGCCAATTCAGACAGAAGTAACTGAGCTGAAACCTCCCCTGACTCCACAGTAATGAGAGCTGCGACAGACAACTGAGCAAGCACAATAATTTGATTGATTCTCGCAGCCTGGATCTGGAAAAAACCCAACCCATCATCCGCTACGCCACAATAGGCCACGGTAGGTTTCGGGCCCTGAAGCAGCGGGCACTGGTTCGTGAAGTGTTCCTCCATGCAGATGGTGCATTCCAGCTTGACACGCAGCTCCTTGCACTTTTTATTCTGTTTGCCCTGCTCATCAATCACAGAAATTGCAGAGGTCTCTTCAGGGGCGAAGTCGTTGTTGCCGGCATGACCTCTGCCTCCGCTCCTGGTACGCTGACCGGCTCCCTGCCCCTGCTGGCCGGGAGCAGCCGCAGCCCCAGCGGCCACCGTGCCAGCCTCTTAAGCCACTGAAATCGCCGATTTAGGGGTAGCACGACCCTGCCCCCGATCCTCCAAGCCATGTTGGTTCACAAGTGGTGGGGCCTGACAACCAGAATTGTCGGCAGCAGCAAAGGGAGGTCCCCCGCGGCCGCGCCCATGGCCCTGGCCGCCCCCTGGCGGACCAGACCCATGTCCACGACGGCGGTTAGGCGGCGCACCGTGACCAGGAGCAGCATGCTCCCAAAGACGACGCCCGTCGTGTTCACCCGCCATGAGAGCGTCCCTGTAGGTTGGACGTCGGGGCACTGGATCGTCGGTGAGGATAGGAACGACGGCTTGGAAAAGCCCGAGGTCGACTAGACGTCGATTAGGTCTCCGATGGTCGTTTGCGCTGACAAGGTCTGGCTCGACCGGGCGCAGGAGGCCATCTGGCCCAGCCCGATTCAGGCCGATCGGGTCCACCGGAGCCCCAGGCACACGGTCGGTCGGACAGAGTTTCGAAATTTGAAAATCCACACGGCGAGGATCACGGGCGCGAGGTTGACGGACGCGGCGTCCCTGGGACTCGGCCGCCAGCGCGAGGTGGTCGCCGAGCGTCACCGCCGGTGTGATGCGCCTCGGCGGCAGAGGCCCTTCCACAGCCTCTTCCATGGCGCTTGGATGACCCGTGGTTGGGAGGGCGATGGAGGCTACTGGATCGAAGGCGAGGCCGAGGTAGCGCGCGTGGCCCCCACATGACGAAGATCGGCCTGGGCAGAGCCAAGCGCCAAGGTTGCCGAATTGATGGTGACTGCCGATTACTTGACGAGTTCATGCGGCCGAGTCTCATCATCCCCAAATCCTCACACTCGTAGTCGGAATCCGAATCCCAAAACTTCCCGGAAACTTCACAATGATGCGATAAAGAAGAGAGCAGCATCTCTTGATTCAAGAAATCCTACAATCTCCTACTGAAAGCAAGATCAGAGCCATGGGAATCCCTTGCCGTGATGCGACACAAGGCTTTCCGGATCGACGGGGCGATTGAAATGGGCATCCGCTGCCATCATCTTCGCAGCATGCTCGTACTGTGATGGTGATGGACGACGGTGGCTCCGGTGAGCCAACCAAGTACCGCGGCGTGCGGCGCCGGCCGTCGGGCAAGTTCGCCGCCGAGATCAGGAGATGCGGGGTCCTGAAAACCTTTCCCCTCTTGATTTCTAGTCTGATCAATCATTCCATAGTAGGTATGTGTTCAATCTAATAATACAAAGCCATGGGAATCCCTTGCCGTGATGCGACACAAGGCTTTCCGGATCGACGGGGCGATTGAAACGGGCATCCACTGCCATCATCTTCGCAGCATGCTCGTACTATGATGGTGATGGACGACGGTGGCTCCGGCGCGCCAACTGTTGGGTATTTTAAACGCACACAAAATAATCCGCAAGCGCACGGATACCGATGTAGCTTTCACCCGAGAGTATTCCAGGGTATCGATTTCCACGGGGAACGTGAAGTGTACTAGAAGAATTAAGAACGTCCAAGAAAAGAATGGTAATGTGGATAGAGAGAGATCTTAGGGTTTTCTAAGCGGGTTTATCTAATCAAAGGCTTAGTATACTTTACTTACTTCGGAGCAGCAGGTCCTTTCCAACTCTCGAGAAAGACTGGGAAGAAGGTAGTTGGGGGAAGGCTGCCGAAAGCTCTACGAGAACACCAACCCTAACGTGGTGGATTACAAAGACCTGACAGAGCTGTCACCTCTGGGGCTACCACAACTATCCGGAGGATTGGGCGCAAACTCAGGTAAACCCTAGTCTAGACACCGTGTCTACACTAACGCTTACTACTCTAATTACCGCGGATAACTAGAGCACTCAATACGAGCAGAGATCCGGTAAATAAAATAAATCAAGAACCGAAATTAAATATAATACTTAGAAATAGTAAATGAAGAACCTGGAGATTACTTGAAGACGAACCAGATGCTGCACCAATACAATATCGAGGAAGATCCGACAGATCCGGTTCCTCCTCAGCTCTCTAATCCAATCTCTAATTACAACTAGATGAACTAGACAACTAGAACTAGAACTAGATCTAATTCTAGATGAACTAGAAGAGATTCATCTAGAGGGACCTCTACTTCTAATTGAAACCCTAGTTTCTAATGTAGAGATGAATAATGAAGATGGAGATGCCTGGAGAGGGGGGTCTGGGGTTGCTTATATAGCCCGAGGTGGAGTAGGGGGGCAAGTGTAACACCCTGATTTAATTTTTCCCCAATTGACTAAAATAAATTAGAAATTAAATAGGTTGTCTATTTAATTAGAGGAGGAAAATAAAATTTGTTTGTCATTTTCATGTTGCATTCATGCCATTGCATATTTTATTGTGTGGTAAATAATTTTATTAAAACCCGTATAGGGCGAATCGGATTTATTCTATTTAGAAAGCAAATAAAAAGGTTTATGAAAATTTTACAAAATCAAAATCAAGCTTTCCAAAACCTAGGGAAAACTTTTTGAAAAGTTGCAAACTTGGTTTGGTTTTAAACTGATTTGAAATGAATTTTCAAATGAATTTGTAAGCTAAAAAAAAAGGGAGTTGCCTTGGACTCTCCTCTCCCTCTCCATTTCAGCCCACCCCCACCCTTTCTCTCCACCGCACCGGCCCGCGCCACTTCCCTCCGGCCTGGCCCGCCTCCTCCCAAGCTTCCCCTCCTCCTCGGCCCAGCACCGGCCCGCGTCCTTCCCGCGCGCGCGCGACTCCGCGCGGCCCAGGCGCCTCTCCCCCTCCGCTGCAGTCACTGCCAAGCGGGGCCCCGTTCCCTCTCGCTGACGCGAGGGCCAGCCGCGTCAGACCTCCCTTCCCTAACCCCCGCGCGAATTCCTCGCACCGGCTTCGACCGACATCTCCGCGCCAATCTCCCCTCGCCACCTGCCTCTCGGCCCTTTAAGAGGTGAACCTGGCACCAGCCGCCACGGTCTCACCTAGTCCCATCCACCCCGCCACCGCGTGCCGCCATCGCCGAGCGACGCGTTCTCAACCTTCCGCCCGCAGTGCCGCCACCACTCTCCCTCTGCCCTCCCTCGACTTCGCGAGGCTACGCCGCGCCCAGGAGACTCTTCCCGGGGCGAAACCGAGCCGGAGCACACCTCCCTCGACCAGGCCGGACCGACCAGACGCCGCCGCCGCAACCCCCACGCCGTTCGCCGACTCTGGACCGCGATCGGCAACAGGGAGCACGTCTACGGATCCGTTGTAAGGCCCTCGTCCGATCCCGCCCCTCCCCTAGGTCTCTACTGGTCCCTAGGCCCCTCCCCGAGAACTCCGGTGAGTCCTTTCATGGCGCCGCTGCGTAGAGCCCGGGCGCCGCCGTGCCCTTCCCCGCCGGCGGTAACCCCTGGCTCCCTTTTCGTTCCCAGCTGTCCAATCTTGATTCCGCGGCTGAGATTAGATCAAACCCCGAACCGGTATGCACCGGGTGCGCCTGCGCCGTGGACACAGTTCACCCCGTCCACGTCAGCGGTCCACCGTACACGCGGCACGCCGGTCCAACCCCCGTACGCCATGTGGCACACGTCGGCACCACGCGGCGCACACGCCAGCCGACCGCCCCCGATCTAATCCTAGCCTCGGGCGAGTCGGAAGGAGGAAGGCCGAGGCTAACCGAGCGCTAGCCTCGGGCGAGTCGGAAGGAGGAAGGCCGAGGCTAACCGAGCGCTAGCCTCGGGCGAGTCGGAAGGAGGAAGGCCGAGGCTAACCGAGCGCTAGCCTCGGGCGAGTCGGAAGGAGGAAGGCCGAGGCTAACCGAGCGCTAGCCTCGGGCGAGTCGGAAGGAGGTAGGCCGAGGCTAATCGAGCGCTAGCCTCGGGCGAGACGGAGAAGAGCCCGCTGGCCTCGGCACGAAGCGGAGAAAGAGGACGCTGTCACCTGGGGTCTGGTTATCTGTGGCCGTAGGCTATCGCCAGATCGACGGCCGAGAGCCGCCGGTACCCCTCCGCCGCTTGTTTTGCTAAAGAGCCCCTGAACTTCATAGATATCAACCCGCCGTCCACTCCTACTATGCGCTGAGTCTGCGTTTTCTTTTGATCTAACCCCGTTTTTCCTTGAAAATGAGGCCCGGTCCAGAGTTCTTTTAAATTCAGTTTTTATTTATTTAAAATACGAAAATGAGTTTGATTTATTCACAGAATTGCCATCCAACTTCAAATGCTTATAACTTTTTCGTTTTAACTCCGTTTTGACCCATTCAACTTGCGTTAGATTCATAATTTCATTCTCTACGCAGTAGATCTATTTACGTTCTGTTTTCATACTGTTTGTTGTACTGTTATTTATTTTGCTTTGTATGTGCCATGTATGTTGATTGGGCCAGAGAGTGCGGAGTACGAGGACGCTTCCGACCCTTCGTGTGACCCTGCAGATTCGACCCAGCCCGAAGGCAAGTGTCCTTGAACATCTTGCACCTACTTTATTTTACTTTTGGTACTAGAGTAGTTAGATCTTGTAGATGCATGCTTGTCATTAATTTGAATCTCATGATATGGTTTACTAGTTATTGATATATTATCCTTGTCGCCTGTTTTGGGTTGTTCGGGTAGAAGTCATGCTTAGCCCTGCAGTCATGTTGGGATGGAATGATGGTCAAATATAATTAATCCTGATTAATGAACTATGAAACGATGTGGGCATGGTAACTTTGTAGAAACATGGTTTAGGTAAATCCGGCAGGATGGAACCGTATTGGTGGTTTTGTGCCGTGGGACTCGGCAGCTGCTTTGGTTTTTGGTTCGGGGCTCGTGCTAGACATATCCTGCCTGGATCCCTAGGACCCGGTTCTTGGACAAGTAACCCGGCAATACAGCGCAACCATGAGATCTGGATGGGCTGGACCTGGCTAATTAATTAGTATCCTCTAAGTTATGCTACACGGGGTTTGTTTAGTGGCTCAAGAGGGGTCCCTTGGGGTCGTTGACTTATGGACAGGGGAGAAACCTTAGAGTACGTGTAACACAGACTTGGAGGGACTTTGTAAAGGCCTTGCAGTGCAACCCGCTATGCACCTTGGCAGTGTTTAGCGTGACGGGATCTGCACGACTCATGGGTAACGATGTGCAACCTCTGCAGAGTGTAAAACTGATATATCAGCCGTGCTCACGGTCACGAGCGGGCTTGGACTTCTTTGAGATTAGTTGGTTACTGGTTACTGTTTCGGGTCATCTGATGGACTTCAGGTGCGGATGCCTGATGGACTTCAGGTGTGGGTACTTGGTGCGACTCCAAGTGCGGTTGCTTGGTGTGACTCCAAGTGTTGGTTGCTTGGTGTGACTCCAAGTGTTGGTTACTCGGTGTGACTCCGAGTGTGGTCTTGCTCGGTGCGACTCCGAGTGTTGTTACTTTACTACAGAGTCTGTCTATAACCTAGTAAATAGGTGCATAGGATTAATAGGATTAATAGGATGTGTCGCTCTAGGTGCTTGAGTCAAACAAAGTCAGCCTACCTTTGTTATAAGCCTCATAAGCATATATTTCCTACACTTGCCGAGTACGTTTCGATGTACTCACCTTTCCTCTTTGTCCCCCTGCTACCCCACCCAGACGCTGGCGATTACGGAGACACTGGTGGCTACGTTCACGAGGAGCCGGAGTATCCAGAGGACGGTGGCTTCGACCCTGACGACCTGTACTAGGATGGCGCTACCCCCGGTCGACCTTCCTGTGGAGATGGAGTCCAGACTTCCGCGACTACTTCAGAGTCTTCATTAGAGTTAGATGTCGAGAGAGTCTGTACTTTTCTTTCAGACCCGAGAGTCATTTATGTAATAAAGTTCGATATTATTAATAAAGCATTGTTTTGATATTTACTATGATGTGGATATATGTATGAAAATTGATCCTGGCATACATATATTGTGCTCCAATTTTGTTCTTAAAATTGGGGTGTCACAGCAAGGAATCGCCATGTCATCGATCCGCGTCACGTTTATCGCCCACCGTTAGATCAAACCGACTTCGGGGACGGTAGAGATGCATCCTAGGAGGCGGTGGAAGAAGGTTCCAGAAGGCGGAGGCGAAACGGGCTCCGCGACCGACCGGTCGGTCTCCATGTGGGACCGGTCGGTCTGGCCTAGTGGGCCCACGTGGTGGCCCGCCTCATGGTGCCTTCTGGTGTCTTCTAGATCCTTCTTTTGCAGATTTCGATGCGAAATTAATATCTTTTCATCCGGGACTCCGAATATAGCAAATGATATGTCTGTTTTGATCGTCTCGACGAGCCCTTCGCAATGGTGCACTCCAATTCATCATTTGAGATACTTTTATATGGTGAAATATTGATGTCCTACAAAACAAGTGAGAGCACCAAAACTCTTGGAACTTATTAGTTTCAAACCCTACAACTATGCTTTGTAATTCATTTAGTGCCATTTCATGCAATAGTTGATGGTTAATTATGAGCATTAGTGAGCGTCAACACCAACCAAGTACCGCGGCGTGCGGCGCCGGCCGTCGGGCAAGTTCGCCGCCGAGATCAGGAGATGCGGGGTCCTGAAAACCTTTCCCTTCTTGATTTCCAGTCTGATCAATCATTCCATAGTAGGTATGTGTTAAATCTAATAATACAAAGCCAAAACCTCGAAACTAATACAAAACCAAAAATCTAATGGTCTTCTCCGTCAAATCCACAAAAGTTTCTTCCCCATTATAGATATAGTAACAGCGAGACGACTTGTTTGCCTCCAGTATCTCACAACAAGCATGCATGCCTATATTGCAAACTTAGCATATCCGAGAAGAGGCCGCTTGAGAGGGGAACAAAGTCTAACCATTTATATATGTTAAAGTATGTTCGTGCATCCAAGCGTTGGTTATCTTACATGTTTTTATTGTGTTGTTCACACAACTAGTATTAATATAAGCTCAGGTCACACCCAAAAAATGACCCTCACAGCTAGTTCATGTGTTCTATCTTTACTGTTTGGATTTGGTTTACCAACTACTTTGTGTAGGAGTAAAGGAAGCGCCCTGAACATATGTATGTCCAGCCTCATCTCATGAGTCACCATGAGTATATGACGCAAAGCACAAAAATAAGTGACACACCACACTCAAGTAAGTTACAAATTATGATACGTACATGGGTAGCTTCTCATATCGCGGTGTTAACGGCTACCTCTCTCACTTTAGTGCGTACTTTTAAAGACCCTCACTTCAGTACTACTTGAGTACTACGGGAATGAATTAGTAGTATCTAATTTAAGCAGTCACAAATCTCATTATCGTGTGCACTACCTATCTCAACTCCCGCGAATGCAACTGTGACAACTCCAACCAACACGACCAAACTCCAAACAACTTTGAGTGCATGAAACTCTAATAAACCACCAACACACCCATCACTACTACACCCGGGATCTTTAGAGGCGGTTGGCTTGTGTCTATTCTTATTCTGTCTCTAGCCGTCGCTGAAATAGGATTTCTAGAGACGACTAGAAACAGAGCCACTTCTAGAAATTGATTTGTAGAGGCGGTTGCATTTTGAGCCATCTCTACAAATCATTGTCTAGAAAATATAAATTTATAAAAAAATAGAGAGAAAAAGACAAAAGATAGCAAAAAAAAAATAATCTCAGGAGAACCCACTAGCCACACAAGCGCGCAGTCACAATAGGTGATTATCAGCATGCTGTGCAGCCTATCATCAAACCCGCGACCTTTGGCTTCATGCGTTCAACCCCTAACCACTCTACCCACACAACACTATTGTCCAAATGGGATATTCATTTAAATCATTTTATCTTTATTCAGTTTCAAAAGAATATTTAAGACCCTAAACAAATTCGAATAAAAACATTGTCAACTAAAAGCTTGCATAATATTTTTTGATCTACAACTTTTATTTTGGTCGTTCTCAATCCGATATCGTTTAAAAAATTTGAGTTTCAAATATGAGATGTTCAAGTGTAATTTTCCATGGGTTGTCAAGTACAAAGTTGCATAACTTTCAAGATCTACAACTTTCATTTTGGTAGTTTCTCCAACCGAGATCATTTAAAAAAAAATCAACTTTCGAATTTGAGAAATTCAAGCATAATTTTCCATGCATAAATTATTTCAAATAAAATAGTTGTCAATTACATGTTGTCTAATTTTTTGAGATCTACAACTTTCTCTATCGAAGGTGTTGTTTGAAAATTTGAATTTCTAGTGTGAGAAATTCAAACCTAATTTTTCATGCATAGATGACTTCAAATAAAAAAGTCATTAACTACAAAGTTGCATAACTCTTTGAGATCTATAACTTTTGTTTTGCTCTTTTCTCCATCCAAAATATTTTGAAAATAAATCAAATTTATTATGCACCTCCTATGTTTAAAGGCACCTGAAAATCGATTTTTAGTGGTGGCCGAAAATAGAGCCGTCTCTCAAAATCGATTTGTAACTATGGCTAAAATATAATCATCTCTAAAAATAGAGGCATTTTAGAGGTGACCCAATTTCCATCTTTTTGCATGTCTCTACACTAAAATGCCCTGTTGCTATAAATCCAATTTGTAGTAGTGCATGGTTGTTAGCTGTGTAGTTTGATTGGATAGTAAATGTCCCAAAATAGGAGATTGTACGTGGTTTGCTGTACTTTCTGTGTCCAACAAAATATGTAGCTATAGGTTGCATGTCAGCAAAAATAGTTTGTGTTTGATCAAATTTCTAGTAAATACTATTTATATTTATCACTCTAAATTAGTTTATTAAAAATATGCATTTCTTAAGAATCTAATGGTATTTATTTGATATCATAGATATTAATATATTTCTATCTATAATTAATCAAACCTGAGCCCATGACATTATGCTAGAATTGCATGTTTTTAGTTTTTTTTAAAAAAGAATTGCATGTTTTTTGAACGGAGGGAGTGGTACATATTAAAATGTGGTCTCAGGCCAACAGCCAAACATATTAGTTTAACAATAATTATTAAGCCCACCAAATACTGCATATTTTATGGTATAACCTTTTATCGTGATCGGCATCAACCGTAAGTCTAATGAATTCCGCCTTGCGCCTGCAGTGCATATAAATAAAGGGTAATGCCTCCCAGTGTTCCCTAACATATTTTCGGCACTGGAGGATTTAGAAGGCCGTCTGAATATTTTTCACACACCCTCAGTCTCCATACAACTGTGTTCACAGCGACATATGTTCTCTGATCTTCTATAAAACATACAACGTGTTTGGTTCGGATGTTTTGCTCGGTTATCGGTTCACAGCGACAACCGATCACTTTACTGTTGTTTGCTTCGGGCGCCCTGTATTCAATTATGGCGGTATCTAATACGGTGCTTCAGAACCACGATACCGTCTGTTTCCTGAAGTTATTGATTGTGCTATATATGTATTGCCTAACCAAACAAAAGCTGCTAGCTATTGCAGAGTAACAAGTAGCGGTGTGAGCTATTTCCATTACCGTTACCATCCCAAAAGTTAAATCGAACAACACCTTAAGAAGGTAGAGGTATTATAGCAATCTCCTATATGCATAATTCTTAAAAGATCTTTAAAAAATGCATCATATTTAAAAGTCCTCTCCTCTATCCGAAAGCAATGTAGAGGATAAATTTTATATAATCTGCTACAGTAATACTCTTTATCTTAGGTGTGTTGTTTGGTTAAAGACTCGCAACGGCACTAGTAGATAAGAACTCTAAACCGACGGTCTACCTTTTTTTACTAACGGTTTCACTTTAGGCTGACTGTGTAAAGAAATGGTGGGTCACGACTCAGTAACCGCATGTGAAAATTGTTAGCTTTGGATTCGGTAGGTTTTAACGTGCGAGAAGTGTATTTGGTTGGTCCTCACCAGATATCTTATCTAATCTTCTGTAAAACATATCATTTAAGAAGGTAGAGAGGTATTATAGCAATCTTATACGCATATAATTCTTAGAATATCTTTAAAAATGCATCATATTTCCTAAATAAAACTCCTCTCCTCTATCCGAAAGCAATGCAGGGGATAACTTTTATATAATCTGCTAAAGTAATACTCTTCTATAGGAGATTGCATTTTTAAATATGATGAGGAGAGGACTTATAAGAGTATGATTGCCATTGCCATTGCCGTCTCCGTTGCGAGACTTAACCAAACAACACTTATAAGAGTATGCTATAGGAGAGTGAGTATTTAAAAATGATGCATCATACTCTTATAAGTGTTGTTTGGTTAAGTCTCGCAACGGAGACGGCAATGGCAATCGAAACTGCAGGATAAGATCAGAGGGCGTAAAGGAAGCCGATACCGCTCGAACGAAAGGTGTGGAAGCGGCGTTCCAGACGGCCAGAATAAAGGCACTCCTAATACAGACTCTACTGTAGTTTCTATCCCTATTTATTATTCTGCCACATCCGCATTTTGATGACGTGAAAGACAATTTAATGAAGAAAGAGAAGGAAATCGTTTCTTATTTAGAAACGACGTCTACGCGCGAGTCGAGGCCGCCCGTCCCACGTCGCGGATCCGGTGCGGGTTGCCTTGCTCGCGAAAAATCCCCTTCGAAACTCAGGACGTGCGTCACGCCGGAGATGGCGTCATCGGTGGAGAATAAGCCGCGCCCTGCCAAGGCCACGAGGATGTCCCTGCTGCCCATGGGTGGCGCCGTGGGGCGGCCGTGATCTATCTCCCTCCTCGCGCCGTGACCACGTCTGATCCCCATCCCCAGCCCAGCGTGAGAAGAGAGAAGGAAAGGAGCAGCAATCGGTGGCCGATCTCTAGATAGATCTATGGCGCGCGAGCCGCAGCGGAGCTCCGGTGACGGGCGCACGCGGACCACCACCCTCGTGTGTTGTCCCACCAGGACGACCGCGAGCGGGTTCACGACGGCACGGTGTTCGGCGCCTTCCTAGCCTTGTCCTCCACGATCAACAACGCATGAGCTTGCGCCGCGTCCGCCCAACACCGCCGTCCACGACGTCGCTGAGCGCCGCTGCTGCCCGCAAAGCTCGCGCATGGGCTTTCTGCTAGTAGGCACAGAGGATCCTGATACGGGAGGAAAATAGACAGTGAATGATTAGTCAAAATTAACTAGACTCTACTGTATAAAAAAACTGCACGGAGAAGTATAGTTTCTTGACATAATATCCTAAGCTATAGAAACTACTCATAGTTTCTGCACTGTGAGTGCCCTAATTTATCGTAGAATCTATTACGAGCTGCATGATCCAATCAGACAACAGGGGATCCATTTACTCTGTAAACATTTGATGGGCTCAAAGCGACAAAACAAACGGTGCTTTAATTAAAATTTTGAATGTTTCGCTTATCACAAGGACCCGTCCGCATAAACTTTTCTCCACCGGTTTTGAGTGGTTCCAATTCCTGCATGGAGAGAGATGTCTACCATTGCGAGAAAATAATTTTAGATTGTTCTTTTTTGTAACGTAGATCGGTTGGAAGAGGGGAGATAACTCGGGGAGAGAACTTGTTCCTATGTCTTTTTTGTATACTTATTATTCACATGAATAAAATAGTTGTTACTGAAGGACCAAGAAGGACCACTAGAGGGGATGGATGAAAGTCTCAAATTCTTTTTCAAAAATGGATGACCGTTGTCACAAACTCGAACCCCAAAAGCAAGGGCAAACTTCGGTAATGTCCACGACCCTATTGATATGATACGGTGATGTTTTCAAGGAACACAATGGGAAACTACAAGAGCCAAAAATCCTAATGCAAAAGCCAAAACGCAAATCAATAACCCACCAAAGAAACTGCGGACAAAGACGCGCAGAACCACTACTGGCCGGACTCTGAGTGCGTCCGGTCGGTAGGAATCGGACGCGTCCGGTCCAGTAAAAACCTTACTAGAATCTTTCTGTTTGTGACCGGATTCTGCACATGGAGCGTCCGATCACAACACTGTTTCTGTTTGTGACCGGACTCTGTGCATGGAGCGTCCGATCACAACAGTACAGTTTTCGGTCAACAGCGTCCCGTTAGGGCCACTCGATGAACACCGACTACCTGGAGTCCGGTCACAATACAACCGACGCGTCCGGTCAGTCACAGACCTTACTGGACACTGACTTGACTCACAGAGCAAGCGTCCTGTCGATGTTTGCACAGTGTCTGGTCACAACAAATCAGCGTGAACAACACTGTTGTTCAATGAGCGGACTCGGAGTCAGCGTCCGGTCGCTACATGAACGACGTTCGGTCACCCCGATTTTGTGTGGTTTATTCACCAATTCGACCCGATCTCCCTCAAATCAAAAGCTTTGAGCTCTAACTTTGTGAGGGGAGTCACAGACAAGTTAGTGAGCTACTCCTAAGAGATCATGACTCTCCTAACTGCAAATCGATGAATCGAAGAAATTCGCGGAGGAAGAACAAGAACGCGATCCAAAACAAAATCCGTCTGATCTGTGTGCTCGCAAGGAATTGGAATAAACCCTTCGGTGGAAAAATATCTATTGCGAAGCACTACAAGATGGTTCAAACGGATTTTCAACTCATCCCTCGAAACAAGAAATCTCGTAAGGATGAAGTGAAGAGAAAAGAGGAACGCGAAGAACTCAAAACACGAATTGGAAAGATTTCAGCGAAAGCCCCCAAGGAGACAAGGAGATTACAGTCTCCTTTCCTGAAATCCAAAATACATAGAGAAATTATGTCATCTTTGTGGATCACAAGCAGCTAGACGAAGAAAGCCCTGAATAAAATGCTGCAAGGATAGAGAGGATGAGGGGTTGCATCCCTTATTTATAGCATATTACATATTACCCCTTCTACCCCTAGATACAAGAGCAAACTAGCTAACCCTAGGGGTATTCTAGTCCAACTCTGACATGTCTTCATCTCACGGCCACACGTCTTCTCATCCTTCGCTTCGCCTCGACGCAAGCTCAAGAATGTCGGTACGTATCGTCCCAACGACCGTCGTGCCTTCTCACCGCTAGCTTCGCCTCGACGCAAGCCTCGTGGTGGCGCCATGCGTCGTCCCATTTCACATAGGAACCTCTGTCGGGTTTTGAGGCCAAACCGGTAAACCCGTAGCCCAGGTTTTGAGGCTTAAACCTGAAAACCGTCCACCCTGAGTTTTGAGGCCCAAACTTGGAAACTGGCCACCCTAAGTTGAGGCCCAAACTCGGAACTGTAGCGGGTAGTTTTCTGAGGCTCAACCACCAAACTCGCGCTGTAGACAGTGCGTGGGTCCCACGCCCTAGCCACCGACACCAAACTCGCGTTGTAGACTGTGCGTGGGTCCCACGCCCCAGCCACCGACACCAATGTCGATGCATGTCTGGCCTCCGCCGAGCACAACACCTTCGCCTTCCTCCTTGACTCGACCGATGGCACTTGCCCTGTGCAAGCCCGTGTCCGGCCTCCGCCAAATGCCACAACGCCATCGTCTTCCGTCTCGATTTGGCCGATGCAGACGCACATCCCATGTGCTCTTGCTCGCTGAAGGCAAGTGCCAGCTATCGCAGCTGGCCCCTCCGTTCCGTCGGTCCAAGCCTCACGTCCACCCTTCGTCACTCCTGGTCCATCAACACGACACGTCTCTACTTGCATTGACCACTGCCTCCGAGCTCCACACCTGCACAACACAGCCAAGAGACATGTTGTTCACTCACCTGTACCGGTGAGCCTGTTGATCAATCACTCATTACAAAGGGCCGAACCACAAGGGTATATATCAACCTTGTATTCGCAGCTACAAATAAAAACATACAATGTTAAAAACTTTTTAATTGAATTCAAGCTGAAAAGTTATCAATCTATATTAAAAAGACAAAATCAAGAGTAGGCAATACAATAAAGCAACAACAACCCGAGGGATCTATCAACAATATAACAATCGAGTTACAAAATTAGTCATCTGTATTGGCTAATGACATCATCTTTTTTACTAGTATTATGCCCGTGCTAACGCCACGGTCTTATTTTAGGAATATGTATGAAAACAACTAAACAATAATATTATTTTTTTCTATAGTTTAAAATTTCACATAATTGTATAGGACCATGTATATAATCCGGAAAATACTCATACATATATGCATCGTGAGTTCACTCAGACATGTTTATGTTTGCTAATCATGTACTTTAGTGTGCTATGTTGTACCATCAAACCTTGAGTACCACCAAACTATAGCAAGGACACTTTCTGAATGAATTTTAGATGAAGTTAGGCTATCCCCTAAACTGCAGCACCTGAAAATGTCTCTGTACAGCGATCTCCTGAATTAATCTTTAGACAAGTGGTCTAAATAAAATCATCTTCAGGCAGAGGGACGGAATAATTTCATTATATTCATTTATGATACATGTTAATCTCTAGAATTTCATTATATTTACAATAGGTGTCAATCTTTGGAATTTTTTTGCTTAATACAATGTAGCAGACTTGTGCTTGTCACAAAGTGACTTGTTTCAACACTGCATCCCTCCCCCAGACCATGTGTAAAAACGTGTATAATGAAGCCGACCCACCTGAAGGTTGAAGATTAATTCATTTACTGTACAGAGTGGATATCTAGAAATAAAATAGGGGGATTATTTGAGATTCGAGAACATAACTGTGAGACCAAAAATTAGTGGCATCCATGACTGCCCCTGATCCGTGATCCGGACCACTTTAGCCCACACACCTCACTGTGCCCCTTACATGTCTGCACAACGTGGTTCCTAATTCTCATGTTGTTGTTCACAATCTTGACATCCATGTCGCCATCCACATGTTCTTAGAAACTGAAATGATACATTCAGAACAATGATATGCAAACTGAAATGGTCTCATGTCTTGTTATCTATTTGAGATCAAAGCTAGTGCAGATAGACAACGATACTGAGAAGACTTACACACATAACAATCACTTTGATCAGAGTATAGGATTAATAAACTGGTGACAAATGATACCCAAAAAATGCAAGTATTAATGCTTTGAAAAATATTATGTCATCAAGAGAAACATGTACATAATCTGAACTAAAAGAAAACTTCTGCAGTAATCTGAATATGACATCCCTACTCTTGGTGACAATGTATAAATGATTCAAATCAGTTTTAATATGATTCAGGGCACTAAAAGTGACAGCTTTGGTCAGATTGCCTCTTATCCTAAATATACATTGTGCTTAAAACATACCTGAGATGATGAATAATTCACAGCAGCATTGACATGAGTGGAAGCAATAGTAGAAACTACCCTGAAAACCTCAATTATTCCCATTCGTCTATACTTCACGTCAGGATTACTGGCCTGCAAGGTAAGAAGTAGGCACAGAAAACAATAACGGATTGTAATTTGAGAGTACAAGATGTCTTTGGTGGAAGAATGTGTTATCCGTGTAAGAAATGTGGTCATACCTGCTTTCTCACCACCATTAAAAGCTCATTAGCTACTGAAGAGCCACCTGAGCCACTATTGAATCCAGCAGCCAGTGCCAAACAACAAAAGATATAGGAATTAGTTCCTCTGAATTGCATCATGTGACAGTTATATTTAAAAGAAAATATTCAAACGAAGGTCTGATCACTTAAAACCTAGCATGGTGTGCTGCATCACATCATTGTTACCATTTTGCATCAATGTTCAATAAGTTTGTTGTAGATAAAACAATAAACCAAGCAACCAAATGTCTGCATTTTTACAGAAGATTTATATTCCCACAAAAATGGGAAACCAATTTCATGGTCTACTAAAAAACCCCTATTCTTGCATTGAAAGAATATATATGGTCTGCTAAAAAACAAGACGACCAGGATCGTAACAAATTTTAAAGCAAATATTGTATGTAAGCACAAAGCACATCAAGTATAGGTATAGCTAGATCCAATGTACATATGGACAATAGCCTTTTTCTGTTTCTAAAATACCGGAACGACTGGGCACCTTTAACTCGCACAATGAACCTGCAAGGAAAAATGACACTTCTTCACTTTGTTCGCCGAGAAGCAAGAATGCTTGATTTCAAACAACCAGATCCACTGAACAGTCATGTGATCTGAATAGTCTGTAGATAAATTCCATAAATTAAAATTAGTAATAGAAAATAAAACGAACTGAATCCAAACGAACTGGACGTACCTGCCGCTGGAGCTCGTCATCACTCCGCATCTGTCGTACCCGCATGTCTGTTCTATAGGCATTTCCACAAACAGTTGGTAAGCACGAGACATACGGAGGCAGAGGATGAACATTGCAGAACCAGATCAAGCCACAGAACACTCGTCCATATGTCACTTAGGCACAATAGGAAGGAAGGGCACCGGCGGCGCTGCGGGAGGTAGGACACCGCCGGCGCTGCGGGAGGTAGGGCACTGACGGCGCAGAGTTGGATCCGAACCTTGTGGTCGTTGGGAGATGCGGGCCAATGCTGAGGCAGAGTGAGGTGGACGGGGATGGTACCAGCGTGCAATAGTGGTCGCGGTCGTGGGAGTCAGGGTCGACGTCATCGGAAGCGGAGGAAGCGCACCCGCAGCCAAGCCAGCAGCAGCCGCGGACAGAGGTAGCGCCGCAAGCCACGGGGGTCGGCCATGGTGCCAGCCGCGCCCCTGGCCCCTGGATGGTGCCCTGCATTGGTGGGGGGCGTCCTGGCTGGTTATTAGTCTTCGCGCCGCGGTCATGGGGCATCGCCCATCGGCTTGGAGGAGAGCGCTCGAGGTCGGCTCCCAGGCGAACGGCAGTTGGCGTCCGTGTCCCTACCCACGAACCCGTCTGGCCACCGCTAAAGAAGGAGATACAGAGGCAGCGGCGGAAGTCACACCGTCCCACTGTTGTTTTTTTTATTTCTTTCAGCGGAGCGTGTTTCATATTTTCATCATCGAAAAAAAGAGACAGAAGCAGGGATCGAATCCTGTTTCTCACATGGATGAATGAGTGACATGGGATATACCATATATTTAATCTGGTCTATTAGATGTGAGTGAGTAAGGAGAGAATGTTATAAATCAAATCTGGATGGTCAATTTTTATGAAGTTGGTTTTGTAGGTATAGTTTCGTTTGTTGATTTAGTAAAGTCATCTCAGCGAGGGATGTTTTCCAGGTGTACTTAGAATAGATATATGATGGTGGCTTAGTACCAAATTAGTAATTTGGGCGTGCGTGCGCTGTATCAAGTAGCAGGTAGCAGCGCACGGACGCGCAGCGCGGAAAAAATGGAACCGAAAAAGCAGGACCAGAGCGTGGAGTATGCGACACATGACTGAGTGATAAGCGTGGTGAGTGGAGGGACACGTGGGTTGTGTGTCAGATATGGTTTTTTCATTTTGCAAATAGAATACAAACTTTAAAATGCGATAACTTTCTTATAAAATATCTATTTTAAATTCCGTTTGCACCATTATCTTTATTACGACGAGATCTACAAAAGTAGATCCATGTTAAATATATTTAAAGAAAACTTATATGATTATAAAGTTTTGTGATTAGATATCCAAAGTTTTAAATATGGTACTAAAAAGCTTTCCACACTTAATGTTTTAAATTACAAAGTTTTACTTTAGGTGTACAAGATTCTTACCATGTCAGTACCGACTTTAAAAAAACTAGTGTAAAGTTTCTAAATTTAAGTGTAAAGTTTTAAAATCATAAAGTTTTAAACCTAACGGTATAAAGTTTATATTATTTTAAATGTGTTGATATAAATTTCTAAATTTAAAATGTAATTTTTTTAAACCTTAAAATACAAAGTTTTTAATATAATAATATAATGTTTTTGAATTTTAAAAATAAACTTTTAAATCTTAAAACACATAGTTTTAAATATGCTAATACAAAGTTTGTAATTACAAAGTATTAAAGCTCGAAATACAAAGTTTTAAATGTGCAAGTATAAAGTTCTTTGGTTTTAAAAATAAAATTGAAATTCAAAGTTTTAATTTCAAAGAATAATGTTTATAATGTGGTAATATAAAGTTTTTGAATTTAAAGTATAAAGTTTAAATTTACAAAACTTAAAATATGCTAATATAAACTTCCTGAATTATAAAAGTAAAGTTTTAAATTACCAAGTATTAAATCTTAATGTATAAAGTTTTAAATGGACTAGTAACTTCCTAACACTACAATGTTTGTAATACTATAGTTTAAAGTTTTAAACCTAAAATCATAAAGTTTTGTAATGTTATAGTTGAAAGTGTGTATAATTCTGAATGTAAAGTTTTTTTCGTCCTAAGAACACTAAATTTATAATTGAGATATTTGGAAGTTTTAACCTACTATTACAACGTTTTTATAATGTGATATTAAAGTTTTTCATTAATTCAAAGTAAAGTCGTAAATCTAGCTATACAAAGTTTCTAATATCATAGTTCAAAGTTTTTTAACCTACCATAAAAAAATTCCAATATCACAGTTGAAAGTTATGCAAATCTTAAGTGTAAAGTTTTGAACCTTCAAGTTCAAAGTTGTACTGTCATATTTTTAATATTTTTTATATATCATATTTTTGTAAGTGTTAAATTTTGAAGGTACGAGAACAAAGTTTGTATTATCTTAGTCAAAAGTTTTATTTTATTTTAATTTTTCTAAGTGTAAAGTTCTTCCACCCTAGCAGTATAAATTTTTGTATTGTGGTAGTTCATAGTTTTTCAACATTACATTACAAAGTTTTTTGATGTGATATTTTTTTCAAAGCACAAGTTTTTGAGTGTAAAATTTTCAACCTAAGAGTACAAAGTTTTATCTGATGTATGACTTTTAAGCATAGTAATTTAATGTTTATAATGTGATAGTTTAAAAATCTAAGTGGAAAATGATGATCCTAGCGACACAAAGTTTAAAATATCATAATTCAAAGCTTATGAGTTCTGAGTATATTTTTAATATAGCAGTGTAAAATTTTATAATGATATAGTTCAAAGTTTTTGAATCTAGCATTTAACGAAGTTTGTAATGTTATAATTAAAATTTCTAAAATAAATCTTTTTCTATCCAATTTTTTACTATAGTTTTTTCGTGTACAATCTGGTATTGCTGAAAAAGCTCAGTATGGTATCCTTCCAAGAATTAAATTTTAATTTTTCGTGTTAGTTTTATTATTTTTTACATCCACAAATATAAAGTTCAACAAAACTTAATTTTATTTTTTAATATGTTTTTACTTTTGCCTATATTTTCTTTCAGCGTACTAGGAAGAACTATTTTTTAGCGTCGAAGAAAAGGAACTCACATGTGCTTTTATATTAGTTTTTCCAATGATACATGTATAAGATGTTGTCTTTTTTAAGTTTATCCTTGTTTCTTTGAATTAAATATATTATATAAAGCACTATGACATATAATAAGATATATTATTTTTGAAAATAGTACTTTTGTATCCATATGGATGTCAAACCATCCTCGCCCTGCTCCCACAAACCCATGATCCCGAAAGAGAACAAAATAACTCGTAGAAATTCAAAATAGCTCATTGACCAAGAAAACTGAACTCTAGAAGCTAAATGGGGCTTATAAAGCCAGACAAAGAGAACCAGCTAAATAGGCCTTACGAAGCAGGACAAGAGAACCCCGTGACTAATAAGAAGTATACGTTTGTAATCCTTAAAGCGCATGTGCGTTACTGCTCCTCTAAGCGTGTGCACGTCGCTATCTTTCCTGACCCACGCGCGCGGACGAAGAGTCCCGAGCTTAATAGGGTAGATAAAAAAATGATGAGCTCTAAGTGCGTTCACAACGGTAGACATAAAATCGCTAGCGACTTGAGGTCTCTGCTTCTGAGAAGATGTACGAGACTATCTAGTATGGACGATAGTTCGGTAGCTTGTTCAGCCCTCTCCTTTGGAGCCAATCAATTTCTTCTCCTGTTGGCGATTTAACATATGTGGGAACAACCTAATAGGTAGCCACCAATGCAAAAGTCATTACATAGTAGGCATGTGTTTAGTTTAATAATACAAAGCCAAAACCTCGAAACTAATACAAAACCAAAATTCTAATTGTCTTCTTCGTCAAATCTGCAAAAGTTTCTTCCTCATTATAGATATAGTAACACTGAGTTGACTTGTTTGCCTCCAGTATCTCACAACAAGCATGTATGCATATATTGCAAACTTAGCATATCCGAGAAGAGCCAGCTTGAGAGGGGAACAAAGACTAACCATTTATATACGTTAAAGTATGTCCTTGCATCCAAGCGTTGGTTAGCCTACATGTTTTTATTGTGTTGTTATTCACGCAACTAGTATTAATATAAGCTCAGTTCACACTAAAAAATGACTCACAAGTAGTTCATGTGTTTTGTCCTTACTTTTTTGGATTTGGTGTACCAACTATTTTGTGTAGGAGTAGTAAATGAGGCATACTGAGCATATGTATCTCCAACCTCATGAGTCACCATGAGTGTATATGCCGCAAAGCACAAAAATCAGTGCCACACCCAAGCAAGTTACAAATTATGATACGTATATGACAACTTCTCATATATCACAGTGTTAACATTTAGCTCTCTCACTTCAGCACGTACTCCGTACTTTTATAGACTGTTTGGATTGGAGATCGGATCCGTTCTGTATGGGTTCGTCAGGTACTAAAAGGAACGGCCTCATCCGACGATTTTTGTGGAACCACCTTGTCCGAGGTCTTGGTTCACAAAAACACCACACACGGAATGACTTCATGACGCATCAGTTGGTGACGTGCCGCAAACCAAATATCTCAGCTAGGCTCGGATGTTGGATCGGATGATTCCAGACTGCTTTGTGACTTAAACCAAACACGCTATAAAGACTCTCACTTCAGTACTACTCGAGTAGTACTAGAGTGAATTAGTAGTATCCAATTTAAGTGGTCATAAATCTCATTATCCTATGCACTGCCTATCTCAACTCCCGTGAATGCAACTGTGACAACTCCGACCAACACGAGCAGACGCAGCTCTAGCAATTGGACGGAGTGCATAAAACTCCAATAAACCACCAACACACCCCATCACTATTTTAGTCGTGTTCTTTAGAGGCGGTTGGCTTGTGTCTACTCTTATTTTGTCTTATCGGTCTCAAGCCATCTCTAAAAATAGGATTTCTAGAGACGCCTAGAAACAAGAGACACTTCTAAAAATTGATTTGCAAAGGCGGTTGCATTTTGAGCCGTCTCTACAAATTGTTGTCTGCAAAATATAAATTTATAAAAAATAGAGAGAGAAAGCTAAAAGATAGCAAAAAATATTTTAACCTCAAGTGACCCCACCAGCCACACAGGTGCGCAGTTGCAACAGGCGATTGTCTGAACGCTGTGCAGCCAATAATCAAACCCGCGACCCTTAGCTTCATGCGTTCATCCCCTAACCACTCCACCCACAAAACACTAATGTCTAAATGAGATATTCATTCAAATTATTTTATCTTTATTCAGTTTTCAAAAGAGTATTTAAGACCCTAAACAAATTCAAATGAAAACCTTGTTAACTAAAAGCTTGCATAATATTTTGAGATCTACAACTTTTGTTTTGGTCGTTTCTCTATCCGATATCGTTTGAAAAAAAATTGAGTTTCAAATATGAGAAGTTCAAGTGTAATTTTCCATGTACATATGAGTTGTCAAGTATAAAGTTGCATAACTTTCAAGATCTACAACTTTTATTTTGGTCGTTTCTCCATTCAAGGATGTTTTTTTTTAAAACAACTTCCAAATTTAAGAAATTCAAGCATAATTTTCAATGGATAGATTATTTCAAATAAAATAGTTGTCATCTACAAGTTATCTAACTTTTCGAGATCTACAACTTTCTCTATCGAAGGTGTTGTTTGAAAATTCGAATTTCAAGTGTGAGAAATTCAAACTTAATTTTTTATAAATAGATGATTTTAAATAAAAAAAGTCGTTAGCTATAAAGTTGCATAACTCTTTGAGGTCTACAACTTTTGTTTTGTTCTATTCTCCATCCAAAATATTTTTTAAAAAAATCAAATTTATTATGCACCTTCTATTTTTAAAGGCGTCTGAAATCGATTTTTAGTAGTGGCCCAAAATAGAGCCGTCTCTCAAATCAATTTCTAAATTTTATACCAACTCCCTAAATTTTATATAATCTGCTACAATAATACTCTTTTGTATCTTGATGTTGTTTGGTTAAAGACTCGCAACGGGGACAACAATGGCAATCGAAACCGAAGATGGGAGGGCGTAAAGGGAGCTAAACTATCTCCAAGAGCATAGACATAAGGTGACCCATATCCAAAAATAGGTCATATACAATATTTTTTTGTCAAAAAACCACCCTCCAACAGAGGAGGCAAACACCTGACCCATTTTGCATTCGCTCGGAAGTGAAACGCAAATAAGCGTTCTATCGCGGTTTGTTTGCGTCTCCACGCACGGGCCCACCACCGAGGAAGGAGACGACCGGGCGGAGCCGACGAGGAGGGAGGAGGGCGGCGCGCCTGCTCATGCGGCGGCGGGGGCCCCATCTAGACCCATGCTGCAGCTGCTCGTCGGGAAGGGAGGCGGCCGGCGCGCCTGCTCCACGCGGCAGCCCCAGACCCGCGCCCGCCTGCTCCACGCGGCTGCCCCAGACCCGCGCTCGTAGATGCATGCTCGGCGGGGAGGGAGGCGGCCGTACGCCTGCTCCACGCGGTGGCCCCAGATTCGCGTCGCCCCTGCTCGGCGGGAAGGGAGGCGGGCGGCGCTCGGCAGGGAGGGAGGTCGGCGGCGCTTGACGCGGAGGGAGACGAGTCGTGGCCGGCAAGGAGGGAGGCGGGTCGCGGCCGGCGCGGAGGAAGGCAGGCGGTGCTCGGCGCGGATGGAGGCGGGAGGCTGCCGGTGCGGAGGAAGACGGGCGGTGCTCGGCACCGAGGGAGGCAGGAAGCGGCCGACGCGGTTCTTCTTTTGGGTTAGCTATTGGAGACGGTAAATTTTAGGACGTCAACCTTTTTACTGTACACGACCTAAACGATGATATGAGTCTTTTGTTTGGATTCTCCCTGTTGGAGATAGTCTAATACGGCTCGGGATGGGTGGAAGCGGCGTTTTAAACAGTTGGAATGATTTATCGCGGAATTTGTTACGAGCTGCATGATCCAATCAGAAAATAATGTTATTTGTTTGTTTGCACTATAAACATTTGATGGGCTCAAAGCGACAGAAATAAATGATGCTTTAATTGATTTTGAATATTTCGCTTGCCATGTAACGAGGGCTCACCCAGATAAACTTTTCTCTACCGATTTCGAGTGGTTCCCTTGCCTCTAGCTCTAACTCCTCCATGGAGAGAGAAATGTGTACCATTGGGAGAAAATAATTTTAGAGTGTCTTTTTTTTTTGTAACATAGACTGGTTGGAAGAGGAGAGAACTCGTCCCTATGTTTTTTCTATACTTTTCACATAAACAAAGTATGGGCTACAAATAAAAAGAGTACAATTTATGGCTGGTCCTCGAACTTGTGGGGTGTGTCATCCTAGTCCCTCAACTCAGGACGTGTATCATTTCGGTCCTTAAACTCTGTTTATGTCTCATATTCATCCAAACGGGTTTAGCGGTACATGTAAGCTCTATCTTCCCTCTCTCTCTCACAACCATAATCAACAATCCGGCGTGCACTAGTAGAAAGATGATTTTTCCTAGCGCCTCCTATTTTTTAGTGGCGGTTTTAGTTACCATGCGCCTGTAGTAATGAAACGGTGGGCCTCAAGTTTAGAAATGTCTGTAAAAATAAAAATATATGTGTTTTTTAAAATTCAATTTTTTTCAAACTATATCGGATGAGAAAACACCCAAAATAAAAGTTGTTCATCTCGAAAAGTTATAAAACTTTGTAAATTATAACTTTTTTAATTTGAAGTCATCTTGTCATGAAAAATATGTTTGAATGGTCTTAAATTTGAAATTCAAATTTTGTAAACGACCTCGGAGGGAGAAATGACCAATACAAAAGTTGTTTGTCTCAAAAGTTATGAAACTTTGTAGTTGATAACTTTTTATTTGAAATCGTTTAGGACCTCAAACAAGCAAATTATATACGGGTTTGTATAATATGTGGGGAACCGAAGAGGAATATGAACACATGTGAGTGTGTGGTGCAGTGGTAGAGGAGGCTCTGCGCGATGTCGAGTTCGTGGGTTTGAATCCCATTGGCCGCGACTTGTGATGGAGACGGGCGGGCACGGGTGATAGGGTCCTCCCCATAATTAATATTTTTTTCCTATTTATTGAATCCCACTGGCCGCGACTTGCGACGGAGACGGGCGGGCACTGGGTGATGGGCTCCTCCCGTAATTAATATTTTTTTTTCCTATTTATTTTAGGGGTTTTCGGAATTTTTTTACACAGGCGGTTCGCTATGTCAACCGCCTGTGGAAATGCTCATTTTCACAGACGGTTCGCTAAGTCAACCGTCTGGTCCTATTTCTACTAGCTCCCAGCGCAGGCGGTTGAGAAAAACGCTAGTAAAAATAGTTTCCCAACCGTCTGTGTAGTATCGTTCTGTACCGGTGGTGACGTCCACCGGCCACTGCAATAACAGTAACACCATCGTGTGAACCTACCCAGGTGCAGCATCTCGCCCTCACGTGACGCCCAGAACATATTCAAGTGCTGCATCTCGCACGCGATCGCCATCTCTTTGGATTGCATTTAATAAATCAGGAGTTTGAACTCCTTGCTTCCGGTAGGTATAGATGTTCATGCAGCCCGAGGCACGAAGGCACGACACGAAGCACGAGAAAAAAGCACGACACGAGCACGGCCCGGCCCGGAGGACCTCGGGCCCGGGCTGGCCCGGCCCGCTGCCACAGGCCGTGCCTGGGCCTCCCATCAGGCACGTGGGCCGGCACGAGCACGGCCCGATTTCCACATGAGGCATGGTGCCGGCCCGGCCTACTACTCCCCACCCCCACCAGCCCACCCCCACCGCTCCCCAAACCCTAACTCCCTAAGTCCCTCTGGCCTCCGCCTCCCCCAGTCCGCAGAGCCGCACCCGCTCCCCACCGCTCGGCCGCTCCCCACCCCTCCCCACCGCTCCCCGCTCGGTAGTCGGCACGCGCCCACAGGAGCAGGCGGCAGGCCGCCGCGCGCCGGCCCTTCCTCCCTTGGTCGGCAGGCCGCCGCACGCCGCCCCTTCCTCCCGCGGCCGGCAACCCTCCGCGCGCCGCCACTTCCTCCCGCGGCCGGCAACCCGCCGCGCGCCGCCCCTTCCTCCCGCGACCAGCAGCCCGTGCGGCCTTGCGATGTGGAGCAGGCCGCGCGCCGCCCCATCCCCACGCGGTCGTCGGCCGGCATCTGCATCCCCTCCCCAGATCCAACGATGTGGAGCACGAGCAGCGGCGACAGCAGCTTCCTCCGTCCCTCCTGCATCGACGGCCATGGCCTCGACGACCGGCGCGGCGGTGCCTCCCCGTCCCGGCCTCGGAGGATTGATGGCCGACTCGATGCTGTTGTCGTGTCCCTGCCTCGACGGACGACGCGACATCGCCTCCCGTCTCTGCCTCGATGGCTCGACGTCGCCTCCCAATCCCTGCCTCCATGGCTCGACGGCGCCTCCCAATCCCTGCCTCGGTGGCTCGACGGCCGACGCGTGCGACGGCGCCTCCCTGTCTCCCCTTCACACATACTCTCAGCAGGCCTCGGGCTGGCACGGCCCGTTAGTTTTGGCGTGCTTAGCGGGCCGGCCCGGCACGGAAATCAGCCCATGGGCCCGTGCCTGGGCCGGCGGCCAGGCCCGTGGGCCGCTAAGGCACAACACGGGAGGCCCACGGGCCATGTCGGCCCGGCCCAGCGCGGGCCGTGCCTAACCCGGGCCCGGGCCGGGGCAGGCCGGGCCGGCCCGATGGCCATCTATACCGGTAGGCAGCCGTGAGGACCGGTAAGATTTGTATCTCAGCATCAGCAATATTTTTGGAACACTCTGGCTCCCGCTCATCATCGACGCAGCGAAGCCACCTTCTTCTCATCAAGCTGTCAATCAGTCAATGATTTGGTAGGATGACCAAGGAAGTGGTTGTGATTTGACAGGGTTATTCAACGTTTTATGACATTCATGCCAAATATAATGGTCACATGAGCTTATGATAATGACCCTTTAATCAGGAGCAAGGATTCCATTGTAATGTGAGTACCATTGCCTCTTGGGTCACGTAGCAATCGTTGCATCAATCTCAGGTGTTTGTTTGGATTCTCTTCTCAGCTCATGTATGTTGTTTTTTAGAAAGTTTGTCTATTTTCACATAGGCATGCAGTACCGTCTTTTTATGTACGTGGACACCTTGATGAAATGCCTCACTGACGAAAATACTGAACGATTATTATATATATTTATTTATTGCACACGACTACACTTATAATAAATATAATAACAATTTTGTAGAGGATTTATATGGATTATGCCTATGTCATGACCGCTGGGCCGATCGTAACATCGGCTAGTCCGGCTTTGCCTTTCTCTGCTGTATTTTTGGTCTATTATTTGTCAATCTGTATACTTTGGCAGCGAGAAAATGTATCAAAGGTTCAAATAAATGTATGCATATTTTCTTCATAATTTAAATATTTTTCACTCTAAAGAACATTCTATTATGCACTATTATAAAATTCCGCAGCAACACGCGGGGTATTATCTAATATTAAAAAAAAAGACAAAACCCAGAGTAGGCAATAGAATAGAGCAACAACAACCTCAGGGGTCTAGCAACAACATAATAACCGGGTCACAGAATTATTCATCCGTGTTGGCTGATGGCATCAACCTTTTCTCTACCACTAAAACGTTTAAAGTGGAATCGTCCACGCCCACTTCGGCGTGCCTTGGCTTCGGCGTGCCTCCACTCCCCCCGTCCGCCCCCACCCCAAACCGCCCAGACTTCCCTTCAGCGCTCCCTCCGCGCCCTCCCCTCCGCCTCGCCACCGCCTCCCTCCGCGCCCTTCCCTCCGCAGCCGCCTCCCTCCGCGCCCTCTCCTCCGCGCCGACGGGCTCCTCCGTCCGCCCTCCCCTTCGGCGCCCCACCGCCTCCCTCCGCGCCCTACCCTCCGCCCCGCCGACGCTCCACCGCCTCCTACCTCGCGGCCCTCTCCTCCGCGCCGCCGGGCTCCTCCGGCCGCCCGCCCCCAAACCGCCGGACACGAAGACGCAAGATCTGCCGCCGTCCGCCCGCGCCGACCGAGCTCCTCGCCGGCCTCCTCCGGATCTGCCGCCGGCCGCGCCCCAGGCCGCCGGACCCGCCGGATCTGCGCGTCGAGCTCCTCCCTCGGGCTGCGCGTTGAGCTACTCCCTCAGGGTCCGCCTGTAGGGAGCTCGTCGGCACCGGTGATTCCTCCTCACCCCCCTCCTCCCTTAACCCACCTGTCTCCCTAGGGTTCGGATGTGTCCCCCTCTTTTGTTGAGTGCTAGCGTGCTAGAGTGCTAGAGTGCTAGCAAGACTGTGTTCAAACTCCCGTAGCAGTGGGCACACTATTCCCGTAGCAGTAGAGTGCTAGAGTCCTACCATTGAATAAAAATGAGTAAGCTAACCTGGATGCAGTTCTGCATCTTCTAGGATGCATCCTCGGCCAGAGCATGACAGATGCATCTCTATGTTATGTAGTTAGCTCCCTGGAAAAACTGGATTAAGCATGTTAAAAGTTCTATCAGTTCTATTCAGCAGTAAAGTAGCAAGCATGAACTGCTCATTAAGCATGAACTGCAAATTAGAGCAGAAATGTTATTTTTTGCATTCAGGACCAAGTCCTTAGTCCAAGAAGTTCTATCTGGTACAGGAAGTAGAGGGGGACAGATTAGTATCAATCACCATTCACTATGACAGATTAGTATCTTGTAGAGATTAGTATAGCTTAGCTTGTACAGGAAGTAGAGGGGGACAGATTATTATCTTGTCTAGCTTTGAGTCAATGTCAAACCATGATGGCGTTATTTGATGAAACCAATAATGCTTCTCGGTGCATTAGTCAAGGTCTAAGCCAAACTGAATTTACATTAAGAAAAACAACCATGAAAGCTAATGTGATTCCTCATTTTGATATAATCTAGCTTTGAGTCAATGTCAAACCATGATGGCGTTATTTGATGAAACCAATAATGCTTCTCGGTGCATTAGTCAAGGTCTAAGCCAAACTGAATTTACATTAAGAAAAACAACCATGAAAGCTAATGTGATTCCTCATTTTGATATAACTGGATAATGAATTCTTTAGGCATTAATGATCTGCATGTTCGTGCTGGTCGTTCTGTCATTAACAATCACTCATCTCAGAATTATACCATATATGCATCCTCATGCCCAGCTTTCGTCAGCCATCCTCGAAAGAGCTCACTTTGATCAAAAACATCAAAATGGATGCATCTTAATGGAGGACTCACCCACTTTAACTTGGTTCAATAATGCACACAGTTGGGGACTAACCTGAAGATTGCTTCAAGAATTTTACCATCTGACCTGCATGGAAAGAAGCTAGGTTTAGGTTACCTGTTAATCTTTTTTTAGTGAAAAAATGAATTGGTAAACCATGTGCGCGTATAACCATTTCAGATAAAGCATGTTAAAGTGGCAAGCTGTTAAAGTTCTATCAGTTCTATTCAGCAGTAGCTCATTAAGCATGAACTGCTCAACATATATGGTGCTTCCGCGTGCAAAACCTTGGTAGATTGCACGGGCATCTGCTCCCGTAGTGTGCTTGAGAGCTTGTACAGGAAGTAGACCAATTAGGAGTAACATAGTTGGTAGCAAAAAAGGACACATCTCACTAACGCCGTGCGCGATCTTGCAAAAGTATATCATCGCATGGTACGAGGGGGAAATACTTGCAAATGCCCGTAGCAACACGGTACTTTAGGTAAATGCCCCCAATAAGATTAGTAAGTTCATATATGTAACTCTCGTGAAGGTGTAGGGCGAGATCTGCACCAGGGCGTGATCTTTTAAACGCACGGACTGTATAGATTGATTTAATACCCTCGCATTCAATATCGCGTTATCCTAGGATAATGCCCTCCTTAGTTATTGATTGACAAATTTTGGACTATCCGCTACAAAATACGTTTCCAGGATAATAACTTGCAGTCTCCCTAATGTTATTATGACGTAGAGAGGGGTAGGATAATTTGTCAAAATCAATTCCTACACGATAGGTGATATCAAACTTGCAAATCCTGGAGTTAATGCACTGTGGGAGTCCACAATGCCTACACGGATAGGGAGACTACAAAATACTTGCAGTCTCCCTATTGACTCTCGTCGTCCAAAGTAATGCATTCCCCAAACCATTTATATTACCAGTGAATGAACCAAACACGTTGTTAGTTTCCATCTTAAATCTTTTCACCTATGACATCGAATATTTTGACACATACATAAAGTATTAAATATATACTACCAAAAATCTAATTACAAAATGATCTGATAGTTGTGTGCCACAGGGAACATGTATTCATGATAGCTTGATTAGTTTTAGTAAATTTATCTCAGGGGATATATAATTATTTTTGTTTACTCTATTTTTATAGACTAAATTAATGCCACAACATCTAATATGACATCCATAAACTTTTCACAACCCAAATAAATAATCGCTCCCCTAAATTAATGCCACTACATCTAATATGACATCTATAAACTTTTCGCAACCCAAATAAATAACGGCTCATATTATTTATTTATTAACACACATGAAAATAGGTAAACATAACAAAATTGCAAAATCAAAGGTAGACGACGCAGCGAAGTAGAGGGGGCTTCAAACTCTCGCGAATAACTAGAATTGTACAGTGCGTTGCTACGGGTATTAAAGTCCGTGCGTATAAAAGTAATAGTTAATTAAAATTCAGTAACTTATATGTAGCAACAATCTCTACAGTCTCCTTCGGTCTTTTGGACAATCTGCAATGACCAGTGCTTAGGACACTACTTGATTATAAATCTTGATTCCTTTATCAAATGTACCCGATACATAACCCTTAGAAAAGAATTGTAATGGGCGTATCCTTGTAAATATGTTGGTTATATATTAACAATCAAATGAGCATAGTGTTGGGTGGAAATAGGCTCTTTCAATTCGCACTGAAATTAGAAAGCAAAGAAAGTAGCCTATTATTTTGTTCATGGATCCTTTGCGTAATCTGAAAGTTGCTAGAGCTATGGACTGCTGGTTCATGCATCATTGGTTTTAATGTCTTCTCAGTAACAGTTTTGGACAGTGTTCCAATAATTACTTTTCTATATGCACAGCTCCAACATTTTTAATAAAACTAGCTCCAAGCTACAATCTCACAGGAAAAATGTGGAGTCCAGCTCCAAGCTGAAAGTACGGTAGTAGATATTCTGATTCCATCAACTTTTTTTTATGGAATGCAGTCTACTGTTGATTCAATAAGTTATGTGTAATAGTTTGTGATGGTGGCTTCCTGTTTCTCATCTAATGCTTAGTTATTTTTATTAATTGCAGATACAGACTCACGAATCCAAAAATGGAATATACTGCTGATAGGTAAATTCAAAACCATTATTTTTATTGTATTTGAAATTATTATGGATGGCCTAAGAAAAAGAGGATTCTATGCACATACCGGTTCATTATCACTACTGAAAATTAACTAGACTCAATGCATTGATATATAAGAACCAGACAACCCGGATCCACCCTCTCCATGATTATATCATTACGTATACTCATTTGTCCACACCGATCACATGGAGCTGCATATTCCATGGTCTCATTATCTTTAAATATCGGAGCAGTATTCCAATAATAATGATGTGCCCACCACATGTTCGTCAAATTTAAGTTTGAGCCAAAAATTGCTAATTTGTTACTAGCATAAAAAAACACTATTATATATTTCCTTGGTGTTTTTTATTCAGATTGTAGAATATGTTTCTTTTAGTGTGTTGCTGAAATTCTTGGTAATTTTAGTTCCTTGTTTAACATGTTGCCTACTAAATTTAGAAACATTTTGTTTGTAATCAAAGTCGGAAAGCATTGCCCAAATGTGTGATAAGTACAAATATGATGCAATTAACTTCTCAGGCTAAAACAACTTCTGTTGGTCAGCTTATCAGTTCTTGTTTGCTCTTGTTGTTCATTGTCATCTATCTACAATTGTGCTTTCAATCTGAATTTTTATTTCACCTGCTCGCTCACTTGTCTGCAGCTGTAGCTTGGTCCCATTTTTCACGTAAACAAAAGAACAAACCAACCAGGCTGTAAGACCTCAGTTCCATTGAGCACAACGTCACCGATATTACTGCATGTGAACATGTAAGTAGGTAATCCGCTAGCCAGTGTCTCGGTAGCAGATTTGTTAGCTTCACTCACATGATCATCGAACCATCGTTACTTATTGGCCATTACTTTATGATTGTTTAATCACTGGCTATTTGTCTTCAGTTCTATCTGGTCTGTTTTGAGTGACATTTTCTCTGAACTGCCTCCACCATTTATAGAAAATAGCATCAGTTGGTTGTACCTGAATTGTCTTTGCACTCATCACTGCATATACTCGTTTTAGATAATTTCAAAGAGGTAAAGTGCAAGTGACAAGAAAAAAGAGGTAAGAACCGATTTTTTATGTCATCATGGTGATTTATCAGCTTCCTCCATAACAACCGCTCCTTTGGTATTGTTGAACTCCTTTCGGTCTTTGCTTTCACTTTGCACGAAGTCTACAGAAGTTCCAGTTTTAGTGAGCTTATCTTGTAGTAATGCTTGATAATAGGAGATAGATCTTCTTATAGAAGCTAGCTTCAGGTTCCCTAAAACAACATAATTCTTTGCAGTAGACAGCTTTTCATCCTTATTGTATATTCCTATTATGTAGAACCAAAGAGTCGTGTGATTTCAGTAGATGTCCTAAACTGTGAAGAACCAAAGTGCTCTTTCTGCAATATTTTGTTCTTTTAGTATTGTAAAAACTTTACTGCTTATAGTTTCCTTTCTTGTGCCTTAATTTTCTTAAGGTAAATATGAATTGAATTACTGACAGTGTTATTAGGCATTCTAATGCAGTATTGCCCATTGATAAAAAAATATGGTTATGAGTTATCATATGTTTTTAGGTAGCCTGTTCGGTCTCAGGTGCAAATTAATTTAGAGTCGTCTATAATCAAATTTTCGGATGATGGTATTTTAGGAATTCCTAACTTAATAGAGCTTATCAAAGTAAGCATTTGATTCTTTAGCTGCCTGCATGAAAGCAATAATTGTACAAATGGATTTGTTATTTTGATTATGACAAATTTATGTTTTATTTACCTTGGAACTTAATTTCTTGTTGATGAGTGATGATACCTGCCAGATCTAATACTAAAAGAACAATCATGCTTGAGTGTTCAAGTTAATAGGAAATGAGTTTATTGTTCTTGCTTGCCGTACATATCTTGAGATTGATGCTTTCCTCAATACCGCCAAACTTGCTTAGGCTTTGAAATTCCTAATCTTAAATTTTCTTAACTTACGGTGGTAGTTACTCTTCTTCAGTTCAAGCAAAAATATTCAGTTGTGACTTCTCTAATTATTGTCTTACTCCATTTTAGAATTGGTACAAATGTTCTCAAGTTAGCTCACGGCTTCCATTTTTCTTTTTGTGTAGAACTTTGAAAAGGAGAAGAAACAACTTACCCAAGATAGTGGGAAATTGCAGCTTGTTGCATGATTTGGTGAAATTAGAAATTAGCTAAGCTAGGGCAAAGCAAAAAAACTAGAAATTAAAATGTATATTATCATCCTGCTGATTCAATAGACCGATGAACAAGTAGCCTACTGATTTAGTAGCAGCTCCACCAAATACTCCAATCCAATCTTTTTCTTCCATCTATGTTACAAGAATCCAATGAAAAAAATTAGAAAACGAAAACTCCAATTCTTACTCAATGGATCTGACTGTGCTCACCTTCCTTCGACCTTTCAAGTCAGAGCTCGAGGGGGGCCTAGGGGGAGGGCCCTATCGCCGGCGGGTGTTGTGCAGAGAATCCTGGCCGTCGCAGCGTCGACCGCTAGGGCTGGGCACAGTCACGCAGCCGTGCAGGGGCGCTCGCCCGAGGGGACGAGAGAGAGAGCCGGGGAGGACCGAGGGGGAGGCTACGTGTTGCTGCGCTGCTGGCTGCCGCGGCGTCGTCGCCGCTTGCCGTCCTTCTCCTTCTGTTCGAGCGAGTATAATGCGTTTGTACTGACAGAGACAATCCATTCTACCTCAACTCATTAGCACTTGAGACCTCAAAGACATATAGTAGAAGTTATTGTTGATGACATACAAGGAACCTCAAAGGTTGACGAGGAACCTTCCCCAACTATCTCAGTTGCACGAGTTTGCCCAAGTAATTTGCTTTACTGTTGTGCTCTATACTGGTAACATGTAATATCAATGTTGTAATTATATATGTCTTTCTAGCAAACCTTAAAATAGTTTTCAGATATTTGTGTCATTTTGGCCATGTTCTATACTTCTATGGGTTTTGTTTTAGGTGATGCCCATTCCTCTGTAGAGGGCGTGCTGGACTGCTGGTGAGAGGAAGACGGTGATATCATAGATGACAAAGATGCAGTGTCTGATGTGCCATCAATCAAGGCTCCAAGTAATTAATAGTTTATTTTTTTTCTTCAATACAGATATGTGGTAACAATGCATTCTAAAAAGCTCCTCTTTCTGAAGACATTTCTTTTTTTTTTGCATGAAATATAGTCAATAAAGTTTCATGGTCAAAAGCAATTATGCTGCTAATTTGTTCACCCATTTGACAAGATTAACATAAAACTTAGTTTATTAGATTTGTGTAGTTATCAAATGAAGAAAAATTTTCCTCAACAAGTTTAATAGTATTGAGCCAATCACGAACTATTGTACTTGATGTATTTTCGACCAGTCACTTTTTTATATTTTGCTTATGTATTGTCATAATTTATGTATTGCCTTGATTTAATATACTTCATTTGCTGCAGGTTTTGTTTGTCAATGCTTGCTTACAGAGGGATCAGACTCGGCATTTTGTTACTTCTGGTTGCTAACAAATTTTTACTTAACAAATAATTGTACTTCTGGTTGGTAACAAAAGCATTGCTTTTGATGAGGACTGGAATATGGTAGGCAAGATCAGTAACTGGCATGTCTTAATTTTGTCAAAAATGTGTAAATATTGTGTTTTTATTACTTCCAGAAAGTAGTAATTGTTGCCAAGATCAGTAACTGGTATGTCTTAATTTTATAAAGGTTTGTCTGAGCATGCTGTTTAACAATTCTGATTTAAGTTGGCCGAAGCATCACGTAGCATTGGAATGGTAATCCACCTCTTCATTATTTGTTTTAATTGTCTTTAGTCCAAACTTTCATGCAATACTTCGAGGTTGCCATTTTTCACTTTGATTTCAGACCGACAGAGCCAATATGAAGCTCTCAATGCACGTCCAAATCAATCTGAAGATGACCATATTTGCTATGAGGAAGCGCAAGAACAAGTTGAGGGATTAAAAGATCGACTGATATAATGATGGTTTATATGGTAATATTTCTAAGTAGAAGAAATGTTAAAAAGATCCGCAAGACGGATATTAGTCTTGTGTCTTAGTGGTATCAAAAGTCAATGGCCTTAGAGAAAACCGATGAGATATTTGATCTATTATTTTTCATACTTTTATTGCGTTGAAAATTACGAGGCTCCCGTAGCAACGCACGGACATCTGCTAGTTTATAAAAAGAAAAAAAATCTAAATAGTCAATTTTACTAGCTTCTATACCAAACTCATTTAATAGAAAAATTTCTATTAATTTAAAGTGAGCTCTTATGACATGTTCAACCCACAGACGGGGATTGTCTCTAACAACCTCAGATATGACGTACAGACGGCTAAAGGGATAGGTCATACAACTCATATGAGTCGTCTGCAAGCTGATTAATGTTTTGCATGTAGCCACAGGATCAATCATGGATATCATTTTGTATACCATTATGTTGTTATTTGATATAAAAAGATAGTTTAATGCTTCGTATAGAGCCAAAGATTAATTATGAATATTATTATGTATATATCATTATGTTGCCGTTTGGTCGATGCATTCTACCGAAACAAGCAGCAACAATCTACAGATACACAACTATAGCAGAATGACAAAAAAAAGGGTAAAATAGCACAATGAAAACACATGCATCACAATCTGTGCTTCCACTTAACAACTTAGAGTAACACAACGATGTTTTAGAACTGCAATAGTAAAACAATATCAGGGCCTAGCTGTCAGATTTTCAGTAGGTTAACAAAGATAGCTAGCATACTGATAGCTCAGTTCACATTCAGGAAATAGCAACACATTTAGGATCAAGTTCACAGAAACTTAAGGAATTTAATTGAAACTTATCTGAAAACACAACTGAAACTTAGCAGTAATGCCACTTACTGAACACCCCTGGAACTCAACTGAAACTTAATTGAAAAGAGTACTGATGCTTAGAGGAAATGACCACTATCTACTTTTCAGAAACTAAGACACTTAACATTACAGAACTTAACAGACACCTAGTGGAGCACCTCTGAGCTGTTGGAAATAATAGCAATTTAGTGATGCATAAATTAATTCTGACAATGAGGAAAAGATAAATAACATGTATCGTAAATATAATCTACCACTAGCAGTTTGATCTGAGACATATCCAGGCTATGCAGCACTAGGAACGTGAAGAACATGAAATAGAAGAACAGTGAGATTGAAGACATGCTTACAGAGGGGTTATCGGCACTAGAAACTAGCGCAAGAGAAGACAAAGCAGACCGTTGATGAAGACCGGCGAAGCGATGCGAAGAGGAAAGAAGACGTCCAGCGAGCAGTCGCGACGGCGCTTCCCAGAAACCTTATACGTCCCCTACCCCGTGCAGGGACGCGAGGAGACGCAGGCTTCAGAGATCTGCTCTCCCGGCACCGATGACACGTCAGCGGCGGGATGGGGTCGACGGGAGCAGCGCAGCACTTGGGCAGAGGAGGAGGAAAAATGTCGTATATAGAGAATGATGTCTCGTCCCTCTTTATACACACGCCACAGCTACATCTTTAGAAAGAGACACCCGCGCAATCACAATATTAATGTGATTGAACCTACCATTAGTGTACTAGTCAATCACCATTAATACAAGAATAATTGCTTGCTAAAACAGGCCAACGCAATTTTCTCCATGCATGCAAAAAATATCGAGTGGCAAAAGAAAGCTGCGCATCTATAAGGCCTCGGTCGGACCATTCACGCGCATGTCGTGCGCGCTGCGCGAGTCACCACGTCATGCCACGTCCGACCCAGCGAGGCGAGCCGAGCGAGCGCGCGCGTGGGTTGTTTCTTTTGCCTCTCCTAAACAGCTTCAACCAGTTGGAGATAGCTCAACTATATAAGCTGGTCTTCCTCCTTGAGTAGCAGTATGAGACTAAAGTCCCCCACCATATAGCATGCATGTGTGAGTAGGGCCTTTGAGATTTATTTGGAATATTCATTTGGGCTAAGCCCAAATCTTCTAACATGAGCACCTCTGTTCTCATTAAAAAAATTGGAGCACTGGTAGATTCAGATAACAGCTACTATCCTGGACACATAACAGGGATCAAGTCCTCATAGCCCAAGTCTTCGTAGCCCAGGTCCACCCAAAATAACCTTCACAAAATAGTGTATATTGTATGTCAAGTTGCCAACACATGAAAGTTTCTGGATTATATAGCATTCAGGTCACAACTTATTCTCAGAAAATAGCAGTTAACATATACATGTTGCTCAATCTAACATCCTCAACCTCTAACCACCCGGTGGACGTGAGTCTTTATCCCTGCAGGAAACATACATACATCACCATTGGCGGATCCAGAATCGGCTCACGAGGGGGCTAAATACATAGAGAGCCGAGTTTGAACCAAAATTCTTCTTGTATTTTTGGTTCACAAGAGTTTTTTGATAGATTTTAAGGTGATTTAGACTGAATTTTCTATTATTTTCTAGTCCCCAGGAAATTTTGAACTAATTTAAAGAAAAATTAGAGAAATTTTAGCTAAAATCCTATGCCTATTTTTGGGCCAAGGGGGGCTGTAGCCCCCTTAGCCCCCCCTTGGATCCGCCCATGTATATCACTGAAATGAGAAACCAACTGAACTGAAATGTGAAACCAGCAGAACTAAAATGACAAACATAAAAGAAACAAGGGTGATTTTCTAGATAATTCAACACTGAATAAACTGTCGCTATGAACAGCTATACATATACATCTGTCAATTATTTGTATCAATAAATAACAGCTACAAACTGCCCAACACACCCAGGCACCCTAGAGTCGCAGGCCAAGCTCAAATATTTTGCCTGCACGACTCAATGGCACCACATGTTTTGCTGATGTTGCTATGAGTCCAAATAACAAATTGAAAGGATCTAATCAGCCTAGAGGGAGGTGAATAGGTGATTTTTGACAATCTGAAACTTCACAAACTAGAAATTGTAGTTAGACAACAACCGGTGTTGCCGGTTTGTTTGGGTAGGTACTACCGGGTGTGATGCACCGGTACTACCGACACAAACAAACGACACTACCGGGATCATAAGGAGGAACTACAAATCCAATGTAAGTGAGCTATGAATGTAATACAAGTATGAACCCCACTTCCCTAATAAGTATGATAAACAACGATTCTAGCCTTACCAAGCCTTGGTTGCTTTCCACGGTGTGGATCGAGCCTTCTCAACCTAAGAAATAGATAGGGAGAGGAAGAACACGAAGAACACAAGTAATATGCAAAGTAGAGACAACAACAAGCACACGGGACACGGCGATTTATCCCGAGGTTTGGCCAATCCACTAAGGAGTGCCTACGTCCTCATTGTTGAGGTGACCACAAAGGTCGGAGTCTATTTCACCTCCTAGCCTCACTCAAGCAACCACAAAGGCTACTAGAGTTTCTCCACTAGAAATCACAGGGGTAATACAAACACTTCGGGGAGCCCTCACAAATGAATCAATACGGGCTACCACGAAGAACACCTAACCGGCTAGAGCTCAAAGAGCTCAAGAGTAATAGACATAAACAAAGCCGGCTAAATGTAAACCAAGTGCTCAAGTCGTAGATCGAAGCTTCCCACTCTCTAATCTCACTTCCCTAGCTCAAATCTTGCAAGTAAGTGAATCTAGGAGCAAAGGGGAGAGAGAGGGGAGGAGTCAATGCTTGGAGGCTCTTTTGTCTGAAGTTAGGTCGCAATAAGTGAGTGGAATCAGTGGGTAACGGTCAAACGGGAAGAGGAGAGTTATTTATACTCCCTCAGTCCCGAGGCTGGTCGGTAGTACCGACCACCCATGGTCGGTAGTACCGACCTGTCACTAACCGTTGCACAGATCTGGATCTGACCTAAAGTCAACTACCGGCCTCAAGTCGGTACCACCGAGGGGCGGTAGTATCGGCCCTATGGCGGTACTACCACCAGGCCAAATCGGCCGCAAACAGAGAGCTCCGCAGAAAGAGACTTGGTCCCTTGGTTACTACCGACCAGGGTCGGTACCACCGAGGGTCGGTAGTACCGACTCTATGGCGGTACTACCGCCAAGTTAAAATCGAGCCAACACATTGAGCCCTGCAAAACTGTCTTACTACCGGCTTGGGTCGGTACCACCGAGGGTCGGTAGTACCGGCCCTATGGCGGTACTACCGCCAAGCCATTTTGAGCGCGAACAGAGAGGTCTGCAGAAACAACCTTTCTACCGACCAGGGTCGGTACCACCGAGGGGCGGTAGTACCGACCTTATGGCGGTACTACCGCCAAGTCATTTTCGAGCCTATACAGAGAGGTTGTAAAACTGGCTTGCTACCGGCCGAGGTCGGTACCACCGAGGGTCGGTAGTACCGGCCTTATGGCGGTACTACTGCCAGGCCATTTTGGAGACTACACAAAGAGGATGTTAAAGCATCGCGCAGAGCAGCCATGGTCGGTACTACCGACCATACAGATTTACCTCTATGTGTTCGTGATCGTGCGGTGTCTCTCAAGAAAACTTTAGTTAGTCGTTTTGAGCACTTTTCTCCACATCTAGCCAACCTAATTTGTGACCCTCTTGATAGTCCGGCTTACCTATAACTCAAGTTTAAAATCAAACTTTTAAACCACCACTCGAGCTAGGTATCTTTATGTCCAAATGTATCCAACGTGCTTTGTTCACGAGATTACAACAGTTCAAATCTTTCTAAGGACTAACATCTGCATATATGCTTTTATAAATCCGTTAGTCCCCAATTTGATTGTCATTAATTAGCCAAAACCCACAATGGGGGCGAATGCACTTTCAAACTCCCTCTTTTTGGTAATTGATGATAACCAACTTAGGCTTACAATAAGGATAGAAAGAATTGAAGCTTTTGAATTCCAAAATTTAGTTCGTGCTCCCCCTTAGTGTATGCTTTGGATATTAATTTCAAACCTTGAGTTAAAGCGAGGTTGCATACACAAAAACAAGAGCTCCCCCTAAATTTTGCAATCCGTGGGGTGCCTAAGTGTGTGACAACATCATATATATCAATTTGAGATGCATAAACAAAATGGCATGGTGAATCACATAACAGTGTAATAAGAGAAAAGCAAATGACTATGGAAGAAAGAAAAAGACTCAAATCACATAGCCATATCGAAACAACAATCACCAACCATGACATGAGCAGTAATATAGAGGATGAATCATACAAGAATTTAACATAAAGCTCAAATGTTTTACATCCTCATCACATCACAAATAAACAAGTAGCATGATAAAAGCCTAACACTCGCCCTTTGACATCAAATGCCAAAAAGGGTAGGCTATGGTAAGCAAATGATCTAATAGTAGCCACCTGACGAACCACCAAAGCCACCAAAGATAGAGGAGTAAGCACTAGCACCAACATCACCACCTGGGAACGACGACGAAGGAGCAGTAGAAGGATCCAGCGGAGGAGAAGGGTCACGGAAGCCACCACTCCCAGCTGGATCGGCGTCGGGGGCAGCAAAGCCCATGTAGGAGCCTCCGCCACCACCTTGATATGATGTGGATCCGCCCGGAAAGGACGAACCCGCACCATAGTCAGGGTAGTAGGGAGGAGGCTGGTACGAGGGCAGGGGCTGAAGAGGTTGATACATGTCGGAGGAGAAGATCCCGGCCTCATCACCACCCGGCTACTGCTGCGGCTGCTGCTGGCCACCGTCGTCATCGTCGTCATCATCGTCATCGTCGTCGCGCCTGGGCTGAGCGTCATACTCGGCGAAGGGGTCTAGGAAGGGTCGGAGCGGAGATCGCGGAGGGAGACCAAGGTGTGCACACACCTCCCGCTGATGCTGCTCATCCTGCTCAGCCTTGTAGCAGCACCATGAAAAGAACTTGTTGAGCGCATAGCCAACAGCCCCACCACCCCCACTCCTCCGCCTCTCAGGACGCAGATAAGAAGGGGCAGCAGGGGGCACCCCCTCATGGGCCTGCTCCGGGCCATGAGCCTCACCAGGAGCTGCTGCTGCTGTAGGAGCATCACCACCTTCATCAACCTTGGTCTTGCCCGTCGAGGAGAACTGATGAACACTATACTCCTTCACGCTCCTGTCATACTCAAAGGAGGCTCCAACAACATGCTCAATGATATGCATTAGATACGAAGCAAAAGGCAGGTCCTTGTGCGGGTCATTATAGACATCTGAAATCTTCTACCATAAGAAGTGGGAGATGCTGAATCGCCCATCTGGCAGAGCAAACTGAACAAGGACCTTTGGAGCATCATTCCTCATATTAGTGTTGTCTCCAACCTTGGGGTCCAGGGTAAGGCGCATCAGGTTGTTAAGCACAAAGTAAGCGGGCTTCAGCCCATTGACCTGAAAGTTTGACACTGCGCCATGCATGTAAATCCCAGAACTGTGTAGATGCTCAGGATACATGCCCCCACCATACATCTCAGACAATCTAGGAGCATTCCTGTCTTCACTGTTGAACCCCAACAGCCTGACAAAAGTGACAAAGTTGCACCTGTAGTGAACTCCCTGGGTCATCCAATGCAGCACCTGAGCAGGCTGATCAATGAAGAGAGTGGCCCAGAACTGACATATGATCTCCTGATTATAACTGCGCTCTCCAGATATCAGACCCAGTATCCTCCAGTCCTCAAGCCTCTGAACTAGAGCATCAATCTCTTCAACACCCTTGTCTGTCAGAGAGCGGATTGCCAGCCGCTTGTGCTCAAAGAGGGGAGGATGCCCTTTAGCACAAAACCCCTTCCAGCAGACAGACACGTAGTAGTCCTGCTGAAAGCGAGGCCAAAACCTTCTGTCCACTGAATCATCCCTGACAAAGAGATAGGGATTCTCCAACCTCTGGGTCCTCAACAAGTTTGCCCACTTCCTGTCAGAATAGTCCATGACATTACCAGGATAAGCGGGGGACGACATCAGAGCACCGGCCTCATCGTGCAGGTGAAACAGCCGGTTGATGAACATCAACCCGGCAGCTAGAGGAGAGGGAGGTCCAACTCAAGGATCAATGGAACGACCCTCTCGCTCAGGACCAGCCTCCTGAGCCACTCCCCCCACAATCACACTGTGCAGACGCCCGGGAGGACCATTGACAGGGGGCAGTGGAGGAGGAGGAGCAGCATGACCACTGCCACCAGGATGTCCACTGCCACCACCATGTCCACTGCCACCACCCCTGTCACTGCCGACACTTCGACGGCCCGTGGACGAGCGTCCACGAACCTGATGAGTGAGATCTTCACTGCTCCCATCGGGGCGAGCACGACGCCCGGGATTGCATCGCTGCGGTTCACCTGGCTGGACATCACCTTGCTCCAAAGAAACATACTCCTCATCTTCCTCATCTCTAGCCGGACGAGCATCACGAGAAGGCCTCCGGCTATGCGACATCTAGAGAAAGATTACATAGACTGATATGAGACACATGTGATAGCAAGAATACTTTAAAGGATGTAGCAAAGTCGACGATCAAATTTGGGGAAGAAAAACTGCTCACTGCGCGCGGTCGGTACTACCGACCGCACTGCAACGTGCGGTTCACTTCGATCCAATCAATCAAATTGCCCATAAACTTGCAAACCATACATCCTAGAAGCATCTACACACTAGATAGAACAATCCTACCAAAGGAATCGACCTAGAACAAGGTACATTGAGAGATCGGGCATGAACACCCTAGTACCTTGCTACTGGAGAAGAAGAGGCCGAAATCCGATGTAGGAGAAACTTCTGGGCTTCACGAACAACACCAAGACGATCTCCTTGCTACAACACACCTTCCCACCGGAGGGATTTGGATTTGGGTGGAGGAGAAGGGAGATCGGAGAGAGAGAGAGAGCACGCGGCGGCTAGGAGGCATGGCTGAAAGCGGCAGCGACTGCGGTGAAAAAGATTGACCGGATGGGGTCAAAGAGTTTTTCACCGTGGCCTTTTATACCTGGGTCAAACCCGGTCGGTACTACCGCCCATAGGGGTCGGTACTACCGACGTCGGTACTACCGACCCTAATGGCGGTACTACCGACCGTTCACTTCCAGAATGGACAGAGAGCTATCCTAGGAGAACCTTGTGTGGTATACTGCACAAACTTCAATCATGTCCAGATTTCATACAAGCAGTACATAGCTATGGACACAAGTGAAGCATGCAAAATAGATTTTGAAATCACACACAATATTTGATAAAACATTTGTCTAGGTCTCTAGGTGAAAACAAATGTGTGTAAGACATCAAGCCACGTTACGAGAATCAATGATATTTAGTTCACTCCTCAAAGTACAAAATCTTGACTCATCTAGAGGCTTTGTGAAGATATCGGCTAATTGCTTTTCGGTGCTCACATGGCGTATGTAGATATATCCTTTGGCTTCGTGGTCTCTCAAGAAATGGTGTCGGATGTCAATGTGTTTTGTGCGAGAATGGTTTACGGGATTGTTTGCTAGCTTGATAGCACTCTCATTGTCACACAAAAGTGGAATCTTATTTTCCTCACATCCGAAATCTTTTAGTGTTTGCTTCATCCAAAGTAGTTGAGCACAGCAAGCGCCGGCCGCCACATACTCGGCTTCGGCGATGGATAGGGCAACACTATTTTGTTTCTTAGAACTCCATGACACCAAAGACCTTCCAATAAATTGGCAAGTCTCGGCAGTGCTCTTTCGATCTACTTTGCAACCGGCATAGTCCGAATCGGAATAGCCAAGTAGATCAAAAGTGGAGCCCTTGGGATACCACAAGCCAAGATTAGGAGTGTGCACTAAGTATCAAAAGATTCTCTTAACGGCCATAATATGACATTCTTTCGAATTAGCTTGAAATCTTGCACACATGCACACGCTAAGCATTATATCAGGCCTAGATGCACAAAGGTAAAGCAATGAACCAATCATAGAGCGATATACCTTTTGGTCCACTGACTTACCATCCTCATTTAGATCAAGATGTCCATTGGTAGGCATGGGGGTCTTGATGGGTTTGGCCTTGTCCATCTCAAACTTCTTTAGCATGTCTCTTGTATACTTGGTTTGACTGATGAACGTCCCATCCTTGAGTTGCTTGATTTGGAATCCAAGGAAATACTTCAACTCACCCATCATGGACATCTCGAACCTTTTGGTCATGATCCTACTAAATTCCTCACAAAAAGTCACATTAGTACTACCAAATATTATGTCATCGACATATATTTGGCACACAAAGAAATCATTATCGACTTTGCGAGTAAATAAAGTAGCATCGGCCTTCCCTATCTCAAAATCCTTTTTGAGTAGGAAGTCCTTAAGGCAATCATACCAAGCTCTAGGGGCTTGCTTGAGCCCATAGAGCGCCTTATCGAGCTTGTAGACGTGGTTGGGAAACTTGGGATCTTCAAAACCCAGTGGTTGCTCCACGTATACAAATTCGAAGAGGGGGCCGTTGAGGAATGCACTTTTCACGTCCATTTGGTATAGCTTGAAATCATGGTGAGTAGCAAAGGCAAGTAATATACGAATTGACTCAAGCCTAGCTACGGGTGCATAGGTTTCCCCAAAATCCAAACCTTCGATTTGAGTGAAACCTTGAGCCACCAACCGTGCTTTGTTCCTTGTTACCACGCCATGCTCGTCTTGTTTGTTGCGGAAGACCCATTTGGTTCCTATCACATTTTGCTTGGGCCTTTCCACCAAGGACCAGACTTCATTCCTGGTGAAGTTGTTCAGCTCTTCTTGCATAGCCATCACCCAGTCCGGATCATCAAGTGCTTCTTCCACCCTAAGAGGTTCCAAAGAGGAGACAAACAAGTAATGTTCACAAAAACTTGCTAAACGAGAACGTGTCGTTACCCCACGTCGTATGCTCCCCAAGATGTTGTCAACGGGATGATCCCGTTGAACTGTGTGATGAACTCTTGGATGTGGCACAAGTGATCACCTTTGGATGGGTCCATCATCATCATCTTCATCATATGTGTGGATGTCACCATCATCTCATCGGTCTTCATGTTGAGCTTGTGTTTGATCATCAACTTGATGTATCACTTGAACATCATTCACACTTCCACCATTCGGAGTTGCGGAAGCTTGATCATGCGCATTTGGATGCACATGATGGACATGAGAATCTTCTGGAGTGTGCGATGGATCATCTTCATCATCTTGAATTTCAACGGGCCTCACATCACCGGTTGCAAGCTTCATGATAGCTTCGGATGGAGGCATGTCATTACCTACAAGCTCATCATTGACTTGCTCCTTTTGAGAGCCGTCAGATTCATCAAAAGTCACGTCTACCGTTAACTCAATAGTGTCGGTGGCATTATTAAATACGCGGTAGTCGTGTTCGTTAGTACCATAACCAAGTAGAAAGCCTTCGTGTACCTTAGGTGCAACTTTGAACTTTTGACCCTCTTGTTAAGTATGAAACACTTGCAGCCAAAAACTCGAAAGTAATGCACCTTTGGTTTGTTACCGGTTAGAAGCTCATATGGCGTCTTGTCCCTTAGCTTGTGGAGGTAGAGGCGGTTGATAGGATGACACGTGGTGTTCATCGCCTCTGCCCAAAAACCATGGGAAGTCTTGTACTCATCCAACATAGATCTTGCGGCTTCAACAAGAGTTCTATTCTTCCTCTCCACAACCCCATTTTGTTGTGGGGTATATGGAACGGAGAACTCATGCTTGATTCCTTCATCATCAAGATATTCTTCAATGTTGGTGTTCCTAAACTCGGTCCCATTGTCGCTTCTCACTTTCTTGATCTTGAACTCAAACTCATTTTGAGCCCTTCTAGCAAACTTCTTGAATATGCCTTGGGTCTCACTTTTATCTGCTAAAAAGAACACCCAAGTGAAACGAGAAAAGACATCAACAATAATGAAACCATATTTGTTACCGCCGATGCTTTGGTAAGCAATGGGTCCGATGAGGTCCATATGTAGTAGCTCCAATGGCCTTGTTGTTGACACGACGTTCTTCATTGGATGCTTTGCTCCAACTTGCTTTCCGGCTTGGCACGCGCTGCAAATCCTATCTTTCTCAAATGAGACATTGGTTAGTCCAAGGATGTGCCCTTCCCTTTGAAGTTGGGCCAAGTTCCTCATCCCAACATGAGCAAGTCGGCGATGCCAAAGCCAACTCATGCTAGATTTTGCCATTAAACATGTTGTAGGTTCTACCTTACTAGTTGAGAAGTCAACTAAGTAAAGTTTTCCCTTCAACACGCCTTTAAATGCAATAGAGGAATCCCTTCTTCTAGAGACGGTCACACCCTTATCTGTAAAGAGACAATCGTAACCCATTTCACAAAGTTGAGAAACAGACAACAAATTGTAACTCAACGAATGCACAAGTAATACATTAAATATGGAATTGTCAGTTGAGATAGCAATTTTACCCAAACCAAGCACTTCTCCTTTTCCATTGTCACCAAACACAATGTTGTTGCATGAGTCGTTGCTTGGTTGGAAGTAGGTGAACATTTCTTTTGCCCTGGTCATATGATTGGTGCATCCACTATCCAACACCCAACTTGATCCACCGGAGGCATATTCCTACAAAACAAGATTATGTTCTTGATTTAGGTACCCAAGTGAGATTGGGTCATAGGGGGTTAGTCACATAAGCTTTTGGCACCCAAACATTTCTCATAATATCCCTCTTCTTGAGGGCACCAACATACTTGACGACAATCTTGCTGTTCTCTCCCCAACAACACAAGTAGTCACATGTATAGCTTCTTGATGTAGGCTTTTGTTGCTTGGGGACCTCCACTTGCTTTTCCTTGTTGATCTTACCATTAGCAAGTGGAGCCTTTGGATTGGCAATCTTGTTGGCCTTGTTCATGAGGTCAAAGAGAGGAACCCCTTTGTTAAAGTTAACAAAAGGTACCCCATTGACCACCTTCCTTCCATTGGCCTTGCCACCATACCTATTGTACCCAATTCCATCCTTAATGGATGGATGTCTTGCGGTCTTGAGGATAACCTTTGTGAAAGGATCAAATCAGCCTAGAGGGGGGTGAATATGTGATTTTAAACAATCTGAAACTTCACAAACTAAGAGATGTAGTTAGATAACAACCAGAGAGGCCAGTTTGTTTGGGTAGGTACTACCGGGTGTAAAACACCGGTACTACCGACACAAACAAACGGCACAACCGGGGATCCTAAAAGGAACTACAAATCCGAAGTACGTGAGCTATGAATGTAATACAAGAATCTAGCCCCACTTCCCTAAGTATGTCCGATAGTAATTCTACTCTCACCGAGCCTTGGTTGCTTCCCTTGATGTAGATCGAGCCTTCCCAACCTAAGAAAGAGTTAGGGATAGGAAGAACACGAAGAACACAACAACAAGCATAATATACAAAGTAGAGACAACAACAAGCACACGGGACACGCGATTTATCCCGAGGTTTGGCCAATCCACTAAGGAGTGCCTATGTCCTCGTTGTTGAGGTGACCACAAAGGCCGGAGTCTATTTCACCTCCTTGCCTCACTCAAGCAACCACAAAGGCTACTCGAGTTTCTCCACTAGAAATCACAGGGGTAATACAAACACTTCGGGGAGCCCTCACAAGTGAATCAATACGGGCTACCACGAAGAACACCTAACCGGCTAGAGCTCAATGAGCTCAAGAGTAATAGACACAAATCAAGCCGGCTAAATGGAAACCAAGTGCTCAAGTCGTAGATCGAAGCTTCCCGCTCTCTAATCTCACTTCCCTAGCTCAAATCTTGCAAGGGAATGAATCTAGGAGCAAAGGGGGAGAGAGAGGGGAGTAGTCAATGCTTGGAGAGAGCTTTGTCTGAAAGTAGGTCGCAATGAATGAATGGAATGAGTGGGTAACCGTCAAAAGTCAAGTGGAGGGCTATAAATAGTCCCCCAGTCCCGAGGCTGGTCGGTAGTACCGACCACCCATGGTCGGTAGTACCGACCAGTCACTGACCAGTCACTAACGGTCACTCAGATCTGAATCTGACCTAAAGTCAACTACCGCCCGCGGGGCGGTACCACCGAGGGGCGGTAGTACCGGCCCTATGACGATACTACCGCCAGGCCAAAACGATCGCGAACAGAGAGCTCCGCAGAAAGGGACTCAGTCCCTCGGTTACTACCGACCAGGGTCGGTACCACCGAGGGTCGGTAGTACCGGCCCTATGGCGGTACTACTGCCAAGTCAAAAACGAGTCAGCACAGAGAGCCCTGCAAAACTTGGTTACTACCGCCTTGGGTCGGTACCACCGGGGCGGTAGTACCGGCCCTATGGCGGTACTACCGTCAAGTCATTTTTGAGAGCGAACAGAGAGGTCTGCAAAACTGAGGTTTCTACCGACCGGGGTGGGTACCACCGAGGGCGGTAGTACCGACCTTATGGCGGTACTACCGCTAGGTCATTTTGAGCTCATCCAGAGAGGTCTGCGAAACAGGCTTGCTACCGGCCACGGGCGGTACCACCGAGGGGCGGTAGTACCGGCCCTATAGCGGTACTACCGCTAGGCCATTTTCGAGCCAACACAGAGAGGTTGTTTTGAGCACTGCGCGGGAAAGCCACGGGCGGTACTACCGACCACCCATAGGCAGTACTACCGCCCGCACAGAAAACCCTCCTTGTGTCCGTGTTTGTGCGGTGTCTCTCAAGCAAACTATAGTTAGTCGATTTGAGCACTTTTCTCCACATCTAGCCAACATAAATTGTGACCCTCTTGATAGTCTGGCTTACCTATAACTCAAGTTTAAAATTGAAATTTTAAACTACCACTTGAGGTAGGCATCTTTATGTCCAAATGTATCCAAACGTGCTTTGTTCACAAGATCATAACATTTCAAATCTTTCTAGGACTAACACCTGCATACATGCTTTTATAAACCGGTTAGTCCCTAATTTGATTGTCATTAATTAGCCAAAACCCACAATGGGGGCGAATGCACTTTCAAACTCCCCCCTTTTGGTAATTGATGACAACCAACTTAGGCTTACAATAAGGATAGAAAGAATTGAAGCTTTTGAATTCTAAAATTTAGTTCGAGCTCCCCCTTAGTGTATGCTTTGGATATGAATTACAAACCTTGACTAAAAAACAAGGTTGCATACACAAGAACAAGAGCTCCCCCTAAATTTTGTAATCCGTGGGGTGCCTAAGTGTGTGTGACAACAACATATATGACAATTTGTGATGCATGGTCTACATGACATGGTGATCCACGAAACAATGAAATAAAACGAAAACAACAATCACCATCCATGACATGAGCAGAAATAGAGGGGATGAAACATACATGAATTTAATCAAAACAGCTCAAATGTTTTACATCCCATCACATCACAAATAAAAGAGTAGCATACCACACTTAGTTCTCAAAGATTATCTCTCTCTCTCACACGCTAGCTATTACAACAAGATAAGCCTAACACTCCCCCTTTGTCATCAAATGCCAAAAGGGGTAGGCCAAGATAAGCATAAGAAACTAGTAATAGCCACTGGAAGAGCCACCATAGTCACCACCATAGCCACCAAAGAGAGAGAAATACGCGCTGGCGCCAACATCACCACCTGGGAACGACGACGATGGAGCGGTGGAAGGATCCGACGGAGGAGAAGAGTCGCGGAAGCCACCACTCCCAGCTGGATCAGCGTCGGGGCCAGCAAAACCCATGTAGGAGCCGCCGCCACCACCTGGATATGATGTGGATCCGCCCGGAAAGGACGAACCCGCACCATAGTCAGAGTAGTAGGGAGGAGGATGGTACGAGGGTGACGGCTGAAGAGGCTGAAACATGTCAGAGGAGAAAATCCCTGCCTCATCACCACCAGCCAGCTGCTGCGGCTGCTGCTGGCCACCATCGTCATCATCATCATCATCATCATCATCACGCCTGGGCTGAGCATCATACTCGGCGAAGGGATCTGGGAAGGGGCGATACAGAGAGCACGGAGGAAGACCAAGGTGCTCACGCACCTCCTGGTGATGCAGCTCATCGCGCTCAGCCTTGTAGCACATCCACTGAAAAAACTTACCGAGAGAGTAGCGAGCACCGCCACTCCTACGCCTCTCACGACGCGGAGGAGGAGCGGTAGCAGGAGGCACCTCTCCACGAGCCTGCTCTGGGCCATGTGCCTCGCCAGGAGCCGCTGCTGCAGCTGGAATGTCACCACCTTCATCAACCTTTTCCTTGCCCGCGGAACTCATGGAAGAGAACTTGCGAACACTGTACTCCTTCATGGTCCGATCATACTCGAAGGTGGCTCCAACCACATGCTCAATGACGTGCATCAGATATGGAGCGAAGGGCAGGTCCTTGTGCGGGTCATTGTAGACGTCAGAAATCTTCTGCCACAGAAAGTGTGAGATACTGAACCGTCCATCTGGCCGAGCAAACTGAACAAGGACCTTGGGAGCATCATTTCTCAAGTTGTCATTATCTCCAACTTTGGGGTCCAGGGTGAGGCGCATCAAGTTGTTGAGCATGAAGTAAGCAGGCTTTAGTCCAAAGACTTTGAAGTATGCCCATGCACCATCCATATAAATCCCAAAGTTCTCCAGATGCTCAGGATACATGCCCCCACCATACATCTCTGACAATCTAGGGGCATTCCTGTCTTCGCTGTTGAACCCCAACAGCCTGGCAAAGGTGACGAAGTTGCACCTGTAGTGCACTCCCTGGGTCATCCAATGCAACACCTGGGTCGGCTGATCAATGTAGAGGGTGGCCCAGAACTGACAGATAATTTCTTGATTGTAACTGCGCTCGCCAGTTACCAGCCCCAAAATCCTCCACTCCTCTAGCCTCTTGTGACACCCCAATTTTAAGAACAAAATTGGAGCACAATATATGTATGCCAGGATCAATTTTCATACATATATCCACATCATAGTAAATATCAAAACAATGCTTTATTAATATATCGAACATTATTACAAAAATGACCCTCGGGTCCAAAAGAAAAGTACAGACTCTCAGTCTAACTCTAATGTAGACTTCACGGAAACTGGACGCCATCTCCACAGGAAGGTCGACCGGGGGCTGCGCCATCCTAGTACAAGTCGTCGGGGTCGAATCCACCGTCTTCTGGGTACTCCTGCTCCTCGAGTAGACTCCAACGTCTGGGTGGGGTAGCAGGGGGTTCAAAGAGGAAGGGTGAGTACATCGAAATGTACTCCACAAGTGTAGGAAATATATGCTTATGAGACTAATAACAAAGGTAGGCTGACATAGTTTGACACATGCGCCTAAAGCGACACATCCTATTCATCCTATTAATCCTATGCACCTATTTACTAGGTTATAACCACAGTCTCCATCTGTAACAGTAACCACACTCGGAGTCGCACCGAGCAAACCACACTCGGAGTCACACCGAGCAACCAACACTTGGAGTCCACCAAGCAACCACACTTGGAGTCACACCAAGCGAACCCACACCTGAAGTCCATCAGGCAAACCACACCTGAAGTCCATCAGATGACCCGAACCAGGCCGTTACAAGGAGTCTTATATGTATTAGTTCCATACGTCACGACATAGAAAGCCACCTTCCGTAATAACACCAGGTCTGCGCCCGAGCCTGGGAATCACTCCCGTACCAAGCAGTAACCCGCGTAGAAGAAGCCTCTGTACCCATGTCATATGAGACTAATAACCACATAAGGCTTCTCTAACGAACTGGAACAAAACCACCAGCTAATCTCGAAGAAGTCCAAGCCCGCTCGTGACCGTGAGCACGGCTGATATATCAGTTTTAATACTTTGCAGAGTTCGCACATCTTTACCCATGAGTCATGCGTTCCCCATCACGCTAAACACTGCCAAGGTGCACAACGGGGTCGCACTACAAGGCCTTTACAAAGCCGCCTCCAAGCCCGTTTTACACGTTCACTAAGGTTTCACCGCTAACAGTGGATATACACACCACTGCAGAAGCCCCCTCTTGTGCCACAAATCCGACCCCGTGTAAACCCTCAACATGGAGGAAACTAATTACTTAGCCAGTCCCAGAGCCATATAGGCCTCATGGTTTGCGCTGTTTCGCTGGGTTACTTGTCCAAGAACCGGGTCCTAGGGATCCAGGCAGGATATAACTAGCACGAGCCCAGAACCAGAAAACAAAACCAGCTGCCGAGTCCCATGGCACAAAACCACCAGTACGGTCCATCCTGCCGGATTTACCTACTCACCATACTACTCATTACCAGTCCATGTTCCATAGATCATTAATCAAGTTTATTATTAAACCATCATCCCATCCCAAGACAGCAGGGCTAAGCATGACTTCTACCCATATCATCCCCAAACCAGGTGACAAGGAAAATATAAACAAGTTCTAGTAAACCTTAATATGAGATTCAATTTAAGACTGCATGCGACTACTGGATCTAACTACTCTAACTCAAAATAAAATAAATACGAGAGCAAGATGTTCAAGGACACTTGCCTTCGGGCTGGGTCGAAACTGTAGGATCACAAGAAGGGTCTGGAGCATCCTCGAACTCCGCACTCTCTGGCCCAATCAACATACATGGCACAATACATCGAAAATAAATAACAGTACAACAAACAGTAATAAAATAGAACATAAATAGATCTACTGCGTAGAGCTCGACGAGACGAATCTAACGCAAGTTGAACGGGTCAAATCGGAGTTAAAATGAGCAAGTTATGGGCTTTTGAATCTGAGTGGCAATTCTGTAAATAAACCGAAGTCATTTTCGTGATTTAAATAAATGAAAACTGAAAATAAAATGGCACTGGACCGGGCCTCGTTTTGACAGAAGTGCAGGGGCTAGGATACAAATTTACCAAGACTCTGTGAACAGTGATCATAGGACGGCGGGTTGATTCAGATAAAAGCGAGGGCTCGTTTGCAAATCGGCCATAGCCGGTTGGCGTGGACGCGCTGGCTGCTGAGCTGGCGACACGTGGCTTCACCCGATTGGCTCGGTGCATGCGCTGTGGTATGGACGTGTGGTGGAGTGCGCGGTGGACCAAGCTCATGGCCGGTGCATACCGGTTCAATCTATAGACTTCTAATCTTGACCGCTGATCCGGGATCCGAGGGCTCTGGAAGGTGGTGGCTGGTGAGGTGGCGCGGTGCGCGGCAACGGCGAGCAGAGCGTGGCGGCGTGCCATGGGCAGCGGCTGGAACTCGTCGAGGGGGGGGTGCTGTGGTTAGTCCCCTGGCTGTGGTGCACGGGGAACCCAGGCAGAGGCACCGGAGAACGTCGCACGGCCCAGCGACTTCGAGGGAGCTCTGGACGGTGGATGCGTGACTAGGGTGTCGCCAGGATCGAGCAGTGCGCGGTGGCGGCCTCGGGCATGGCGGAAACTCGCCGGTATGGCCGTATACCATGTCTACAGGCCTCTGTGGATCAACTAAACGCACTAGAAGTGAGCGGAGGGGAAGCGAGGAGCTCACCAAGGGGAAACCGCGCGGTTGGAGGGGGCTCGGCGGGGAAAGACGATGGCGGCAGCGGCTTCCCGTGGCACCGAGCTTGGCGAGGTCGCAGAGGTGGCTTTCTCGGCGTCGATTTCCCTTGTGCTCTGGCCCTTCGGATGAGTCGTGCGTCTGCGATGCCGGTGAAGGGAAGAACAAGGCCGGTGGTGGCCTCTGTGGGTCGAGTCGGGTTCTTCGCCGAGTTCGGCAATGGCGGCTCACGGAGGCGGCGCCTCAGTGGATTTGGGAGAGGAGATGGGATCCAGAAGGAGAGTGGAGCGGCGCGATGTTCGACGGAAAGTGGAGGGATTCCCAGTTGCTGCCTCGCCAGGGAGGAGGCGAGCTCGAGCGGAGCTTTGGCAACGGCGGCGTGCAGATCGGTGGAGGAGAAGGAAAGGGAGGGGTAGGGCTAGAACGGTGATGCCTTATGTAAGCTGGAAGAGGGGGGGGGGGGAAGATGGCTACGCGATCCGCTTGCCGTGGTCGATCCCGGGAAGAGCGGATGTTGATGAGGACGACACGGAGCGGCTGCTGCGGGAGGGTTCGGTGCAGGAGGGGCTCGCGCGGCTGGAGAGGTAAGGGAGGAAGCTGACGAGGTGGGCCCGTGCGGCAGTGAGACCGAGAGGGGAGGGCGCGCGTTTGCAAGCGGCCGGTTGGGTCGGCGCTGGCTCGCGTGGGACGGGGTGGCGTGGGCTGCGTGCGCGTCGTTGCTGGCCTGTGCGGAAGTGTGGGCGAGGGGTGGGCTTCGGTGTTAGCGGGCCGGAGCGGAGGCGGTGTGCGCGGCCCGGTCTGGGTGAGAGAAAGGTGTGGGTCGGCGGGAGGAACAAAGGGAGAAGCCAGGCGGGCCGATGGGTCCATCCTGCCAGATTTACCTACTCATCATACTACTCATTACCGGTCCATGTTCCATAGATCATTAATCAAGTTTATTATTAAACCATCATCCCATCCCAAGACAGCAGGGCTAAGCATGACTTCTACCCATATCATCCCCAAACCAGGTGACAAGGAAAATATAAACAAGTTCTAGTAAACCTAAATATGAGATTCAATTTAAGACTGCATGCGACTACTGGATCTAACTACTCTAACTCAAAATAAAATAAATACGAGAGCAAGATGTTCAAGGACACTTGCCTTCGGGCTGGGTCGAAACTGTAGGATCACAAGAAGGGTTTGGAGCATCCTCGAACTCCGCACTCTCTGGCCCAATCAACATACATGGCACAATACATCGAAAATAAATAACAGTACAACAAACAGTAATAAAATAGAACATAAATAGATCTACTGCATAGAGCTCGACGAGACGAATCTAACGCAAGTTGAACGGGTCAAATCGGAGTTAAAATGAGCAAGTTATGGGCTTTTGAATCTGAGTGGCAATTCTGTTAATAAACCAAAGTCATTTTTGTGATTTAAATAAATGAAAACTGAAAATAAAATGGCACTGGACCGGGCCTCGTTTTGACAGAAGTGCAGGGGCTAGGATACAAGTTTACCAAGACTCTGTGAACAGTGATCATAGGACCGCGGGTTGATTCAGATAAAAGCGAGGGCTCGTTTGCAAATCGGCCATAGCCGATTGGCGTGGACGCGCTGGCTGCTGAGCTGGCGACACGTGGCTTCGCCCGATTGGCTCGGTGCATGCGCTGTGGTATGGACGTGTGGTGGAGTGCGCGGTGGACCAAGCTCATGGCGGGTGCATACCGGTTCAATCTATAGACTTCTAATCTTGACCGCTGATCCGGGATCCGAGGGCTCTGGAAGGTGGTGGCTGGTGAGGTGGCGCGGTGCGCGGCAACGACGAGCAGAGCGTGGCGGCGTGCCATGGGCAGCGGCTGGAGCTCGTCGAGGGGGGGGGGTGCTGTGGTCAGTCCCCTGGCTGTGGTGCACGGGGAACCCAGGCAGAGGCACCGAAGAACGTCGCACGGCCCAGCGACTTCGAGGGAGCTCTGGACGGTGGATGCGTGACTGGGGTGTCGCCAGGATCGAGCAGTGCGCAGTGGCGGCCTCGGGCATGGCGGGAACTCGCCGGTATGGCCGTATACCATGTCTACAGGCCTCTGTGGATCAACTAAACGCACTAGAAGTGAGCGGAGGGGAAGCGAGGAGCTCACCAAGGGGAAACCGCGCGGTTGGAGGGGGCTCGGCGGGGAAAGACAATGGCGGCAACGGCTTCCCGTGGCACCGAGCTTGACGAGGTCGCAGAGGTGGCTTTCTCGGCGTCGATTTCCCTTGTGCTCTGGCCCTTCGGATGAGTCGTGCGTCTGCGATGCCGGTGAAGGGAAGAACAAGGCCGGTGGTGGCCTCTATGGGTCGAGTCGGGTTCTTCGCCGAGTTCGGCAATGGCGGCTCACGGAGGCGGCGCCTCAGTGGATTTGGGAGAGGAGATGGGATCCAGAAGGAGAGTGGAGCGGCGTGATGTTCGACGGAAAGTGGAGGGATTCCCAGTTGCTGCCTCGCCAGGGAGGAGGCGAGCTCGAGCGGAGCTTTGGCAACGGCGGCGTGCAGATCGGTGGAGGAGAAGGAAAGGGAGGGGTAGGGTTGGAACGGTGATGCCTTATGTAAGCTGGAAGAGGGGGGGGGAAGATGGCTACGCGATCCGCTTGCCGTGGTCGATCCCGGGAAGAGCGGATGCTGATGAGGGCGACGCGGAGCGGCTGCTGCGGGAGGGTTCGGTGCAGGAGGGGCTCGCGCGGCTGGAGAGGTAAGGGAGGAAGCTGACGAGGTGGGCCCGCGCGGCAGTGAGACCGAGAGGGGAGGGCGCGCCTTTGCAAGCGGCCGGTTGGGCCGGCGCTGGCTCGCGTGGGACGGGGTGGCGTGGGCCGCGTGCGCGTCGTTGCTGGCCTGTGCGGAAGTGTGGGTGAGGGGTGGGCTTCGGTGGTAGCGGGCCGGAGCGGAGGCGGTGTGCGCGGCCCGGTCTGGGTGAGAGAAAGGTGTGGGCCGGCGGGAGGAACAAAGGGAGAAGCCAGGCGGGCCGATGGGAGAGGGAGAAGGGGAATTGAGCCCAGTGCCCTTTTCTTTTTCTTTTCTTTTTCAAACTTTGCAAACTTCTTTGAAATCCAAAATCAAAACAGTTTTGAAATCAAACAACTTTGTAAAAGTTTTGAGAAATATTTTTCTAGGTTTTGCAAATAAACTTTTGAGTTTTTAAAATTTTGTAAAATTTCATAAATCTTTTATTTATTTCTTAAATAGAATAAAACCGATTCGCCCTATTCGGGGTTTAGTAAAATTCTTTTTCACCCAATAAAAATATGCAACGGCATGAATGCAACAAACATCTGGCTAGAATTTTCCTCCATCTAGGGTTTCAGTCATTTTCTGATTAAATTCTAATTTATTTTAGTTAATTAAACACCCGGGGTGTTACACCTCTGCACCAAAGCCTGAATCTCCTCGGAATCCTTGTCTGTCAAGGAGCGGATTGCCAACCGCTTATGCTCAAAGAGAGGCGGATGGCCCTTAGTACAGAAGCTCTTCCAGCAGACAGACACGTAGTAGTCCTGCTGAAAACGGGACCAAAACATTCTGTCCACTGTGTCATTCCTGACAAAAAGATAAGGGTTTTCCATCCTCTGGGACCTCAACAAGTTTGCCTTCTTCCTGTCTGAGTAGTCCATGGTATTACCAAGATGAGCAGGAGAAGACATTAGGGCACCGGCTTCAGGGTGCATATGAAACACCCGGTTGATTAGCAACAACCCAGATGTTGGAGGAGACGGAGGTCCAACACGAGGATCGATAGACCGACCCTCCCGCTCAGCTCCAGCTCCCATAGCCACTCCGCCCACTATCACGCTGTGCAGGCGCCCTGGCGGACCACTGACAGGGGGCGGTGGAGGTGGAGGAACAGCATGACCACTCCCACCAGCACCACTGCCACTAGCACCACTGCCACTGGCTCTGCCTCTGCGACGGCCCGTGGACGAACGTCCACGCACCTGTCGAGTGACGTCCTCGCTGCTCCCACCGGCCCGGGCACGACGCCCGGGATTGCGGCGTTGCGGCTCTCCCTGTTGCACATCATCAAGCCCCAAAGCCACATACTCTTCCTCATCATCATCTCCGGCCTGGTGAGAGGGCCTCCGGCCATGCGACATCTAGAACAAGATAACATAGACGGATATGAGATAAAGAGGAAGGACAACTTCAAAGGATGTAGCAAAGACGACGATCAAAATTGGGGAAGAAAACTGCTCACTGCGCGCGGTCGGTACTACCGCCCGTAGAGGTCGGTACTACCGACCGCACTGCAGCATGCGGTTCCCTTCGATCCAATCACACAAATCGCCCATGAACTTGCAAAACATACATCCTAGAAGCATCTACACACTAGATAGAGCAATCCTACCAAAGGAATCGACCTAGAACAAGGTACATTAAGAGATCGGGCATGAACACCCTAGTACCTTGCTACTCGTGAAGAAGAGGCCGAAATCCGATGTAGGAGGATCTTCCGAGATTCAAGAACACCACCGAAAGGATCTCCACACTCCAAAGCACCTTCACACCAGATGGATTTGGATTTGAGTGGAGGAGGAAGGAGATCGAGAGGAGGAGAGGGCCCGGCGGCTGCACGGGCTGAAGGAGGCGGCGGCCACGGTGAAAAAGGTTTGACCGGATAGGGTTGAAAAAGAATCACCGCGGCCATTTATACCAGGGACGAACACGGTCGGTACTACCGCCCCAAGGGGTCGGTACTACCGCCCCTATGGCGGTACTACCGACCACGCGTTTTCAGAGCGGACAGAGAGCTATTCTAGGAGAACTTTGTGTGGTATACTACACAAACTTCAATCATGTCCAGATTTCATATAAGCAGTACATAGCTATGGACATAAGAGAAGCATGCAAAATAGATTTTGAAATCACACACAAAATTTTGTCAAAGCATTTGTCTAGGTCTCTAGGTGAAAACAAATATGTGCAAGACATCAAGCCACGTTACGAGAATCAATGACATTTAGTTCACTCCTCAAAGCACAAAATCTTGACTCATCTAAAGGCTTTGTGAAGATATCGGCTAGTTGCTTTTCGGTAGTCACATGGCATATTGCGATATCTCCTTTGGCTTCGTGATCTCTCAAGAAATGGTGTCGGATGTCAATGTGTTTTGTGCGAGAATGGTTTACGGGATTGTTGGCTAGCTTGATAGCACTCTCATTGTCACACAAAAGTGGAATCTTATTTTCCTCACATCCAAAATCTTTTAGTGTTTGCTTCATCCAAAGTAGTTGAGCACAGCATGCACCGGCCGCCACATACTCGGCTTCGGCGGTGGATAGGGCAACACTATTTTGTTTCTTAGAACGCCATGACACCAAGGACCTTCCAATAAATTGGCAAGTCCCGGTAGTGCTCTTTCGATCTACCTTGCAACCGGCATAGTCCGAATCGGAATAGCCAAGTAGATCAAAAGTGGAGCCCTTGGGATACCACAAGCCAAGATTAGGAGTGTGCACTAAGTATCAAAAGATTCTCTTAACGGCCATAATATGACATTCTTTCGGATTAGCTTGAAATCTTGCACACATGCACACGCTAAGCATTATATCAGGCCTAGATGCACAAAGGTAAAGCAATGAACCGATCATAGAGCGATATACCTTTTGGTCCACTGACTTACCATCCTCATTTAGATCAAGATGTCCATTGGTAGGCATGGGGGTCTTGATGGGTTTGGCCTTGTCCATCTCAAACTTCTTTAGCATGTCTCTTGTATACTTGGTTTGACTGATGAATGTGCCATCCTTGAGTTGCTTGATTTGGAATCCAAGAAAATACTTCAACTCACCCATCATGGACATCTCTAACCTTTTGGTCATGATCCTACTAAATTCCTCACAAAAAGTCACATTAGTACTACCAAATATTATGTCATCAACATATATTTGGCATACAAAGATATCATTATCGACTTTGCGAGTAAATAAAGTAGCGTCGGCTCTTCCTATCTCAAAACCCTTTTTGAGTAGAAAGTCCTTAAGGCAATCATACCAAGCTCTAGGGGCTTGCTTGAGCCCATAGAGCGCCTTGTCGAGCTTGTAGACGTGGTTGGGATAGTTGGGATCTTCAAAACCCGGTGGTTGCTCCACATATACCAATTCGGAGAGGGGGCCGTTGAGGAATGCACTTTTCACGTCCATTTGGTATAGGTTGAAATCATGGTGAGTAGCAAATGCAAGTAATATGTGAATTGACTCAAGCCTAGCTACGGGTGCATAGGTTTCCCGAAAATCCAAACCTTCGATTTGAGTGAAACCTTGAGCCACCAACCATGCTTTGTTCCTTGTCACCACGCCATGCTCGTCTTGTTTGTTGCGGAAGACCCATCTGGTTCCTATCACATTTTGCTTGGGTCTTTCCACCAAGGACCAGACTTCATTCCTGGTGAAGTAGTTCAACTCTTCTTGCATAGCCATCACCCAATCCGGATCATCAAGTGCATCGTCCACCCTAAGAGGTTCCAAAGAGGAGACAAACAAGTAATGTTCACAAAAATTTGCTAAACGTGAACGTGTCGTTACCCCGCGACGTATGCTCCCCAGTATGTTGTCAACGGGATGATCCCGTTGAATAGTATGGTGCACTTTGGGATGTGGCACGAGTGATCTCCTTTGGATGGGTCCATCTTCATCATCTTCGACACATGTGGGGATGTCCCCATCATCTTGTCGGTCTTCATGTTGAGCTTGTGCTTGATCATCAAGTTGATGTTGCATTTGACCACCATTTGCACCTCCATCTATCGGAGTTGTGGAAGCTTCACCATGTACATTTGAATGCACATGATGGACATTTGAATCTTGTGGAGTGTGCAACGGATCATAATCATCATCTTGAATCTCAATAGGTCTCACATCACCGGTGGCAAGCTTCTTGATTGCTTCGGATGGAGACATGTCATCACTTACAAGCTCGTCATTGACTTGCTCCTTTTGGGAGCCGTCGGATTCATCAAAAGTCACGTCTACCGTTAACTCAATAGTGCCAGTGGCATTATTGAATACACGGTAGCCGTGTTCGTTAGTACCATAACCAAGTAGAAAGCCTTCATGTACCTTAGGTGCAAACTTTGAACTTTTGGCTCTCTTGTTAAGTATGAAACACTTGCAGCCAACAACTCGAAAGTAATGCACCTTCGGTTTGTTACCGGTTAGAAGCTCGTATGGCGTCTTGTCCCTCAGTTTGTGGAGGTAGAGGAGGTTGATGGCATGACACGCGGTGTTCATCACCTCCGCCCAAAAACCATGGGAAGTCTTGTACTCATCCAACATAGATCTTGCAGCTTCAACAAGAGTTCTATTCTTCCTTTCCACAACCCCATTTTGTTGTGGGGTATATGGAACGGAGAACTCATGCTTGATTCCTTCATCATCAAGATACTCTTCTATGTTGGTGTTTCTAAACTCGGTCCCATTGTCGCTTCTCACTTTCTTGATCTTGAGCTCAAACTCATTTTGAGCCCTTCTAGCAAACTTCTTGAAGATACCTTGGGTCTTGGTTTTATCTGCTAAAAAGAACACCCAAGTGAAACGAGAAAAGTCATCAACAATAACAAAACCATATTTGTTACCGCCGATGCTTTGGTAAGCAACGGGTCCAATGATGTCCATGTGAAGCAGCTCCAATGGTCTTGTAGTTGATACACCGTTCTTCATTGGATGCTTTGCTCCAACTTGCTTTCCTGCTTGGCACGCACTGCAAATCCTATCTTTCTCAAACGAGACATTGGTTAGTCCAAGGATGTGCCCTTCCCTTTGAAGTTGGGCCAAGTTCCTCATCCCAACATGAGCTAGTCGGCGATGCCAAAACCAACCCATGCTAGATTTTGCCATTAGACATGTTGTAGGTTCTACCTTACTAGTTGAGAAGTCAACTAGGTAAAGTTTTCCCTTCAACACGCCTTTAAAAGCAATAGAGGAATCCCTTCTTCTAGAGACGGTCACACCCTTATCCATAAAGAGACAATCATAACCCATTTCACAAAGTTGAGAAACGGATAACAAATTGTAACTCAATGAATGCACAAGTAATACATTAGATATGGAATTGTCAGTTGAGATAGCAATTTTACCCAAACCAAGCACTTCTTCTTTACCATTGTCACCAAACACAATGTTGTTGCATGAGTCGTTGCTTGGTTGGAAGGAGGAGAACATTTCTTTTGCCCCGGTCATATGATTAGTGCATCCACTATCCAACACCCAACTTGACCCACCGGAGGCATATTCCTACAAAACAAGATTATGTTCTTGATTTAGGTACCCAAATGAGATTGGGTTCTAGGGGGTTAGTAACATAAGCTTTTGGCACCCAAACATTTCTCATAATTTCCCTCTTCTTGAGGGCACCAACATACTTAACGACAATCTTGCTGTCTTCTCCCCAACAACACAAGTAACCACATGTATAGCTTCTTGATATGGGCTTTTGTTGCTTGGGGGCCTCCACTTGCTTTTCCTTGTTGATCTGACCATTAGCAAGTGGAGCCCTAGGGTTGGCAACCTTGTTGGCCTTGTTCATGAGGTCAAAGAGAGGAACCCCTTTGTTAAAGTTAACAAAGGGTACCCCCTTTACCAACTTCCTTCCATTGGCCTTGCCACCATACCTATTGTACCTAATCCCATCCTTGATGGATGGATGTCTTGCAGTCTTGAGGATATCCTTTGGTTGTTCCATCTTGCACTTGCAACCATTCCTCAAGATCATGTTCAACCGTTGGATCTCTTTTCTCTTCTTCTCTAACTCAACAATGTTAGTTGCACAAGCATTGATATCAACTTTATAACATCTATTGCAACTATTACTTGTTGAAGCGTTAGAGTTGTCGGAATCCTTAGGAGTAGTTGAAGAGGTACTACTCCAAAGAGTGTTGTAGCTTAGTTCAAGAGTTTGATATTTATCTTGAGAGCTTGTGAGGCTCTCTTGAACCAAGCTAATCTTACTCTTTAGATTAGCAATTGATTCATTGCTCGTGGAACACTCCTTAGCCAACTTCTTGTTAGAGTAGTTAGCTAAAGATAGTTCCACGGTCAATTTCTCAACCTTCAACTTCTCTTCGGCAAGAGAGGCTTCCAATGCAAGGTTCTTTTCTCTCTCTTGAGAGATCAAGTCCCCTTTCAATACAAGACTCTCATTCCGACTTTCCAATTTACTAAGCAATTTTAATATTTTTGGTCCACCCTTTTTACCAAACTTTCTTATGATACTTAGTTCAAATTCATCCATGTCATCATCACTAAATTCATCACTAGAACAAGTAGGAGAGTGAGGTGATACCTTCTCATCCTTAGCCATGAAGCAAGAATGAGTGACGTCATCCTCATCGTCGGTGAGGTCCTCGAACAAGCGTGATGATGTGGTCGAAGTAGTCATGTTGAGGAGGGGGCTTGGAGAAGAAATCTTGTGTATGGCAATGTTGGCCGCTCCCTTCTCTTTCTCCTTGCCCTTGCTCTTCTCTTCATCACTTGAGTCATCTTCGGAGAACCATTCTTCACCAAGATGAGCTTCACCACCTCTTCTTCTTCTTTGCTTCCTATCATCACTCTTGCTATATTTGTTCTTGTTCTTCTTTTGTGGACAATCAGCGATGAAATGATCATCCGCACCACACTCATAACAAGTCCTCTTCTTTGACTTCTTGAAGTATCCACCTTTGCCCTTCTTGTACATTTTCTTCTTCATGAATCTTCGGAAATTCTTCACAAGGAGAGCAATCTCATCATCGGAATCGTCGCTTTCATCACTTGATGAATCATGTTGGGTCTTGCTTCCTTCTTCTTGGTTTGCCTTGAGAGCTACCACCTTCTTGTGGCTTTCCTCTTGATCTTCTAGAGCTTCATCATCCAAGACTTCATGATGCTTTATTTTGGCAAGCATCTCATGAGGTCCCATGCTCTCATAGTTGGGTCTCTCCATGATGATTGATGCAAGTGTCTTGTTCTTCTTTCTATAAGCTCTCAATAGCTTTCTTGCAGCTGAGTTGTCATCCCACTTTGTGTCTCCAAGAGCTCTAATCTTGTTGACCAATGTCATGAATCTATCAAACATTTGTTGAGTGGTCTCACTTCTTTTGATAGCGAAGTTCTCAATCTTTCCTTGAAGAAGCTCTATGTTGCACTTCCTCACACTTGCATCACCCTCATACGATATCCTGAGAGTGTCCCAAATCTTCTTGGCATTCTCCATTCCATGTACCTTGTTGCTTTCTTCAGGCTTAAGGCATGATAGAATCAATGATGCGGCTTGAACATTTTGTTGAAACTTGTCGGGGGAACACCAAAGGGGTACCCCCAAGCAACGCAAAACAAATAGGTTAAACCTAGAACACCAATTAATAACAAACCTAGCAAGTCAAACCTTCTAAGAAACCAACCCCTCGAGGCCTACAACGCTGGCCCCCAAGCCGAAGCCCGAAAACCCATTAAGCGGATGTAGGCCGCGCTGGCTCTCCAAGCCAGGCCTCGGGGGAGCGCTCGTTCTCCGTCTCGCCCGAGCCCTCCAAGCCAGGCCTCGGGTGAACGCCCGCTCTCCGTCTCGCCCGAGCCCTCCGAGCCAGGCCTCGGGCTGGCGCTCGTTCTCCGTCTCGCCTGAGCCCTCCAAGCCAGGCCTCGGGCTGGCGCTCGTTCTCCGTCTCGCCCGAGCCCTCCGCGTCAGGCCTCGGGCGAGCGCTCCACCACCCTTCAAGCCTCCCGCAAGAAGGAAGCTCCCTGCTTCTCAGCTCTGACAACCGTACCACCGCCTGCTGCGCCCACGTCCAGTCAAATAGAACCACATCACCTCCCTGGAACGTGCTGACATCTGCTGTCAGGACAGGGCAGGGACGTGCAGGAGGCGTGGGAAGACAGGACGGGAGTCACAACACCCTTTTTTCCACCACCGGCGGATCCGGACGTGGAAAGTCACACTCAATGGCACTGTTCGGCACTATACCCACTCCGGGGCCACTATGACGTACGACCATCTGACAGGCTACAGTGCAGCGGAGGACTCGGCTCTCCTCGAGAGTCAAAATCCCTGTGCATCAAGTACGCCCGTCGCTGTGAGTTGCCAGTCCCACAACCTCATCCCCTAAGCCCTCCACGGCAGGCCTTGGAGGATGATTCCGCTCTCTGTCTCGCCCGAGGCCTCGCAGCTAGGCCTCGGATGAAGTCCGACCCGCCGACCGGGAGACTCGGCACAAGCCGACAGACGCAAGGACAGGTACCCCGAGACCCGGGGGACCCTGCCACATCCTGTACGAGCCAGAATGGGCGCTGCACGACCTCCACGTCGCCACGCCTCCACGTCCGCGCCCGGGATGGAGGCCACGCTTCAAGGACGCTTCAACAGCAACCCCCACGTTGGCTACACTGACCTCGACAAGACGGAGTTCCTACCCTTCGCCATATCGAGCGTTGTACATGTCGATCCTGTGTAAACCCTGGCCTCCTCTTGTTCTATAAAAGGGGACGCCAGGGCCCTTCGCGCACAAGAGACAACGCACGAGTCTACGGTTACGCACGGGCTTGCGCGATACAAGTCCACACACACACACACACTCGAGTCCGGACTCCGGTCCACGCTCATTGAGCTTGTATTGCCCCTGTACAAGCACTTAGGTGCAAGTAATACAAGAACCTCCTCCCCCGCTGGACGTAGGGCCTTCTTTGCCCGAACCAGGATAAATCCTTGTGTCATCTTGCATCACCATCCAGGAAGAGAGCACGCGATCATATTACTAGTTGGTGTTATACCTCCGAGATCGAAACACCGACAGTTGGCGCGCCAGGTAGGGGCCTCGCGTGTCCGAGTCGATTTCTCGTTGTTTCCTGGATGGCTTCTTCCGCTCCTTCATTCTCTGCTGTTGCCATCGTCTGGTTCGGGAGCCTCGAGTTCCTGGCCACCGGCAGCGGCAACGAGCTGACCCTGCTCTCCACGGAGGGCCCGAGCGGAGGGCGTGTCACGCCACCCCGCGCGGGAGGCGTGGCGCGTCGCCCGCACCACCACGCGTCGCCACCTAGTGAGCGGCGCCATCGTCACCATCGTCGCCGGGCACAGGCGGTGCCCGCGGCGTACGCCCACTGCCCCGCAGCCGGCGCAGAATTCCCGAAGAGAAACCTGTCCGGCGCGCGGCCGGAGACTTCTAGGACGCGCGCGCACTCTCCCAGTGAGTACGCGTTCATCATGCGCACGGACCGGGAGCCTGGCCAGAGGCCCCCGAGCCATGCTCCGTCGACACCACCTAGCTTCCTCCCGCACGAGATGTACCGCGCTCGACGCCAGCGGACCCCCGTTCGGCCTCAACAGCTCCGCGGCTGTCTACGCCCACCACCTCGACGAGCGCCGTCAGGACCGGGCGGCGGCAGAGCGGGAGGAACGTCCGGGCGTGATCCTACGAGCCACCACCAACCTGTCCGGGGACGTTGCGCCCTTCCCCGCCGCCCGGGGACGTTGCGCCACGTACCGTCAAAGCTCCTCGTCCGGTCGCGACGCTGCCCGCAACAACTGCGCAAAAGGGCGCCAACGGGCCTTCCTTGAGGCCTAGCCTCGAGGCCCCGCGACGCCGCCAACGACTGCGCAACAAGGTCAGAGGGCGCCAGCGGGCCTTCCTCGAGGCCTAGCCTCGAGGCCCCGCGACGCCGCCAACGACTGCGCAACAAGGTCAGAGGGCGCCAGCGGGCCTTCCTCGAGGCCTAGCCTCGAGGCCCCACGACGCCGCCACCAGCAATAACGTCGGGGGGCCCTCCCCTCCCCGGCATCAGGACGATAAACGCAGGACCGTTTCGAACAAGGAGGAACAACATCCCTCTCCGCGATCAAAAAGCTACATTCCTCTTTCTAACGTTTGGTTTTCCGTTCTGTTTCTTAAAAAGGCCAACGTTTGCGAAAACAATGATTAAAATGCACGCGTCCGCGTTTGCTTCATCCCGAATAAGAACCAGAGGGGCAAGGGACGTGGGTCGGGTCTTCGGGAAAGCGGACCGGGTCCCGGCCGCCTGACGCCTCCGACGGCTAACGGCACCGGCCCATCCGCAGAACCAAAACATGGCCCGTAGATCGAGCTCCTAAGGTTCAAGTAAAGGAAGAAACAAAGGCGGGCACGCTAAGAAAAAACACAAGCCTACTGCATTGTGGCTCCGTTTTCCAAAGTCATGACAAACCTCGAAGGACGGCTGACCCTCAAGGGTCATGCCAAAGCGGGCAAGGAGTGAACCTATCGCCTGCGAAAGGCTACGGTCTCCTTTGCCGACCGCACCAAAGAGCACGACGTGACAATGGGACGGAAACACGGGGCAGAGGCTAAGGAGAAGTTTTCGTAAAATCAATAAGAAAGACGCAGTGTTCTTTCCTTGATTAAACTTCAAATAAACTAATGCGTACAGAGTGTGCAGGAAGCCTCGATCACCCTGGACCAACTCGACGGGGCCCGGGACGTGGCATCGTTGCATTCGGTCGAGTACCCGTCAGACCTCCAACGGGACCTCGACGGTACTACGTCTGAGGCCAAATAACCGAGGGCGTCACCAGCAAACAACCCCGCGACAGTTGGCGCAACGACCAGTGACCTCGATGGAAGCTCCAACTTCGCCCTTGCCATGAGCACAACCAAGGAGTACGGTCAATCTCCCCCGACAACCCCGAGCTTGACTCCAGCTCGGAACATCGAACAGCTACGCCGTTTCTATTCCTAAAAGCCTCGAGGCTTCGTACATTTCTCGTATTTTGTACAAACATCGCATCATGAATGAATAAAAGTTCGATTCCAAGTTCTTTATTTCGTTCAAAACAGAGGTAGCCTCGACTCTGTCTAATCAGAGTCAAGACTCCCTCGGGGGCTAACCAGGGGATCCCCCCTAAGTTCCTAAAAACCTCGCATGTTTTTTTTACTAAACTCGACGTTATTTTATTTTTCTATGCCTCAAACGCGCCTCACGACTAAGAAGAAAACACCTTGAGCTCCCTAAGGGTCAAGGGTGTCGAGACGGGAGCTCGCCTACGCCCCCGGGCTACGGTACCTCCACTCGCTCCCACCCTCGAAGGACTCAAGTCTGTGTCGAAGACTTAGTCGGAGCAAAACTCAGGCAAAGAAAAATAAGAAAATTTGAGCGCAAAGATGTTTCAATATCATCTGGGGCTCTCACCCCAAAAGCCCTCGAAGGAGTCTTTCCCACTCCTCCGAGGCCTCGGGGGCTATCAGGAGAAGGGTCTCTCCGACCCGACGTCCGACGCCCCCGAGACTTACGTTTTTGCTCGCTTTTCAAAACAGGCAACAAGGAGCGAAATGCGAAAATGTTTTTACATTAGGCCTCGAAGGCCGCGAGCATGTTCTTTCTCACAAAAATATCCTCCCATGGAGGACACAACGCAAGGGCTCAGTGGCCCAAACTAACTTCGTCTCTCCTCTTGAGGCTCGTCCGCAGGAGCAATCATCGAGGGGTCTTCAGGAGCCGAGGACGCTGCTGGGGGAAGCCCCACGTCCTCTTCAAAGAACCGAGCCAGGGCCTCCCCAGGGGCCTCGACGGCCCTGGCGAACTCCGCGATCTCCCGCTCGGCTTCGTCTTCATCGTCCGGCAGGATATATCCTTGGTTGACGGCGTCAAAGTTGAGGCCGTCGTAGTGGCTGGAGATCACGGCGAAGGCCCGCTTCAGCCCAAGATGCAGGGCACCGCGCACCCGGTCATCCACCTGACCCCTCAGGGCGGCCAGACGGCTGGTCAGGGAGCTCCCCGACTGACCATCTACGGTCCCGAGGGACGCGCAGGCCTCGGCGGCAGCATCTTGAAGAGCCTGGTGATCCGAAGCCTCAGCCTGGTAAACCGACTGCAGGGCGGCCGAGGCCTCCTCCGCCTCAGCAAGCTTCCCCTTCAGCTCTGCAGAGGATCGATACAACTCGTCAAAAAAAATGCGATGAGGAAACCATAAGACCTACGGAACAAAAGGTCACCTTTCGCCGCACCCTCCCACTTCTGGGCGTCAGTGGCCGACGCCTCAGCAGACTTCCGAGCCTGCTCGAGGTCCGTGCTCAGGGCCCGCGCTTTGGACACCTCCTCGGCAGCCTAAGCACGAAGGGCCTCGGCCGCCTTCTCGGACTCCTCCAGCCGCGACGCCAAGTTCTTAGCCTTCTCCGCCTCTCGGGCGGCGTACTCTTGGGCCTCGGCAACCGCGGCAGTCAGGTCTGAGCAGCGGACGCTCAGTCCGCCCGCCTCGGTACTCTTCTCGGCAAGCTGCTTCTGGGTGCGGGCGAGCTCAGCGCTCGACGTCTGAAGCTGCTCCCAGACGCGGCTCTCCCGACGGAGGAAATCCGACTTAGCCCGAGAGGTCTCCATGAGCTCCTAAGGTGGATAATCAACCAAACATTAACCCCCCTTTTTACGACAAAACGGGAAGAAGAGGATCGCCCAAACAAGGTTCCTCACCTGGACGGCCCGAGGGAGGTCCCTTTCCACCAACGTCAGAGACGTCTTCAACGACCGCGTGAGGAGCGAGCCGAGCTGCCCGAGGACGTTCCAGTTTCCGGCCTCGGGGGCATCGTCGAGGACAAACACCGGCTCGGCCTCGGGATCAGCTGGATCCCTCCACTCCACTCGAGGACCGCCCCAGGTGGGAGAGCGACCTCCTAAGCCGGCAAGGGCCGAGCTTTCGCCCCCTCCTCCGATGTCTGGCACCGGCAGCCTCGGCGGCACGCTGGTAACCTCGCCCTCCACCTCTGCTTTCCCACCTTTTGGGGAAGTCTCGTCAGAAGAGATGTTATGGATCTCCTCCGGCAAGCGCGACCCCTGAGGCAGGACATCAGCCCCAGCCTTGGGCGCAACGGCCTGGGACGGCTCTGCCTCAGCCGCCTTAGCGGCCTCGACTTCAGCGGTCGAGGCCCCCGGGGCGCCTTCATCCCTCGACGCCCCAGAAGCAGGGTCCTCCTCTGGCGCCCCACCAGAGACCGGGGCCCCCTGTGGGGACTTGATGATTTTGGGCGTGACGACCGGCCCGCCGGACCCCGGCAGTGGTGGCGTCACGGACGGTGCCACCACCGCGCCAGCGGAGGAAGTCGCGCCCACTTTCAGCGCCTTCCGAGGGCGGAGGGATAAGGCCTCCACGGACCGCTTCCCGCTGAGACAAGAGAAGAAAGATACGCATCATGAAGAAAAAATCCCCACACGAGCAAACATGGGATGGGCAAGCGACGAGTGCTCACCCAGCCCTTGACGCCGTCCTCGCAGAGGGCATGGGTGAGGTCTGCAGCCGCGGTGACCCTGCAGGGGGAACCCCGCTCGGGGAAGGCGGGAGCTCCGTCTCGAGGATCTCCATCAAAACCCCCACCGACGGCGGCGTCGACAGGCCCTGAGTGGACCCGTCGCTCCCCCGGGGCGCGGAAGCCTCGCCACCCGCGCCCAGGGCAGGAATAGGGCTCTTCCCCGCCGCCTGCGCCCCGGGCGCGCCCCTCACGGGGCTCGCCAACCGGACCGGCGAATGGTCCACGTCTGGGAACCCCGCCAGGGGCTCGGAGTCCCCCTCCGAGCCCTCCTCGTCTTCATCATCGGAATCCTCCTCCATAGGGGAGGACTCTTCCGGCTCACCATGGAGCTTCTGTTGCCGCCGACGCCTCTCCAGGTCGTCACGGTCCTTCCGACGCTTAGCCCACCTGGTGTTCCTGTCGTCCTTTCTCTTCTTCCTCTCCTCGGCCAGGCGCCGCCTCTCCTCCCTTTCCTCAAGAAGGGGAGGTTTTGAGGCGCTGACCCCCTGTAAACCCTGCAAAAAGAAGGAAGTAAGGATCGAACACGAAAAAAGAAAGCTCCGTGGCAACACACCCATAGGATCGATCCCCTTACCAAGCTGATGTACCCGCGGAACGGGCGCATCGGAATACTGAGCAGTTTGTTCGCGTCCTTCACCTCCTTTACTGCATCCCTCGCCCGGTGAACGAGCTCAGGATAGGCGACCGGGGATGCCCTCATCTGGCACTCCTGCAGGAGAGGCGTGTCGTCCCTCATCTTTGCCATGATCAAGGGCCGGTTCATCAGCGGCAGCACGCACCGCTGGTGGAACCAGGCCACGACCATCCCGGCCGTAAGACCCGCCTTCCGCAGCCTCGACAAGGCCTCAAGTAGCGGGTCGAGTCGACTCTGCCTCTTGTCGACGATGCCGTAGTTCCAAGAGTCCGGCCGCGACTCGATGACGCGGCCGGTGTATGCTGGCAGCAGCCCGTCGTCGTTGCAAAGGTAGAACCAGCCCATGCGCCAGTCCTTGTTCGAGGTGGCCGCCTGGGACGGGATCTACAGGCCCGACCTATGCTGGCGAACGGAGAGCACGCAGCTCCCCGACCTCATCAATCTCCGCCGACCCTCCGAAACCGCCTTCGTGAAAAGCTCGCCTCGGAAGAGGTGGATCCAGAGCTCCCAGTGGGGCTCAATCCCCAGGAAGCCTTCGCAGACGGTCGCGAAGATGGCCGCCTGTGAGATAGAGTTGGGGGCAAGGTGATGCAGCTCGAGCCCGTAGTAGAAAAGAAGCGCCTGGAGGAACCGGCTTGCCGGTACCCCGAACCCACGCTCGTGGAAAGCGATGAAGCTGACCACGTAGCCGTTCGGGGGCTTCGGCTCCTCCTCCTCCGGACCAGGGGCGATCCACTCCGGCCTATCGGAGCCGGAAAGGCCCCAAAGAAGTCCTCTCTGCACCAACTCCGCTAGCTTCTCCGGGGTGGCGGCAGAAGCGCCCCACGGCTCAGCGGCGTCAGCCATCCCGAACAGTAGAAGGCGGAGGCGCAGATGTCGCAAAGAGGAAAGGTCGCTCGATCCCTCTCTCTCTCTCTCTCTCTCTCTTTCTCCTTTGCCTTTCAACCCTCTACTCCGCCGCTGGCCCTGTCTCTCCCTCCCCACCTCTGCTTTTGTGTGGCTGGACGGAGGAGGAAGACAAAAGAGTAAGGGGTACGGGCGAATGAGGAAAGGAACCGCTCCGCAATCCCCAAGGGGCGTATAAATAGGGTGAAAACCAACGGCCAGATCCCGGTCGGTCACTATTCACCCGCATTTAATGCGTTGCACGTTAGGAGATCTCATGATTGCGAGAATCCCCTCGATACGAGTGCGCACGCAAGCATTAAATGCCTGGTCGTGGGCCCTTGCACACGTCCGCAATGGGCGCCGCCCGCGACCCCAGAAAGTCGCCTAAAAAGGCGCGCTCGCCGCTCCGACGGAAGAGGTAACCTGCCTCTGACTCCTTCCCAGCGAAGGAACCCAGGGCATCGAGCCCGTTACGTTCCAGGGGTTCGAAGGCCAACCCCTCCGAGGGATCGACAGCCGCCCCAGGATAACAGAGTCAGGATTGGCCACGGATGCGCCTATCGCATGGCCCGAGCCGGGCCTGAGCACGACCGCTCAGGGCATCTAGAGTCGTATCCGAGGCTAGCAGGGCGGTCTCAAAACGGGATCCCAACGAAGGGAGGCAATGAGCCCTCGGAACCAATCGAACGGTTCCGGGCCCTGGTGACTGTCCTCTGATTTCATGTGTGTGCCTACAGGCCCCTAGCTGACCCCTATCAAACGGGGCACGGACACGCACTTGGAATTACCCGTTAACAGCTCATCGTTCTCCGTCTCGCCCGAGCCCTCCAAGCCAGGCCTCGGGCGAACGCTCGTTCTCCGTCTCGCCCGAGCCCTCCAAGCCAGGCCTCGGGCGAACGCTCGTTCTCCGTCTCACCCGAGCCCTCGGAGCCAGGCCTCGGGCGAACACTCGTTCTCCGTCTCGCCCGAGCCCTCCGAGCCAGGCCTCGGGTGAACGCTCGTTCTCCGAGCCCTCCAAGCCAGGCCTCGGGCGAACGCTCGTTCTCCGTCTCGCCCGAGCCCTCCAAATCAGGCCTCGGCAAGAAAGCGTGAGGGAGCTGCGGCGGCTGTGAAGGCAAAGGCAAAGTAAAGGGTTCCTCTCCCCTCACTCGATATTTATAAAAGAAAACCCCGACGGGCGGGATCTCCCACGACAAAGGAAAGGTAACCGCACACATTTAATGCGCCCACCTAACCGCGTCTCGAGCCGGTTGACAGGTACACGCGGCAATCCCCCATTCGCTCCACTTCCTGGGCCCACCGCGGCCGCCGCTCCGACTTCCTGTCCGTCGCCCTGGCGCCACGATCTGCACTCCCTGACGGTTTCCGCCTAAAAAGGCACGCCCAATGGGCAGAAGGATTCCAAGCGATGGAGGCTTCTTCAAGAAGGTAAAAATGGGCCCCGGCCCTAAGCCTCGAAGCAGCGAAGGCTGGCCCTCGAAGAGGGTTCGACAGCCGGCTTCGAGCACCCGAGTCAGGGACACTAAGGGGCGCCACTCGCAGCATCGCTCGAGGGCCAAGCCCTCGAGGCCCCTCACGTGTATCCAAGGTAGGGCGCACGACGTGCAGTGAGATCCCCTCGGAGGGAGGCATCGAGCCATCGGGTCCTATCGAATGGACCCGGCATTCCTGCAGACCGAGCGCCCATGCTTTATGAGATCGCCTCCGGGCTTCATTCGACTCTATCGAACGGGGCACGAGGTCTCACTTGGATTTCCCCGTTACCAGCTCACCGGGAACCTCGATGCTCGCCCGCTCATGGTAGTACGAGGTATCCCCCCTCGCATCCGATCGAAAGGACTCGCGGGATGACAAGCCAGGGCAACTGGCGTGCCGGACAGCTCGAAGAGCCAGCCGGCCAGTTCAGCCTGGCACCCCTCGAAGAAAGAGGGTCAAAAAACTCGGGGGCTCGACACTCCCGAACCTAAAAAATACAACTAACGCTCACACTCGCAAAACAACCCAGGAGGGAGTCCTAACCACTCCCCCGTGGCCTCGGGGGCTACACCCGCGGGTGTCGCTCGCGCGCCACCCACGGAATCAAAACAACCAAACCCTCGAGAGCCAGTAGTTAACCCTCTAGATCCCAGTAGAGAGCCCCTGCTCGAGTGCCAACACTCAAACAAGGGCTCGGGGGCTACTGTCGGGGGAACACCAAAGGGGTACCCCCAAGCAACGCAAAACAAATAGGTTAAACCTAGAACACCAATTAATAACAAACCTAGCAAGTCTAACCTTCTAAGAAACCAACCCCTCGAGGCCTACAACGCTGGCCCCCCAAGCCAAATCCCGAAAACCCATTAAGCGGATGTAGGCCGCGCTGGCCCTCCAAGCCAGGCCTCGGGGGAGCGCTCGTTCTCCGTCTCGCCCGAGCCCTCCGAGCCAGGCCTCGGGTGAACGCCCGCTCTCCGTCTCGCCCGAGCCCTCCGAGCCAGGCCTCGGGCTGGCGCTCGTTCTCCGTCTCGCCCGAGCCCTCCAAGCCAGGCCTCGGGCTGGCGCTCGTTCTCCGTCTCGCCCGAGCCCTCCGCGTCAGGCCTCGGGCGAGCGCTCCACCATCCTTCAAGCCTCCCGCAAGAAGGAAGCTCCCTGCTTCTCAGCTCTGACAACCGTACCACCGCCTGCTGCGCCCACGTCCAGTCAAACAGAACCACATCACCTCCCTGGAACGTGCTGACATCTGCTGTCAGGACAGGGCAAGGACGTGCAGGAGGCGTGGGAAGACAGGACGGGAGTCACAACACCCTTTTTTCCACCACCGGCGGATCCGGACGTGGAAAGTCACACTCAATGGCACTGTTCGGCACTATACCCACTCCGGGGCCACTATGACGTACGACCATCTGACAGGCTACAGTGCAGCGGAGGACTCGGCTCTCCTCGAGAGTCAAAATCCCTGTGCATCAAGTACGCCCGTCGCTGTGAGTTGCCAGTCCCACAACCTCATCCCCTAAGCCCTCCACGGCAGGCCTTGGAGGATGATTCCGCTCTCCGTCTCGCCCGAGGCCTCGCAGCTAGGCCTCGGATGAAGTCCGACCCGCCGACCGGGAGACTCGGCACAAGCCGACAGACGCAAGGACAGGTACCCCAAGACCCGGGGGACCCTGCCACATCCTGTACGAGCCAGAATGGGTGCTGCACGACCTCCACGTCGCCACGCCTCCACGTCCGCGCCCGGGATGGAGGCCACGCTTCAAGGACGCTTCAACAGCAACCCCCACGTTGGCTACACTGACCTCGACAAGACGTAGTTCCTACCCTTCGCCATATCAAGCGCTGTACATGTCGATCCTGTGTAAACCCTGGCCTCCTCTTGTTCTATAAAAGGGGACGCCAGGGCCCTTCGCGCACAAGAGACAACGCACGAGTCTACGGTTACGCACGGGCTTGCGCGATACGAGTCCACACACACACACACACTCGAGTCCGGACTCCGGTCCACGCTCATTGAGCTTGTATTGCCCCTGTACAAGCACTTAGGTGCAAGTAATACAAGAACCTCCTCCCCCGCTGGACGTAGGGCCTTCTTTGCCCGAACCAGGATAAATCCTTGTGTCATCTTGCATCACCATCCAGGAAGAGAGCACGCGATCATATTACTAGTTGGTGTCATACCCCCGGGATCGAAACACCGACAAAACTCAACCACATCATTTTCGGTGAACTCTTCGCCTTTAACATGACTTGGTCCACTTTCGACAATCTCCCAAACTCTTGCAGCAAGAAGATGCAGCTTCATCTTGTGTGCCCAATCATTGTAATTGATTCCGTCGAAGGAGGGTGGTTTGCCTAGATTGACGCTAGGTAATTGGATGACTTTGCCCATTTGGCTATAGTCATAAGACATCTTAGAGAACTCCTTCTCCCTCTTGCCTTTCTCTTCATCTTCCTTTTTCTTATCCTCTTTGGGCTGTAGCGGAGTTTCTCCGCTTCCAGAAGCTTCGCCTTTAGTGACCAAAGCTTGCCTCATGATCTCCAACTCATCTTTCATCTTTTGCATTTGATCTTCATGTTTCTTTGCTTGATCTTCTAGTAGCTGAGTGGAGACCCTCTTGACAATGTCATCAATTTGTTCTTGACTTATGGTAGACATGATTATCCCTTACGCGGTGAAGCGCTAACACAAGGGTTAGGCTCCGATACCAATTGAAAGGATCAAATCAGCCTAGAGGGGGTTGAATAGGTGATTTTAAACAATCTGAAACTTCACAAACTAAGAGATGTAGTTAGATAACAACCGGAGAGGTCGGTTTGTTTAGGTAGGTACTACCGGGTGTAAAACACCGGTACTACCGACATAAACAAACGGCACAACTGGGGATCCTAAAAGGAACTACAAATCCGAAGTACGTGAGCTATGAATGTAATACAAGAATCTAGCCCCACTTCCCTAAGTATGACCGATAGTAATTCTACTCTCACCGAGCCTTGGTTGCTTCCCTTGATGTAGATCGAGCCTTCCCAACCTAAGAAAGAGTTAGGGATAGGAAGAACACGAAGAACACAACAACAAGCGTAATATACAAAGTAGAGACAACAACAAGCACACGGGACACGCGATTTATCCCGAGGTCCGGCCAATCCACTAAGGAGTGCCTACGTCCTCGTTGTTGAGGTGACCACAAAGGTCGGAGTCTATTTCACCTCCTTGCCTCACTCAAGCAACCACAAAGGCTACTCGAGTTTCTCCACTAGAAATCACAGGGGTAATACAAACACTTCGGGGAGCCCTCACAAGTGAATCAATACGGGCTACCATGAAGAACACCTAACCGGCTAGAGCTCAACGAGCTCAAGAGTAATAGACACAAATCAAGCCGGCTAAATGGAAACCAAGTGCTCAAGTCATAGATCGAAGCTTCCCGCTCTCTAATCTCACTTCCCTAGCTCAAATCTTGCAAGGGAATGAATCTAGGAGCAAAGGGGGAGAGAGAGGGAGTAGTCAATGCTTGGAGAGAGCTTTGTCTGAAAGTAGGTCGCAATGAATGAATGGAATCAGTGGGTAACCGTCAAAAGTCAAGTGGAGGGCTATAAATAGTCCCCTAGTCCCGAGGCTGGTCGGTAGTACCGACCACCCATGGTCGGTAGTACCGACCAGTCACTGACCAGTCACTAACGGTCACTCAGATCTGAATCTGACCTAAAGTCAATTACCGCCCGCGGGGCGGTACTGCGGATACATGGGTGTATGCCGAGTCTCTGAGTGATGAGTGATTGTCAACTGGGATAATGCGCATGTTCTTTGGCTTGTGTTGTCCAGGTGTCGAGCACGGATACAGTGATCAGAGGCAAGGTGAAGGTCAAGTAGAGACGTGCCGTGCCGAGGGACCGAGAGTGGCGAAGGGCGGACGTGAGGCTTGGACTGAGGGACCGGTGGCCCGAGGATCAGCTATGGTGGCTGGCAGCCTAGGACAGCGACGAGCGGAGACTTGCGGGCACGGTGTTGCTTGGGTCGAGGACCTGAGGACACGTGTCGGTGGACGGGGTGCACGGGCAGTGCATCCCCTCTACAGCTTCGGTTTGGTGGTAGAGCCAGAGAAAAACCATCGGGAGGACGGTTTCCAGGTTTGGGCCTCAAAACCTGGGCGTGGATGGTTTCCGAGTTTGGCCACAAAACTCAGGCTGAGGACGGTTTCCAGGTTTGGGCCTCAAAACCTGGGTGCTGCGGGTTTGCTGAGTTTGGGCCACAAAACTCAGGCTTGGTGGGCTGGTTTCCCGGTTTGGGCCTCAAAACCAGGGGTTGGTCGTGAAGGCTGGTTTCCCGGTTTGGGCCACAAAACCGGGGGTGCGACGTCCGGGAAAAGGACGACAGAGCGGTGGCGGCACGTGGCGGCAATCAGTGAGGTTGCGTCGAGGCAACGCTACCAGTTGTGCGGGCGTGGCCGTCGGATTCACCTACCACCGAGTTGGTCCAGAATAACCTTAGGGTTTAGCTGGTTCGCTCTGTAATTAGAGAGGGGTAGAGTAGGAAATAGAATTAGGATAAGTAGAGGGAGACACCCTCCTCCCTATCTATCTCAGTCATTTGCTCTTTGCTTCTAGGGTTTCCTGCTCTCCCAATTCCCTGCTGTAGCTAGCTGAGATCTGCAGAGAACCATACCTCTGTGTACTGGAGATTTTGTGGAAGTGAGGCCGTAACCTCACTGTTGTAGCGTGTGGTAGCCACACGGTTGCAGATCGATGACTTGATTCGCGTTTTGGTTCGTGTTCTTCGCATTCTTCGTTTCTCCGCGATTTTCCCGTCACTCGATCTCCCTCTCTAGTGCGTCTTTGCGAAATCCGTTTGAATCAACTTGTTCTTTATAGTGAGGAGGTCATTTCGACCAAAGGAATTCATCTAACTCCTCACGAACAAGTAGATCGGGTGGATTTCGTTTTCGTGGCGCTTTTCTGATTCATTCTCCTCCCCTTTTGATTTCCCGGTGTTTGAGTTGATTTGAGCAGATGATTTCTTGGGGATAGTCTCCTAACTACCTCGTGATCATCTTCTCCAAGTTTGGGAACGTGGGAATGAGTTTTGATTCGGATTTGAGAGGATTCGTGAGAGGGGCGATCAAAATCGCCCTCTCTGTTCATCCGCGGACAGTCCGCCACCAGGGGCGCGGACAGTCCGGGGGTCGGGCTCCAGCCTGTTCAGTGGTTGCGCGGCTCAGGCATTTTGGCCCGGAGTGACCTGCGGACAGTCCGCCGGTCTAACTCACGGACAGTCCGGGAGCCGACCAGGGGACTTTCAGCAACATTGCTGTTTGGTCCATTCGGCCGGCGGACAGTCCGCCACCAAGTCGCGGACAGTCCGCAGTAGGGGCGGACAGTCCGGGACCCCAGGTCCGGACAGTCTGGGAATCGCCTGAAGCTTCCGATTTTGTGTGTTTGCTCTCCCGGCTTCCTCGCTTGGTTTTCAGACTTCTCGTTTGGCTTTGTAGTTGACCAAGGAACCTCTCTAGGTATCTTTGCTACTTGTTAGCATCGGTATTTGGGGATTTCTCGACGTAGCCGTCTATCTACATTCGGGACTTGGTTTTTGAGGGTCGAACTTGATCCGGTGCTTTTGTCGTTTGGTTTGCTATCGCTTTGTGGTGCCTCGCTGTGATCCTAGGGATCATCCACCCTCTTCCAAGGGTCGTGGGCATCACGGTTTCGATCGAAGGTTTCGGGGGTTGATTTTGGGGACAATAGGCCAAAGTTTCGAGAGAAATTTTTGAGCTCCCATTCACCCCCCCCCCTCTGGTCGCCTTGCTATTGCATTCTCAGTCCTTCAATTGGTATCAGAGCGGGTTAAGGATCTTCCACCTTAGCCGGTTCTAGATCCACAGAAGGCGACATGGATCGCGGCGTGGGCAAACCGCCGTTTTTCGATGGGACGAACTATGCGTATTGGAAGATACGCATGTCGGCCTATCTGCAGAGTTTGGGTGCTTCCATTTGAGACATTTGCAACTCAGCCGATTACGCTGTCTTGGCTGCTCGTGTGACTCAGCATCAGATCGATGAGCACGATGTCAATAGCCGAGCACGTAATGCTCTTTTCTCATGTTTGAGCATGAGTGAGTTTGATCGTGTTTCTCACCTCGCTACGGCTCGGGAGATTTGGGCTACCCTCATGCGTTTTCATGAGGGAACCTCTCAAGTCAAAACCCGTCTCTACGAGTCGTTCAAGCGAGAGTATGAGAACTTTCAACATATGCCTGGCGAGAGCATAGAAAGTTTATTCACTCGCTTTCAGGTGATTGTCAACAGGATGAGGGCTAACAAGGAGCTGTTGCCTTTCGACGATCATGAGAGGGCTTTGAAGCTTTTGCATACTCTTGATCGGTCGGTGTGGGATTCCAAGGTTCAGGCGATCATCAAATCGCCTAACTATGAGACCCTCACGTGCGACGAGCTCTTCAGTAAGCTCAAGTCCAGTGAGATCGATGCCATGGCGAGGGCTTCTTATGAAAATCCTTCTGGCCCGTCGATGGCTTTGCTTTCTGGCTCTTCTGCTAACCCCTCTGGAGGCTTTGCTTTGCACTCCCTTCTTTCTGTCACAGAGGAGCAGTTGGAGTCCTTGGGAGATGACGAGTTGGCTTTGCTTGCCAACCGGTTCTCGCGGTTCCACAACAACCGCATGAACCGTCGCCGCGGAGGAGGACGCTCGAGCTGTTTCGAGTGCGGCGACCCCGACCACTTCATCGCCAACTGTCCCAAGAAGAACAAGTATTCTGGGAAGGGCGATCATGGGCACAAGTACGACTCCGGCAAGCGCAAGGAGAAGTACGTCCCCGCGAAGCACAAGCGGAAGGGCGGCTTCAACAAGGAGTACATCAAGACCAAGTACTTGGAGAAGGCCCAGGCTGAGCAGCGTGCTTTCTTCGCCACGCTCAGCGACGTCGACGACTCGGATGACGACTCCGCCTCCTCAAGCGACGACGAGTCCGAGAAGAAGAAGAAGAGGATCGAGGACAAGCTCAACGGCCTCTGCTTCTTCGCCGACGACGAGGGCTTCTGCACCATGGCCCTTGGCAAGGAGGTCGGCGGCGACACTCCTCAGAACGACGACGACGACGATGACACCTCCCAGGTATCTCTGACCCCCGATGAGCTATCTGCTGAGGTCGAGAAGCTTACTGCCGTCTTGCTTAGTCAGGATAAGCTGCTTAGGCGTGCTGCTAGAGAGCGCAAGGAGTTTAGGCAGAAGTGGGAGGACACGGTGAGGGAGCTTGAGTTTGCCAAGTCCACCATGGTCGTGTCTGAGGACGCCGAGTGCGAGATGTGCACCACGCACATGACTGACCTTCTCACCTTGAGAGGTAAGTATGCTGCGTTGGTTGGAGAGGTGGATGAGCTCCGGGCTAGACCCATGTTGTTGGGTGCTTGCAAGACTTGTCCTGTCTTGCAATCCGAGTTGGCAGAGAAGAATGCCAAGATTGAGTCTCTTGAGAAGGTCAGCTCGGGTAGCACTTGTGTGGCTAGGTGCGCTTTGTGCGAGGGTTTGGAGATGGAGATAGCCAATGTGAAACATGACAAGATGCAAACTGAGGAGGAAAACACATACCTTCGGACCATCTTGTCATGGGTGTCTTGTGGTGAGCCGCAGCTCGGGATGATGATCTCCCAATTCAAGCGAGCTGCTGGAGGTCCTGGTGTAGGTTTTGCTCCGGGTGTTGATCTTTCTGCTTTTGGGAAGATTGGAGAGTCGAGTGGTCTGAACCCATGTGAGAAGCCCAACTCCACCACTACTCCCAAACTTACCAAGCTTCCACCCAAAGAGCCTCTCAAGCCTAACACCAAGGATGGGGTGTTTGAGGAACCTCCACGAGCTCCACCCAAGAACCAAGTGTGGCATCCCAAGCCCAACCATCTGAAAAACAAGTTGGACGCCATGCCACCCATCCAAGAGGAGCTTATGCCACAGAAGGGCAAAGTGATCCACACCCACCACCGTGAGTACCAACAACCCCCTATAAGAGCGGTGAGGTACCATTGTGAGCACTGTGGGCGAGATGGACACTTGAGTGAGTTTTGCTTTCGGCGCAAGAGAGAGGCGCGTCGTGCAAGGGAGATGAACAACCCGGACATGTACCATCCTTTCCATGATGTACATGTGCCGAATGTTCAGAGGAGAGCTCCGAGGAGAGCTGCTAGGCCGAGAGGTGTAGTGCCTCAAGGTCCTAGGCGTCAGGAAGGTCGTGCCCGGCGGGAGCCTGCAGTTGTAGGTTATGGACCCCGTGGCGGTGGCTTTGTAGTTGAGGGCTTTCCCCCACCGCGTTTTGAGTATCGCGGTGAGCGTTCTTTCCCCAGCGGACCACGCTTTCCTCAGCGTGGTGATCGCTCCTCTCGTAGACGTGCTAGGAATGGTTTTTCTGCTAACCGTTCTTTTGAGCAGTCGGCCCAACACTGGTTTTCCCCTTACTTCACTAACCCCAGTGTTGGACCGTATGCTCACCCTATGTCTTTTTATTGATGTAGGTAAAACGATTGGAGAACGTTTGGTTGGTGGATTCTGGTTGCTCGAGGCACATGACCGGAAACGCCAAGTGGTTCTCCAGTCTTAGTCCGGTCGCCGGAAAGGAGTTTATCACCTTCGGCGACAATAGCAAAGGTAAGGTTCTGTCTCGTGGGTCGGTGCGAGTTAATGAGCACTTTGTGTTGCGTGATTTTGCTCTTGTTTCTAACTTGCATTTTAACCTTCTTTCTGTTTCGCAACTTTTCGATGATGACTATGAGATTCGTTTTAAACCGAATCTTAGTCGTATTTTGGATCCTCAGGGCAATCTTGTGTGTTTGATTTCGCCCTTTGGAAAAGTCTTTTGTGCGAATTTCTCAGAGTCCTTTGGCACTTCTCGTTGTCTTGTGGCTGGACCTTCTTCTTCTGATCTTTGGAAGTGGCATAAGAGACTAGGACATTTGAGCTTCGACTTGCTAGCAAGACTTAGTTCACTTGGCCTAATCCGAGGATTGCCCAAGTTATCCATGGAGAAGGATCTTGTTTGCCATTCTTGTAGACATGGGAAGATGGTTGCCGCTCCCCACCATCCAGTGACTCAGGTCATGACCAAGCGCCCTGGAGAGCTTTTGCACATGGACCTTGTTGGTCCGGCTCGGGTGAGCTCGGTTGGTGGGAAGTGGTATGTGCTTGTTGTTGTTGATGACTTTTCGAGATATTTGTGGGTTTTTTTAGCTGAGAAAACCGAGACTTTCTCCTCCGCTCGCAATCTGATTTTGCGTCTTCAGAACGAGTTCCCTTTGAACTCAATGCGAGCTATTAGGAGTGATAATGGTTCCGAATTCAAGAATTCGGATTTTGAGAAGTTTTGTAACTCCTTGGGTTTAGAGCATCAGTTTTCTTCCCCCTACACACGGCCACAGAATGGTGTTGTAGAAAGGAAGAATCGGACCCTTGTACAGATGGCCAGGACGATGCTCGATGAGCATAGGACTCCTAGGCGATATTGGGCCGAAGCTATGAGCACTGCATGCTACATTTCCAACCGCATTTTTCTTCGAGCTTTCTTGAAAAAGACCTCTTATGAGTTGCGTTTGGAAAATTGCCCAAGGTGAGTTACTTTCGAGTTTTTGGTTGCCATTGTTTTATACTCAAAAAGGGCAACTTGGACAAGTTTGAGTCTCGTTCTTCTGACGGTGTGTTTTTGGGTTATGGCACTCATACTCGAGCTTATCGTGTACTTAACCTTGACACTAACCGAGTCATGGAGACATCCGATGTCACTTTTGATGAGACCATGGTTTGTCCTTCTTCTCATTTTGAGCGTGCAGGTGATCATGAGGTCGGAGAGCCTCTTTTGATGATGAGGATGAGGGTGCTGAAGGTATGGATGATCCAGCACCCCATCCACCTGTTGTGCCGCCAAGAGCGGCTTCTACTACGACTCACGACCCCGACACCTCTTCTTCCTGGGGGCCGTGGGATCCGCCACCCCGAGCAATACCTTTTGTACCCGAGGAGGCACCAGCTGCTGTTGAGGGGGAGATCACTTCCGCACGGGAGGCGCCACGACACATCCAGTGCCAACACCCCCCTCAGCAGATGATCGGCAACATTGACGAACGTGTCACTCGGTCCAGGTCTCAAATCTCTCACTTTGCTCATTCTGCTTTTGTTGCTGATTTTGAGCCCCGAGATGTTGGACACGCTTTATCTGATCCGGATTGGGTCAATGCCATGCATGAGGGGTTAGAAAATTTTGAAAGAAATCGGGTTTGGGTTTTGGTTCCTCTTCCTCCTAATTGTCATCCTATTGGGACAAAATGGGTTTTCAAAAACAAACAAGGAGAGGATGGCCATGTTGTGAGAAACAAGGCCAGACTAGTTGCCCAGGGGTATAGTCAGAAGGAGGGGATAGACTATGAGGAGACTTTTGCTCCTGTAGCTCGTTTGGAGGCAATTAGGATACTCTTGGCTTTTGCTGCATCCAAAGGTTTCAAACTTTTTCAAATGGATGTCAAGAGTGCCTTCTTAAACGGCTACATAGAAGAGGAAGTTTATGTGAGACAACCCCCCGGTTTCGAAAATCCCAAGTTTCCAAACCTTGTTTTTAAACTTCACAAAGCTTTGTATGGTTTGAAACAAGCCCCTAGAGCCTGGTATGATAGGTTGAAAACTTTTTTGCTTGCTAAAGGTTTTAAAATGGGATGTGTGGATAAAACGCTTTTTCTCCTCAAGCAAGGCACTGATTCACTCTTGGTCCAGATTTACGTGGATGATATCATTTTCGGTGGTTCTTCTCACGCTTTGGTTGCCAAGTTTGCAAATACTATGAGCAGGGAGTTTGAGATGAGCATGATGGGCGAGTAGACATTTTTCCTTGGGTTGCAAATCAAGCAATCACGAGAGGGGACGTTCGTGCACCAGGGCAAGTACACCAAGGACATCCTGAAGATGTTCGACATGGGTGAGGCCAAGCCTCTTCCAACACCCATGCCGACCACGGCGGCCCTGGATGCGGATGTGGATGGAGAAGCTGTGGACCAGAAGGAATACCGGAGTATGATCGGATCGCTGCTCTACCTGACGGCGACACGACTGGACATCCAGTTCGCGGTGTGTCTGTGCGCGCGATTTCAGTCGTCGCCGCGCACTTCTCACCGTCAGGCAGTCAAGCGCATAATGAGGTACTTATCCTTCACTCCTGAGTTTGGGATCTGGTCTTCTGCTTCCTCCACCCTTTCCCTTTGTGGTTATTCCGATGTCGATTTTGCTGGTTGCCGTATTGATCGCAAGTCCACCTCTGGGACTTGCCAATTTATTGGTTCTTCTCTTGTTTCGTGGTCTTCTCGCAAGCAGTCTAGTGTCGCCCAGTCTACCACGGAGGCTGAGTATGTTGCTGCGGCTAGCTGCTGTTCTTAGTTGCTCTGGATGATGGCCACTTTGCGTGATTTTGGTCTTGTTAACACCGAATTTTTGCACTATGACAAATGGGCCGGCCCAGTACAGGTTCGGAAAGATCACCGCCTGAGGAATCGGCAGGCATCAGGCGCGGTCGGCTAATCTGACGGCAAAGCCATGGAAGCAATAGTGAATGAATTTGGCAATGCGATGCTGCGGTCGGCTATTTTAGGTAACGATCGGCCTATGCCGTGAAGTGATGGACGCGGCATGTCAGAAGATTCGGCAACAGAAGATCTTGTCATTGTTAGCACGTGCCGATTATTAAGGGAGGCTTAGAATGAAAGGCGTCGTATTTTAGATAAGTTTCCTGTTTTGTCGTTGTAATCGTGTCCTCCTAGGACTCGTAGGACACCAGGGTATAAATATAAACCCTGAGACTATTATAAAGACGTTCACAATCAATACAACCAACCCGGCCCCGCGCCGTCTTCGAGTCCAAGTCGTGTCGTCGTGTTCTTCGAGAGGGGCCATTGATCCGTCGACCTCCGTAAGTTCCGGCAACCTTGTTATCATGTCTAGTATCGTGCGGCGGATTTAGATATGGTGCAAGTAGTCTCGTACGTTAAGCTTAGTATCGTGCGGCGGATTTAAGCTTATGACGGGAGGTTTTTGCTTATGCCTTGTATCGTGCGGTGGATTGAGTCATGAGTAAAAATAGTTATCAGCTCTGTTAGATTTGGCAATCTGATAGATTCATTAAGTTACCTTGTGTTATATGTTTTGTTATGTTTATCTCATCATAACACTTTTGCCCAATCTAGATATCGTTCGGTTCGGCTTCATCTTTATAGATCTGCTCTGTTCTTCCACGTTTATTATTGAGAGGTCTGTTATGCAGCAGATCTATTGTTCATAATAGCCGATCGGATCGTATCTGGATTGCCACGTGGTGAGGGTTCATGCATGTTGAGTGCGTTTGATCTATGACAAGGCTAGGTGTCGTGCGGCAGGCACAGGCTTTAGATTAGCTTAGTCATGCTTAGTTTGTATGTTCAATCCCCATGGACCCCAACTCGGTTGTACAATCGAGATTGGTTAAGTTTTAACTTATATCTAATACATCATGCAAGTACGATTTTTATGCAAACGTGTTCGGCAACCTGTTATTCACGTAACCCTGTTCATATTGCCGAATAATTTTTAAAACCTGTTGGCAGATAGCTTTCATAGCTATATGTCGTCGTAAGTGGCTTCAGGGCCGTACATCTTGGAACTGTCTGGTCATACCCGACACGTTCCAGCTTTGTATTTAACAGTTTATCTCCCTTGTTAGTTGCAGGGCAAACTGACTGGCACGCACCGGACTTCCGAGCACCCGGGCCACGATTGAAGCCAGCTTCTCCGGCTTGCTGTGTGATTGGCACAGTGCGCCACTTTTGGTGCCAACAGGTCTGAGCTTTTCTCGAGTACCTTTGCTTTGTGACAGCACGAGTGCTATTAGCATTGCTAAGAACCTCGTGCGGCACTCGAAGACCAAACACATTGATGTGCGCTTTCATTTTCTGTGAGACCACTATGAGAAGGGTGATATCGACCTTCGCCATGTCGATACTCATCATCAGTTGGCTGATATTTTCACTAAGCCTTTGGACCAATCAACTTTTGCTAGGTTGAGAGATGAGCCTGGTGTGTGTTTCCCCTTTTAGATGGGGGAAACATTTTGGTTCTTTGTATCATAAACTGACTTTTCGTTTATCTTTGTTTCTTCAACTAGTATCTTCTTGCATCTTTTCTGCATTTCATTTTACATACGCTTTTACATTCTGAGCTTCATGGATATAATCGTTAGAATGTAATTATGCTCTGTGTAGTGTATGCTCCGATGCTTTATGTTGATGCTTGTAGCTTATGCTCCTTCTGATCACTAATCCATGCTATGAGCTGAGCTATTTTTGAATGATGAACCTGCTTAATAAACATAAAACTTGAAAATGTTCACCATTGAGATATGCAACTAGCATGTGTAGGATGTGTTGAATTCACTCGTGCTTTTCATATATGCTAGGTTGCTATGTCTCTAGTTCTGAGTCTATCACTTGCTTGGTCTGTTCATATACTGCCTTTAATTTAAACCAAGTTAAGTGAATTAGAAAGATCGAGATGGGATTGCTTGTCAACATATCACAGTTTCGAGACTGTTTCTCATTGCACCTTGAGTTAAACTTGAGCTGTGTAGTGTATGACCGAAATTGTTGCTTTAAGCTTCTGATTGGTTCTGCATAGGCTTCGCACAGTTGAAAAGTTAGGCAAGACAAGCTTTCAACCTCTCGCAATCACATGCTAAAATTCGAACTTGTGTAATGCAAACCGCTGCAACTCCGATAAAATTTGAATACACAAGTCTATGTTACATTCTATAGCATGATGGTTGAACTTTGCTAGGGGTAGTTCACCTTGTATACATGTTTAGCACTTGTTTGACTTCCTGTCTATACATGCTTAGTGCTATTTTGATGGTGATACCTTTTTTGGCTGAAAACTGCTCTTTTTGCTCAATGTTCAAATTTCGTATTTAGTGATCAGTTTGAGCCTTTGCTAGCATTATGTGCATACTGTTCAGTCATCGGATCTGCATTTTGTTGAGCATCTTCATATTCTATCGACTATATTCCTGAAGCTGCTAACTTGCATCTTGACACATATGCATTTTGGAAGGGGCGAACCTCTCTTGTTGGCACTTTTGATGGTGCATTTTCTGAGGGGGAGAAAATTTCTTTCGGTTCCTTCTGCTTGATGGTGCATTTTCAACTAAGGGGGAGAATTTGCAAATCATATGCTTCCTTGAGTCAATCTAAGGGAGAGTGTTTTAGTTGTGTGCACTATTCGAGGGGGAGTTTTGCCGTAAAGGTTTTGGTATCGAGCTTTCTTGCTAGTTGTGTTGAGCCTCTATGCCTCTATCTTGAGGGACTAGCATTTTGCTTCGATTTTTCAACTTGGTATTTGCTAGCGGTGTTGAGCCTGTTCTACCTCTTCTTGAGGGCTAGCTTTGTTTTGCTTGATGTTCAGTTGATTTTCCAATTGGTGTCGAGTTTTCCTGCTAGCGGTGTTGAGCCTGTTCTACCTCTTCTTGAGGGCTATCTTTGCTTTGCTTGGTTGCGTCGAGCCGTTGCCCATGTCTTTGGGAACCAAGTTGTTCTGCTCTTTCCACTTGACCTTCTTCGGCTTTGCTATGCTTTTGGGTCATTTGGTCGAGTTCTCTCCTCTCCTTTCTCCCTTCTTCCTTCTATTATGATTTGTGTTGGTAGTTGACAATGCACTCATCAAGGGGATGAGTGATTGTCAACTGGGATAATGCGCATGTTCTTTGGCTTGTGTTGTGCAGGTGTCGAGCACGGATACAGTGATCAGAGGCAAGGTGAAGGTCAAGTAGAGACGTGTCGTGCCGAGGGACCGAGAGTGGCGAAGGGCGGACGTGAGGCTTGGACTGAGGGACCGGTGGCCCGAGGATCAGCTGTGGTGGCTGGCAGCCTGGGACAGCGATGAGCGGAGACTTGCGGGAACGGTGTTGCTTGGGTCGAGGACCTGAGGACACATGTCGGTGGACGGGGTGCACGGGCGGTGCATCCCCTCTACAGCTTCGGTTTGGTGGTAGAGCTAGAGAAAAACCATCGGGAGGACGGTTTCCAGGTTTGGGCCTCAAAACCTGGGCGTGGATGGTTTCCGAGTTTGGCCACAAAACTTGGGCTGAGGATGGTTTCCAGGTTTGGGCCTCAAAACCTGGGTGCTGCGGGTTTGCTGAGTTTGGGCCACAAAACTCAGGCTTGGTGGGTTGGTTTCCCGGTTTGGGCCTCAAAATCGGGGGTTGGTCGTGAAGGCTGGTTTCCCGGTTTGGGCCACAAAACCGGGGGTGCGACGTCCGGGAAAAGGATGGCAGAGCGGTGGCGGCACGTGGCGGCAATCGGTGAGGTTGCGTCGAGGCAACGCTACCAGTTGTGCGAGCGTGGCCGTCGGATTCACCTACCACCGAGTTGGTCCAGAATAACCTTAGGGTTTAGCTGGTTCGCTCTGTAATTAGAGAGGGGTAGAGTAGGAAATAGAATTAGGATAAGTAGAGGGAGACACCCTCCTCCCTATCTATCTCAGTCATTTGCTCTTTGCTTCTAGGGTTTCCTGCTCTCCCAATTCCCTGCTGTAGCTAGCTGAGATCTGTAGAGAACCATACCTCTGTGTACTGGAGATTTTGAGGAAGTGAGGCCATAACCTCACTATTGTAGCGTGTGGTAGCCACACGGTTGCAAATCGATGACTTGATTCGCGTTTTGGTTCGTGTTCTTTGCGTTCTTCGTTTCTCCGTGATTTTCCCGTCACTCGATCTCCCTCTCTAGTGCATCTTTGCGAAATCCGTTTAAATCAACTTGTTCTTTATAGTGAGGAGGTTATTTCGACCAAAGGAATTCATCTAACTCCTCACGAACAAGTGGATCGGGTTGATTTCGTTTTCGTGGCGCTTTTCCGATTCATTCTCCTAACTACCTCATGATCATCTTCTCCAAGTTTAGGAACGTGGGATTGAGTTTTGATTCGGATTTGAGAGGATTCGTGAGAGGGGCGATCAAAATCGCCCTCTCTGTTCATCCGCGGACAGTCCGGGGGTCGGGCTCCAGCCTGTTCAGTGGTTGCGCGGCTCAGGCATTTTGGTCCGGAGTGACCTGCGAACAGTCCGCCGGTCTAACTCGCGGACAGTCCGGGAGCCGATCAGGGGACTTTCAGCAACATTGCTGTTTGGTCCATTCGGCCGGCGGACAGTCCGCCACCAAGTCGCGGACAGTCCGCAGTAGGGGCGGACAGTCCGGGACCCCAGGTCCGGACAGTCCGGGAATCGTCTGAAGCTTCCGGTTTTGTGCGTTTGCTCTCCCGGCTTCCTCGCTTGGTTTTCGGACTTCTCGTTTGGCCTTGTAGTTGACTAAGGAACCTCTCTAGGTATCTTTGCTACTTGTTAGCATCGGTATTTGGGGATTTCTCGACGTAGCCGTCTATCTACATTCGGGACTTGGTTTTTGAGGGTCGAACTTGATCCGGTGCTTTTGCCGTTTGGTTTGCTATCGCTTTGTGGTGCCTCGCTGTGATCCTAGGGATCATCCACCCTCTTCCAAGGGTCGTGGGCATCATGGTTTCGATCGAAGCTTTCGGGGGTTGATTTTGGGGACAATAGGCCAAAGTTTCGAGAGAAATTTTTGAGCTCCCATTCACCCCCCCCTCTCTGGTCGCCTTGCTATTGCATTCTCGGTCCTTCAGGTACCACAGAGGGGCGGTAGTACCGGCCCTATGGCGGTACTACCGCCAGGCCAAAACGGCCGCGAACAGAGAGCTCCGCAGAAAGGGACTCAGTCCCTCGGTTACTACCGACCAGGGTCGGTACCACCGAGGGTTGGTAGTACCGGCCCTATGGCGGTACTACTGCCAAGTCAAAAATGAGTCAGCACAGATAGCCATGCAAAACTTGGTTACTACCGCCTTGGGTCGGTACCACCGGGGGCGGTAGTACCGGCCCTATGGCGGTACTACCGCCAAGTCATTTTTGAGAGCGAACAGAGAGGTCTGCGAAACTGAGGTTTCTACCGACCGGGGTCGGTACCACCGAGGGCAGTAGTACCGACCTTATGGCGGTACTACCGCCAGGTCATTTTGAGCTCATCCAGAGAGGTCTGCGAAACAGGCTTGCTACCGGCCACGGGCGGTACCACCGAGGGGCGGTAGTACCGGCCCTATAGCGGTACTACTGCTAGGCCATTTTTTAGCCAACACAGAGAGGTTGTTTTGAGCACTGCGCGGGGAAGCCACGGGCGGTACTACCGACCACCCATGGGCGGTACTACCGCCCGCACAGAAAACCCTCCTTGTGTCCGTGTTTGTGCGGTGTCTCTCAAGCAAACTATAGTTAGTCGATTTGAGCACTTTTCTCCACATCTAGCCAACATAAATTGTGACCCTCTTGATAGTCTGGCTTACCTATAACTCAAGCTTAAAATTGAAATTTTAAACTACCACTTGAGCTAGGCATCTTTATGTCAAAATGTATCCAAACGTGCTTTGTTCACAAGATCATAACATTTCAAATCTTTCTAGGACTAACACCTGCATACATGCTTTTATAAACCGGTTAGTCCCTAATTTGATTGTCATTAATTAGCCAAAACCCACAATGGGGGCGAATGCAATTCACTTTGGTTGTTCCATCTTACACTTGCAACCATTCCTCAAGATCATGTTCAACCGTTGGATCTCTTTGCTCTTCTTCTCTAACTCAACAATGTTAGTTGCACAAGCATTTATATCAATTTTATAACATCTATTGCAACCATTACTTGTTGAAGCATTAGATTTGTCAGAATCGTTAGGAGTAGTTGAAGAAGTACTACTCCAAAGAGTGTTGTAGCTTAGTTCAAGAGTTTGATATTTATCTTGAGAGCTTGTGAGGCTCTCTTGAACCAAGCTAATCTTACTCTTTAGATTAGCAATTGAGTCATTGCTCGTGGAACACTCCTTAGCCAACTTCTTGTTAGAGTCGTTAGCTAAAGATAGTTCCAAGGTCAATTTCTCAACCTTCAACTTCTCCTCGGCAAGAGAGGCTTCCAATGGAAGGTTCTTTTCTCTCTCTTGAGAGATCAAGTCCCCTTGCAAAACAAGACTCTCATTCTGACTTTCCAACTTACTAAGTGTTGACGCTCACTAATGCTCATAATTAACCATCAACTATTGCATGAAATGACACTAAATGAATCACAAAGCCTAGTTGTAGGGTTTGAAACTAACAAGTTCCATGAGTTTTGGTGCTCTCACTTGTTTTGTAGGACATCCATGTTTTTACCATATAAAAGTATCTCAAGTGATGAATTGGAGTGCACCATTGCGAAGAGCTCGTCGAGACGATCGAAACGGACATATCATTTGCTATATTCGGAGTACCGGATGAAAAGATATTAATTTCACAATGAAATCTGCAAAAGAAGGATCTAGAAGACACCAGAAGACACCACGAGGCGGGCCACCACGTGGGCCCACTGGGCCAGACCGACCGGTCCCACATGGAAACCGACCGGTCAGCCACGGAGGCCGTTTTGCCTCCGCCTTCTGGAACCTTCTTCCACCGCCTCCTAGGATGCATCTCCACCGTCCCTGAAGTCGGTTTGATCCAACGGTGGGCGATAAAACGTGGCGCGGATCGATGACATGGCGATTCCTTGCCCCCTACTCCACCTCGGGCTATATAAGCAACCCCAGACCCCCCTCTCCAGGCATCTCCATCTTCATTATTCATCTCCACATCAGAAACTAGGGTTTCAATTAGAAGTAGAGGTCCCTCTAGATGAATCTCTTCTAGTTCATCTAGAATTAGATCTAGTTCATCTAGTTGTAATCAAGAGCCAGCTATCAAGTAGAAGACTAGTTACCCCTCTATTTAGGATTAGAACCTAGTATTATACTAGAACTAGAAGAGAGAGAGAGGAAGAGATCAAGAAGGAGCTCCGGCCTGTCGCATCAACTTCTTCATCTTGTACCTGCGGATTCAAGTTCATCTTCAACTTGCTTCAGCGATTGTTTCGGTAATCAACGTCTATATTTAAGTTTGAGTTATTGTTCTTATTATTCTTAAGGTTTATGACTCTCTTTTGAGTACTCTAATTCTAAGTTGCTCTAGAGTTAGAGTAGTTGGATAGTGTAAGCGTGGTGCTTAGACTTGATAGCTCATCATAAATGCCTCCTATAACGCCGGCAGTAGTGGTTGTTCGCAAGGGTGACTCTTATAGCCTTGTTGATTCTTCTATAGTCCACTTACCCGTGTGTAGGCTCAGTAGGATTATACATTTGAATAAAAGACTCATACTCTGTTTGTGACCTTTTATGGCAACTTCCCCACTAAGAATAATATAAACATATCACTCTTAAATAGGAATTAGACAGCCTTAGTGATCCCCTCTATACTTCTACATTCTCCGTCCTTGCTAGCTACTCAGGGGATGGACTTTAAGACTTAACACTATCCATTCCTTTGGGTTCAATATTAAAACTGGGTTACTCCGGTGAAGTGCTACATCGGTAGATCTTATCTGTGCGCTTGCAGATAAAGTAGAGTGTGCATTAATTTATACCAACACTAAGCAATTTTAATATTTTTGGTCCACCTTTCTTACCAAACTTTCTTATAATGCTTAGTTCAAATTCATCCATATCATCATCACTATATTCATCACTAGAACAAGTAGGAGAGTGAGGTGATACCTTCTCATTCTTAGCCATGAAGCAAGAATGAGTGACGTCATCCTCATCGTCGGTGAGGCCCTCGAACAAGCGTGATGAAGTGGTCGAGGTAGTCATGTTGGAGAGGGGGCTTGGAGAAGAAGTCTTGTGTATGGCGATGTTGGCCGCTCCCTTCTCTTTCTCCTTGCCCTTGCACTTCTCTTCATCACTTGAATCATCTTCCGAGAACCATTTCTCACCAAGATGAGCTTCTCCACCTCTTCTTCTTCTTCTTTGGTTCTTGTCATCACTCTTTCTAAACTTGCTCTTGTTCTTCTTTTGTGGACAATCAGCGATGAAATGATCGTCCGCACCACACTCATAACAATTCCTCTTCTTTGACTTCTTGAAGTATCCACCTTTGCCCTTCCTGTACATCTTCTTTCTCATGAATCTTCTAAAGTTCTTCACGAGAAGTGCAATCTCATCATCGGAGTCGTCACTCCCTTCACTTGATGAGTCATTTTGGGTCTTGCTTCCTTCTTCTTGTTTTGCCTTGAGAGCTACCACCTTCTTGTTGCTTGCTTCTTGATCTTCTATGGCTTCATCATCCAAGACTTCATGATGCTTTATTTTGGCAAGCATCTCATGAGGTCCCATGCTCTCATAGTTGGGTCTCTCCATGATGATTGATGCAAGTGTCTTGTTCTTCTTTCTATATGCTCTCAATAGCTTTCTTGCAGCTGAGTTATCATCCCACTTTGTGTCTCCGAGAGCTCTAATCTTGTTGATCAATGTCATGAATCTATCAAACATTTGTTGAGTGGTCTCACCACTCTTGATAGTGAAGTTCTCAATCTTTCCTTGAAGAAGCTCTATGTTGCACTTCCTCACACTTGCATCACCCTCATATGATATCCTGAGAGTGTCCCAAATATTCTTGGCATTCTCCATTCCATGTACCTTGTTGCTTTCTTCAGGCTTAAGGCATGATAGGATCAATGATGCGGCTTGAATATTCTGTTGAAACTCAATAACATCATTGTCGGTGAACTCTTCGCCTTCAACATGACTTGGTTCATTCTCAACAATCTCTCAAGCTCTTGCGGCAAGAAGATGTAGCTTCATCTTGTGTGCCCAATCATTGTAGTTGATTCCATCGAAGGAGGGTGGTTTGCCTAGATTGACGCTAGGCAATTGAATGACTTTGCCCATTTGGCTATAGTAATAAGACATGCTAGAGAACTCCTTCTCCCTCTTGCCTTTCACTTCATCTTCCTTTTTCTTATCTTCTTTGGGTTGTGGCGGATTTTCTCCGCTTCTGGATGCTTCGCCTTTGTTGGCCAAAGCTTGCTTCAAGCTCTCAATCTCATCGTTCATCTTTTTCATTTGATCTTCATGTTTCTTTGCTTGATCTTCTAGCAACTGAGTAGAAATCCTCTTGAAAATGTCATCCACTTGTTCTTGACTTAGGGTAGACATGATTATCCCTTACGCGGTGAAGCGCTAACACAACGGTTAGGCTCCGATACCAATTGAAAGGATCTAATCAGCCTAGAGGGCGTGAATAGGTGATTTTTGACAATCTGAAACTTCACAAACTAGAAATTGTAGTTAGACAACAACCGGTGTTGCCGGTTTGTTTGGGTAGGTACTACCGGGTGTGATGCACCGGTACTACCGACACAAACAAACGACACTACCGGGATCCTAAGGAGGAACTACAAATCTAATGTAAGTGAGCTATGAATGTAATACAAGTATGAACCCCACTTCCCTAAGTATGATAAACAGCGATTCTAGCCTTACCAAGCCTTGGTTGCTTTCCACGGTGTGGATCGAGCCTTCTCAACCTAAGAAAGAGATAGGGAGAGGAAGAACACGAAGAACACAAGTAATATGCAAAGTGGAGACAACAACAAGCACACGGGACACGGCGATTTATCCCGAGGTTCGGCCAATCCACTAAGGAGTGCCTACGTCCTCGTTGTTGAGGTGACCACAAAGGTCGGAGTCTATTTCACCTCCTAGCCTCACTCAAGCAACCATAAAGGCTACTAGAGTTTCTCCACTAGAAATCACAGGGTTAATACAAACACTTCGGGGAGCCCTCACAAATGAATCACAAATCACAGGGGTAATACAAACACCGATCGTGCTATCAAAGACGTTCTTCTCGATATGCATACAGTCGATGGCATGGGGTGTTTTCAGTGTCTTCCAATATGACAGGTACTCGAAGAAAATCGACCTCTTCTTGAAAGGAACAGAGGGGACCTGTGACGCTTCCTCCATCGTGTCTCGCTTTCGCTTCCTCGTTTGTTTTGTCCCCTCCTCTGGTGGCTTCTTCTTCTTCCCAAACTCGATCTGATCAATATCCTTCACCATCTCATACACCTTTGGCCCCCAACTAGTCTGCGCCGGTGGTTCACCCTGTGGCTCGCCCTGATCATCGAACAATTGATTCATGACACTTCTTCTATATCTGTGCCTTTTCGGAAGGAACCGCCTATGCCTCATGTAGACCATCTTGTTCGATCCCTTGAGGTAAGTGTAGCATGTCTCGTCGATGCACATTACGCAGCCGGTCTTCCCTTTGATCTGCCCTGACAGTGAGAAGAGGCCGGGGTAGTCGGTGATGGTGACAAAGATGATGGCTTTTAGGGTGAACTTCTCCTTGAGGGACGCATCCACCATCTCGACCCCAACATCAAATAGCTCCTTCATTTCCTCCATTGCCGGCTCCAGGAAAATATCGATATCATTGTCGGGCTGCTTCGGTCCCGAGATAAGCATGGTCAACAGAAGATACATGCGCCTCTGACACAGATGGGGAGGTAGGTTGTAGATGGTCAGTACGACCGGCCAGGTGCTGTGGGAGCTGCTCAGCTCGCCGAACGGATTCATCCCATCAGTGCTAAGCGCGAACCGAATGTTCCTGGGATCTTTGCCAAATTGCGGGTAGGTCTTGTCGAAATCTTTCCATTGTTGGCCATCGGAGGGGTGCCGCAGCATGCCATCGTCCTTCAAGCGGTCAGCTGATGCATGCCAGGACATGAGCTTCGCGTCCTCTGGGTTCCCAAATAGCGCACGGAGGCGGTCGATCACTGGCATGTACCACACCGACAGTGCCGGACTTCTCCTCAACGTGTAACCCTCTTCTTCCTCGTACTGCTGATGAGCCGAGATGTGATTGGCTGCAACATTGCTCTTCTTGACACCCTTCTTCTTCTTCCTCTGACCACCTTGCAAGGCCTCATCGTCGTCTGCATCCACGCGACAGCCAGCATTTCTCTTGTAGCGACTGGCGCCACAGTGCGGACAGCTCGTTAAATTCTCATACTTTATGCCCTGATAGAGGATGCAGTGGTTAGGGCAGGCATCAAACTTTCTAAGCTTCATCGCCACTGGCCGGATAAGCTTCTTCGCCCGATACGTATTTGCTGGGATCTTGTTACTCATCGGGAATGTTTTAGCAAGGTAACCTAACAGCTCATCAAAGCTAGTGTCTGACCACCCATGCCGAGCCTTCATCATCAACATGTGGAGGTTGAAACGGAGCACCGTGCAATCCTTTGGACATTCCTCGCTGTCCTTATATAAAGGATCAAGTGACGCCTGCTTCATCTCTCTAAAATTTTCCAGCCACTTCTGGGAGCCATACACGACGTCGTCTTCGTCGATGTGGTTGAGTAAATCCTGAAACAGCTGCACATCCACAGGGTCCTGCACCGTAGCGTCCTCAACATCTCCACCACCATCATCTGTCATATCCTGGAGTACATCTGCCTCCACAGCGATGTGGTCACGAGCACTACTGTCACTGAAGGCAGGCGCTACTGTTGCTGATGAGACGTGCGCTCCAGGATCTTGGTTCACCGTCACCGTCGATGCTGAGCTTCCTCTAGATGCCGCCCCGACACTCGGATCGAATCTCTCGCCGTGATGAGTCCACACCGTGTAATCATCCATGAAACCAAAACGAATCAAATGAGATTGCACTGTGTCTTCGTCTTTGAAGGCGGTCAGATTCTTGCAACAATGACATGGACATATGATTGTCGTCTGGTTCGATCTCTCACGGTCAGCTTTCGCAGCGGAAATAAACTTTCTCACTTTAACGATATACTGCACATCAAGTACTCTATTGATCTTATACATCCATTCCGACCGGTCCATCGTACCTACGATCCTTAATTAATAACACACATCATGAATCACAAAACAAAGATGAATTAGAAAAACATAATAATTTATTATATTTATGTTAAATCTAGGGACAGAATTAATAACGACGGCAAATAAAATTAATGCATCCATGATGAACTTAGAGAAACAAATACCAGTTTTCTGTCTCCTACGTGAAACTAGATCTAAAAGGGAGACTAAAAAGAGAGAAAAAGAGAGGGGAAAGAGGGTGGAGATCATCTAGGTACCTCTTGTGGAGTACTTCTCCTCTAAATCAAACAAATAAACCTCAAAAACAAGTTATTTGGGACAAAAATTCGGCAAAACTTCTTCCCCCGTTTTTGGTCTAGAGGGAGAAGATGATCGCGTTCTTTTCTGCTGGCGGCGACTTAAATAGCCAGGAATAACCGCAGCGGGCAACTTAAGGAGCCCGCTGCGGTTAATCATCTTTAACCGCAGCGGTCTTCTTTAACCGTCCGCTGCGGTTAATAATTAACCGAAGCGGGCACATAAGGAAGCCCGCTGCGGTTAAATAAGATTAACCGCAGCGGGCACCTTACGTTGCCCGCTTCGGTTAATTATTAACCGCAGCGAGCGCTTCGGCGGCCGGCCGCTGTAGGCCGACCACCGAATAACCGTGGCGGGCAAAAACTGTGCCCGCCATGGAGCCCATTTAGGCAACGCTGCGCAAGTTCTTTTTTGTAGTAGTGCTTGTTTGCTTCCAGTATCTCATAACAAGCATGCTTGCATATATTGCAAACTTAGCATATTCGAGAAGAGGCAGCTTGAGAGGGGAACAAGTTATCCTTGGCTCGTCTAACCATTTATATATGTCAAAGTATGAAGCGTGGGTTAGTTTACATGTTTTATTGTGTTATTCACGCATCTAATATTAATATAAGCTCAAGTCACACCCAAAAAATGACCCTCACAGCTAGTTCATGTGTTCTGTCCTTACTATTTGAATTTAGTTTACCAACTATTTTGTGTAGGAGTAAAGGTGGCGTACTGAACATATGTATCTCCAGCCTCATCTCATGAGTCACCATGAGTATATGCCGCAAAACACAAAAATCAGTGCCACACCAAGCAAGTTACAAATTGTGATACACATATGGGCAGCTTCTCATATCACGGTGTTAATGGCTACCTCTCTCACTTCAGTATGTATTTTTAAAGACTCACTTCAATTCTACTCGAGTAGTACTAGAATGAATTAGTAGTATCTAATTTAAGTGGTTACAAATTTCATTATCCTGTGCACTACCAATCTCAACTCTAGCGAATGCAACTGTGTCAACTCCGACCAACTCGAGCGGACGCAGATCTAGAAATTGGAGCGCATGAAGCTCCAAACAACTTTAGTGCATGAAACTCTAATAAAGCACCAACACACTCCATCACTAGTACAGCTGAGCTCTTTAGAGGCAGCTGGCTTGTCTCTACTCTTATGATGTCTCGACTATCTATGGCCGTCTCTAAAAATTAGATTTCTAGAGACAACTAGAAATATGAGCAACTTCTAGAAATTGATTTATAGAGACAGTTACATTTTGAGCCGTCTTTACAAATCATTGTCTAAAAAATATAAATATATAAAAAATAAAGAAAAAAAGCCAAAAGATAGCCAAAAAAGTTTAACCTCAGGAGACCCCACCAGCCACACAAGCGCGCATCCGCAATACGCGATTATATGCACGTTGTGCAACCTGTCATCAAACCAACGACCTATGGCTTCATGCGTTCAACCCCTAACTACTCACCCACACAACACTAGTGTCCAAATGTGATATTCATTCAAATCATTTTATCTTTATTCAGTTTTTAAAAGAGTATTTAAGACCCTAAACAAATTCGAATGAAAACATTGTCAACTAAAAGCTTGTATAACACTTTGAGATCTACAACTTTTGTTTTGATCGCTTCTCTATCCGATATCGTTTAAAAAAATTCAGTTTCAAATATGAGAAGTTCAAGTGTAATTTTCCATGTAAATATGGGTTGTCAAGTACAAAGGTGCATAACTTTCAAGATTTTGGTCGTTTCTCCAACCGAGGTCATTTTAAAAAATCAACTTCTGAATTTGAGAAATTCAAGCATAATTTTTCATGCATAGATTATTTCAAATAAAATAGTTGTCAACTACAAGTTGTCTAACTTTTCGAGATCTACAACTTTCTCTATCGAAGGTGTTGCTTGAAAATTTGCATTTCTATTGTGAGAAATTCAAATGTAATTTTTCATGCATAGATGATTTCAAATAAAAAAAAGTCGCTAGCTATAAAGTTGCATAACTCTTTGAGATCTACAACTTTTGTTTTGTTCTATTCTCCATGCAAAATATTTTGAAAAAAATCAAATTCATTATGCACCTCCTATTTTAAAAGGCGTCTAAAGTCAATTTTAGTGGTGGCCGAAAATAGAGCCGTCTCTCAAAATCAGTTTCTAAATTTTATAGCAACTCCCTAAATTTTTTATAATCCCTTTTATATCTTAATGTTGTTTGGTTAAAAACTCGCAACGGGGATAGCAGTGGTAATGGAAACCGCAAATAAGATGAGCTCATTTCATAGAAAGATTTCTATTAACTTTAAGTGAGCTCTAAGGGCGTAGAAAATTGTTAGCAACTTGATGTCTCCAAACAATAAAAAAAGAGCACTAGATCCAAAAGCCATTTAAGCTGTGACTGCTTATTGGGATATATCTAGTATGCCCTCACTAGCTCTTTCAACTTGTATGACCTCGCTAGCTCTTTCACCTCTCTCCTTCGCGGCCAATCGATTTCTTTTTCTGTTAGCAATTTAGCATCCGCTGGAACAACCTAATAGGTAGCGACCAATCAATTTCTTCTTCTGCCGGCGATTTAGCATCCGATGGGGACAACCTAATAGGTAGCGACCAATGCAAAAGTTATTACATAGTAAGTTTGAGTTCAGTTTGATAATACAAAGCCAAAACCTTGGGACTAATACAAAACTAAAAATCTAATTGTCTTCTCCATCAAATCCGTGAAAACTTCTTTCTCATTATAGATATAGTAACATCGAACCGACTTGTTTGCCTCCAGTATCTCACAACAAGCATGCATGCATATATTGCAAACTTAACATATTTGAGAAGAGGCAGCTTGAGAGGGGAACAAATTATCCTCGGCGGCTCGTCTAACCATTTATATATGTCAAATTATGAAGCGCGAGTTAGCTTACATATTTTTATTGTGTTATTCACGCATCTAGTATTAATATAAGCTCAGGTCACACCCAAAAAATGACTCTCACAACTAGTTCATGTGTTCTGTCGTCCATACTATTTGAATTTAGTTTACCAACTATTTTGTGTAGGAGTAAAGGAGACATACTGAACTCCAGCCTCTTCTCATGAGTCACCATGAGTATATGCCGCAAAGCACAAAAATCAGTGCCACACCCAAGCAAGTTACAAATTGTGATATGCGTATGGGCATCTTCTCATATCACGGTGTTAACGGCTATCTCTCTCACTTCAGTACATACTTTTAAAGACTCTCACTTCAGTTCTACTCGAGCAGTACTAGAATGAATTAGTAGTATTCAATTTAAGTGGTCACACATCTCATTATCATGTGCACTACCTATCTCAACTCCAGCGAATGCAATTGTGACAACTTCGACCAACTCGAGCAGACGCAACTCTAGCAATTGGAGCGCATGAAACTCTAAACAACTTGAGTGCATGAAACTCTAATAAACCACCGCCACACTACGTCACTAGTACAGCCCGGCTCTTTAAGCCAAAAGCCAAAAGATAGAAAAAGAAATTAACCTTAAAAGACCCCAAGCCAAAAGCCAAAAGATAAAAAAAAATAACCTTAAAAGACCCCACGAGCGCGCAGTCGCAATAGGCGATTATCTGCATGTTGTGCAGACTATAATCGAACCCGCGACCTTTGGCTTCATGGGTTCAACCCCTAACCACTCGACCCACACAACACTAGTATCAAAATGGGATATTCATTCAAATCATTTTATCTTTATTCAGTTTTTATAAGAGTATTTAAGACCCTAATCAAATTCGAATGAAAACATTGTCAACTAAAAGCTTGCATAATACTTTGAGACCTACAACTTTTGTTTTGGTCGCTTCTCTATCTGATACCGTTTGAAAAAAAATTGAGTTTCAAATATGAGAAGTTCAAGTGTAATTTTCCATGTACATATGGTTTGTCAAGTACAAAGGTGCGTAACTTTCAAGATCTATAACTTTCATTTTGGTCATTTCTCCAACCGAGGTCGTTTAAAAAAATCAACTTTCGAATTTGAGAAATTCAAGCATAATTTTTCATGCATAGATTATTTTAAATAAAATAGTTGTCAACTATAAGTTGACTAACTTTTTGAGATCTACAACTTTCTCTATCGAAGGTGTTGTTTGAAAATTCAAATTTCTAATGTGAGAAATTCAAACGAAATTTTTCATGCATAGATGATTTCAAATAAAAAAGTCATTAGCTACAAATTAGCATAACTCTTTGAGATTTACAACATTTGTTTTGTTGTTTGCTCCATCCAAAATATTTTGAAAAAAATTCAAATTTATTATGCACCTCCTATTTCTAAAGGCGCCTGAAAATCGATTTTCAGTGGTGGCCGAAAATAGAGCCGTCTCTCAAAATCAATTTAGTATGGCTGGAAATATAATCGTCTCTAAAAATAGAGGCATTTAGAGGTGGCTCAATTTCCAGCTCTTTGCATGTCCCTACAATAAAACGCCCCGTTGCTATAAATCCAATTTGTAGTAGTGCATGGTTATTAGTTGTGTAGTTTAATTCGATAGTAAATGTCCCAAAATGGAAGATTGTATGTGGTTTGTTGTACTTCCTCTGTCCAACAAAACATGCAACTACGAGTTGCATTGAAGGACCGAAAGTGCTACCAAAGGCGACCAGAGGGGGTTGAATGGGAGCCTGAAACTTTCTTTCAAAACTCTGGCCTCTGTCCCAAAAATCAACCCCGCGAGCAAAATCGACACGGGTGATATCCACGACCCAAGAGATTGGGTGGATGTTCCTAGGAACACAGCGGGACACCACAAAACGAGAAGCACAATTTTAGTAGAGCATGAAGTCGGGAATCCAACGCAACAAGCGGAAATGAAAACCAACAACGAACGAACGAACCTCGGACGAAAGCGTGCTGATCTGTACTGACCGGACTCACTGGAGTGTCCGGTCGGTAAGGATCAGACGCGTCCGGTCTGGCAAAACCCAATTTTAGACCTCTCTGAGTTGGACCGGACTCACAAGACTGAGCGTCCGGTCACACTGCAGGAGCGTCCGGTCAACACAAACAGACAATGAACAATGCCCTCTGTGCGTCCGGTCATGCGAAACCCTAGCGTCCGATCAAGTCTGAGAAAAATAGAACACTCGTACATTCAACGACCGGACTCACTCGTCAGAGTCCGGTCATCCCGAGTCGTGCGTCCGGTCACCCCGAAACTGAGTTGTTCGTCCACCGATTTGACTCGATCTCTCCCAAAACGAAACCTCTAGGGCTCAAACTTGGAGATTCGAGTCACAAGGAGGACAGTGAGCTACTCCTAGGAGATCATGGCTCGAACATATCTCCAAATCGATGAATCGAAGAAGTTCAGGAAAAAAGAGGAGAAACTTGATCCAAAACGAAACTTGACTGATCTGTTGCTACAAGTGATTAGAGTGCAATTCCTTTGGTCAAAAGATCACAAAACCGTTCATGCACACAGTGGTTCAAACGAAATCTAAAACCAACTCCCGGAGAGAAACAACGAGGCAAATCTCCGTGAGAGCCAAAAACCGAAAACGTGAAGAACACACAAGCAAGAATGCGAGATCTCAATTTCCAGCTGAAATTTCTCCACACGAGGAGACAACGGGAATCCGGTCCCGTTTCCGCAAAATCCAAATACACAGAGGTATTATTCACCGTCTCTGCGGATCTCAGTAGCTACAGCAGGGAATGAGAAGCAGGAACCCTAGAATGAAAATAGCAATAGCTGAGATAGTCTGGAGGGAGGGGTTGCCTCTCCTTATATAGCCTAATACAATTATTCCCCTTCTACCCTTACAGCTAATGAGCGAGCAGGCTAACCCTAAGGGTATTCCTGACCAACTCGAAGTAGATGGTGATCCGACGGCCACGCCCGCACAACTGGTAGCTTCGCCTCGACGCGACCTCACCGAATGCCGCCACGTGCCGCCACCGCTCTGCTCGTCCTTTTCACGGACCTCCCCCCGGTTTTGAGGCCGAAACCGGGAAACCTGGGCCATCCCCCGGTTTTGAGGCCGAAACCGGGAAACCTGACGTCCGTCGCCTGAGTTTTGTGGCCTAAACTCAAAAACCCGCCAGCGCCCAGGTTTTGAGGCCCAAACCTAGAAACCATCCTCAGCCCGAGTTTTGTGGCCCAAACTCGGAAACCGGCCAGCGCCCAGGTTTTGAGGCCCAAACCTGGAAACCGTCCACTCGGTGGTTTTTCTGTGGCTTAACCACCAAACCGAGCCATAGAGGGGATGCACCGCTCGTGCACCCCGTCCACACGCAAGTCTTCACTTGTCACTGTCCCAGGCTGTCAGCCACCACGGTCGATCCTCAGGACAGCGGTCCATCAGTCCAAGCCTCATGTTCGCCCTTCGCCGCTCCGGGTCCATAGGCATGACACGTCTCTACTTGACCTTCACCTTGCCTTTGATCACTATATCCGTGCTCAACACCTGCACAACACAAGCCAAAGAACATGTGCATCATCCCAGTTGACAATCACTCATCGTCTCAAGATCTGGCATACACCCATGTATCCACAATCTCCCCCTTGATGAGTGCATTGTCAACTACCAACACAAATCATATGAAGATAGAAGAAGGAAGGAAGAAGAAGGAAGCAAACTCAACCAATCGACTAGAAGCGAAGCAAAGCCAGGAAAAGTCGAATGGAGTGAGCGAGACAACTTGGTTCCCAAAGACATGGGCAACAGCTCGACGGAACCAAGCAAAGCAAAGCTAGCCCTCAAGAAGAGGTAGAACAAGTTCAACACCACTAGCAAGAAGGTAGTCGGAGCAAAAGAGACTAAGACAGGCTAGTCCCTTCAGAAAGAGGCAAAGGCTCAACACAACTAGCAGAATTGCTCCAAAACCATTGAAAAACCATATAGGCTGAAAGTCGCTCCAAACCAAACAACTCGTCAAAGCATAAATCGAGCAAACTCCCCCTTCAATAGTGCACACAACTAGGGACAACTAGGGACATGATTTGTCAAAATTCTCCCCCTTAGTTGAAAATGCACACAACAAGGCAAATGCATGTGATTTACAAATGCAGGTTAGCAGCTTCACGTATATAGTCCATAGAGTGAATAGATGCTCTAAAGAGTGCTGATCCAACTACTGAACAACAAGCACAAATGCTAGCAAAAGCTCAAACTGATCACAGAATATGAAATATGAACATATGATCAGAGTGAGCAGTTTTAAGTCATTCAGAAAGGGTTTCACCATCAAAATAGCACCAAACATGTATAGACAGGCAGTTACACAAGTGCAAAACATGTATGAAAGGTGAACTACCCCTAGCAAAGTTCAATCATCATGCTATAGAAATGGAACATAGACTTGTGTTTTCAAGATTTTATCAGAGTTGTAGCGGTGATTACACAAGTTGAAATTTTCAGCATGTGATTGCGAGAGGTTGAAAACTTGACACTGCCTAACTTTTCAACCGAGCTAAGCCTATGCATAAGCAATTGGAAGCTTGAAGCAACGGTTTCAGTCTTACACTACACGGCTCAAGTTTAACTCAATGTGTAATGAGAAACAGTCTCGATACCGTGATGTGCTGTCAAGTGATCCCAACTCGATCTTTTCAATTCACTTAGACTTGGTTCAAATTTTAACAGAAAATGAACATACCAAGCAAGTGAGAGACTCAGAACTAGAGACATAGCAACCTAGCATATATGAAAAGCACAAGTGACTTCAACACATTCTACACATGCTAGTTGCCAAACTCAATGGTGAACATGTTTCAAATTTTATGTTAAATTAAGTATATTCACAGTTCTGAAAAGTAGCTCAGCTCACAACATGTATCAGTGATCAAAAAGAGCCTAAGATACAAGCATCATCATGTATCATCGGAGCATACACTAATCAGAGCATAGATTCATTCTACAGATTATAGGCATGAAGCTCAAAAAGATAAAGATGCAAATATGATGAAATGCAGAAACTAAATAAAAACAAGGCAAAAGAAGTCAGACTATGATACAAGAACCAAAATGTTTCCCCCAACTAAAATGGGGAAACACACACCAAGCTCACCTCTCAACCTGGCAAAGGTTGATTGGTCCAAAGGCTTGGTGAAAATATTTGCCAACTGAAGATGAGTATCGACATGGTGAAAGTCGATATCACCCTTCTCATAGTGGTCTCACAAGAAATGAAAGCGCACATCAATGTGTTTGGTCTTAGAATGCAGCACGGGGTTCTTAGCAACGCTAATCGCACTCGTGCTGTCACAAAGCAATGGAACTCGAGAAAAGCTCGGACCAAAATCACACAAAGTGGCCATCATCCACAACAACTGGGAACAACAGCTAGCCGCAGCAACATATTCAGCCTCTATGGTAGGCTGAGCGACACTAGACTGCTTGCGAGAAGACCAAGATACAAGGGAAGAACCCAAAAACTAACAAGTCCCAGAAGTGGACTTGCGCTCAAGTCGGCAACCAGCAAAATCAGCATCCGAGTAACCATAAAGGGAGAGGGTAGAAGAAGCAGAATACCAGATCCCGAACTCAGGTGTGAAACAGAAGTACCTCATAATGCGCTTGACCGCCTGACGGTGAGAAGTGCGCGGGGACGCCTGAAAGCGTGCGCAAAGACACACCGCGAACTGAATGTCCGGGAATGTCGCCGTCAGGTACAGCAATGACCCGATCATACTTTGGTACTCCTTTTGGTCCACAGCTTCTCCATCCTTGTCTGCATCCAGGGCCGTCGTGGTCGACATGGGTGTTGGAAGAGGCTTGGCCTCACCCATATCGAACTTCTTCAATATGTCCTTGGTGTACTTGCCCTGGTGTACGAACGTCCCCTCTCGGGATTGCTTGATTTGCAACCCGAGGAAAAATATCAACTCGCCCATCATGCTCATCTCAAATTCTCTGCTCATAGTATCTGCGAACTTGGCAACCAAAGCATGAGAAGAACCACCGAAAATGATATCATCCACGTAAATCTGAACCAACAAAGTGTCATTTCCTTGCTTGAGGAGAAAAAGAGTTTTATCCACACATCCCATTTTAAAACCCTTAGCAAGCAAAAAGGTTTTCAACCTATCATACCAGGCTCTAGGGGCTTGTTTCAAACCATACAAAGCTTTGTGAAGTTTAAAAACATGGTTTGGAAACTTGGGATTTTCAAAACCGGGGGGTTGTTTCACATACACCTCCTCTTCTATGTAGCCGTTTAGGAAGGCACTCTTGACATCCATTTGAAAAAGTTTAAAACCTCTGGATGCAGCAAAAGCCAAGAGGATCATAATTGCCTCCAAACGAGCTACAGGAGCAAAAGTCTCCTCATAGTCTATCCCCTCCTTCTGACTATACCCCTGGGCTACAAGTCTGGCCTTGTTTCTCACAACATGGCCATCTTCTCCTTGTTTGTTTTTGAAAACCCATTTTGTCCCAATAGGGTGACACGCAGGAGGAAGAGGAAGAAGAACCCAAACCCGATTTCTTTCAAAATTTTCAAGCTCCTCATGCATGACATTGACCCAATCCGGATCAGATAAAGCGTGTCCAACATCTCGGGGTTCAAAATCAGCAACAAAAGCAGAATGATCAAAGTGAGAGATTTGTTGTGACCTAGACCGAGTAACGCGTTCGTGGATGTCGCCGATCATCTGTTGAGGAGGGTGCTGGCGCTGAATGTGTCGTGGCGCCTCCCTTGCTGAAGTTATCTCCCCCTCAATAGCAGCTTGTGCCTCCTCGGGTACAAGTGGTACAACCCGAGGTGGTGGATCACACGGCCCCCATGTAGTAGAGGAAGAAGGGTCGGGGCCGCGTGCAGTTGTGGTCGAACTCGACCCAATCGGCATCGCAGGTGGAGGAAGTGCTGAATCATCAATCCCTTCAGCACCTTCTTCCTCATCATCAAAAAGAGGTTCTCCAACCTCATGATGTAGCACCCGGTTTTAAAGAACAAAACCAGGTATGCCATATGTGTGCCCAGGAAGTCCACACATACAACCACAGAGGGAAAAGATATCAAAAACAGTGTTTTATATAACAAAAGCATAGTTAAAGCTAATACTTACATCAAAGTGAAGCGGAAAGGATACTAAACTTTCTCTTCAAGCTCCATTCTTCACAGGGACAGCTGACTGGGGGTAACATATACCTAGCACTTCCATCGACCTTCTAGGAAACTCATATGTCTCTTCACCATGCTTCCGCTGCGCGACTCTGATGGAGACTGGGGTGTGGGGGAAAATAGCAAGGGTGAGCACATGTCGTACTCAGCAAATACAACATGGGGTTATGAAGCTCAAAAGGCCAGACACTGGTTTACTGCGGTTAGCACTTTTAGCTTAGTCAATATTTTAGCATTAGATAGCCATCAAGTTGTGCTTACATCCCATTCAAACCACATGAATAATATTATGGGCAGCCACATCAAAGATTAACAAGTTGACAGTAATATGAACATAAAGTATATATTGTTAAAGTTATTAGTCTGCAAGTTTTCCAAGTCGCTCGTGACCGTGAGCACGGCTGATATATCAGTTTTAATACTCTGCAGAGTTTGTACAACTTTACCCGTGAGCCGTGATCCCCATGTGCCAGGGGTTGCAAATCTCATATCACCTCTACCAAGGAAGTGCGGCAGGGTACACTATGAAGTCTTTCGAAGTTCCCCTAACAAGATAGTGGCCACTAGGTTTCCAATCGGCAAGCAGATATGGGAACCCCCTTTCCGATGGCACATTCCCTCCCGGCTATACACATGAGACCAGAGGTTGTCCTATATCCGTCTCGTCAAGCCCCTTTTGTGCCCTTTCAGGTAACCACCATCGAGCGAGGAGAGGTCCTCGAACCAACTAAAACTAGAGCCATGTAGCCCTCACGGTTGTACTGTATGTCCCAGCTTTTGCCCGCAGAAGATCATTTAGGGGGTCAGATGTTCACATTACCATGGAAACAAGTTACCAGTATGTGTTGCACATATTATTAGTCATCTTGTTTGTTCATATAGATTGGAGTTAAGCACTAGCAGATCTACCCATATGCATATATTCCATGGTAGCAAGGTATAAAGTTGAATCAACTAGAAAAACCTATGGTTTGCATATTAGACACATGCATATGAATAGTGAATTTTAAATGAATAGGCAACAAGGATGGTCCCACGTTATACTTGCCTGTTACACTTGACCAATTCTCACATCTTCAGCTTTGAATCATCACCTTCTGATCTTCAGCGCGCACAACCGGTCGTCGTCTACTCGTAGCAAGCATCACACATAGACCAACATACAAACAAACAACATAGACGACTAAGAACAACACAGCCCGAGATAAAACAACGTACTAAAAGAGAGCTCATACTACGGTCGTGGGATCGCACGAAACGACTGAAAGATACATCTACTGGGAATTTTATATGATAAAAGGAACAACTACCAGCTTGTTTTATTTTAATTAAATAAGCTCATGACAAAATATTAATTCAGATTAGAGAACAACATATTTTATTTTTTAAAGCCGGATTAGACTAATCATAATTTATTCATAAACAATTCTATAATATTAATTAAACCATTTAAACATTTGTAATTTTCGAAAACATAGATCATATAAGAGCAACTAATCGAATCATGATATATGTTTCGTGTTTAAACTAATCAAAATATAAATTAAAAACATATTTATGCTAGTGATTAATCATATTAATATTTATGTATAAAATATCGACATATAAAAGCTACGTTGATTTTAATTATAAATTAGTTGTAGGTTTATTAATCAATTTAATAATTAAATTTATATGTAAAATCATGTGACATGAAAGGCGTTAACACTACTGCGTAGAACACGTCGACACGAAACTAACGCAACTGGAATGAACTAAAACGGAGATTAGATGATTAAACAACGGAGAATTAATGATCAGTGGCAAAATCGTAATTACCATCATCTTGTTCCTTGGGAACAAATCGTGTTCTTCATCTTGATGAACGTGACAGAGTGCAGCAACTGCAGTAGTGGGTTTGGCCGGGAGGGAAGGGTCCTCGGCCATGGGGCCTGCTGACCGCCCGCCGGCGATTAGCCACCAGGTTGGGCCTGCTCAGGCCGGTGCTGTTCATGGCGAGCAGCAGCCACCTCGCCCTGCACCTGCTGCCGGCATGGCGGCGGCCTGCTACTCCACCTGAGCAAAGACGTGGTGAAGGCAGCCGTGGGGTTACCGAGCTCGAGCGGCGGTGTGGGGTCCGCCTGCGGCCTGAGGAGAGGCGCAGGAACCATGCGGCGGCCAGAGAACACGAAGAACAGATGGCATCCATGCAGACATCGTCGGAAAAGAGAAGAGATTTTAGGGAAACAATTAATCGGTGATGAATTAGTATAAAGAAGGACACGACGGTGTAGAGACTGACGAGAGCTACCTCGTGGTGGTCTCGGAATTCACCGGGGACGTTGGAGATGGCCGGAAACGCTCGCCGGAAGTTCGCCGGGGTTTAGGAGATGCAAAACTTCGGCTTCAGATCTGGGATGATAGAAGTGGCGGTTCGCGAAACGGGCCGTACTTTTGGACTCAGGGCGTCGATGGCTACGCCGGCATATATATAGTGTTAGGGTTTGGGGAAAAACGAAAAACGAAATATTTTATTATTTTCGGAATTATTTAATTTCGGGATTAAAATAATTCTAAAAAAGTCTAGAATTGTTGTTTAAGCCATGAAAAATACTTCGATGGCTTCGAAAATTATAGGAAAATTCTCGGAGACACTTTGAAATATAATGAACCCAAATAAAGTATTTGGAGCCCATGAAAAGATATTTTAGAGCATCTAAAAATTAGATTATGCTTGCAGAAAGATCGAAAACTGTTCCGAAAAAAGGCCAGAAAAATAACCGAGAAGTTTGTAGCGACATGATGATGGATGATGGACTTAAAGAAATGATTTGGGACACAAGAAAAGATTTTTGGAAAAGTCCAACAAGAGGATAGAGTTGAGAACGATAAATTTGATTTTGGAAAAAGATAGATACGAACCGGATAAAGATAGACGACCTACTAACATGTTTTTAAAACTCTACCGACTCACAACAGAAGGTCAAACAACATCGAAAACACCTCAAGCACAAACCCGTCAAATTAGTTTAGCAAAACTTTAAAAATTCTTGATTTACTACAACTAAGATGACACTAGCTCCAACTAAACTTGATCAATTTTATATAAATATTAAAATTATTTATTTTATTGAGTATTTTCTACTCACAACCCAAAATCAGAAATTTTGGGGTGTGACACATGATCACCTGCATGCTCAAAACTAGAAGAAGGACAAAGCACAGTCTCGTCGAAGGTGACATCAGATGTCTCCATGACTCGGTTAGTATCAAGGTTAAGTACACGATATGCACGAGTATGGTTACCATAACCCAAAAATACAACGTCAGAAGAGCGAGACTCAAACTTGTCCAAGTTGTCTTTCTTGAGTATAAAACAGTGGCAACCAAAAACTCTAAAATAACTCACTTTGGGTTGCTTCCCAAATCGCAACTCATAAGAAGTTTTCTTCAAGAAAGCACGGAGAAAAATACGATTGGAAATATAGCATGCAGTGTTTATAGGCTCAGCCCAATATCGCCTAGGAGTCCTATGCTCATCGAGCATCGTCCTGGCCATCTCTACAAGGGTCCGATTTTTTCTCTCTACAACACCATTTTGTGGCGGTGTGTAGGGGGAAGAAAACTGATGCTCCAAACCCAAAGAGTTACAAAACTTCTCAAAATCCGAGTTTTTAAACTTGGAACCATTATCGCTACGAATAGCTCTCATCGAGTTCTTAGGGAACACGTTCTGAAGTCGCAAGATCAAATTGCGAACTAAAGCGTAAGTCTCAGTTTTCTCAGCTAAAAAGAAAACCCACGAATATCTCAAAAAATCATCGACAACAACAAGCACATACCACTTCCCACCAACCGAGCTCACCCGAGCCGGACCAACAAGGTCCATATGCAAAAGCTCTCCAGGGCGCTTGGTCATAACTTGGTTCACAGGGTGGTGGGGAGCGGCTACCATTTTCCCATGTCTACAAGAATGGCAAACAAGATCCTTCTTCATGCACAACTTGGGCAATCCTCGGATTAAGCCAAGTGAGCTAAGCCTTGCAAGCAAGTCGAAGCTCAAGTGACCTAGTCTCCTATGCCAACATCACGAGGAAGGTCCAACCAAAAGACAACGAGAAATTCCAAATGACTCCGAGAAATTCGCACGAAAGACTTTCCCAAAGGGCGAAATCAAACACACAAGATTGCCCTGAGGATCCAAAATATGACTGAGATTCGGCTTAAAACGAATCTCATAGTCATCATCAAAGAGTTGTGAAACAGAAAGAAGGTTAAAATGCAAGTTAGAAACAAGAGCAACATCACGCAACACAAAGTGCTCATTAACTCACACCGACCCACGAGACAACACTTTACCTTTGCTATTGTCGCCGAAGGTGATAAACTCCTTTCCGGCAACTGGACTAAGACTGGAGAACCACTTGGCGTTTCCAGTCATATGCCTTGAGCACCCGGAATCCACCAACCAAATGTCCTCCAATCGTTTTACCTACATCAATAAAAAGACATAGGGTGAGCATACGGTCCAACACTGGGGTGAGTAAAATGGGAAGTATACCAGTGTTGGGTCGGCTGCTCAAAAGAAGGGTTAGTAGCAAAACCATTCCTAGCACGCCTACTGAAGGACCGAGAGTGCTACCAGAAAGCGACCAGAGGGGGGGTGAATGGGAGCTTCAAATTTTCCTTTCGGAAACTTGTCGCCACTCTCCCGAAAATCAACCCCTAGAGCAAACCCTAGAGTTCGTAAGTGTCCACGACCCTAGATGTAGGGTGGATGCTTCCAAGAAGCACAGCGAGACACTTCACGAATCTAGAAACCCAACTCAAAAGCCGGAAATCAAAACCGACAACGTAGGAACGAACCGCGAACGAAACTTTGCAGAATCACCTGCATCGGACGCTCGGACGCGTCCGATGCAAACAGTGCGTCTCAGGAACCTTACTGGACACCCATCGGACGCTGTGAACAGTGAACTCTCAGCGTCCGATGGTTACACTCCGGCACGTCCGATGGCAACGGACGCTCCGATGGTCAGCGTTCGATGCTCCTTAAAGAACACTGTCAGACAACACGTGGCACTGGACGCTCTGATGGAAAACGACTCAGCGTCCGATGCTCACGAACTCAGCGTCCGATGGTCCCGAAACAGTACAGTTCTTCCGCGAAATCCACTCGATCTCCTCCGAATCAAAAGCACTAAGGCTTAGACTTGGTATGAGGAGTCTCAAGGAGGTTAGTGAGCTATCCCATGGGAATCATGGCTCGCGTCTAACTCCAAATCGATGGATTGGAAGAAATCGGGACTAAGGGAGGAAAACCGATCCAAAACAAAAATCAACCGATCTACTAGGTCGTGAGGTTAGGGATGAATTCCTTCGGTGGAAAGAAGTGCCTCATGATCTAGAACAACTTGGTTCAAACGGATTTCCAAAAGACATACCAAGCAAAGAGATCGATCGATGGGAAAAACGTGGCAAAAAGGATTCCGCGAAGAACACGAACAAAATGCGAATCACAACCACGAATTTGCAACCGTGTGGCTTCCACACGCTACAATAGTGAGATTACGGTCTCACTTCCTCAAAATCTCACGGGCACAGAGGTATTGTTCTCTTCTCTGTGGATCTCAGGTTTGCTACAGCAGAGGATGGGGAGAGCAGGAAACCCTAGAAGCAAAAGAGCAAATGACTGAGATAGATGGGGAGGTGGGTGTCTCCCCCTACTTATCCTAATTCTAACTATACCTAATTCCCACTCTACCCCTAACTACTTACAGAGCGAACCAGCTAAACCCTAAGGTTATTCTGGACCAACTCGATGGTAGGTGGATCCGACGGCCACGCCCGCACAACTCGTAGCGTTGCCTCGACGCAACCTCCCGATTGCCGCCACGTGCCGCCACCGCTCTGTGTCCTCTTCACGGACTCCGACCCCGGTTTTGTGGCCGAAACCGGGAAACCAGGCCTTCACGTCCACCCCCGGTTTTGTGGCCCAAAACGGGAAACCAGCCTTCACAGCCAACCCCTGGTTTTGAGGCCCAAACCGGGAAACCAGCCCACCAAGCCTGAGTTTTGTGGCCCAAACTCAGCAAACCCGCAGCACCCAGGTTTTGAGGCCCAAACCTGGAAACCGTCCTCACCCCGAGTTTTGTGGCCAAACTCGGAAACCATCAGCACCCAGGTTTTGAGGCCCAAACCTGGAAACCGTCCACCCGATGGTTTTTCTCTGGCTCTACCACCAAACCGAAACTGTAGAGGGGATGCACCGCCCGTGCACCCCGTCCACCGACACGTGTCCCCAGGTCCTCGATCCCGGCAACACCGTGCCCGCAAGTCTCCGCTCGTCGCTGTCCCAGGCTGTCAGCCACCACAGCTGATCCTCGGGCCACCGGTCCCTCAGTCCAAGCCTCACGTCCGCCCTTCGCCACTCTCGGTCCCTCGGCACGACACGTCTCTACTTGACCTTCACCTTGCCTCTGATCACTGTCTCCGTGCTCGACACCTGCACAACACAAGCCAAAGAACATGCGCATTATCCCAGTTGACAATCACTCATCACTCAGAGACTCGGCATACACCCATGTATCCGCAATCTCCCCCTTGATGAGTGCATTGTCAACTACCAACACAAATCATAATAGAAATAGAAGGAGGAAGAAAGAGGAAGAGAGAACTCGTCCAAATGACCCAAAAGCATAGCAAAGCCAAAGAAGGTCAAGTGGAAAGAGCAAGACAACTTGGTCCCCAAAGACATGGGCAACGGCTCGATGCAACCAAGCAAAGCAAAGCAAAGCTAGCCCTCAAGAAGAGGTAGAACAGGCTCAACACCGCTAGCAAAAACCAATCTGAAAAATCGAAGCAAAATGCTAGTCCCTCAAGATAGAGGCACAGAGGCTCAACACAACTAGCAAGAAAGCTCGATACCAAAACCTTACGGTCAAACTCCCCCTTGAATAGTGCACACAACTAAAACACTCCCCCTTAGTTGGACTCAAGGAAGCATATGATTTGCAAATTCTCCCCCTTAGTTGAAAATGCACCATCAAGCATAAGGAACCGAAAGCAATGTTCTCCCCCTCAGAAAATGCACCATCAAAAGTGCCAACAAGAGAAGTTCTCCCCCTTCCAAAATGTATATGAGTCAAAATGCAAGTTAGCAGCTTCAGAAATATAGTCAAGAAAATGCAAAGATGCTCTAAACAGTATAGCTCCAATGACTCACTGGAAAGCATACAAGCTAGCGAAGGCTCAAACTGATCACCAAATATGAAATGTGATCATATGAGCAAGTGAGCAGTTTTTAGCCAAAAAGGTATTCACCATCAAAATAGCACAAGACATGTATAGACAGGAAATCAGACAAGTGCTAAACATGTATACAAGGTGAACTACTCCTAGCAAAGTTCAATCATCATGCTATAGAATGAAACATAGACTTGTGTATCCAGATTTTATCGGAGTTGCAGCGGTTTAGTTTACACAAGTTCAAATTTCAGCATGTGATTGCGAGAGGTTGAAAGCTTGTCATTGCCTAAATTTTCAACTGTGTGAAGCCTATGCAGAAGCAATCAGAAGCTTAAGGCAACAGTTTCGGTCATACACTACACAGCTCAAGTTTAACTCAAAGTGCAATGAGAAACAGTCTCGAAACTGTGATGTGTTGACAAGCAATCCCATCTCGATCTTTCTGATTCACTTAACTTGGTTCAAATTAAAGACAGTATATGAACAGACCAAGCAAGTGATAGACTCAGAACTAGAGACATAGCAACCTAGCATATATGAAAAGCACGAGTGTGATTTCAACATATTCTACACAGCTAGTTGCACATCTCGATGGTGAACATTTTCAAGTTTTATGTTTGTTAAGCAGGTTCACCATTCAAAATTAGCTCAGCTCATAGCATGTATTAGTGATCAGAAAGAGCATAAGCTACAAGCATCATCATAAACATCGGAGCATACTACATAGAGCATAGTTACATTCTAAAGATTATACACATGAAGCTCAGAATGTAAAGGGTATGCTGAAATGCAAAAGAAAACAAAGACAAATGAGAAAATAGTCAGTCTATGATACAAGGACCAAAATGTTTCCCCATCTAAAAGGGGAAACACACACCAAGCTCACCCCTCAACCGATTAAAGGTTGATTCGTCCAAAGGCTTGGTAAAAATATCCGCCAACTGATGATGAGTATCGACATGGCGAAGGTCGATATCACCCTTCTCATAGTGGTCTCGCAAAAAGTGAAAGCGCACATCAATGTGTTTGGTCTTCGAGTGAAGCACGGGGTTCTTAGCAACGCTAATCGCACTCGTGCTATCACAAAGCAAAGGAACACGAGAAAAGCTCAGACCAAAATCACGCAACGTGGCCATCATCCAAAGCAACTGGGAACAGCAGCTAGCCGCAGCAACATACTCAGCCTCTGTGGTAGACTGGGCGACACTAGACTACTTGCGAGAAGACCACGATACAAGAGAAGAACCAATAAATTGGCAAGTCCCAGAAGTGGACTTGCGATCAATGCGACAACCAGCAAAATCGGCATCGGAATAACCGCAAAGGGAGAGGGTGGAGGAAGCTGAATACCAAATCCCGAACTCAGGTGTGAAACGAAGGTACCTGAAAATGCGCTTGACCGCCTGCCGGTGGGAAGTGCGCGGCGATGCCTGAAAGCGCGCACACAGACATACCGCGAACTGGATGTCCGGGCGTGTCGCTGTCAGGTAGAGCAGCGACCCGATCATGCTTCGGTACTCCTTCTGGTCCACAGCTTCTCCATCCTTGTCCGCATCCAGGGTCGTCATGGTCGACATGGGTGTTGGAAGAGGCTTGGCCTCACCCATATCAAACCTCTTCAGCAAGTCCTTGGTATACTTGCCCTGGTGCACAAACGTCCCTCCTCAGGATTGCTTAATTTGCAATCCGAGAAAGAAAGTCAGCTCGCCCATCATGCTCATCTCGAACTCCCTGCTCATAGTATCTGCAAACTTGGCAACCAAAGCGTGAGAAGAACCACCGAAAATGATATCATCCACGTAAATCTGGACCAAGAGAGTGTCTTTGCCTTGCTTGAGGAGAAAGAGCGTTTTATCCACACATCCCATTTTAAAACCCTTAGCAAGCAAAAAGGCTTTTAACCTATCATACTAGGTTCTAGGGTCTTGTTTCAAACCATATAAAGCTTTGTGGAGTTTGAAAACATGGTTTAGAAACTTGGGATTTTCAAAACCGGGGGGTTGTTCAACATAAACCTCTTCTTCTATGTAGCCGTTTAAGAAGGCACTCTTGACATCCATTTAAAAAAGTTTGAAGCCTTTGGATGTTGCAAAAGCCAAGAGTATCCTAATAGCCTCCAAACGAGCTACAGGAGCAAAAGTTTCCTCATAGTCTATCCCCTCCTTCTGACTATAACCCTTCGCTACAAACCTGGCCTTGTTTTCTAACAACGTGGCCATCCTCTCCTTGCTTGTTTTTGAAAACCCGTTTTGTCCCAATAGGCTTACAGTCTGGAGGAGGTGGAACTAATACCCAAACCCGATTTCGCTCAAAGTTCTCTAACTCCTCATGCATGGCATTGACCCAGTCGGGATCCGTCAAAGCGTGTCCAACATCTCGGGGCTCAAAATCAGCAACAAACGCAGAATGAGCAAAGTGAGAGATTTGAGACCTGGACCGAGTGACACGTTCGTCAATGTTGCCGATCATCTGCTGAGGGGGGTGTTGGCGCTGGATGTGTCATGGCGCCTCCCGTGCAGAAGTGATCTCCACCTCAACAGCAGCTGGTGCCTCCCCGGGTACAAAAGGTACCGCTCAGGGTGGCGGATCCCACGACCCCCAGGAAGAGGACGTGTCGGGGCCGTGAGTCGTCGTAGAAGCCGCTCCTTGTGGCACAGCAGGTGGAGGGGGTGTTGGTTCATCCATACCTTCAGCACCCTCGTCCTCGTCATCAAAAAGAGGCTCACCAACCTCATGATCACCTGCACGCTCAAAACGAGAAGAAGGACAAACCATGGTCTCGTCGAAGGTGACATCGGATGTCTCCATGACTCGGTTAGTGTCAAGGTTAAGTACACGATAAGCTCGAGTGTGAGTGCCATAACCCAAAAACGCACCGTCAGAAGAACGAGATTCAAACTTGTCCAAATTGCCCTTTTTGAGTATAAAACAATGACAACCAAAAACTCGAAAATAGCTCACCTTGGGTAGTTTTCCAAAACGCAACTCATAAGAAGTCTTTTTCAAGAAAGCTCGGAGAAAAATGCGATTGGAAATATAGCATGGAGTGTTCATAGCTTCGGCCCAATATCGCCTAGGAGTCCTATGCTCATCGAGCATTGTCCTGGCCATCTCTACAAGGGTCCGATTCTTCCACCCTACAACACCATTTTGGGGTGGTGTGTAGGAGGAAGAAAACTGATGCTCCAAACCCAAAGAGTTACAAAATTTCTCAAAATCTGAATTTTTGAATTCAGAACCATTATCACTCCTAATAGCTCGCATCGAGTTCAAAGGGAACTCATTCTGAAGACGCAAAATCAGATTGCGAGCGAAGGAGAAAGTCTCAGTTTTCTCAGCTAAAAAGAAAACCCACGAATATCTCGAAAAGTCGTCAACAACAACAAGCACATACCACTTCCCCCCAACCGAGCTCACCCGAGCCGGACCAACAAGGTCCATGTGTAAAAGCTCTCCAGGGCGCTTGGTCATGACCTGAGTCACTGGATGGTGGGGAGCGGCAACCATCTTCCCATGTCTACAAGAGTGGCAAACAAGATCCTTCTCCATCGATGACTTGGGCAATCCTCGGATTAGGCCAAGTGAGCTAAGTCTTGCAAGCAAGTCGAAGCTCAAATGTCCAAGTCTCCTATGCCACTTCCAAAGATTAGAGGAGGAAGGTCCAGCCACAAGACAACGAGAAGTGCCAAAAGACTCCAAGAAATTCGCACGAAAGACTTTTCTAAAGGGCGAAATCAAACACACAAGATTGCCCTGAGGATCCAAAATACGACTGAGATTCGGTTTAAAACGAATCTCATAGTCATCATCCAAAAGTTGCAAAACAGAAAGAAGATTAAAATGCAAGTTAGAAACAAGAGCAACATCACGCAACACAAAGTGCTCATTAACTCGCACCGACCGACGAGACAAAACCTTACCTTTGCTATTGTCGTCGAAGGTGATAAACTCCTTTCCGGTGACTGGACTAAGACTGGAGAACCACTTGGCGTTTCCGGTCATGTGCCTCGAGCAACCGGAATCCACCAACCAAACGTTCTCCAATCGTTTTACCTACATCAATAAAAAGACATAGGGTGAGCATACGGTCCAACACTGGGGTTAGTGAAGTAGGCAGAATACCAGTGTTGGCCCGGGTGCTCAAAAGAACGGTTAGCAGAAAAACCATTCCTAGCACACCTACGGAGGAAGCGATCACCACGTTTAGAAAAACGTGGTCCACTAAGGGAGGAGCGTCCATCGCGATACTCAAAACGCGGTGGGGGAAAACGCTCAACTACAAAGCCACCGCCACGGGGTCCATAGCCCACAACTGCAGGCTCCCGCCGGGCACGTCCTCTCCTCTACTGCCTAGGCCTGGGAACTTGAGGTTCTGGACCTCTGGGCCTAGCAGCTCTCCTCGGAGCTCTCGGCACATGTACATCATGGAAAGGATGGTACATGTTCGGGTTGTTCATCTCCCTAGCACGGCGCGCCTCTCTCTTGCGCCGAAAGCAAAACTCACTCAAGTGTTCATCTCTCCCACAATGCTCACAATGGTACCTCACCGCTCTCAAAGGGGGTTGTTGGTACACACGGTTGTGGGTGTGGATCACTTTGCCCTTCTGTGGCATAAGCTCCTCCTGAATAGGTGGCATCGTATCAAGCTTGTTTTTCAGGTGGTTGGGTTTGGGATGCCATACTTGGTTCTTGGGTGGAGCTCTCGGAGGTTCCTCAAACACTCCGTCCTTGGTGTTAGGCTTGAGAGACTCTTTGGGTGGAAGCTTGGTAAGTTTGGGAGTAGTGGTGGAGTTGGGCTTCTCACATGGGTTCAGACCACTCGACTCTCCAATCTTCCCAAAAGCAGAAACATCAACACCCAGGGCAAAACCTACACCAGGACCTCCAGCAGCTCGCTTGAATTGGGAGATCATCATCCTGAGCTGCGGCTCACCACAAGACACCCATGACAAGATGGTCCGAAGGTATGTGTTTTCCTCCTCGGTTTGCATCTTGTCATGCTTCACATTGGCTATCTCCATCTCCAAACCCTCACACAAAGCGCACCTAGTCACACAAATGCTTCCCGAGCTGGCCTCCTCAAGAGACTCAATCTTGGCATTCTTCTCTGCCAACTCGGTTTGCAAGACAGGACAAGTCTTGCACACACCCAACAGCGAGGGTCTAGCCTTCAGCTCATCCACCTCTCCTACCAACGCAGCATACTTACCTCTCAAAGTGAGGAGGTCAGTCATGTGCGTGGTGCACATCTCACACTCCACCTCCTCAGAAACGACCACGGTGGACTTAGCAAACTCAAGCTCCCTCACCGTGTCCTCCCACTTCTGCCTAAACTCCGTGCGCTCTCTAGCAGCACGCCTAAGCAACTTATCCTGACTAAGAAAGGTGGCAGTAAGCTTCTCGACTTCAGCAGAAAGCTCGTCGTGGGTGAGAGATACCTGAGAGGTGTCGTCGTCGTCGTCGTCCCGAGGAGAGTCCTCCAGCTTGCCGTCGACCTCATCACCAAGGGCCATGGTGCAGAAACCCTCGTCATCAGCGAAGAAGCAGAGACCGTTCAGCTTGTCCTCGATCCTCTTCTTCTTCTCAGACTCGTCGTCGCTTGAGCAAGCGGAGTCGTCATCCAAGCCGTCGACGTCGCTGAGCATGGCGAAAAACGCACGCTGCTCTGCCTGGGCCTTCTCCAAGTACTTCTTCTTGATGTACTCCTTGTCGAAGCCGCCCCTCCGCTTGTGCCTCGCGGGGACGTACTTCTCCTTGCGCTTGCCGGAGTCGTACTTGTGCCCATGATCGCCCTTTCCAGATGTGTTCTTCTTCTTGGGACAGTTGGCGATGAAGTGGTCGGGGTCGCCGCACTCAAAGCATCCTGAGTGTCCTCCTCCGCGGCGACGGTTCATGCGGTTGTTGTGGAACCGCGAGAACCGGTTGGCGAGCATCGCCAACTCGTCATCCCCCAAAGACTCCAGCTGGTCCTCTGTGATAGAAAAGAGTGAAGAGAGTGCAAATCTTCTAGAGGGGTTAGCAGAAGAGCCAGAAACCAAAGCCATAGTCGGGCCAGAAGGATTTTCATAAGAAGCCCTCGACATGGCGTCAATCTCACTAGAATTGAGCTTGCTAAAGAGCTCGTCGCAAGTGAGGGTCTCATAGTTAGACGATTCGATGATCGTCTGGACCTTTGAGTCCCACACCGACCGATCAAGAGTATGCAAAAGCTTCAAAGCCCTCTCATGATCGTCAAAAGGCAACAGCTCCTTGTTTGCTCTCATATTGTTGACAATGACCTAAAAGCGAGCGAATAAACTTTCTATGCTCTCGCCAGGCATGTGTCGAAAGTTCTCGTACTCCCGGTTGTGCGACTCGTAGAGACGAGATTTGACTTGAGAGGTTCCCTCATGGAAGCACATGAGGGTTGCCCAAATCTCACGAGCCGTGGGGAGGTGAGAAACGCGATCAAACTCGGACATGCTCAAACAGGAGAAAAGAGCGTTACGCGCTCGGCTATTGGCATCGTGCTCATCCATCTGAAGCTGAGTAACACGAGCAGCCAAGACAACGTAATCGTCCCTGTTGCAAATCTCCCAAACAGAAGAGCTCATGCTCTGGAGATAGGCTGACATGCGTATCTTCCAATACGCATAGTTCGTCCCATCAAAGAACGGCGGTTTGCCCACGTCGCGATCCATGTCGCCTTCTGTGGATCTGGAACCGGCTAAGGTGGAAGATCCTTAACCTGCTCTGATACCACCTACGAGGAAAGCGATCACCACGTATAGAAAAACGTGGTCCGCTAAAGGAAGAGCGTCCATCGCGATACTCAAAACGCGGTGGGGGTAACGCTCAACAGCAAAGCCACCGCCACGGGGTCCATAACCTACAAAAGCAGGCTCTCGCCAGGCACGTCCTCCTTGCGGCCTAGGACCTTGAGGCATTGGACCTCTAGGCCTAGCAGCTCTCCTCTAAACCTTCGGCACATGTACATCATGGAAAGGATGGTACATGTCTGAATTGTTCATCTCCTTTGCACGACGCTCCTCTCTCTTGCACCGAAAGCAAAACTCCCTGCCCTTAAGTGTCCATCTCTCCCACAGTGCTCAAAATGGTACCTCATCGCTCTCATAGGGGATTGTTGATACTCACGGTAGTGGGTGTGGATCACTTGGCCTTTTTGTGGCATGAGCTCCTCTTGGATAGGTGGCATTGTGTCTAGCTTGTTCCTTAGGTGGTTGGGTTTAGGAGACCACACTTGTTTCTTTGGTGGAGCTCTCGGAGGTTCCTCATACACTCCATCTTTGGTGTTAGGCTTAAGAGGCTCTTTGGGTGGTATCTTAGTAAGTTTGGGAGTAGTGGTGGAGTTGGGCTTCTCACTCGGGTTAAGACCACTAGACTCTCCAATCTTGCCAAAAGAAGCAGCACTCTCCATCCCCTGAGCAAAGCCTACACCCGGACCTCCAGCAGCACGCTTGAATTGGGCAATCATCATCCCAAGCTGCGGCTCACCACAAGACACCCATGACAAGATGGTCCGAAGGTATGTGTTTTCTTCCTCGGTTTGCATCTTGTCATGCTTCACGTTTGCAATCTCCATCTCCAAACCCTCACACAAAGCACACCTAGACACACAAGTGCTACCCGAGCAGGCCTTCTCAAGAGACACAATCTTGGCATTCTTCTCTGCCAACTCGGATTGCAAGCCTGCGCAAGACTTGCACGCACCAAGCATGGAGGATCTAGCTCTAAGTTCATCCACCTCTCCAACCAAAGCAACATACTTCCCCCTCAAAGTGAGAAGGTCAGTCATGTGCTTGGAGCACATCTCACACTCATCCTCCTCAGACACAACAATGGTGGACTTGACAGACTCAAGCTCTTTCACCGCGTCCTCCCACTTCCTCCTAAACTCCTTTCTCTCCCTAGCGGCAAGCCTAAGCCGTTTATCTTGACTAAGGAGAGCAGCAGTAAGCTTGTCAACCTCAGCGGAGAGTTCGTCAGGAGTTTGAGATAGCTGGGAGGTGTCGTCGTCGTCGTTCCGAGGGATCTCCTCCAGCTCGCCGTTGACCTCATCGCCGAGGGCCATGGTGCAGAAGCCCTCGTTGTCGGCGAAGAAACAGAGGTCGTTCAGCTTGTCCTCAATCTTCTTCTTCTTCTCGGACTCGTCATCGCTTGATGCAGCGGAGTCTTCATCCGAGTCATCGATGTCGCTGAGAGTGGCGAAGAAGGCACGCTGCTCAGCCTGGGCCTTCTCCAAGTACTTCTCCTTGATGTACTCCTTGTTGAAGCCGCCCCTCTGCTTGTGCTTGGCGGGGACATACTTCTCCTTGCGCTTGCCGGAGTCGTACTTGTGGACGTGATCCGCCTTGCCGAAGACTTGCTTGTTCTTCTTTGGGCAATTGGCGATGAAGTGGTCCGAGCCTCCACACTCATAGCAGCCACCACGTCCTCCTCCGCGGCGACGGTTCATGCGGTTGTTGTGGAACCGCGAGAACCGGTTGGCAAGCAGGGCCAACTCGTCGTCCGCAATGAACTCCAACTGCTCCTTTGTGATAGAAAGAAGAGATGACAAAGCAAAACCTCCAGAGGGGTTAGCGGAAGAACCAGAAACCAAAGCCATCAACGGGCCAGAAGGATTTTCATAAGAAGCCCTCGCCATGGCGTCAATCTCACTGGACTTGAGCTTACTAAAGAGCTCGTCGCACGTGAGAGTCTCATAGTTAGGCGATTCGATGATCGCCTGAACCTTTGAGTCCCACACTGACCGACCGAGAGTGTGTAAAAGCTTGAGAGCCCTCTCATGATCGTCGAAAGGCAATAGCTCCTTGTTAGCCCTCATCATGTTGACAATCACCTGAAAGCGAGCGAATAAACTTTCTATGCTCTCACCAGGCATGTGTCAAAAGTTCTCATACTCCCGCTTGTGCGACTCGTAGAGACGAGATTTGACTTGAGTGGTTCCCTCATGGAAGCGCATGAGGGTCGCCCAAATCTCTCGAGTCGTGGGGAGGTGAGAAACGCGATCAAACTCAGACATGCTCAAACATGAGAAAAGAGCATTGCGGGCTCGGCTATTGGCATCATGCTCGTTGATCTGCAGCTGAGTCACACGAGCAGCCAAGACCACGTAAACAGCCTTGTTGCAAATCTCCCAGACAGAAGCACCCATACTCTGAAGATAGGTCGACATGCGTATCTTCCAATACGCATAGTTCGTCCCATCGAAAAACGGCGGTTTGCCCACGCCGCGATCCATGTCGCCTTCAGTGGATCTGGAACCGGCTAAGGTGGAAGATCCTTAACCCGCTCCGATACCAATTGAAGGACTGAAAGTGCTACCAAAGGCGACCAGAGGGGGGGTGAATGAGAGCCTGAAACTTTCTTTCAAAACTCTAGCCTCTGTCCCAAAAATCAACCCCGCGAGCAAAACCGACACGGGTGATGTCCACGACCTAAGAGATTGGGTGGATGTTCCTAGGAACACAGCGGGACACCATAAAAGCTCACTCGCTCAAGTTCACGCAAGTCAACTAGTGACAGGATGAACTCTGGGTAACCTTAACCTCGCCCGAGCAACGCGAGGGGGATTCAGGCTATTTTGCAAAGCGAGAAGCACGATTTTAGTAGAGCATGAAGTCGGGAATCCAACGCAATAAGCGAAAATCAAAACCAACAACGAACGAACGAACCTCGGACGAAAGCGTGCTGATCTGTACTGACCGGACTCACTGGAGCGTCTAGTCTGGCAGGATCGGACGCGTCTGGTCTGGCAAAACCCAATTTCAGACCTCTCTGAGTTGCACCGGACTCACAAGACTGAGCGTCCGGTCACACTGCAGGAGCGTCCAGTCAACACAAACAGGCAATGAACAGTGCCCTCTGTGCGTCCGGTCATGCGAAACCCTAGCGTCCGATCAAGTCTGAGAAAAAAGAACACCCGTACATTCAACGACCGGACTCACTGGTCAGAGTCCGGTCATCCCGAGTCGTGCGTTTGGTCACCCCGAAACTGAGTTGTTCGTCCACCGATTTGACTCGATCTCTCCCAAAACGAAACCTCTAGGGATCAAACTTGGAGAGAGGAGTCACAAGGAGGACAGTGAGCTACTCCTAGGAGATCATGGCTCGAACCTATCTCCAAATCGATGAATCGAAGAAGTTTGGGAAAAAAGAGGAGAAACTTGACCGATCTGTTGCTACAAGTGATTAGAGTGCAATTCCTTCGGTCAAAAGATCACAAAACCGTTCATGCACACAGTGGTTCAAACGAAATCTAAAACCAACTCCCGGAGAGAAAGAACGAGGCAAATCTCCGTGAGAGCCAAAAACCGAAAACGTGAAGAACACACAAGCAAGAACGCGATTTGATCTCAATTTCCAGCCGAAATTTCTCCACACGAGGGTACAACGGGAATTCGGTCCCGTTTTGGCAAAATCCAAATACACGGAGGTATTGTTCATCGTCTCTGTGGATCTTAGTAGCTACAGCAGGGAATGAGAAGCAGGAACCCTAGAATGAAAATAGCAATAGCTGAGATAGTCTGGAGGGAGGGGTTGCCTCTCCTTATATAGCCTAATACAATTATTCCCCTTCTACCCTTACAGCTAATGAGCGAGCAGGCTAACCCTAAGGGTATTCCTGACCAACTCGAAGTAGATGGTGATCCGACGGCCACGCCCGCACAACTGGTAGCTTCGTCCCGACGCGACCTCACCGATTGCCGCCACATGCCGCCACCGCTCTGCTCGTCCTTTTCACGGACCTCCCCTCGGTTTTGAGGCCAAAACCGGGAAACCTGGGCCATCCCCCGGTTTTGAGGCCGAAACCGGGAAACCTGTCGTCCGTCGCCTAGGTTTTGTGGCCCAAACTCAGAAACCCGCCAGCGCCCAAGTTTTGACTCCCAAACCTGGAAACCGTCCTCAGCCCGAGTTTTGTGGCCTAAACTCGGAAACCGGCCAGCGCCCAGGTTTTGAGGCCCAAACCTGGAAACCGTCCACTCGATGGTTTTTCTGTGGCTTAACCACCAAATCGAGCCATAGAGGGGATGCACCGCCCGTGCACCCCGTCCACACGCAAGTCTTCACTTGTCGCTGTCCGAGGCTGTCAGCCACCACGGCCGATTCTCAGGCCAGCGGTCCGTCAGTCCAAGCCTCACGTTCGCCCTTCACCGCTTCGGGTCCATAGGCACGACACGTCTCTACTTGACCTTCACCTTGCATTTGATCACCGTATCCGTGCTCAACACCTGCACAACACAAGCCAAAGAACATGTGCATCATCCCAGTTGACAATCACTTTCGCAACTGGAACCCTGGAAAGAGTTTCTATCATTTTTCAGCCTTCTAATCACTTTTGTCAATCCCTATACGCGCGTGTAAAGATACGCGCCGGGGAGGGAGAGATGTAAGTTGAGAAAATTGCCAAGTTGGGATGTCAATCTGTTGGAGACTATTTTTCCTTATTTTACAAAAAATAATGTGGATGCCAAATTAAGATAGCAAACTCTTGGAGATGCTCGATAATCTGATTTATTAGGCGCCAGAGGATTCAGAAGACCGTCTGTGTACGTCCAGTTGCTATTGCTATAGTTCTACTTTGGTTCTTCACCAACCAGAGCATCACGCCCCAATCTGGTGAAGACTAAGGATACTCTTTTTGTACATCAAGCAAAGGGGCATAGATGACAATTACAGGCTGTGGTCAATAGCAAAGATAAGTTTATGCACTAGGTTATGTTAGCGATCATGTATAGGCTAAAATTGAGATTCTGATATTCCTAAGTTAATTTTAGGTTTTGCTAGCTGACATGTCCAAAATTTAAGACAGAGATGTGTGTCTAGGGGTGGCCGCGCCGGAAGCAATCTCATAAAGTGTCCGGTCATTACACGTCTAATGTATTCTTTGATTTTTTTATGCAACTTAACTTAGACTCTTCCCATTGGTTTTTATTCTTTTGAAGTATTTTAAAGTTGTTAGCATTTCGTGACACCATAAGTAGTTGTTCCACCGTGAGGTCTCTACACGTGCTATATATCTCTCAAGCAATGACCTTAAGCAATATATATGCGGGCAAAGCCTGGTAAAATGGCTAATATCATCTCAAACAATTCACTTCTACATCCTTTTCCATATTAATGGCTCCATTATATATGCTACTCTTATAGTCGGTATTTAAATTTACAATACTGTTATCTTATGATGTGATCCGTCAGTGTATTTTTGTATAAAAGGTTTGTTGTTTTGTAGCAACGTACGGGCACGCTATCTAGATAAGAAATAAGAGAGGAAAGAGAAAAGGAAAGGGAGAACAAAAAATACATTAAAATTGGTGCTAGTTATCTGTGACACGGCTTAAGAAAACGAATCACAGATATGTGCACATATCAGTGACGTGTCTATAAACACGCGTCACATTTCTTATCTATGACGCGTGTTATGACCAAAAGTCATTGATATGTACAATTATCAGTGACCCATCCTGGGATCACGCGTCACAAGACTTATCTGGGACTCGTATTCTTAACTCGTGTCACTAATAAGTCAATCTATCAGTGACGCGTCTCAGCAACACGCGTCACATTTTTTATCAGTGACGCTCGTGTCACTAATAAGTCGATCTATCAGTGACGCGTCTCAGCAACACGCGTCACATTTTTTATCAGTGACGCGTGTTCTGTTCAAGAATCACTGATACCCTTTTATTAGTGACACGTCTCAATAACCCGCGTCACTAATAGCTTATCTGTGACGCATGTTGTTTCTAGGTCACAAATCGAGGCGTCACTGATAAGCTTTTCTGGCATAGTGTAAGGATGTTAGAAAATCAAAATAAGTAAGAGACAGCCTCCACAAGCCAACCAACCCCCTTAAATAGCTCACTCACAAAGAGGCTAGCCGTTGGGCTTTTTTCAGCCACGCATCAAACGCGCTTGGTCGGGACCATCGGACGCTGCCCCAGCGTATGATGCCCAGATCAACGCCACGTGTCCTCAGCCTTTAAACAAGATCCGCCCGATCTCAACGACTATTTCGTTCACGCGCTGGTTAATGTGGCATCGGATGTGACTATGCCTAGCATCAGACACGTCCGGTGTGCACTACTGCCTCACTTTCGCACCTCTATGGAGCCACATCAGTCTCACCTAGAGAGGTTCTAGACAGCGCTCGAACACATGGAGGCGTTAGCTGAAACCGCAACGGGCACGCAGAGCGTCCGATGCTCTTCTGACTCCTCAACTCGTGCCACGTCATCTGCATCGTACGCGTGCACAGTGCCACCTATGCATTCGGTTTTCAGCGTCCGATGTAGACTGAGCAGCAGCCTGCACCTAGGGTTTGCCATTAGACTCATCCGATGCTCCCGGCCTACAGGGAGCGTCCGATGCCCATGGGACAACACCTCTGGCTCTCTAACTTCCGCCCTTGCTTCCATGCGCCAACACCAAAGTGTTTCACCCACTTGTACATGTGTGTTAGCATTTTTCAAAGCATTTTCCAAGGGTTGTGTTAGTCACTCACTAGGTCTAATGCATCAACATGTTAGCGATCACCTAGTAGCACTTGAAGACCGCATAAGCTGTGGATTATCTCGTCTTGATAGTATGACTATCTATCATAAATGTGATCGCACTCACTAAGTGCCTTAATCACCAAACCAAAGAGCCTATAGGTTATACCTTTGCCTTTAGGACTCTTTGTTTCTCCTCTTCTCTTTACTTCTCTTCATTTTCTCCATTTCACCAAATATGGAGCACTTTATCACTTGAGTACTTGTGGTCACCACCATCTCCATAATGGTTGCCACCTTGCTTGCTCCACCACTTGGCTCGGTCCTAATCCCTTCTCATAAGCTACATACTTGCTTAGCCATAAGATTAGACCAAATAGGTTTATCAATTATCCAAAACCAAACTAGGGCTTTCACTTGCACCGAGAAAGATTTGGTACAGAAACACAAAACACTTCACATATAGTTGCATGTTTAGGCCTGGCTATATTATAAAGGCTTGGACACTATTCTTGTAAAGTAGTGTTTCTATGCCATGTCTTCCTAGAACATCACTTGTGATCCATCCTTGACCACAAATGATCCATAGCGAAGAAAACTGCACTTGACTAATGAGAGAAGACAAAAAATGGGAGTCCCCCTTTTCTTGATTCTACCCCCACTAGAGGTTCAGAACCTAGATATTTGTTCCGAAGGATTTGCTGCCAAGTCCCATTTGTGGTGAGGAGTTTAAATAACCATTTGCTAAGTAGGGTAGTATTTTTTTACGTTCAAATAATGAATTCCAAGGCCTTCTTAGGCAGACAAAATGCTACACTTAGCTAAATGATACTACTTTTTTGTCCATCGCCTTACCAAAAGAATCTAGAGCAGAAATACACTTTTTCAGAACACACTTTGGCAAGACGAAGAAGGACATCATATACATCGGAAGGCTATTAAGCACTGGGTTTATCAGTGTAAAACATCAACCGATAGATAAGGGTTTTCCTTTGCAACTACTCAAATGCTTCTCAAAGCGTTCCTCCAGTCTTTTCCAATCTGCATATTTTCGTTTTCTATGATGTATAGAAATATCTAAATAACACATTGGGAAAGCACCTGACTTGTAGGCAAATAGTGATGTGCATTGTTCTGTTTCTTATTGGGCATCTCCAAAGCAGAATATCTCACTTTTATGGAAGTTGACTTTTAAACCTGAGACTTGCTCAAAAGCACACAACTATAGTTCCATGTTTCAAGCTTTTTCCAAATTATGATCCAACAAGAGATTGTATCATCTGCATACTGAAAGATACATAAACCACAATCAATAAGATGTGGCACTACCCCAGTGATCTGCCCCTCTTCTTTAGCCCTTCTTATTAGAATGGAAAGCGGTGTCATCTGTATTCAGTTTTGCATGCTTTCTTTCAGTTTCAGCACATGCACGAGCACTGGGTTGTGGTTGTCGTGCGTATAGGAAGTAGTGGTCGAGAATAGCTCACCATGAACTCTGGCATGCAGCCATGGGCGACGTTCGCGGAGCGTGGGGATGGACGCGCAAGTCCTGCATTGTGTGCACTGTGGCTGCTATGCCTTGCATCGTTGTTTCATTCAATAAATAGCAAAGAAGAACAATAGAAAAGCTGCACTTTCAGGCAGCACCAAATCCACCGCATTCTTGCCAATTTTCATTCGCACTCGCCGCTGCTCGTGTTCACCTCACCGGTGTTCACTGCCGTTCAGTTTCCAACAAGTGGCATCGGAGCTAGGAGAAGTTCTCACTGTCAACCATGGTGTCTCCGATGAGAACCCGTGGCCGTTTATCAGCCGCGAAGAAGATCGACGGTTCCAGCGGCTCTGACAACAAGACGTCGTCTCCACGCCGCTCTCCACCACGCCGATCACTCACGCGCGACGCACATCGCTCGCGCACTCGGGATGCACATCGTTTGCGGGAAGTCGTCATCGAGCGCATCATCCGGAAGGGCGGCGACTCTGGCAACTGGCCGCAGCTGACGCGAACGAACTACCATGAGTGGTCTCTCCGCATGAAGCTCAAGCTGCAAGCACGCCACCTATGGGAAGCCGTAGAGTACGACGACGATCGTCGTGCTCTCAACGCCATCTGCTCCGCCGTTCCAGGGGAGATGGTCCCCGTGCTCGCCATGAAGGACACCGCCAAGGAGGCATGGGAGGCCATCAGGACCCTCCACATCGGCGATGATCGCGTGCGGATCGCGACGACGCAGAACCTCCGTGCGGAGTACGAGTCCATCGCACTCCAGGATGGTGAGTCGATCGAAGACTTCGCCCTGCGCCTCACCAGCATCACCCAGCGCCTCGCCACCCTCGGCGATCCAGAGGATGAGGTGAAGGTCATCCGGAAGTACCTGCGCATCGCTCGCGCCCGCTACAAGCAGCTGGTAATCTCAATTGAAACCATGCTCGACATTTCACAACTGTCAATTGAAGAAATCACAGGATGGCTCAAGGCAGCCGATGACGTCGAGTCAGCGGCGCCGCACACCGCCGGCAGCAAACTGCTCCTCACCGAGGAGGAGTGGGTTGAGAAGTACAAAAGGAAGGGGCATGATTCCTCCCGCGGCGGTTCCAGCTCCGGCGGCCGTGGAAAAGGCTACGGCAGGGGACGGGGGCGCGGCTCCGGCCAGCCTCGTCCATCGCCGGACTCTCCTTGTCCACGCTGTGGCAAGAAAGGCCACTGGGCCAGCGATTGTCGCAACAAGAAGAAGGAGGAGCCGGCCCATCATGCCCATGTGGCCCAGGAGGAGGAGGAGCACACCTTGATGCTCGCCTTTGACACGGCCCATGTGGAGGTCGTTCCCCTTTCTCCACCGGCGCAATCCTCTGCTCCACCGCCGCCATCCGCCGAGCTCCACCTCGTCGAGCGAAAGGTCGTCCCCAACCTTGACGACGAGGAGGGCTGGGATCCGAAGCGATGGATCCTGGACACCAGAGCGTCAAATCACATCACGGGATCACGCGCCGCCTTCTTCGACCTTGACACCGTCGTCACGGGCGCGGTGCGATTCGGGGACGGTTCCATGGCGTGGATCGAGGACACTGGGACGGTCCTGTTCTCCCTCAAGAATGGGGAACATTGCTCCCTCACTAGCGTCTACTATCTGCCTCGACTCACCGCCAACATCATATCGGTCGGGCAGCTCGATGAGGGCAGATTCTAGGTGCTCGTGGAGCACGACATCATGCGCATCCGCGACGAGGAGCGGCGCCTGCTGGCCAAGGTTCCCTGCGGGGCCGGGTGACTGTACGTGCTCGACGTCACACTGGCACGCCCAGTCTGCCTTGCGGCATGCACCGACGACGAAGCCTGACGGTGGCACTTGCGCTTCGAGCATCTCCACTTCGCCGCCCTCTGCAAGATGGCGAGGGAGGAGCTTGTCTGTGGCCAACCTCTGCTCACTCAGGTGGACCAGGTGTGCGAGGTGTGTCTCGTTGGCAAGCATCGACGCGCCCCGTTCCCTCAGCAGGCCCAGCGGTGCTCCACCGAGGCGCTCCAGCAACTGCACGGCGACATCTGCGAGCCAATCACGCCGGCCACACCAAGCGGCAACCGCTACTTCCTTCTCCTCGTCAACGACTACTCCCGCTACATGTGGGCGTGTCTCCTTCCCACCAAGAATGCTGCTGCAAAGGCCATCAAGCGCGTCCAGGCGACGGCGGAGAGGAAGACTGACAAGAAGCTCCTGGCACTCCAGACGGATCGGGGTGGCGAATTCACTGCCACCGACTTCACCGAATAATGCTCCCACCTCGGCGTCCGGCGCAAGCTCACGGTGACGTACACACCACAACAGAACGGCATCGTCGAGCGTCGTAACCAGTCGGTCGTCGGCACCGCCTGGAGCATGCTAAAGGCGAAGGGCTACCCGGGATGTTCTGGGGAGAGGCGGTCAACTCCGTTGTGTACCTCCTCAACCGTTCCTCCTCCAAGAGCATCCAAGGGAAGACACTGTACCAGCTGTGGACCGGCAGCGCCCCCAACGTGCAACACCTCCGCACCTTCGGGTGTATCGCTCATGTCAAGGTAAACATGCCGCATCTCCGAAAGCTTGATGATCGCAGTCGCAAGATGGTGTTCGTGGGCTGCGAGCCTGGATCAAAGGCTTACAGAGTCTACGATCCGATGACTCGGCGTGTGCACATCAGCCAGGACACGGTGTTCGATGAGGCAGCTCAGCGGACATGGTCTGCTGAGCACGACAACGAGCCGAGGGACTTCATCGTGGAGGACCCGACGTCTGTGGAGGCGGACGCGGTCAGCACCACCACCAGCACCGTGCCGCTCACCACTCCGTCGACATCGACATCTTCTGCTTCACTAGCATCGCCCACAACTCCACTGTCGAACGAGTTCACGGCGGGAACACCAGTATAGGGTTCAACACCCACGACGTCGAGCCTGGCCCCGTCACATGGGTTCGAGTTCGCCTCTCCACCAGGCTCCTCCCTTAGTGAGCAGCTCGATAATGACCACGACGACGACGCCCCGCTCCGGTTTCGCCGCGTTGACAACGTGATCGGCTCTGCACCAATACCCGGCCTCGCCGCTCGGGATTTGGAGGAGCGACTCCTTCTCGCGAGCGACGTCGAGCCGTCTACGCTGGAAGAGGCGCTGCGTCACGAGTGCTGGAGGCACGCGATGCTGGACGAGATGACGTCCATCGAGGCGAGCGGTACATGGGAGCTCGTCGAGCCGCCGCCGTGCATCAAGCCCATTGGTCTCAAGTGGGTCTACAAGTCTAAGAAGGAAGCGGCGGGCATCGTCACCAAGCACAAGGCGTGACTCGTAGCCAAGGGCTACTTTCAGCGACAGGGGATCGACTTCGACGAAGTCTTTGCCCCTGTTGCCCGACTGGAGTCCATGCGCTTGCTCCTAGCGCACGCCGCCTATGAGGGATGGGCGGTCCACCACATGGATGTCAAATCCACATTCCTCAACGGCGTGATCCAGGATGAGGTCTACGTCACGCAGCCGCCTGGATTCATCCTGCGCGGCCATGAACAGAAGGTGTTCCGCCGCGTCAAAGCTCTATACGGTCTACGCCAAGCTCCCCGCGCCTGGTACTCCAAGCTAGACGAGTCCCTGCTCGCGCTCGGGTTCAAGAGGAGCCTGTCCGAGCACGCCATCTACCTGCGAGGTTCTGGTGCGCGCTGGCTGGTGGTTGGGGTCTACGTCGACGACCTCATCATCGCCGGTGGCCATCAGGACGACATCGACACTTTCAAGCAGGAGATGAAGTCCACCTTCTAGATGCGCGATCTGGGGCTCCTACACTACTACCTCGGCCTAGAGGTGGCATAGACGGCGGAGGGCATCACTGTGTGCCAGAGCGCATACGCGGCCAAGATTCTGGAGAAGGCGGGTCTCACCGGGTGCAAGCCCACCTGCACTCCCATGGAGCCACGCCTGAAGCTCAGTAAGCAAAGCACATCCCCGGCTGTTGATTCAACTCACTACAGAAGCATTGTGGGATCCCTGCGTTACCTCGTGAATTCGAGGCCAGACTTGGCATACTCAATGGGGTTTGTAAGTCGATTCATGGAAAATCCGACCACTGAACACTTAGCAGTAGTCAAGCGGATCCTCGGATACATCTCTGGGACTCTTGACCATGGTTGTCACTACCAGAGGAGGAAGAAGGAGCAGTCCCTGTTGGTCGGCTACAATGACAGTGACTTGGCGGGGGACGTGGACACTCGAAGGAGCACCACCGGCGTACTCTTCTTCCTCGGCAACAATCTGATCACCTGGCAATCCCAGAAGCAGAAGGTGGTGGCTCTCTCATCGTGTGAGGCTGAGTACATGGCTGGTACCACTGCAGCGTGCCAGGGAATTTGGTTGGCGCGGTTGATTGCAAAGCTCAGAGGAGAGGAAGCCGACACCGCAAATCTAAAGATCGACAACCAGTCCGCCATCGCCCTCAGTCACAACCCTATCTTCCATGACCGCAGCAAACACATCGACGTCAGGTACCATTTCATTCGGGAGTGCATCGATGATGGCAGGGTGAAGATTGGTTTCATCGGGACAGAGGAGCAGCTGGCGGACATCGCAACCAAGGCTCTGGCGCGGGAACGCTTCTGCGAGTTGCACTCTCGCATCAGAGTTCAAAGTGTACAACATCGACACTAGGCTTAGAAGGAGATTCGTTAGATAAGCCTAACATCTGTATTTAGTTTTGCATGCTTTCTTTCAGTTTCAGCACATGCACGAGCACCGGGTTGTGGCTGCCTTGCGTATAGGAAGTAGTGACCGAGAATAGCTTGCCATGAACTCTGACATGCAGCCATGGGCGACGTTCGCGGAGCTTGGGGATGGACGCGCAGGTCCCGCATCGTGTGCACCGTGGCTGCTATGCCTTGCATTGTTGTTTCATTCAATAAATAGCAAAGAAGAACAACAGAAAAGTTGCGCTTTCAGGCAGCACCAAATCCACTGCGTTCTTGCCAATTTTCATTCGCACTCGCCGCTGCTCGTGTTCACCTCACCGGTGTTCACTGCCGCTCAGTTTCCAACAACGGAAGTGCAGCGGAGAAGGTGCTGCAGCAGTTCCTCGGGGAGCAGCTCGACGCGCGCGCGCCAGCCTGCGCGCCCCGGAGCACAGCCGCAACCACCGCGTGATGCTGCGTGCCTGCTCCACCACCTGTAGCACAAGGGGAGGAGAGAGCGGGGAGTCACCAGTGGGGGGGCGCCGGCATCCACGGCGGGGCCCGAGCTCGCCCACGGGCGTCGGGGCAGAGCTCTCGCCGGCGGCAGCGGCGACCGGGGTCGAGCCAAGCTCGCCTATGGCGGCAGCGGCGGCGACGGCGGCCGGAGCCGAGAGCATCCTCGACGGTCGGGCCAAGCTCCTCCGCGGTGGGGGCGGCGGCATGGGCACGAGGACGCCCGTGGCGGTGGCGGCGGTCGGGGCCGAGCGTGCCCTCGACGGTCTGGGCACAAGCTCGCTCGCAAAGGCGGCGACCGGACCCAAGCGCGCCCATGATGGTTGAGCCAAGCTCGCCTATGGCAGCGGCGGCAGCCTGGGCATGAGCTCGCTCGCGGCCAGGCCGAGCTCGCCCCAACGCTCATGCTGCTGGTGCTAGGATTCAAATCACCAAAAAATTCAGTCACCGAAAGGGCGAATTTCGGAAATTTTGGACCGGGATTCAGTTGTTTTGACCAGTCAAAATGTTCAAATTTAGCTAATATTTGACCAAATTTTGGCCAAAATTTGATCAATAGGCATGAATATGAAATGATTGAACTATAACTTAGGAACCGAATCCCAGAACCTTTGCTAGCCCGTGCAGATGCGACGGTAGAGCACACACGTCATCATCGGGCCGAGAGGAGAAAAAGAAAGGGTTGTGTGGTTGACTAAATGGGCCCTACTATTGGACGAAATGGTCATTTTGCTTGTCTGGTTGACACTGAAAAAGCTCAGAGGCGCATGCAGGGAATCACCAAGCCCGATTGAAAGGTCCAAATTGGCTAGAGAGGGGGGTGAATAGCCTACTTAAAAATCTACAAAAATACTTAGGCAAATACTATTAGCATAATAAATGACGAAGCTTTTTGCGCTAGCCTAATAGTGTGTTGCAAGGCACCTATCCAATAATTCTACCTAATAAAGCTATGTCACACAATCAACTAGAGCTAATATCCAATGCGGAATAAAACAATCTAGCTCTAGCACAAGTATGATATATACAAAGAATGTAAATGAGACAAGTGTGTACAATAAATAAACTAAGTGAACTAATCACAACTAGCTACACAAGATATATGACAAAAGATATATGACAAGTAATAGTATCTACACAAAAGAAATAGCTCAAAGAAAAATACACAAAGTAAACGAGCTAGATAGTAGTGGTTTCACCGAGCCTTCAGGATCGTCTAGTAGAGGGCCAATCATCGGTGAAGTCCACTTGTGATGCCAATCACCAAGAATGTGAATATGAAGATCAATCACAATAAGCACACGGGACACCAAGATTTATTCCGAGGTTCGCGTACTTGTCAGCACGCTACTCCCCGTTATGTCGACCAACACTAGGTGACCCGGTGGCTAATCGGCACAAATCCAAGCTCACAAAGAGCGCCACAAGAATCTACCACTAGTGAGGTAGCTCAATGACACGAGCAATCCACTAAGGATGTCTCTTGCCGCTCCGGCGAGGTGAGGCTCCAAAAAACCTCTGACAATCACGATCGGTGGTGGCCAAGAATAATCTCCTTCTCTTGCCAATGACACCACAATGCCTCCAAGCCGTCTAGGCACCGACAAATGGCAAGAGTAACAAGAAAACTCAATGTCGATGCGAAGAACTAGTGCCACTAGATTGAACTCTTTCAAATCACGCACTAGATCACTCAATCTCACTTGGTTTGATCAAATCAACTTGGGAGATGAGTTGGGAGGCTTGCCAAAGCTCACTAGAATGCTTAGGAATCAAAATGTGCAAGACGGAATCCATGTGAGTCAGCCAAGCCACTTAAATACGCCACTAAGTTGGCCTAGCCGTTGGGCTGAAAACGTGAGCATCGGACGCGCCGGTGTCGGGGCCATCGATGCTCCGATGAGCACCATGTGTCCCCCAAAAACGAATTCGAGCCGCTCGATCCCAACGGTCAAAACTCTTCGCGCCACTGTTAAAGTCACATCGGACGCGCTGATGCTAGGCATCGGACGCTCCGATGCCACTGCTATTTTCAGCTCTTTTCAGTACCACATCGGACGTGTCGGCACCCTCACATCGGATGCTCAACCCCTGTATCTGATGACCATGCAGAGAGGTTCCAGAACACCCCCAAACACATCGGACGCGACCGATGGTTTGGCATCGGACGCAGGCCAGCGTCCGATGCTCCTTGCATAGCTTGCTCGCGCCACGTCATCTCCATTGGACTCTCCAACAGTGATCCCTCAGCGTCCGTTGCCAGCGTCTGATGCTCCTTCAGCATCAGTCTATATCTAGGGTTAGCCATCGGACGCTCGGCCCAGCGTCCGATGCTGATAACTCAGCACCTTTCGCTTTCTAACTTCTACCCTTGCTCCCATGTGCCAACACCAAAGTGTTTCAACACTTGTGCATGTGTGTTAGCATTTTGCAAAGCATTTTTCCAAGGGTTTAGTTAGTCACTCACTAGGTCTATAGTATCAATATGTTAGAGAACTCCTAGTGGCACTTGAACACGGCATAAGTCGTGAATTATCTCCTCTTAATAGTACGACTATCTATCCTAAATGTGATCACACTCGTTAAGTGTCTTGATCACCAAAACAAAGAGCCCTATAGTATAGGTTATACCTTTGCCTTCGGGCCTCTTTGCTCCATCTCTTCTCTTCTTCATTTCACCAATGGTAGAGCACTTGATCTCTTGAGTGCTTGTGGCCATCACCATCCTCCATGGTTGCCACCTTGCTAGCTCCACCACTTGGCTTGGTCACAATCCTTTCTTATAAGCTACACACATGCTTAGCAATAGGATTAGACCAAATAGGTTTCATCAATTAACCACAACCAAACTAGTGCTTTCACCGATTGGGTACTAGGTTAGTGAGTGTTAATTAAAATGAATGGAAGAGCGCCATCTATGGTGTTTACATATACATATATGTATAGCCGGTTAATCACCTTGAGATGGCCAACGCAAATACATTTTATCCTATAACTTAGTTCAACACTCGAGCCTACAAGTAATGCATGCTATGTATTCATAAATCTAGTTCAACACTTGATCCTATGAGTAATGCATGCAATGGCCTTATCACCTCAAGGGTGTTACCGTGACACGCGCATGTACATGTCTATCTTTAACACTCCCCCTCAATTACAACTTCACTGGGTTGAGATTGTATTTGAAGTTCTCTAGGAGTCGAACTGACAATGCCTTTGTAAAGCCATCTGCTACTTGATCACCTGAAGAGACAAATTCAATATCCAACAATTTATGTGATACTCTTTCTCTGACAAAATGATAATCAACTTTTATATGCTTAGTTCTAGCATGAAACATTGGATTAGATGACAAGTACTTCTCCCCAATGTTATCACACCATAACTTTGCTGCTCTTGGACTGTTAGTGTGCAATTCTTGAAGAAGAGTTTGAATCCACATCACCTCAGCAGTTGCATCAGCTACAGCTTTATACTCAGACTCAATGCTAGACCTTGACACTATGTGTTGCTTGCGAGCACTCCAGGATACAAGATTAGAACCTAGAAAGACTGCAAAGCCTCCTGTAGACCTCCTATCATATGTGCTGCCAGCTCAGTCTGCATCTGAAAAGGCACTCACTAGAGTGGAAGAAGATTTGTGAATCTTGAGACCCAGTTTGGTACATTATTTCAGGTATCTCAAAATTCTTTTTACTGTTGTCCAATGTACAGTTGTTGGAGCATGAAGAAACTGACACACCTTATTTACTGAAAAAGCTATGTCAGGTCTAGTGAGTGTTAGATATTGTAAAGCACTAATGATGCTTTTATAATGTGGCATCATTTGGACCTAGCAAAGATCCTTCGTGTAAAGAGAGTTTTTCACTTGTGCTTAAAGGGGCAGTTGTAGGTTTGCATTCTGATATTCCTACTTTTTTAAGAACAGAAGCATACTTATCCTGTGATAGCACAATCTCATCATGTACCTTGAAACCTCAATGCCAAGAAAATAATTAAGCTGTCGAAGATCCTTCAATGCAAACTCCTTCTGAAGGTCCTGAAGAAGAGCATTAGTAGCTTTTTTCGTAGAGCTAGCTACTATGATGTCATTAACATAAACAAGAATAAATATGGTTACTCCCCTTTATTATAAAAGAACAGTGAAGTATTAGCTTTTGATGTCTGAAAACCAAGTGTGATAAGCTTCCTACTTAGCCATGAGTACCACGCTCTAGGTGATTGCTTTAACCCATATAATGCTTTATCAAGTTTACAGACATAACCCGGTTTAGAAGTGTCTTCAAAACTTGGTGGTTGTTGCATATACACTTCTTCAAGATGGTCATGAAGAAATGCATTATGTACATCAAGCTGCCGAAGGCTCCATCCTCGAGAAACAGCAATGAACAAAATAATACGAATAGTAGAAATTTTAATAACAGGACTAAATCCTCATAATCAATTCCATAAATCTGTTTGAACCCTTTTGCAACTAGGAGAGCTTTGTATATGTCTAGGCTTCCATCTGACTTACGCTTGATTTTGTAGACCTATTTGCACCCTATAACATTCCTCCCTTTTTGGGGTGGAACAAGGTGCAAGGTTTTGTTATTTATTAAGGCACTATATTCTACTTCCATGGCTTGTTTCTAGTTTGAATTTGCTAGTGCATCATCAACATTTCATGGTTCACCCGTTGACGTTAGAAAACCATTGTTTGTACAGTAATAGGAGCTCATTTTGTGGCCGATGAGAATTCTGGTGCATGCAAGTCAGAAGGTGGCGCACCATGCAGAGATGATGGCGGTGGTACAGTGGATCCAGGGAACAAGTCCTCGCCTTCTTGAGTTGGAGTGGCTCCTGATGAGGATGTGCATGGAGGAGGCAATTCTTGAGTGCCCATACTCTTCGGATGCGCACCTAGAGGGGGCAATTCTTGGAGGCTCGTACCATGCACATGAGTAGATATATCTCCAGCACTAATATTAGTAAACTAGTATGCGACCGAGATTGCATTTCCGCCTCCATTTGTTCTTGAATTTTCATCATCAATTAAATCAATAGGGTTAATATTAGTAAATTAGTCAACTGCATGTGTACCCCTAGGATTTAGCAAAGTTGGATGAAGGAGATTGATTTCTGAGCGAAGGAGCTCTGGCATTGTGATGGAGTTCGAAAAAGGGAAACACTTCTTCATCAAACACAACATCTCGAGATATATAAACATGTTCAGATGCTACATCGAGACACTTGAACCCCTTATGAAGATGAATATAGCCTAAGAAGACGCATCGTTTGGAACGAAATTCAAGTTTGTGAGAGTTATATGGACGCAAATTTGGCCAACGGGCACATCAAAAAACCCAAAGTGTATCAAAATCTGGCTTATGCTGGAATAGACATTCTAAAGGAGTTGAATTTTTTATAATGGGACTTGGAACACGTTTGATAAAATAGGAGGCAGTGAGAATGACTTCATTCCAAAATTTTAAAGGCATAGATGAATGCGATAAAAGAGACAAACCCACTTCTACAATGTGGCGATGTTATCGCTCTGCTACCCCATTTTGTTGATGTGCATGGGGACATGACACTAGATGTGTGATCTCTATTTTAGCAAAGAAGGAATTGAGTTTTTTATACTCTCCTCCCTAGTCGGTTTGCATTGCAATAATTTTTCGATCAAATAGTCTCTCAACAAGAGCCTGAAATTCTTGAAATTTGAGGAAAACTTCAGACTTATATTTCAAAAGATAGATCTAAGTGAATTGACTATAATCATCAATAAAACTCACATAGTATTTTTTTCTACCAACTGACTCTGGTGCAGGCCCCCAGACATGAGAGAATATATATGAGTTGTAAAGGAAAAGTAGACACACTTGAAGATCCTGAATAAGGCAACCGATGACTTTTAGCTTGCTGACATGCATTACAAACCGACCCACTAGATGATTCATGTAGGAAAGACTAATTATTGTTACTAACAACTTGTTTAACAATATCTGAAGATGGATGACCTAAACAACAATGCCACCGTGATAAAGGAATCCTAGCAGCACCACAAGCTTGTTGTTGGCACAAAATGTGGCGCACTATGCCTCACACACAGCAAGCCGAAAAGCGTGGCTTCAATCGGGTGCCCGGACGATTTGAAATCCGAAGACGTGCCAGTCGGTTTGACCTGAAAACCAACAAAGGATAAAACTGTGAGAATAAAACTGGAACATGCCAAATGAGACCAGACAGTTCCATATTTACGGCCCTGAAGCCACTTTCGATGACATGCAGCTATAGAAGCTGTCTGCCAAGCATGTTGTAGGCCAATTCGGCTAATATAGAAGAAAGCATATGAAAGCATTGATTGCCAAATACACGTATAGGAAAGGACATGCTTAAACAAATAAGAATAAATTATGAATCGACGTATAACCAAGCTCGGCAAACTAGCCGAATTGGGGTCCATGAAGAAGGAACATGCAAACAAACACGATCAAACTAATCTAAAACCTGCATCTGTCGCACGATACCTAGTTTTATCAAAGCTCAAGCATGATTGACATGTATGAACCCACAACACGTAACAATCTAGATTAGAAATTAATTCGGCCATTATGATCATACAATCTATAAGAGGTGTCACGAAAACAACGATTATTAGATCATAAGTAAACTTGTGAAGAAAGGCCGAACAAAATCAATCTAGATTGGGCAAAAGAGTGTTACAAAATTACTTAAATCATGCAACACATAATAACTTAATGAATCTATTAGATCTTGCCAAATCTAATAGAGCCGATAACTATCTCGCTTTTGCTAAAAATATCAAATAAACGCCTGCCGCACGGTATTTACTCATAAGCACAGCATAAGCAAAGACTTCTTGATTGTTGACATAGATCCGCCGCACGATCTTTGGAAACAAACAAGACTACTTGTATCATATCTAAATCCATCGCATGATACTAGACATGATAACAAGGTTGTTGGGACTTACGGAGGTCGACGGATAGATGATTCCTCTTGAAGAACTCGACGACACGACAAAGGACTCGAAGATGGCACGGGGCCGGTTTGTATTGATATGGTTGTGAACCCTTTTTACAATAGCCAAGGGTTTATATTTATACCCTGGACGCAATACAAGTCCTAAGAGGACACGACTATGAAATATTAAAGGAAAATACAATATTTTTGGCTTTCGACTCCCTTCGTAATCTTCATTGCCTTAATTGTCGCAATTTTGTTGCCCGATCGGCTCTTGCTTCCATTGTTTTAATGGAAACTCCTTTTTTCTCAGAGTAGCCGACCGCATAAGCAGTTACCGCATCCTTGGAAACTAGCCGACCGCATGGACACTTGCCGAATGTCTCATACGCCCATCTCTCGCACACTGGCCCATCTGTCATCTCCTTGTGCGTGCGAAAATCTGGTGTTAACACATGCCCCCTCAATTTCGGGATAAAAGTCATTTTATTTCGAAATTGTCCGCAAACTTCTTCCCTCTCCTAGGTTTACACCTTTCGACACCGTAGCCACCGCTCAAGAAATTCGAACCCCGGCGTAACACCTCAAATTCCTAATGGCGACTCAAGACGAGATCCCGGAGGTAAACTTCATTCATTCTCACACATTCGGTGATTTCCCGCTAGTTTCGTCTCTCTTTCGGCTCACTTCCTTCTCCAATTTTGCCATTCTTTGAAGGAATACAAGAACCAGATTTTGATTCCTTATGCCGCCAATCCTGACTCCTACCTTCTTGGTCTAATGGGAAATCCTGACCCAATGGAGATTATTGAGAAGGAAACCCAAAGAATTCCTTTCAAATCCGGAATCACTTCGCTGAACCAACGGCCAAGCACCTTCAAGAACTGGCCATTTCCCCCAATCGTTGGATGGCGAAATTGGTACAGGAGGATATTGGAAAAAAGTAGCAGTCACTGGGAGAGTCAAGACATTGGCCATTGCCTGGAATTATCTTTATCAGAAATGCCCAGAAACGACTCTCTCCTGATAGCAGCTTCCCATTTTTGGTCTGACGCCATCAATGCTTTCATCTTCGGCCATGGTATGATGACCATCACTTTAGCTGATGTTTTCATGATGACTGGCCTGAATGTGGCACTACCAGTATATCCTTACAAGTACAAGAACAAAAGTAATCAAAGAGCCGTCAGTTCTGGATGTGGATGGGCCAAATACATCCAGACTTACATGGAGTCGTCTGGCACTATCTCTGACAAAGAACTAAAAGCCTTCATGAATATGTGGCTATGCAGATTCATCTTCTGTGGAAAATCCAATGAACCCACCCTGAACCATATAGTGATGGCTGAAGATTTGTCTGCAGGTACTCAAATCCCTCTAGGCAAATATCTCTTGGGGTCTGTTTATCATATGATGCACCAAATTACTCTTCAGATGCACCTAGGTGGAGAAATCTCCTGTGTGAATGGTCCCTGGTGGATGGTCCAGATGTGGCTCCAACTATATATGCATTAGATAGTTTCTGTGAGCCTTCTTAATCTGAGTTTCCCTTCAATTAACTATGTTGAAGGCAAGGCAGCAAAGGTTAAAGCCTGTCAGACTTATGGAGAAGCAGCATCATCTATTAGTATCGACATAGACATTGGTCATGTCTTTAAGCTGTTCTTCAAAGGTTTCAACAATGTACTCTGGTTTCCTTACAGAGAGAATGAAAATCTGACTTTCCCTTGCAAGTTTAGCTATGAATTCGGCTGTGTAGACAAAGTATCCATTGATATCTTCAACTCTTTCATCAAACCTTGCACTCTGCCAGCCGAATTTCACCATGGAAGATTAGTGCAGTCCACCTATGAATTTTATTATCCAAACATGGTGGCCAGACAATTAGGATGTGGTCAATTACCCCCAAAACCTTTCTTCTTAACAATAATAAAGCCCAGGGAAGTAATCACAGAAGGGATAGTGGCCAAAAAAGTCTTTGAATTAGGATGAGAGTTGCCAACATATGAACCATCTCCATTTGGGATAGTACACACTGCTCATCCTTTCTTCACTTCTTGGTGGGAAGAATGGCATGCTCATATCTTCAATGTATCAGTCCACCCTTTATGTCAAAACTTGCAACCTGATTTTGCTTCTGACAGTGAGGTAATTTCATTATACTCATCATTTTCTGCTCTTGAATTTAATCCTCACCTTAAAATTCGGCTATACACAGGATTTCGAGCCAACACCCCTTGCCAAGGAAATCAAATATTATTTGGTTGGACCCAATCCTGCCTTGGGTTTCAATGCTCCAAACTTGAAAACCTTTATGAAAATTCCTGCAACTTTAACTATTGCACCTTCAAGAGGAGAGGGTAAAAGAAAAGCACTTGAGAGTGTCCCTTTACCCGGGAAACCAAGGACCAAAAGGGCTCAATTATCTCTTAAGGCATGAATCCCTCATTCTGTGTCAAGTTAGTAACTTCATTCGGCAATAATCCTGACCACCTCCATATTCCATCGCTCCTATTGCAGCCACATATTAAAACTCTCAAATTAGGTGGCACCTCATCAACTGAAGATCCAACAAATCCTGAAGGCTCAAAAAGTCAAGAAGCCGATGAGACTATAGGTAATACATTCGGCTAACCTCCTTTTTGCTGCCACATCTCTTTCCATACTCACATTATTATTTGAAATAGATGAAATTTTAAACGAACTGGCAGAAGAACCTTCCCCTGATCATGCTCCAAGCTCACCTCCTTTGAATACTTAGCCAAACCCTCAAACAGGCCAAGATCAATCAGCTCAGCAGGTAAAATTTTGTCTCAAACTATATTATTTCAACAAATTCATTCAATCGGCTAACGCTTCTTTCCCCTCTCTTAGAAGAAAACCAATGAGCCGACCACGAGCTATTCCTTCCCCGCTGAAGATTATATCAATAAGAAGGGTGAAGAAAATACTTCTCAACGTACTCTATCAACAGAAAATCAAGCTCGGGTGAGGGAGATGACCATTCTGTTGAATAAGGACACCGTCAATTTGGTTCAGGATGCAGATCAAATCAGAGACATCCTTGAACTTATTGATGAAGATATCCCCTCTGCTCTTTCAACTCCCCTAGAATCTGCAGCCTGCCTTGATAACTTCGTCGGCATGGTGAGAAGGGCGACCAAGAACACATCTTCCAAGGCTGTCTTGCAGAACGATAGGTCCTCAAAGAAGCTGGAACTCAAAGATTTGCATTCTCATATCCAAACTGCAAGAAATTCTCTGGCAACCCTGGAACCCGAATTGAAGGCCATGGAGGAGGAAAAGGGCAGGTTAGAAGCTCAGCTAACCGAACTGAATGCCAAAATTCAGTCTCACAGGGCACATATAGCTGATTTGCCGAAGAACATAGAAGTGGCTTCACTAAGGATGACTTCGGCCCTCAAAGAAGATCGGCAAATCAAAGCCAAGCTATCCAAGATCCAGAGCTCTGAAGATGAAGACCAGAAAGTACTAGACAACGTTAGCCGAATTAGGATCGAGGCCCTAAAGGCAATTAATCAGCTTCTGAATGAATAGACATTGAGCTTGTAATAAACTAAGTGTAATATACTCCGTCTCCGCCAAACTATCTTTGTGCTTCTATGCCTTTATTTGTCTGAGAAAGCAATCGGCCTTTTCCTTTAAATTTTCCTATTAAGATGTAGCTGATTGTCCTTATTTTTCTGATAGCCGAACGAAACCTAACTCAAAGAACCAAGGATATAACCGAATGGCGTTTGACTTAATCGAGACTGGCCCAGTCCAGTAACGGCCGAGCCGAGAGGAAAAACCCTACTTCGTCGCTTGGCATTTTTGCCCCACCATCGTGGAACTCGCCACGACTCTTTTTGGCTTATAAATAAATCCTTTTCGTCAGTCTCGATTGCCACCTGCAGCCAAGCATTCTTGCCTCCGCCTCTTCATCTTTCGCTCGACTCAATCCAGAAGCAAACCCTAACCTCCATAGTAATGGCGAATGGTGATGACCGCGGCAAGCGTCCCGCCGAAGGGGAAGCAGAGGGAAGCAGACCACCGCAACGCCGGCGCCACGGGTGAGAATCGGTTCCTTTGTCCCCTTGCGGTTCTACGTTCTTGTCCTTCTTCCGCCTGGATTTTGATTTTCTTCTTACTCATTAGGATAAGATTCATCTCCAGTAGCCAAAGTCATCCTCATCCTCAACCAGGAACCCCATCATCTGGTTCCTCCAGCCCCTCCGATTCCTCAGACCCTTCCTCGGATTCCTACTACTCCGACTGGTGGAGTAACCGCGATGCCTGCCGCTTCAAGGAGGAGAGGGACAAGGCCCGAGAGGAACTGGGCGAAGTTTCCAAGCAATACGGCATCGACCAGCTTGAATGGGAAGATCAGCGGAAGCAACTCTGCAATGCTATCACAGGTCGGCGAAATCCTCGCCCGATTCCCCTTCTTCTAATTGAACTTGCTTGCCTGACGCATCTTTTCTCTTGCCAGCATTATCCGCGGAGGTCGACCGCCTGAAGATTGCGGCAACTAGGGTGGCCAACAAGGTGAACGCCCAGGGGGAAACCATGGAGGCGCGCCTTGATGATGCAAACAGCCGTGTTGATCAGGCCATCATTCACGGCGTACACCACGGCGTCGCCTTAGGGCTGGCGGCGATGTCCACCTAGGCGTGTGAGGATTTCTCCACCATGCCAACCGGCTTCCTCGGCGGCGAGCTTCCAGAAGATGTCGAAGACATCGAAGAACTTCTGGAAAGCTACGATGATCATGCAACCATACTCGCTCAGGCTACTGATGCCCAATCTGTCTTGAACAGATTGTCTGATGAATATATTGTACTTAGGAGCTCCTGTAACAAGACTGCCCTCTTTTGTGAATCACTTTGCATCTATGAAATATTGGTCTGTGACCATTGTTTCTTCTTCTCTAAATTACCTAAAGCAGGACTCCTGCATGATATTATCCTTATTCGGTTAGATTGATATTTTTGCTCTAAAGGCGACACATGCCATGTCGGCTATTCTCTAACTTTTGGAGGATTTTTCCGCTAAAGGCGATGTTCTACATCGGCTATTTTTTGCACATGAATATTCTTGAATCTGCTCATGTACCGACTTCCATACTGGGATGAAACTTCTTAAGGAATCTCCCATTAATAGCTCTAGAAAATTCTTCTCCCAATAAAGTCTTCAAAATATATGCATTGCCAGGCACATGTTTTACTATTCGAAAAGGACCTTCCAATTTGGAGACCATTTACCGAACGCTTTATCCTTTATCCCGATCAGCAATATAACCTTCCAAACCAAATCCCCTTCTACAAAGTGTTTCTCTCTAAATTTCTTATTGTAATCTTTGGCAACACGTAATTTATTTTTCTCTATGTTTTCCAATGCCTTAAGACGAACCAAGTGCAAATCTTCTAGTTCATCCATCATCAGACCTTCATAATCTTCTTTCCTTAAATCATTCTGCAATGTAACTCGTCCTGAACTCGATTGTAACTCCCATGCCAACACAGCACAATGCCCATAAACCAACTCATAGGGAGATGCTTGAGTAGACCCATGACATGTCATTCGGTAAGCCCACAATGCTTCATTAAGAACCAAATGCCACTTTTTCGGCTTTTCATCAATCTTCTTCTGGATAATCTTAATCATAATTTTATTTGATGCTTCAGCTTGACCATTGGCTTGTGCATAATAAGGAGAAGAATTATATAACTTGATTCCCATTTCTTCAGCAAAATCACAAAATTCGGATGATGTGAACTGAGTCCCTTGATCTGTTGTTATAGTCTGAGGGATCCCGAATCTGTGAACTATATGCTCCTTAACAAAATTGATCATGTTTTCTGACGTAACCTTCTTCAAAGGTATAGCCTCAACCCATTTGGTAAAGTAATCTGTAGCCAATAGTATGAACCTATGTCCTTTGCTAGAAGGAGGATGAATTTGACCAATCAAATCTATGGCCCATCCTCTAAACGGCCACGGCTTGATAATTGGATTCATAGCCGACGCCGGAACTCTTTGAATATTGCCGAATCTCTGACAATCTTGGCATCCTTTATAATATTCAAAACAATCTTCGAGCATAGTCGGCCAAAAATACCTAGTCCTTCTTATTATCCATTTCATTCGGTAAGCCGATTGATGTGCGCCACATAACCCTTCATGCACTTCATACATCAGCCATTTGGCTTGTTATTGACTTAAACACTTGAGGAGCACTCCATCTATAGATTTATAGTATAACTGATCAT